>JAUIMM010000061.1:0-600000 GCA_031769625.1 Taudactylus pleione | reverse complement strand
GAAACAAAATTTTAGGGACAAAACTGACTTTGACTGGTAAAACATTGTAAAGTCTTATAGGAACATTTCTGTGTCTACTATTTCTTTGCAACCGTAGCTGGTCTTTTGGGGTCCAACATTTATTACAGGACTCCTTCCTTATAATGTCACCTTATAACACAAGCCAAACTGTCCGAAACTGGATTTAGAGCGAAAGCTACATTATAGCAATTAATATGTTATATTATACTATTGTATAGAAATATGCCTGGTGATAAGCAAGGGCATTAAACAGAGGCAGTACAATAAGCAATGTGTTTAGAGTGGTACTTAACATAATGTATCGCAATATGTCGCAGCAATATAGATGAGTCTTTATTAGCCTTCGCTGGAAATGTAATGGTTTGGTGGAAGGCTTTTTTTGTATTGCCTAATGTATATGTAGCAAGGTGCATTTGCGGGCTGGAGAAACTGTGCTTGCCCCCCCCCCCCAAAAAAAATGTGTACACTTCATACTGGGCATGAGTGAGCTTGTGCATACGCAGTACTTATTCTGTTGGCCACAGACGATGGCTTGCAGCAGTAAAGCATTTTGGCCTCCTGAGAAGGCGTTATGTTTTCCTTCCAAACTGCAAAAGCAATTAGCTTTTTGCAGTTTGATAAATGGCAAACACATGACTGCCCCCATATCATGGGCATAGTTGCCAACATCCAGGCTGTCCCCTACAGGGGTAGCCAGGTCAGCATAGTGAGGAGGGGCGTGGTGTGACCAGGGACATTACTCGAGACTAGGAGCGGAGCAGGGGCATGACCATGCGATGGAGTCATCGTATCCCCACCCCCACTATACGATACCAAGATTACAGTCATTGTGAAGCAGGGGGCAGGGCCATGATGACGCGATTCAGCACTAAACGGGGGGGTGTCTGGGCATAGGTGGCTGGCCAGGAGACTTGCCCACTTTTCTGGGCATCCGGGAGAGTCACCCTATTTTCGGAAACCTCCCTGCCGTTCCGGGAAAGTAGGGAAGTTTGGCTATGGGGATGCAGTATACTCTGAAAAGTGAAAGCAAAGGTGATAAATAGCAAATAGCAGTGATAAAAACGACAGCAAAGAGGGTTATGCTTGCTAAATAGACCCCCATTGTCACACCAACACACTCATTGTCACTTTGTAATCTAACATTAAGGGGCCTATTTATCATTACATATTTGTGGCATATCCGCAAATATTAAGTATCCCCCAAATGTATTGTGGAAGGATCTCAGCAAATATCTCCTATATTTGTTTGCGATCCCTCCATTTCCGACAGCAGCAGCAGCAGCCCCCATAGGTTTCTATGGGAGATGTGATGCAGTTAGATTTACCAAGCTCTGGAATGCAAAGCATTCCGAAGTTTGGCCCCCACAGCTGACACCATCTGATGGCATTGTGTGGCTGTAGCTTATGGGCTACACTTCACAAAATTTACGAGAAGACCTCTAAAACCCTCCCCGGCAATGGTCGTCGCACATGTGTGGTTAGCTGACCACTGATGCGGTCACTTCACTCAAAGCACATTGCAGAGAGGGGCTCCTTTTGAAGTTCGGACTTTTCGCCATCATTGCCGTTTTTAGCAGGTATAAAGTATCGGGCGCGTGCCCGCTTATCCCTGTATTCAATTAGGATCCGGCGAAAACGGGACCCGGCGGAAAGGTAAGTATCGAAAAGTCCTGTCAGTTTTTTGGGAAATCATGCTGTCACCCCCCCAAAAAGATGTTTTGACATGGGGGATGACTATGGGTACCCCCAATTTGGCCTGCTGAAGGTAGTCAGGGTTTTTAAATAGCCGCGGCAGGTGCATAAATGCGTCTGTGAAGAACTAGTGAAGAAAAGCACTTTACTTTTTTTTTTGTAAAAAGAACTATGTCCATCAAATTTGGGGTACATGAAAATGGGTGTAAGCATATTTTTAAGTTCCTAAAGTGATTTTTGAAAATTCTTCAAAAATCCACCTGCCGCAACCATCCGCATTATAAAAAACACCTTCTGCATGCTTGGGAACCCCTCAGGAATCAACTTCGCTAGTTTAGAAGTTTGTCCCCCATTTTTTTTATCACCCCCAAAATAAAAGTACCTTTTTTGGGGTCCAGAGGACATTTTTTTTTTTACATAGAAAACCTTTGGGGGACATTCCAAGGGGTGCTGGCTACTTTTTTTTAAGTCCACACCGCAAAACCCCAATTCTGCACTTTTTTTCGCCACCTAAACAGTGGTGAAAACTTACCGTATATACTCGAGTATAAGCCGAGTTTTTCAGCACAAAAAATGTGCTGAATGAGTACCCCCTCGGCTTATACTCGAGTCAAGTGTAGCGCTGACCGGACGGAGTTCGGTCAGCGCTACACACTGCCAAACACACAGCCGCCGGAGCCGGCAACTGTGTGTTTGGTGTAATCAGCAGCCGCTGAGAGTCTGTCAGACTCTCAGCGGCTGCTGCTGCTCCCACTGCGGGAGCCATCTTCCGGCTCCCACAGTGGGTGATGGGAGACACGTCGTCATGACCACGTCTCTCCCATGCAAAGCGGCCGGAGGAGCGGACAGCGGTGGGACCAGGAGAGGGAGTTTCAGGTAAGTGTTTATTTTTTTTTTATTCTTACCACGTCTCTCTCTACTAGGGGGGGGGGGACTACAGGGGGCACTACCAGGGGGCGATTACTACAGGGGGCACTACCAGGGGGCGATTACTACAGGGGGCATTATCAGGGGGCGATTACTACAGGGGGCACTACCAGGGGGCGATTACTACAGGGGGCATTATCAGGGGGCGATTACTACAGGGGGCACTAAAAGGGGGGATTACCACTGGGGGAACTACCAGGGGGGGATTACTACAAGGGGCACTACCAGGGGGGGATTACTACAGGGGGGATTACTACAGGGGGCACTAAAAGGGGGGATTACCACTGGGGGAACTACCAGGGGAGGATTACTACAGGGGGCACTACCAGTGGGGGATTACTACAGGGGGCACTAAAAGGGGGGATTACCACTGGGGGTACTACCAGGGGGGGATTACTACTGGAGGCACTGAAAGGGGGGATTACCACTGGGGGCACTACCAGGAGGGATTACTACTGGGGGCACAACCAGGGGGAATTACTACTGGGGGCACTACCAGCTGCTGCCATTTCCCATACTAGGCTTATACTCGAGTCAATAAGTTTTCCCAGTTTTTTGGGGTAAAAGTAGGTACCTCGGCTTATATTCGGGTCGGCTTATACTCGAGTATATATGGTATCCCCGTTTTTTTACAAAGACTTTTCGCACCTGTGAAAAGTCTTTGTAATTGAATATGGGGATAAGTGAAACTGGCGAAAATGACGTCCTCGGCGATAAATTATCGCCGATAACGGACTTTTCACCTCTAATTGAATATGGCCCTAAGGTGGTATTCTCACATACTGCAAAGCAATTTTAGACACTAATATCGCACCCAGATTGCATTGAGTATGTGATTATTGATAAATGGGCCCCTAAGTCATAACCTCTTTAGCATTAGTTTTCGGTGCTATTTGTTGAAATTATTATGCAATCTATAGATTGTGTAAGCGGTACATTCTCTATTGCTGGCAATGGGGGCAGCCGCAGCGCAAGTGCATTTGATAGTAACTTATTACCGATAACACAGCAGAAAACACTGCGAGGATGGAGACAACGCGAGACAGGTAAGTAATGTCACTGCAAGATGCAGTGATAATATACAAAATATATAGCTAATTATTAGTTACAATGTTAAATGGAGCCCTTAATATTTATCGGCTAGTGTTACCGGATGTAAGATATGTCCTTAATATACAACACTCTGGAACTGAGGGCCTGATTCAGAGCCGGACGCTCTGAACGAGCGCCCGCTCTGAATCAGGGCGTTTTTGGTTTTTTTGGGTGCGTCCTCCTGGACGCTCGCATAGCTATGGGTTACCACCCACAGCTTATGCGAGCGTCCATGATGATGGTCGCGATGGTCAAGACCATCGCGACCATCGAGCTTGAGACGAGACCCTGCGGTAGGGTCTCGCTGCCGCAAGCCCTGGAGTGATTTTGGCTCTATCAGAGCCAAAATCACTCCCACTGACATCACTAGTGATGTCAGTGGGGCCGGACCCAGACGGTAGGCGTTCCCATGGGAACGCCTCCGTCTGGGCAGCAACGCCCCCGGCACACCCACCAAAGGGGGCGTGCTGTCACTCACCATCGCCAGCACGCCCCCTTTGGTGCGAGACCCATAGCGATGGCTGGCTGTCGCTATGCGGGTCTCACGCATGCGCGCGATGGAGCTCCCTGTCGTGCGCATGCGCAGTAGGGCACCATCGACCCGCTTGCGAGCGCTCGCGAGCGGGTCTGAATCAGGCCCTGAGTTTTTTATTTATGAAGCACAAACAAATAATGTATTGAGGAGTATTAGCATGGCTGTCTTCAGCTTCTGTCTTAAAAATTTTAAGTGCAATTGATTATTGCCTACATTTCCATGACTTGTAACTAATGGCAAAATAGCAGCTGATGTACGTAAAAAAGCGTGACCAGCAAAGCATGGCATGCCAGTTTTGCTCATTATAAATTAAACTGATCTTCCCAGTTACTATGAATCCTTTAATATCTACAGAGCACTTAAGACTGAAGCTCTGCTCTCCTAGGCAGCATTTTAAAGTCTTAGACAACGTAATAAAAGAGTTTCTTTTATTTACACTTCTGCTCATGTTTAATGTAGCTCAGAACTGCACCTTACGCTATATATTAATATTACTGTAGGTTTGCTTGCCATTTTAAAATCCCTTTGCAACAAGTGGCATGTGCAATTTCTTGACAACTGAAAGGAGAAAGTGGCATTAATAAATAAAAGAAAATAAAAGCTGTAATTCCAGTAAATTACAGACATAATATCCATGAGACTGCACCTATCAGAGATGTGTATAATGTATGCACACTTGCCAGTAACTGGACTTAAATTAAAATATTTAAAATTATGTATTCATTAGAATAAATTGTTACGCTGCATACACACACAACGATTTTGTAAATGTACAATTTTAGTAAACGATTTTCGTTAATTTTTTCAAGGGAAAAATTAACGAATATCGTTTACTAAAATCGTTCATTTACTAAATGTAATGAACGATTTTTTTGAACTACAAATGATTTTTGCATATTCCCTTAATGAAAATCGTTGATAATCGTTCATCGTTTTAACTCAGAAAGTGAACGATTTTTTTCAACGATTGAACGATAAACGATTTCGTTAACGGCAATCGTTCAAAAAATCGTTGTGTGTCTATGCACCTTTAGGCTTGGTACACACGTAAAGATTTTCTGTCCAACCACCCAACTAGTTGATTGGTTGGAATGAAAATCTGGTAATGTATGGGAGTAAATGATGATCAGCAATTTGCTCCTAAATGCCAGAAAACAGATGAAAATGGTCATTCAGACAAGTTTGTTAAATGTTTGATCTAAACAATTTGTTCAAACAACAGTTTTTGTCCATTTTCCGGCATTTGGGAGCAAATTGCTGATTGTCATTTGCTTTCAAACCTTAACAGATTTTCATTCCAACCAATCAACTAGTTGGATGGTTGGACAGAAACTCTTTACGTGTGTACCCAGCTTTAGTGTGCTCTATATAACACATTTCTAGTCATAGTTTTAATAGTGTTGCTATTACAATATAGTGCTGCTCTCAGACTGTTTTATTTATAAATGTATTCTGGTGCTTCACAGCTACTGGCAATAAAAACCTTTGCTTCAACTGATGGAAGTATTGCAATTAATAATTGGCAATTAAAATATGATGATTTTATAGTATACACATTAAAATATTGATTATTTTAACAGGTAACCAATAAACACAGCATAAACCAGAGATACAACATTTCCAGCATTTCAGCTGCTTTCTTCTAGTCTTCTTTTGCACAAACTCAAGTTGTGACTCACAAAAACACCAGCAGTGAAAAGCAGGTAATGGTCTTATTCTCATTACATCTTATGCTCTATTTATCAAAGCTTGGAGAGAGAAAAAACTGTGAGAGATAAAATAACAACCAGTCAACTTCTAACTTACATGTTACAGGCTGTGTTTGACAGGAGCTGATTGGTTGGTGCTTTATCTATCCCAATTTTATCTCTCTCCAAGCTTTGATAAATACCATATAGCAGTCTGATACCCCTTTCGCATCAGAATGCCAGATCGCACAGGTCCATCCCGGGCGTGACCCGGCTGAGACCCCCTTTCAGACTGGCCGCCTGACCCACCCCCTTTCAGACTGGCCGCCTGACCCGGCAATAATGCCATGTTGATGACGTCACTGTCATCACATGCTGAGCCGGCACTTGAAGATGATCTCATCTCCAATGCCGGCTATTCTTATGTAGAGAATGGGACCCGGGTCTCATCGACCCGGGTTACCCGTTCACACTACATCACGAGCCAGGTTGAACCCTTTTTCAACCCTTCTCGTGACCAGGGTTGAAATGCATTGAGCCAGCTTATTTCAACCTGGCCCTTTCACACTGCATAGTAACTCGGGTTGCTGCGCTTTCACGTGCAATAATCCGGGGTATTGCAGCAAGTGTGAAAGGGGTATGACAGATATGAAGGTCCTGGGTGAAATCCAAAAATCATTTTCCCCTAAAAATGATAAAGACTTTATTACCTCATTATACATTATCTTGTATGAAAGTGAGCTATTGTGTACTGTAAAACTTAAATCTAAACTGTTGCATACAACAAAGCAGGCACAACTATAGAAAGAATTCAGAAAGGGTATCCAGACACCTTTTACAGTAACCCCTAGGTGACAGTACAAGGCTCCACAGACCTGATCATACAGGGAGCCTGTGTCACCTGCCCTCATTGTGGAATTCTGCCCCCACTATCACACACCTCTTTGCGGTGCTGGGACACTATAGTTTGAACAGATTGCTATGAGGCCTGCTAGCAGGACTCCTTCCAGTTCTCTCACAGCTTAGAAAGCTGAAATTAACTCGTGCCTCGCATAAGAATTCCAGAGGGTGAGAGGGACCTGCCGAGATTACAGGGAGGGCCTCAATAGAAGCTTTTATTCCAGACAACAAGAGCAGGGAGGGCTTTGTGAGCTCATGTGGGAAGCAGAGGCGCATTCATAAGAATTCATTGACTTACAGGTGGGGGAGCTGGGTCTAAAGTGTCAGGATTTAGGATTTTCTCATGAGCCAACAAAACTTTTTTTCTGTGTTTTTCATGGAGAATTATCAAAAAGTATATATATATATATAATGTAGAATATTACCAGTTTAAGGCCTTTCTGATTCTAAGTTAACTCATAAAAGGTTTACAACAGATAAAAAATAATTTTAAATGAAGTAAGGACATGTGAGATCCCCATATTCAGAATTAAACTGCATTGGATTTAAAAGACATCTTGCTTGCAGCACAAGGACTATAGAGTCTGTACCTGCAGGATCACCTGCTCCTGCACTGCTGTTCCCTACTTCCTTTTCCCCTCCCACATTTTCCTTCCCCTCTCCCCACACTCTGCTTCTCTGTATCACTATGTGCTGTTCTTGGTCCCCTCTGTTACAAGCTGTTTCCATCCATCTCACGGTGACCTATATACTCTGTTTGTGGAGATGCTGCATCGATTTAAGGTCAGTCCCCTCCTCCCAGTTGATGTAATCAGCTAAAGAAGGAGGCTGGAAATTGGATTGAAAAGCCCAGCGTTAGTGCAGGATGAAGAGGATCTGCAGGGATTGTTATGCTAATCAGCTGAGCTCAGCACTTCCAGTGTCCTTCAAGCTCAGGGAACAGGCAAGAGCCTCCCAGAAAGCCTCCCTACAAAGACCACAATCTTAGCGTATCTCATCACACAAGTACAACCCACATCAGTGTTGGCAAGATAATTGTTCTGTACAACTTGAACACATATTTCCATACAACCCATTTCATCCCACTGTGTGATGATGTCAGACTTGAGCACCCTGGGTCATACAGTGAACCAGTCAGTCTAGTTATGATTTGCCTTTCATAGATCCTAGTATCCCTGCAACTGGACAGTGGGTAAATGGTGCAGGTTGGTGCCCAAGAGGAGGGGGTTGTGGTGAAGTTATTGAGGGCAGCTGCAGCTTGGCAACATGAGTCTGACAATGGGAGTACAGGAGGCGGAATGTTTCCACATGCCTGATCAATGGGAGCGGAGAGCAAACAGGAGCTGGGAAAGAGACCCACAGGCATAGCCCAGCGCCTCCCATCTATCACTCACTTGGTACAAACTGCAGAGGCCACTTCCAGGGAACTCATAACCCAGACCAACAGAATCCCTCGTCCACCCAACCTGCAGGGGCGATACTTAGTCTCAAATCCAGAGACGTCTATGGTCGTCACCATGCAACAGACATTACACGAGGCCTAACATTTGTTTTGTGTCCAACAACATAATACTTCAGCTCGTGTGTGAATGCATACAAATATATATATATATATATATATATATATATACACACACACACACAGATAGGGAGATGTGGAGATGTATGCTGCTTTTATGTATTTAATATATGAGCTGATGTAGAATGAGATTTATGCAATCAGTTTCATATAAAGTGCAAAGGAGGTCTGCCCAGATAAAGCTTCCCCTCAGTTTCTGTCCTTTCCCCTACAGTGTTGCCCCTCCCCATGGGTCTGGCTCTCTCTGAATCTAAACTGGGTCATGAGGTTTGACTGAATACAGCCTTTTCTAATAGGTGAAATAAATCTGCTTCTTCCAACAGAAGCTACGTCATTTTAATTCAGGTGTATAAATAACTCAGTGTGACGAGGAGGAGGGTCTGTCCTGTCTGACCTGTAATTAGAAACTCTGCCACTCAATGGCACTTTATAGAGACAAAGAGTAGAGGAAGGAGGGACCTGTTCACAGACCCAACTATTTTGTTCCTAATAAATTATTCAGGATTTGGAAAGCTGATCCAAGTGCCCATCTGTTAACAGCCAGATCCATGAGAGCCAGGGGATCCCCATGGACACTGCACCCAGATGTTGATAGGAAGGAGAGGTGCTGCCCCATAACAGACAGGATACCTGATCATTTCTGTTCATGGATTATTGCAGAATCAGGTTTCAACCTAGTGCTGCTGCACATGGACAAAAATATAAAGTATATAACAACAAAGAATAACAACATAGGCGATGTTATATAACCAATGACAATCAGTACAAACATGTACAATTTGAGAGACAAAGGCAAAGATGAAGGTGCAGAAGAATAAGGGACAATTCATGTGCAGATAACACAGATACAGTGACAATTATAGAACTGCAGTAACAGAGGGACATTAAAAGGTGGATACTGAGAGAGGGAGGGCTGGCAGGTGCAGATGACAAGGCAGCGGGAGGCAGGTATCTGGAAGAACCAGATTGCACAGCAGTGGGTGAAAGATGTAGGGAGGTTCAGATATAGGTGACAAAAGGATATAAGCACATTATAATCATAATATAGGGACAGCAATACAAAATGTAACATAACAACAACCAAAGTAGGTGAATAAAAGGAAAAGAAAGAGACACAGTGTAAAGGGCAGTGTTATTCTGTGACTGATGCACAATAGTGCAGGAAAGGTTAACAGAATACTGTAAAACCATAATGATAAATTGCACTGACATATTGTACATATGTAAGTCGGTGTTCTGCAAACAGATTCACAATCCTTAAAAAAAATAGTCTCTAGGGAGGACATTAGGAATAGTGGAATAAATATGTATTTTATGTGCATTTAATTAGGACAAAATACAAATTTTCACAGTACTATAGCTTCCAAAGTTCCATTTACTATGTTACTGTACAGCCTATTTATGAAGCCAAAACTATGCCTGAAAATGGCTGTTTCAGCATTATTATGGCACCTTTTTAATATTGGAGCTATTTAATAAAGGCTGAATATAACCCATGTTCAGCTAAGTACCTCAGACTCCAAATTCTCAATGAGGACTGTGGTTTTCACTAATTTATCAATCTCCAAAGCATGCTTGCCAGACTCCCGGAAATAGGAGCAATCTCCCTGACGCCCTGAAGAGTCCAGCAATGTCCCTGATTGTACCTTACCCCCATTATGTAGCTGTTATATACTTGGGAGAAAAAAATCAGAGATATATACATTCAAATGGTATAATCAGTGCCATTTCCCTGCATTATAAGGCACAATGATCCCTATGGCTACATGCATTATCATATAAGGTTTCTCTTGGCCACTTATATGGAACCCCTTGTAAAACACTGTAAATGAGCAAGCCCTGAAAGTATCAGTGTGTTTTCATTAACAAGTAGATCTTTTGGGGCTCATTCACATTTTGATGTATGTCAGTTTTATGACACACCTCTCAGATGTAGCAGTACACGCCACTTTACCGCCGTGCTCATAGGTGTTGCTTTCACAATCTCCTTGAAATACTTTTGCAAAAGTAGGCAAGTATGCTCCAATGGCGTTAATGATTGCAGCTTATTGGCCACCTTTTCTGTATTTTCTACCTTATGGAGCATACACACGGTCAGATTTGTCAGACTTGTCAGATTTGTCAGATGAACGATTAAACGATTTGAACGATTTTACCAAAGTTTTGAACGATTGTACGATTTTTGACTTCATTAAAATGAATGGAATCGTCCAAGTCTGACTGCAAACACATCAGATGTCAGAAATCGTTATCTGACCATCGGGAACGCGCATCGTTGATCGTCCATCGTTCAGGCATGTCAGATATGAACGATTTTCCTTCAGATATGAACGACTGAACGATTTTTAAATCGTTATCGTTCATATCTGAAGGAAAAATCTGACCGTGTGTATGCACCATTAGAGATAACTGTGGATCCGAGGCAGCCTATACTTGCACATGTGTGACCAGATGGCCAAATGTACACAGTAAAGTGCTAGCATAAGCTATCACTTTATTTTTCACTCTATACCAGCAAGAGGATTTCGATAAGTAGGCACACAATATAACTTCTTATTGATGTGATATGTGGCGACATGCAGCAATAACAAATGATAGTTTACAGACCCCACTTCCACCAATGATAAATAGGTCCCTATAATTTGATTAGCTAATGTGAGTACTTTACTCTGACAAAGTCTTCCATTACTAGAACAATGACACACATTCATATTGTTGCACTTAGTGGTATACTGTGTTTGCTGTGCATCCCCGTGCACTAGAACAAAAGCCCCTATGTTCATACCTGATATATCGAAAGCAAAAAGAATACACATTAGGGGGCTTATTCTGAGTCACGTGCTGCTGCATCCACTTTAGTGTCTTTGCCATGGTCGCGGCTGTGACTTTATGCTAATGCTAGTGAAAGCCCTTCCCCTGGTGTACAAGCGTGCGTAAAATTTGCAAGGGATGTGACTTCCACTTTGCGTGCCTGCAATCGCAACCATCGGGACTTGCACCAGCCCCATGCTAGGTGCATAATCTCCATCAGAGTATGTCCCCTAATGTACGCGATTAAGCGTCTGAATTCGCAACCACTCCTGCGACACACCCATAACTCACCCTTCAGACAGAATATCTTTGTGTGTCTGCTGAGCCATCTCCCAGTCACCACCCAGGAACACCAAATACATTCCAGAGTCAGTGTAGCTGAAACGGTCCTGTGACTGTGTACATATACACAGTGGAACGCATGCACTTTTTTGCGATATTAGGCTAGTACTTAATTAGCCGGGAAAAGTCGGAATCCGCGAAAAAGTATCGCTGATTGCGACTTTTCGCCAGGCAGAAACTTATCTCCATAATCAATTGCAAACTCTTTTCGCGTACGCGAAAACGCAATGCATATGAAAAGGTGTCGAATAAAAGTGCAAAGCCGCTATTTAGGGGTGCAAAGGTGGAAAAACCACTCTGCACCCTTGGGACAGCCCCCAATAGGAACACTGCATAAAAATTTTTACAAAAAATAGAGGAACACTCCAAAAAATGACTTAGAAAAAGGGGACGAAAAAGTGCAAAGTGGGGTTACAGAGTTAAAAACTAGCGAAATAGACTTTTGGGGGGTCTGCAAGTATGGGTGAGGGGTTTTTTGGATTGCAGGTGCTTGCTGCAGGTGCGTATTTTACATTTTTTTAAACTTTACTTTAGCGACTTAAACCATGCTTGCACCCATTTTCAAGTACACCAAATTTGACAGGACTACTTATTTTATCCAAAAAAAACTTCTTATGCTATTCTTCACCAATTCTGCAAAGACGCTAATTAGAAGAAATTGACACACCTTAAGTACCTCAAATAGATTTATTAAGGCTATACGGGGGTATTTACATTGATCCCCAATGTTAGTGCATCTTTTAAGGGGTGTCAGGCTGATTTCCCCAATTCTGACAGTACTTTCCGCCTGGTTTGAATTCACCGGGTCGCGTTTTCACGTGTTTTGGAATTGAATATGGTGAGTAGTGTGGGCGCGCATTATAAGTTTCCGCAGCTAAAATACACGATGTAGGCGAAGAGTCCGGCATGCGAAAAAGTATTGCGGGTGCGAAACTAATTGAATACGGCCTGACGCATCCAGTCACCAAAAAACGCTAATTTGTAAACATCGGTATTATGTCCAACAACTAAGGCCTGAGATCTTTTTTTTTAGGATCTTGCAATATCCATTAACTGTTTTTGTTATCAATTTTGCCACTTGATGAAACAGTTGACTTTTAACACTAGCAAATTTAGTATTAAATTCAGAAAGGGCTCTAAAATCTAAAACCCAGCATCAAAATTTCAAAACATTTTTGTTGTCAAATACACTACAGAAATTAAACTACTACATCTAAAATATAGATTAAGTAATATAAGGGAGGTTCTAATAACATTCAAAATATATATGTGAAAATTCAGTTCTACTTCTTGTCAGTAATTCCACTGCAAGACACTGTAGTCAGCTAACTTTAATCCAATATGGCAGATAGTATTCACTCAGCTGCACAAGAAATGTAAATAAATTGTGAATATTTCAAATTCTGTCAAGATATACATATATACTTGTGAACTAATAAAGGGACCCATATACCGGGTCACCTTAGCGCTTAGTCTGCTCATTGTTTTACCCCCCCACTTTGTTCCGCCCTGTCCCGTCCATACTGCTCTGTCCCTCCCTACTCCCCACTATGTCCGCTGCTCTGTCCTTTCACTCCCTGTCCCACCCTTTCCAAGCGGGTTCTCCAGCTAGGCTAGGGTCTGTCTCGTTGCTCTAGTAGTGGGAGATATTGGAGCGTGCCCCAGCTCCCACTATGCATGCATAGTGGGAGCTGGGGCACCTCAAGATTAGTAATAAACGTATGTATTGTATGTTTAGTGGCCGTTTAACAGGTTTTATTTGTAATGCTTATTCAGGCATTAACTGACAACTGAAAACACACATTTTATTATTATCATTATTATTATCATTTATATGGCACCACAAGTGTTCTGCAGCGCCTACAAAGTACATAAACAAATTGTAGACAAGCGACTTACAGAACAATACAATACAGGACCAGGACATGGATAATATATATTGCTACATTAGTGACCATAACACCAAGATCAGCAACAGAGCATAAGCAGCCAAGTGTTAGGTGCCCTAGTGGGGAGTAAGAAGTAGATGAAACTAAAGTAGGGAGAAGCACAAGAGGGTAGAGGGCCCTGCTCGTAAGAGTTTACATTCTAAAAGTTTCAATTGAGTTCTTATAGGGCTTCTAAACTTTTAAAAGTGCCCTTTGGGAGATGCAGGAGGGCAGACGCAGGTGGGAGGTGCAGGAGGCGTGACCCAGAGAATCGCCTCATTGATGCCTCGCCGCCTGCTGCTCTACATCACCATTTACAGCATTGGGGTCACAATGACGTAATTCCCAGTGAACTGCGTCAAGCCCCCTGGCCAACTACTTTACTGGGGTAATGAGTGGATCCGTGGGCTGGCCTCCTTTCTTGGGAGCCTGGGAGAGCTCCCCAAAATTCAGAAGTCTTCCATACATTCATAACGAGTAGACAAGTATGGCTCGATGTATGACATTTTTAATGGGACTACTCTATTTCTCTCACAGCCAATCAACGGAGAGGGTGTGAGTGTAAACACCAATCACCAGCCACAGTGTACAGAGTAAGGGGTCATAAAGAAGTACGGTACAGAATTGTTACTTACCACTATAGATTGCATCAGTTTGATGCGATCTATAGCTTAGATAAGTAGCGAATCATGTACCCTCACCTGTTTTACATAGCGATGCGGTATTTTCTTTTTCTGTGTTCCATTTTTTTTTTTCAGTTCATTTTCAGAGGTTTTTTTAAATATTATTCGCCTGTGCATGTGCTGTTTTGATCTTTTCTTCACATCCGCCCCGGCAGCTTCGGACTAATTGTGGCAGCAGTGGCTGATGGGATTAAAAAGGATCGGAGCAACCTCGGAGGACGGGACCCAGCTCGAGGACTGGTAAGTCGTCTCTCCACTTCGCCATCGTGAGATGAGGCGTTTGTGGGTGGTAACAGGGGAAGGTGCTTGAAAACGGGGAGTGGAGATCCGAACGCAGGCGTGCCAAACGGTCAAAACGGACGTTTTAAGGGTGTGCATAATTAACAAAGCAGCGTCATCGACCACGTCACTTGGTTGTTTCTTAGCCTGAACTGTTCGCATGATTGCGGTAGGGTAAACCTACCACAAGCACTGCAAGCAGTTCAGATGCCTTTCGATGTACTCGATTAATCAAATGTTATGTGATTCATGTTAAAATACTGTCTTTGGTAACACCCCCTCTTATATTAGTAACTAATAGTTATAGAATTCATTATAGAGGAATGACTAATTAGGAGCGTTTGGTACACTTGATATACAAAACTAATAAGGTTCCAATGCAGTGGATACACTCTACATCTTCAGCATCTAAATAGGAAAGGTGAGACCCTTTTATTGATGGATAAACAGGTGGTGTTAATGATTTTCCATCTCTTTTAGTAAGATCCAGACTCCAGCATGTCCAGATGTTATAAAGTTGGGCTCTGGATACTGCAGGTATCCAGAGGTGAGCAGCCAATGCAAATTGATGATGCCTTCTCTAATGACACATTTCTTTGCAACAACACTTTTTTTTAAGGAATTGGTAAGGTGAGACCCATAGACTCCCAGAAGAGTAGATCACCCTCCTGCATCCCTTCCGCTTCCTAGTAAAATGGGTGGGATGAATCGATTTTCAGTGAAGGGCCCACCCTCTGGGAACTCTCCTGGGGGGATACAATTTAAAGCTGACAAGTTTGGCCCATTTGCCTTATATGTCTTGTGTGCATAAGACATAACTTCACTTTCTCTCATGGGGTGAGTTATATTTTGTCGACATTCATTGTGTCAACATGGTCGTACTGTTGACGCATATGGTATGTCGACATTGATCACAATGACATTCATCATGACAACATGAAATGTCGATATGATTGTAATGTTTACAAAACGTCCCTGGTGGTGTAGTGGTAACTTACCTGGTATGGGAACCCACGCCACCAGCTGTGACGTCCTGATGACTTCCGGCGGCCCTGCAGCACTTCCAGTGGTGAGCATAACGCTAACCCCTAACCCTCCCCCTACAGCCTAATCCTAACCTTCCCTCTAGGAGCCTAACCCTGATCCTAGTGCATAAACCTAACCATCCCTTCCGTAGCCTTACCATGACTCTCCGTTGCTGAAGCCTAGAACCGATCGTCCGGTCCCTGTGGAATGTCGACATTTCAAATGTCGACATTGTGAATATGTCAACATTGTTCAGGTGTCAATATGGTCAATGTCGACATTTCAACAATGTTGACCTCATAACTGTCGACATCAGATACTGGGGAGAAAGAAGTTAGAGTTGGTAAAATTAATGGGGAAGATGTGTGCATAGACTATTACTACACAATATATATCCTGGTTTTTATATCCGCCCGTGAATACAGATGAAAAAAAATATACAAGCAAAATGAATAAACATGTAATAGCTACAACAAAGGTGAGTATGATGCAGACAAAATAATGATCACGTAATAGTTACTACAAAGTAGAGAATGATAAAATAAAACAAGAACTATGTGGCTTTCACAGCGAAGGTGAGAAGGATACAGGTAAAATTAATAACCATGTAATAAGAACAGTGAAGCTAAGAATAAGAAAGGTGATGATACAGGTAATATAATAACCATCCAATAGTTACAGCAATGATACAGGTAAAACAAATAAACATGTAATAGTTATAGTTTATATTAATATAAGAGTACGCAGCACTGGACCTCAATGTGTAATTGCGATAACCAAATGCGAATATGACCTATGCGTGTAATCGCTGTGTCAAGGATAAAGATTACTACACTTGGTGTCTATTCACATAATAATATGCTTTATTTATCTAAAAAATTATTATACAAATAAAATGTTATCTCTCTTAATATTCATGCCAGATAACTTCAAATACAATGGAGACTCCTTAAACAACATCCGGCATTATGTTGTTACACATATCACCATAATACAGGACAGAATGATGTACATATAACTTTACAAAGGGAGGGAGTGTGTGTTGGATATGACAAGGACAGATGTGTACAGTAGTGAGGGAAGATGGGGTAAAAGGGGAGGTATGGATGGCCTATAAAATGTCCTGTACCAGTAGTAAACAATTGAGACAAATTTCACTATCTAATGCTGTACGACCGCAGTCCAGGTATCCTACTTGTCCTGTTAATCCTACTGGTGATATAGTGATGGACAGCCGTCACTTTTGATTAAGGGAGATCCCTTTTGAGACGTTTCTGTGAGTGCTCCCGTGGTTGCGCTGCGGGAGTGTGGCCACAGTGGTGCTGCATCGGGCCGCCTTGACCGGTCAGTACTTACCCTTTCCTCACCGGGCAGGCTGTCAGTCTTCCTGTACCGAGGTCTGCAGTGGCTTCCAGCTTGTGATGCACTCGCGGCTTGTCCCGGCTGTACAATCTGTCACTACCTCCGTACGCTTGCTTCGCGGTGGGTGGTCCGGAGGTAAAAAAGTAATGTTTCGTAGGGCTGCTGGTAATTACAAGGTGGTGCGGTGTTCAAAACCCAAATGCGTTTTGGCTCTGTATAGCCTATTTCAAGGGTTGTGCACATGTAAAAGAGCAAAGAAACATAAGAGGCAGCGCTAGAAAGGAGTGGTTGGTATGGTGTGTAATGTGTAGCAATAATAATCAGCAATGGGCTCAAATAATTACTAGTCATGCAATAGTGATGATGAGAATATTACAGGTAACAATGGGCCAAATTCAATTCAATGCAAAGCAAGCGGAGCTCCCGCAGCTATTCAATACACCGCGCTGTTTGGGCAGATAAAGGATTTCTTCTCGCACCCCCCTAGGATGCGTGGAGAAATCCGACAAAAGTGCTTACTGCTTAGCACAGCGCTAACAACCGCGCGCCCAGCACTTTAGTCAGAGAATGCAGGTTTTCACGCCTAAACACCCAGGTTAAGTCACGAGAACCGCCATTCTCTGACTTAACCAATTCCCGACAAGGCACACACCGCGTTGTATTGAATAGCTGCGGGAGCTCCCTCACACGGCTATTCATCTTCACATTGAATTGAATTCGGCCCAATGATAGCCATGTAATAGTGACAGTGATAGTGAGAATAATACAGGTAAAAATGATAGCCATGTAATAGTGACAGTGATAGTGAGAATAATACAGGTAAAAATGATAGCCATGTAATAGTGACAGTGATAGTGAGAATAATACAGGTAAAAATGATAGCCGTGTAATAGTGATAGTAAGAAAAATACAGGTAAAAATGAAAGCCATGTAATAGTGATGGTGGGAATATTACAGGTAAAATGATACCAACATAATAGTGACAGTGATGGTGAAAATAGTACAGGTAACAATGATAGCCATGTAATAGTGACAGTGATGGTGAGAATATCACAGGTAACAGTGATAGCCATGTAATAGTGACAGTGATGGTGAGAATAGTACAGGTAAAATGATAGCCATGTAATAGTGACAGTGATGGTGAGAATAGTACAGGTAACAATGATAGCCATGTCTTTACCTTATAAGTAATATAAAATCATACATCACTGCAAAGTATTTCCTTTTGATTTTTTATTTAGCTTATAGATGTATAGACCTAGGTATGTGGTATGTGTTTTTTGTTTAAGTACATTTATTGCTAGCCATAGTAGTGGGAGTGTATTGGTTTTTTTTTGTAATCAGTGGATTCACATGCCTGGTCTCTTTATTTAAGGTTCAATACTAGGCTGTTAGCTGTTAATTATAAGTGCAGAATATAAAAGTGCACTTTACATTTTATAGCAAATTTTCAGCAATGTAAAACAGAAGGAGAACACTCTAACTTCAAAATTTCAAAAACCATAACAATATATGGACAAAGGGCCTGATTCAGACCCACTCGCGAGCGGCTGTCCGCTCGCAAGTGGGTCGATGTTATGGACTGAGCATGCGCACGACGGAGGGAGCTCCGTCGTGCGCATGCGCCAGACGCGACGAGCGAAGGAAAGTCCTTCGCTCGTTGTGTCCGATCAAAGGGGGCGTGCTGTCAATGTTGATTGACAGCACGCCCCCTTTGGTGGGCGTGCCGGGGGCGTGCCTCCCTGACGGGGGCGTTCCTAAGGGAACGCCTCCCGTCAGAAGCCGGCCCACTGACATCACTAGTGATGTCAGTGGGAGTGATTTTGGCTCTGATAGAGCCAAAATCACTCCGGAGCTTGCGGTTGAAAACCTCAACCGCAGGCTCCGGCTCGCAAATTCGATGGTCGCGATGGTCTCGACCATCGCGACCATCACAATGCACGCTCGTATAGCCTGTGGGTGGTGACCCACAGCTATACGAGCGTCCAGGAGGACGCTCCATGAAAATGGAGCCCGGCCCTCATTCAGAGCGTGCGCTCTGCTCAGAGCGTACGGCTCTGAATGAGGGCCAAAGTTGGATCAAGAAATGTGAGTTCAAAATCTCTTCAATGCAAGGACCTGTTGTCTGCATAACCAGGACATTGATCACTGGTTGCTGCAAGAACTTTGTGCCTCACTTGCTACTCCTTGTGCTGCCTCTCTGGTTTTCACAAGCATCTCAATGCATACTGTATTTGTGCCAATGTCAGTTTACCTCTTTACACTTACAAAATTATGTATTTTTGCCTAGCCTCACATCATCTATCTACTAACACAGTCTACTTTAGTATTCAATTTCTGCACCCATTAAATCTCCACTTTTATTCCGCTCAATAATAAACTTTTGTTATTGTGCATTCACATTCTCCAACACTCTACTTTCACTGGCATTTCTGCAAATCTCCTGCACTTTCTCTCACATTCATACTTCATTCCTACTTTTTTTCCTCCCCCTATTTACCTCAGCCACACCATGACCATGTTTTCTTCAACTCCCCCCTTCATTCAGTGTCTACCTAATCCTCTGTTCTGCCCCCTGCTTCCACCTTTATCCTTCCCCCTTGTCTCCTCCACCTCCTGCTCCCCTTATCTCCTCTCCTCCCACCCTCCTCCCCATCACTACACCCTATCTCCATCCACATTTCATTAAACTCTCTTCCGACCCATCTTCTACAGGTTCCCTTCCTCGCACTGGAGCCCCAAATTAATCTCACCTCCTCGCTACAGAAACCCTGAAAATCTCATTCACATCTCTCCCACAAACTCTGTCCCTCTATCCTGTGCTATCTGGAATGCCTGGTATGTGAAAGAAGGGCTCCATTTACTACAATGCGCATATTGAATGCAGATTGTAGTGTGATATTAATGCGAATTCAGGCAATATAACAGGGATTTACTACAAATCCCTTGCAGGGACAGAGCTTGCGAAAAAGCTCTGTCCCTGCGAATCCCATCCGCTTACTTACCACGGTATTTTCGGAAAAAATACCGTGACAAAGTGCCCGCACATGCGTCGACCGGCCATCACTGCTACCCCGGGCTCTGCTCTGCCTTTTAGAGCAGGAGTCTGATAACCGGGGGAGACCCTGGATTATTATCACAGGGCTTTCCCCGGTATTTTTTCACAATTTCATTTTAGTAACTTTGGCCAGATCACATTTCCCATTACAATTATGGGAAATGCAATCTGATTACTAAAAATAAGTGATACTTAGGGGTTGGAGTAGAATTTTACGAATTCTACTCCAATTGCCCTGTAATAACTATAGGTGATACTAAAATAATGTGAAAAGGGTGTGAAAACACCCTTTTTCACTTTATTTTAGTAAAAATAATGTTAATAAATAGAGCCCTAACTCCCTGAATCTCCTAGCCATTACTGAAACCTGGATTTCACCCTCTGACACCACTTCTCCTGCAGCTCTCTCCTCTGGGGGCTCCCCTTCTCTCACCCCCCCCCCTCCCCTGGCACGGGCGTCGCCATGGTGATGGTGTTGGGTCCTTCTATCCCCCGGTTACTCCTACCAACTCATACCCTCAGAACCATCCCTTACATTCTCTACATTTTAGGTCCATGCTATACACCTCTTCCAACCAGTACACCTTCAAGTAGCTGTAATTTCCTGGCCCCCTGGACCCCCCTCCAAATTCCTTGATAATTTTGCTTCCTGGCTCCCTTGCTTTCTCTCCTCAGACCTTTCCTCCCTTATCCTAGATGACTTCAATATTTCCAATTGATATTCCCAAAGAATCTTCTACGTCTAAACTCCTTATCCTCACATCATCATTTGGTCTCTCTCAATGGACCTCCTCACCCTCCCATGTGAGTGGGCGCTCAATTGATCTGGTCTTCACTCACCATTTGCGCAAGGGCAAGATGGCTGCTCAATGTGTGTTGATGTTACCGATATTTACGCAGGTAGGCAACATCGTACACACGAGAATGCAGTGGTGGGCGTCCTTATGCTCAGGTAACTTTGTAACTATTAGCATGTTTTCGCTGCTGCGATGTGTATGAAATCGCAGCTGCAATCATATTAGTGTCCATCTCTGAATGAGGCAGAGAGTCTATTTCACTCTGTAATAAGACCTTGGAGCAGATTTACTAAAGCTTATAAAACAGACAAGTGGTGGTGTTGCCCATAGCAACCAATCAGATTGTAGTTATTTCTCTATAGCATTCTAGAAAATGATAGACAGAATTTGATTGGTTGCTATGGGCAACATCACCATCTAGTCTTGGCCTATGTTTATGGGTCTTTTTTTGCACTTTATTTGGGAAAATGCATTTTTGTACACACAAATACTAATGCAATTTCAATATCTCAATATTCTCATGACTTATTACAGATATAAATGTGGCTACAACAACCAATATTTTAGGACAATAATGTAAGATGTAAAAGTTCTTAAAGGAGTGGTCCAAAAGAGGTGATGGGCACGAATTGTAAAGCGCAGCAGAATATTCTGGCACTATATAAATAACTGTTAATAAATAAATAATGCGCAGGACATTGACGTCAGATTGTTTCCTTGATATTGTTGTGTGCATTCCCATCTTGGCAAGTGGCTGTGCAGAGTGTTTGCTCAAGTCACTTCCCAAAGCAGAAAGTAGGTCCATGTCATGTGCTTGGCAGTCAGAGACCTATCTGTGCAAAACGAAATATGCTGCGAGTCTGCGTGTTTTGAAGCTCATAAATAATCCTTAAAGAGCCATAAAGTGATACATTTCTTCTGAAATCATTCTGTATTGCTATATTTCAGCAAGGACAGCCTGAGAGTAATAGAATAAGTACAAGGGCTTTTTAACAGTGTACAACGCCAACATGAACAAGTGGAAAATGATATTGTTATGTGAATAGTTTATTACAATAAATTATATTTTTTCTACACTGGTATATTCACAATCTCATGTAACTGATATTAATATTAGTCACAGTTCATTGTGATGTCACCAGCACTAATACAGAATATGTCTGCATTATAATGAATAATGTAATGCCTACAGCAGACATGATCAAGATTAAATTGAATTCAGGATCCAGCATGGCTCTTTTATAACCAGCTAAAACTTTGATGTACAGTATTGAGGGAATGCTAGGGACAAGAGACTGGCCGATTACATTACGACAGGTGTAGCAGTCGATAACGGGCAAGTTGTATCTGTTCTGTATGGAAAATGCTGTGACTGATAAGCAAGGTTATGGGGTCTATTTATCATTGATGCCTCAGTGGCTGTTGTAACTATCATAAAGTATTGCTGCATATCGCAGTGATACATAATGATTACTACGCTAGGGCTGCTCATGCAGCCATGGCAAAGACAACCCTCCTTGGCAATTGTTTTTTTGCCAGCAATAGGAGAAAGTGATATGTGCCTCAGTGGCTAATGTCCACGCATACACAAAGTGTTTTGTCTGGCAGGGAATCCAGTTAAGACTCTCTTGTTAGATTTGACTCCATTGATAAGTAAAGCTAATGCCAACCTGAGTTTGGTTCTTGCCACTTGATGAATTGCCTAATTCTACCATCCCCATTGTATTCTAAGGGGACAGCGGTAAAACTGTTTAAGGTAGGTAATAGCACTGTTTTTTCTGGCATTAACACAAAAAACCTTATGTAAATTTGATCAACATGGTAATGCTGTGCCTGTTACTAGATAGATGTGGTTTCTTCTTAATGTGGCAATGTATTACGTGATCAGTATGGGAATGTTGTGCCTGGTCTGTAAGAAATCTTCTAGTCTGAATATATTGCAACTGGTCACTAATACCCCTTTTCCACTGCCCAAATAATCCGAGTTATTGCCAGGTCTGCCCGGGTCGCAGCTTGGTGTTAAAGGGTCTGCGAAAAATAACCAGAGAATCTGACCCTGACCCGCAAGGACCTGGGTAACGGTGCGGTGTAAGTGCTGCGACCCAAGTCATGCCTCAAACCAGTGGATTGACTGGCTTCAGTAGCTCTTGGAGATGACAATCTCTAAAGGGGCATACAGACGAGACAATATCTTTGAATGATAACGATATTGTTCAACAATATATATCGTTCCGTGTGTGTGTGCAATGAACGACCAACGATGCGCGCTCCCGCTGGATGATAACGATATCTTTGATCGTCCGTACATGCAGGCCAATTTGGACGATATCGTCAAGATTTGCCTGTTCAGAGATGAGGCAGGATGACTTCACTGAAAGATATCTTTAAGTGCGTACACCCAATATCGTTTGCCCTGCACTACAGAGAGTTCAAGGGAACTCTTTCACCAATAAGCGTCCACTGTAACTTCCAGAGGACCTTGGTGATGGAAGACCTGGGTCTGGTGTAAATGGCTGGACCCGGGAATAACGTAGGTCCCCCCTGGAGGGGGCATGGCCACTGCATGTTGGAGAGGGCTGCACCTCTCTGTGGGTGGGCCTAGCATGTAAGAAGCACCCACTCACAGGAGCATGGCATAGCATCCAGCAGCTGTGACTATACTACTCACTATTAGGATGGTGGGGCAGTCCCATAATAGCCACATTTTAGCTGGATGTATTTAGATGCTAAAATGTAACATACAAAAAATTAAAGGGCAAACTACTTTATTTTGTACAGTTCTCATGCAAATAACACATAAATAAAATCTATTATTGTCATAGATAGATGAATGAAGGACTTCATTTTGACATAACACATGTCATCTTATACACATTCTGCAGCATATATCCTAACCCATGCTCCTTCCTCACTATCTACCCTATGTGTGTTGCCCCTGTCTGTCTGCCCCCCCCCATTAGAATGTAAGCTCTCACGAGCAGGGCCCTCGTCTCTCATGTGCTTTTCCTCCCTTACTTATACTATCATGTACGCCTAACTCCCCAATTGGCACCTAACACTTGGTTGCGATGCCCTGTTGCTTGTGGTATGCAGCAATGATAATAAACCATGTCCTTGTCCTGCATTGTTTTGTACTACTATTACTGTTTTTTCCTGTGTGCTCATTTATGTACTGTGTAAGGCGCTGTGGAACCTTTGTGGCGCCATATAAATAAAGGATAATAATAATAATAATCCAGCCGCCAGTGTGAAAGAGGTAAAACCCGGATCTAATCCATGCTCAGTGTCCCAGGTTGGAGCCAGGTTTTTGGTGGAAAAGGGGTATAAGAGACTCCTATAAAGGTAATATGCAGGGGTGTATTTATAATGGGTGCAGGGCAGGGGCGTATCTATAATTGGTGCAGGGTGTGCATTGCACACAGGCTCCTGTGTCCAGGGGGGCCCACACCGCACACCCTGCACCCATATAGCCTTATGCTTACCTTTCCATAGTCTCCAGCACTGGGCCGGCGCTGCAGAGCAGCAAAAATCACTGGGAAAATGGCGGCGGCATGAGCACCATTTTCCTAGAGGCCCGCACATGTGCAATAGATTCTGGCACTAAGCCAGAATCTACAGCACCGCCCGAGAGAGGAGGGGGCCCGCACAGAGAGCCCGATTCAGAGCCGGACGCTATTTGCGCTCGCTCGTTCAGAAAAAGGGGCCGGCTATTTAAATTGAGCGCTCGCTCTTTGCGGTCTGTTGACGCCTCTATGTCTGAGCGAGCGAACGAAACATGCGCTCGCTATTTTGTAAAGACGCCCCCTGGCCGCTCGCATCCTACGTCATCTCCGCTATTTATTTGATTAATCAAGTACATCGAAAGGCATCTGAACTGCTCGCAGTGCTTGTGGTAGGATTTTCCTACCGCAATTATGCGAGCAGTTCAGGCTAAGAGACAACCAAGTGACGTGGTCGATGACGCTGCTTTGTTAATTATGCACACCCTTAAAACGCCCGTTTTGACCGTTTGGCACGCCTGCGTTCGGATCTCCACTCCCCATTTTCAAGCACCTTCCCCTGTTACCACCCACAAACGCCTCATCCTGTCACTCAAATTAGCAGGCACTCGCTATTTGGCGAGCGCTCGATTTCCGATCGCGCTGACTGGATGGCGCATGCGCATTGCGACCCATATGCATGCGCAGTTGTGCGAACATCGCTCGGAGCGAACGAGCGGCTCTGAATCAGGCCCAGAGTCTGCACACGGGCCCCATCTCTCTTAAAAAGCCCCTTGTGCAGGCCCTTGGGTCCAGGGGGCCCACAAAACACAACACACCCCAAAGCAAAACTGAGGCAATAGCGCCATATATTACTGGAGAAATCACCAGAAATATGGCGTATGCACAATAGACTGCACATTTTTCGGGGTGGGGTGCACATGGGCCCCCTCATTTGTTAATAACATGCCACAGGTAATATGTGTGTAGTCAGACAAATGCTGTTTGGTCAGCAGTGCTTATACTGCAGCTCTGAGTATGAGGCACTTGTATCTGAAAAGCTGTAGCATGATTAACACATGAAAGAGCCCTTCTCCTATTCACAGCCCCAAAAAGTAAAGAAAGACAGGAGCTGAAAGGCAGCAGTTCTGTGTATTTTGAGGCTGAGTGTGGGGCCCGGCTGAGGGGCAGGGGCTGCATTAATCTTACGGACATGAAAAAACGTTTTGTTTTGTTTTTCTGACTGTATTTTGACTATTTTTTTAAAATTTTACTAAATGTTTTTGGATTGCTTTCAGTGTTAACTAATTTATATAATGTACACTTCCTATTTTATCGTCATCTTCTATTTTGAGACTATTCAAAGGCTCTTTTAGCAGAAGACTGATTCATATACTTAATCCATCATATTGCACGTAATGTTTCCACGCTATGAATATGTATGCAACAATATCAGCGTCCGCACTGTGTATCATAGACGTGCTACATCATACGATACACGACCAGCAGCTATTTTTTTTATACTGAAGATATCACATTATTTCTTTTTTGTTAAATGTTGCCTTAAAGACATTGGGCAAAATTTACTAAGTGGCGGGTATGGTGTAATGTAAAACTTACTGGAAACCGTGGCTTTCATGTCAAATTGATAGCATTTGTTAAGCGGCGGCTTTGTTTTCTAAACTGAATCCACAGACTATATCGGCGATTTCTAAATGAAACCACTGCGAAATAGAAGCTATGCAACAGACAAGCACTGCACAGATAAGTATGATATGTGCAGGCTTCATTCTTTTTAAAAGGATATAATTAGAAAGGATAGAAATAGTTCAAAACAATGCATGGGGTCCCCCCCAAATCAAAGACCAGCCCAACGGTATGGGGTTCCACCTATTTTCCAATAACCAGCACCAGGCTGAACTAGCCTGGGGGATGCAGCAGAAAGACACACCGTATGGACATAACATTAACCAGCCCACGCTCTCAGCCAATCAGCACTTCCCCGTTAATTTCAATGGAGAGTGACCGGAGGTAACCTGTTACTCACGATGGGACACTGCAAATGGACAGTTTGAAGGTTTATTTTTTGTTGTTTTCCCAAGATCGTGGGTGCCTACATGGATTTTGTGAGTATTAAAGTGGTGAACGCAGGCTAGTGGGGGGGAGTTTTTTTAATAGTATAGAAGCCGTATCTGAATGTGTTCCAATCACTTACAGAGAGCAGAGACAGCCATTTTCGGGACTGAACCAATATGAATGAGAATACAGTCTATTAAAGAATTAGAACTAAATGACATGAACAAGAAAACAGAGAAGGAACTTTTTACACAAGAATGCACTATTGACCCCAGAAACTAATTGCCTCTTTGTTAGCCTTAGAGAATTACAGAACTGCTTAGGTATGTACCCCCAGGGAATCCATATTAGGTAGGGAGAGAAAAAGTGGTACTACCAGTGTTTTTTATAATTATTATTTCTTACCAGTATATGTTTGGTGATGTGGAGACAGGAATTGGTTCAAAAATAAAGTTTTTCCAAATACATATAACATATGGCTCTGGAGGTTGAGAGAGTAGGGCAGAAGATAATAAAGACATAATCTATATTTATAAAAAAGGTGTGGTGTTATTTTATCTATCCACTGTCTCATTAGTTGGATTGGCACGTGGCGCGGTAACGATATGGATAACCATTGATTTGTGCACAAAGAGATAAGAAGTCTAAAGAAACCATTATATGTACGGTGGATATTAATGGATGTAAGCATTATTGTGAGCATCCTATGATATACTTTCACTTGTGGGTGACCTGCTATCAATAGATCAACACAAACTCTGTTTCATATGTGGAAGGGACCATTCTTGTGATTTATATATGGACCACTAAAATCATAGAAATACTACACTATCAGCTATTTTGTTCTCTTTTGTTTCTCCCCTCATATATATGGAGAGAATTTGTTGAGAACGTCTAAGAAGCATTTCAGAATTGAGAAGAGATACAGACAATGATAACTATAAGTATATTGATTAATTCAACATTGGAGCGCACTGTTCTATTTGTTTGTATCGCATTATGATCTATATTTATGTTGCTACAATTGTAAAGCGCAATGGAATATGCTGCGCTATATAAGAAACTGTTAATAAATAAATGTTGCACCAATGGTTGGCAATGCCTCGCAGCCCTGAGGTCACGAGTTTCTTCCAGGTTCTCCGAATGCCTCCCACACTCCAAAAACATACTGGTTGTTTAATTAGCTTTTGAGAAAAAGTGAACCCTAGTGTATATCTGTATGAATGTGATAGGGAATATAGATATAAATCTCCACGGGGCAGGGACTGCTGTGATAGACTAATTTAAAGCATTCCAATATAAGTTGCCTTATATTAGACATAGTTAGAGACATAGTTATGCATTATTAAAATAACTGGATGTACCCTAAAAATAGGGGAACCCACTTTGTCCCTTCTGTCTTTCCAGTGTACGGCTGGACTGTCCTGCTGCTGGCTGGTTCTGGAAGGAATGTATAATGGAAATAGAAGACCAGGCTCCCACATTTATAATCGTTATAAGGAAAAATTACTCTGATTGCTTCTTGTCTATTAAAAATTAAGATCTGTACAGAAAAATTAATTGTTACACCTCTGACAATATTAGATCACAAAAAACTGTGAAATTGCAGTAGTAATCATCATAGATTTCATCAAAGTCTAATTACACCGATGACATGCCAGTGGGTGATATCACCAATGTATAACATCACAATTAATGACATTCATGACATATGCACCTGGTCCAGTAGAATGCACAAAGATCAAAATTCTTACCAACTTATTTCAGCATTTTTCAAACTGATTACATTAAATTGTGTGACACTGAAAACATTACCAACATTAAAACGTGCAATTATTGATGACTAGCTGGGATACCCGGCATTGCCTGGGTTGAAAAATTGACGTTGAAGTACATCTGCAGCCTACATTTTTTACACTGCAGACCAACATTGGAGACCATGGCATATGAGAATGTGCTTGGAGGAAATTAGTAACTGTCAGTACAGGTGCAGTGTGACAGTTGATCCTCCGACTCACTGCCCTTTTGTTGGAGCTCTGTCTGCCCCCCACTGGTACATATCAGCCTGTGCCTTTAGATTAGAGCAGATTTTAGGCACTGGAAGACATCCTGAGCGAACTTGCTTAAACGAAAAATTCAAATCAGAGACTCCACGGCCTACTTTTGGGCAACATGTAGACCTCCATGGCCCTGACAAACTTCAAACATAGCCAAAAACCTAATCCTGGTCAAACTACATCACCATGCCAAATTTGGTGGAGCTAGGTACAAAATTCTGGCCGTGCATAAAGTACAGACAGACATACACACTTTGTTGCTTGCTATATATAGTAGATATCAATGATGGGGAAAAATATGTATCACAAACATCATTGGGTTACATCACTAATGATATTACAATGAGATCACATAGTAAGGCAGAATACTATATAATATTTGTTATAAAAGCACTACCAGTGAAATCACAAATGCTATTAGAATAGATAATATCACAATTGTTGACGTGGCTAATGACATAACAATGGCAATATTAGTGACATAGCGTACAAGATATTACTGACCATGGCATCCTATTGAGTGACATCCTTGATGACTTCACAAGTAAATGGTTTACAACATAGGGCTGTGTTCAATTAGCGGTGAAAACTGCAGTTTTTTCTGCCATTGGCGAAAACGGCTATTTTTTGCCCCCCAAAAAAAGGGCTAAATTTTCACCAAAAAACAGGCGAAAGCGGCAACAGGCGAAAATAAACTGGAGAAAAGTTTTCTCCATCCCAGACCAGGAGAAAAAAAATGCAAAATCCCTAATTTTGGATAAAAATATGGGGATTTATTTCAGAACCCTTTGGACACCACCCCTAATGATAAATTACCGGGGGGGAAATTTGTAAGTTGCGTACTTTGGTGAAAAAACGACCACGAAAATTTTGGACGAAAAACAAACGTTGAAAAAAGATAGAAAGCAATTTTTTTCCAGAAAATGACTGTTCCACGTAAGTTGGGGGTACGTTAAAATGGATGCAAGTATATTTTTGTGTTGTAAAAACGCAATATTAAAACCCATTAAAAAAACACCTGCTGCGATCGCGTGCAATGTTTAAAACGCTTGACACATCCATACTGCCCCCCGAAAAATCTGACTCAATATGTTAAAACCATTTTCTATGATTTTTTTTATTCGCCTATGATTTGCGCATTAATTTTTTGCCACAGCGCGCAACTTACGATTTTTTTTCAGAATTTACCATTGGGGAGGGGGGGGGTCCAAAGGGTTCTGAAAGAAATCCCCACATTTTTACCCAAAAATAGAGATTTTGCATTTTTTTTCTCCTGGTCTGGGATGGAGAAAACGTTTCTCCAGTTTTTTTTCCGCCTGTTTTGTTGCCGTTATTCGCCTACAATATGCGCATTCATTTTTTTGCCAAAGTGCTCAACTTACGATTTTTTCAGAATTTACCATTGGGGAGGGGGGGGGGGGGTCCAAAGGGTTCTGAAAGAAATCCCCACATTTTTTGCCAAACATAGGGATTTTGCATTTATTTTCTCCTGGTCTGGGATGGAGAAAACATTTCTCCAGTTTTTTTTCGCCTGTTTTGTTGCTGTTTTTGCCTGTTTTTTCTTGTGAAAATGTCACCGTTTTTTCTGTCGAAAAACGTCAGTTTTCGCCAATGGCGAAAAAAACTGCAGTTTTTTACGCTAATTGAATACGGCCCATAGTAGGTTAACATCAGTAAAACATTACAATGGACTCCAACACAAATGATGACATCACTAGAGAAATGGATAACGTCACTGATGACAATCGATAACTTTACTAATGACACTGAAATAGATGATGTCACTATAGGTAACCTTACATACCTATAGATGGCTTTGTCATAGGTGACACAGTTGATGACAGTACAATGGGTGACACTGTTGATTATATCACAGTCGGTAACATGTTAAAATGGATAATGTATTGATCAGCAAGTAAAACCGTGTTCTACAAGGAGAGTGATGTAGGTAGTGAGAGGTGCAGAGGGTAGGAGAGGGACGTAAGCAGTGAGAGTTTACGGCGTTGGAGAAGGACGCAGGCAGTGAGAGCAGGGGGTAGGAGTGGGACGTAGACAGTAAAAGTGCAGGGGGTAGGAGAGGGACGTAAGCAGTGAGAGTGCAGGGGGTAGGAGAGGGACCTAGACAGTGAGAGGTGCAGTGGGTAGGAGAGGGATGTAGGCAGTGAGATGTGCAGGGGATAGGAGAGGGACGTAGGCAGTGAGAGGGGGTAGGAGAGGGACGTAGGCAGTGAGAGGTGCAGGGGGTAGGAGAGGGATGTAGGCAGTGAGATGTGCAGGGGATAGGAGAGGGATGTAGGCAGTGAGGGGGTAGGAGAGGGACGTAGGCAGTGAGAGGTGCAGGGGGTAGGAGAGGGACGTAGGCAGTGAGGGGTGCAGGGGGTAGGAGAGGGACATAAGGCAGTCAGGTGCAGGGGGTAGAAGAGGGATGTAAGCAGTGAGGTGAAGGGGGTAGGAGAGGGACGTAGGCAATGAGAGTGCAGGGGGTAGGAGTGGGACGTGGGCAGTAGGAGTGCAGGGGGTAGGAGAGGGACGTAGGCAGTGAGAGTGCAGGGGGTAGGAGAGGGACATAGGCAGTGAGAGTTTAGGGGGTCGGAGAAGGACGTAGGCAGTGAGTAGGAGAGGGACATAGGCAGTGAGAGTGCAGGGGGCAGAAGAGGGAAGTAGGCAGTGAGAATGCAGGGGGTAGGAGAGGAATGTAGGAAGTGAGTACAGGGGGTAAGAGAGGGACGTAGGCAGTGAGAGCAGGGGGTAGGAGATGGATGTAGGCAGTGAGAGTGTAGGGGGTAGGAGAGGGACTTAGGCAGTGAGAGTGCAGAGGGTAAGAGAGGGACGTAGGCAGTTAGAGTGCAGGGGGTTGAGATGGAAGTAGGCAGTGCGAGTGCAGGGGGTAGGAGAGGAAAGTAGGCAGATCATTAAAGTTGGGGGAGGGGTCCACTGACATTTTCCATACCCCGACTTCAAAATTCAGATAGCACTGCCTCCGGGCACCGAAAGTGGTAGGCTGCTCATGGGCCAGTGCCGTGTGCTTGCCCCCAAGGCTAAAAGTTGCCAGCCAGCCCCTAATACTCGGCCACAATGTGCTCGGAGCATCCAGAAGGTGAAGAGCTAAAGTAGGCCAGCGGATCAAATGCCACAGTCCTAGGCAGGCTAAGATCATGGGAGGGGAGGTGAGTACCAAGAGGTCGCTGGCATGTCACTAATGACATGGGCAGCCCACTGGCCACGAATGACCAACGACGGACATCACCAGCGCCCAATGGAAAGGAGCAGACCGGGTCTCCAGTCTAGTAGGCCCTGGCATCACAGGAGCCAGCATGTTGGTCGGAAGCACATCGAGACGGGGTGCTCGCAGGACCAGGTGGGAATCACAAGCAAGGAAACGGAGGAGAGATAGAGGTAAGTGAATGGCGTGATGGCTATGAATATCATAATGGTAGCTGGATTGTGATGATTTGAAGTGGAACAGGAGCTCCTTCTGACACATCTGGTCCAGCAGCCATTTTAAACTGTGAAATCACTGATGACAACATAATAAGGAACATTACTAATGATATCATAAATTAAGACAGAATATTGGCTGAAATGGTTAATGTTATAGAAGAGAGCATCAGAATGAGTCACATGACTCAAAATATGTGACCGCAATGTAAATTGATAACTCTGCAACGAGTGAAGTACTTTACTGATGAAATCAAAATGGCTTGGGACATAATTAGGGTAAAAGAGATAGTTAGGAAACCGGTGACCAGGCTCCATGATAGACTGCTGCTATTAGCATACTAAGGAGTATTGCAGGTGTTTCCTAATTGGTTCTTATTTATACATCACCCTATGCCTTCAACTGGGGAAGGGGGTGACCAAGGAAAAAAAAATGTTAATAACAGCAATGGGACTATGTCATGCGGCTAGTAATGGGTTATTTCTGTGTGGCAGGCAATGTGATCCATGTTGCGTAGCTGACAATGGGGTCTCTGTAATGCAAGTCATAATGGAGTTTATGCAGAACAGCTTACACAGCTATCTGTACTGTACAGCTAATGTTATTTTATACGAGAGGTGTACTTCTCTTACTCTGCATGCATGAATATAACATTGGATGGCATGGTGGCACGGTGGATAGCAATATTATTTAATACACTGGCTCCATTCACCCCAACCAGTCAGAAACACATACAGATAGGTAGCAGTGATATTATTTTTACTCAGTAAATATCAATACAGAAATATCAATATTGTTGAAATGTTGACATGAAATATGTTGACATTTGCAATGTCGACATGTTCACAATGTTGTAATTTAAAATGTTGACATGAATGCAGACATTATGCGGAATGCTGACATTAGGGTTAGGCAGTGGGGGAGGGTTAGCCTGCGTGGTTAGGGTACTCACCGCCAGACCAGAAGACACTGCTGCACCCCCGGAGCTGAAATGCAAGTAAGACGGCACTGCACCAACCAGAACCCTCTTTTTGTCAACATTCTAATCATGTCAACATGTTGTGTCGACATGATGAACATCGACACGGTCAATATTTTTTGTGTGTGAAGGATTTATTAATCTATTATTCATTTATTAATAGTACTAGTTTACCATTCCTACTAAGGGCCTGATTCATTACGCTAATGCTAATGAATGCAATCACAAAGCCGTCGCAGACCAACATAAAGACACCCACTTCTCCAATCTCACATCCATAATACCTTGCAATTTAGCAAAAACTTCGGTACCATCAAGTAACATCAGAGCCTCATGCTTACTCAGAGATTGGGAACCTTTCTGCACGCAGTGAGCACTCATTCATTTACGCACGCCCATGTAACTGCTTCTCTGACCCCCCCCCCCGTTACCACCCCCAAACGTTCACTGCCTGTCAATCACTCTGTAATGGGTCTCTGTGATAGCAGTGCAATCGCAATGATACCTTCGCACACTGCGATGTGAATGCATGCGCAGTACGCAACAATCGTCCGTCTGCGTATGCTGAATCAGGCACTAAATAAGGAACTGTATTGAGAATTTTTTTGTGCTGTAAAAGTAAAGGTGTCATTAGATGGCTTACTACACTGGCCAGATACTCTCTCAGATCTCTGGTGTGAATTCATTCATTTAGTGCAACAGCTTCAGCTCGCTATTACATTCTCTGTTGCAGAATGCAGCATTTCACTTGGAGAGACAGGCTTAAGATGAATGAAAACTAATGAAGCTATGGTCCCCAACTTACTGTTAATAACACATAATGTAATGCTTTAAAAATTGCATTCCTGTACAAAATCCCTGCAGCATGATGAACCAAACTTCAGCTCTAATTCAGCACAGAGTATAAAAAGGGCAGCCTATATAAATATACAGGGCACTTTGGTCCTGGTTACAGATGGTGATTTATGAAACGGACATAACTGAAGGCACCACATAGGTGAAGCCACAGATTTCCTATGGGCTGTATATATCATAAAGTAGCGATGCAGCTGGAAGCCCTCGGCCTCGGTGTAAAATCTGAGCCAGGGCCTTCTAGCTGAAACAGGCAAAGGCAGATCTAAATATTGCCACAGCACAGTGACCACCACTTTCCACAGATTAACACCAAGCACAGGGATAACTCCATACTTACCTACCTTTGGCTTCTCCACCCCGGGAGAAGCCTTGGTAGGAGAAGCAGGTGTGCTGTGATGGGGGCGGGGCCTGACGGTTCGTATAATTAAGCCCTACCCCCTTCGCGGCAAATTGCCACAGTTGGCTTAAATTTAAATAGGAGGCGAGGCTAAATGACGAGATTCACTGAGAATCTCGTCATTAAGCCCTGCCCCCTACACGGGGACCCGCGATCGCCACGGAAATTCTCCCCCATTCTGCCCACTTCACTATGAAGTGGGCAGAATGCAGGAGAAGTGCCTACCCTTCCGGGGGTGCGGGGGTTACCCGAAAAATCGTGAGCCTCCCGCGAAAACCGGGAGGGTAGGCATGTATGGATAACTCCCATTGAGAATTTGTGGCCAATCCTCAAGAGGCGGGTGGACAAACAAAACCCATAAATTCTGACAAACTCCAAGCATTGATTAGGCAAGAATGGGCGGCCATCAGTCAGTATGTGGCCCAGAAGTTGATTGACAGCATGTCAGGGCGAATTGCAGGGGTCTGGAAAAAGAAGGGTCAACACTGCAAATATTGACTCTTTGCATAAACTTAATGTAATTGTCAATAAAAGCCTTTGACACGTATGAAATACTTGTAATTTTACTTCAGTATACCATAGTAACATTTGACAAAAAGGTCTAAAAACACTGAAGCAGCAAAGTTTGTGAAAACCAATACTTGTCATTCTCAAAACTTTTGGCAACGGCTGTATGTCATTTTAGTTCCTGTGTTCTCTGCTTGTGTTTTGTGCTTTGTAAGGCGCTTTGGACCCTTTGTGGCACCATATAAATAAATAATAATAATTCCCCATCAGCTGGAATATTCTGTGCTGCAGTGAAATCTGTTTATCAGATTGTATACATTTTTCTATCTTCATCAAAACTGGGAACATACTGAAATGGGGTGTTGTGACCCTAGTCAAATGCAATTTACAAACATTAGAAATTAAATATTAATATCCTAAAAAAATCCCTCAGACAGTGGCTGCTGTCATTTTTTGTTTTTATAATTCCATATATCCTTTATTAATGCATCACAATTATCCTTCAATATACAATTATTTATTAACATTTATGACCAGTTATTTATATAGCGCACACATATTCCACAGCCATTCACATCAGTCCCAGCCCCAGGGGAGCTTACAATCTATGGCCCTCATTCAGAGCCGTACGCTCTGAGCAGAGCGCACGCTCTGAATGAGGGCCGGGCTCCATTTTCATGGAGCGTCCTCCTGGACGCTCGTATAGCTGTGGGTCACCACCCACAGGCTATACGAGCGTGCATTGTGATGGTCGCGATGGTCGAGACCATCGAATTTGCGAGCCGGAGCCTGCGGTTGAGGTTTTCAACCGCAAGCTCCGGAGTGATTTTGGCTCTATCAGAGCCAAAATCACTCCCACTGACATCACTAGTGATGTCAGTGGGCCGGCTTCTGACGGGAGGCGTTCCCGTGGGAACGCCCCCGTCAGGGAGGCACGCCCACCAAAGGGGGCGTGCTGTCAATCAACATTGACAGCACGCCCCCTTTGATCGGACACAACGAGCGAAGGACTTTCCTTCGCTCGTCGCGTCTGGCGCATGCGCACGACGGAGCTCCCTCCGTCGTGCGCATGCTCAGTCCATAACATCGACCCACTTGCGAGCGGACAGCCGCTCGCGAGTGGGTCTGAATCAGGCCCTATATTCCTTATCACATGCCCACACACATACACACTAAGATTAATTTTTTGCTGGGAGGAATTTTTAGAGAGTGGGAGGAAACCCAAACAAGTATGGGGAGAATATACAAACTCGACACAGTTAGGGCCGTGGTTGGAATTGAACCCAAGACCTCAGTGCTGTGAGGTAGTAATGTCAATCTACACCATCCGTGCTGCTCCAATAAGAAAAGAACGCAGTAAAAAAGCAAACTATAATACAATTATAATGGCACTTTTTCAATTCATGAAAGGGGTGTACTGGAGTTATTTAAGCATTCCATAATGGAAACAGAAGAATTACCAAAAACAATCCACATTTTTCTCCTTTTTCCTTTATGGTGCGTACACACTGGGCGATTAAAGTGGACGACTGAACGATAACGATATCGTTATCGTTCAGTCGTCCACTTTATCGTCCATTTTTAACACAAAAAAGATGAACGATGACGACGACGCGCGTTCCCGCGGGTCGTTCGTCATCATCGTTCATCGCGCTGACATGCAGGCCAACCTGACGACCTCGTCAGGTTGCTGCATGTCAGGGAATGGGTGAGAGAGCCCGGCGCTGAACGATATCGCTAATGACATCGTTCAGCGGCTGTGCTCAATGTCATGAACGACATTGAGCACAGCCTGCCGGGGACACACTAGACGATATCGCTCAGGGAGCATATCGTCTAGTGTGTATGCACCTTATCTCGGCTTTTGTAAATGTCCCCTATACAGTATGTTCTATAATAACTTTCTTGGTGAATTAAATAGGGATACTCCCTGAGCAGGGTCGGACTGGCCCACAAGGTTAGAGGGGAAATACCCGGTGGGCCCCACTGCCAAAGGGACCCACCTCATCTTCTAATGTCAAATTTCAGACAGTGCACTCGTATTATACATTGTAACTCTATTACAGGGTCAGTTACCTGGTAGAGCAGGACCATGGATGAACAGACCATGCCCTGTAGTATCCATGTTGTCTACAGGCGATGTCTTCTTTAATGGCTGGCCAAGCATCCATGTTGGCTGGCCACACCCCTTAAGGATGGGACCCTACCACTGCCTTTCCCCGGTGTGCCTTTCATGCCCCAGTCCGACACTGTCCCTGAGTCTAGAACAGTGTTGGCTAACCTTGACACTCCAGCTGTTATGGAACTATATAACCCAGCATGCACTGCTACAGTTTTGCTATTAGGGCATGCTAAAACTGTGGCAGGGCATGCTGGGATATATAGTTCCACAACAGCTGGAGTGTCAAGGTTAGCCAACACTGGTCTAGAAGGTGATTTCTCCAAAAGTTATTGCATTGGTAAATGCATTATTTGTCCACTGGGGGCACTGTTGCATTATTACCAATGCCGGATTTCTGCTGTCACTCATGTAAACAAAATCTACAGAGAATTACTCTAACATATAGTAGGTGTAATTTTAGGTGGATATATATGATTCAAGATTTATAATACTTATAGAGACACATACAATTCATTATATTTAATTTATTCTTAGTTCACAATGATATTATTGATTATATATTTCATTTCACTTTAGTTCTGTTTTTTTAATTATTTCAATAAAAGTTATATTTTAATAAGATTCATTAGTGTGCCAACTAAGAGGACATTCTTGCTCTCTTTCTTCTTATCCAATTGTTCAGTGTCCTTAGGCAGCACCCCCAACTTCCCTATCAATAATATAATTGGTGACCTATAAATTGGGGTATTCTTCTCTTTTTTTGCTTTCATGGTTTATAATTTAACAATATATTAACTAGTGCAGAAGTTTCCCTTTCCCCGTTTCCTTTTATTACTCCAGTGTGAATAATGCCAAGAAGGACTTCCCGGAACTATTCAACTGACCGCGCTGTTAAGTCCGTCTAGAACATTTCTCCTAGGGTGCTCGCAGAAATCCAACATAAGTTCCGGGCGGCACTTTAGTTGGAGAATGCTGGATACTATGACTAAACACCCAATTTAAGGCACTGTAACTGGCATCTTCCGACTAAGGGCCTGATTCAGACCCACTCGCGAGCGGCTGTCCGCTCGCAAGTGGGTCGATGTTGTGCACTGCGCAAGCGCACGACGGCGGGAGCTCCGTCGTGCGCATGCGCCAGACGCGGCGAGCGAAGGACTTTCCTTCGCTCGTTGTGTCTGATCAAAGGGGGCGTGCTGTCGATGTTGATTGACAGCACGCCCCCTTTGGTGGGCGTGCCGGGGGCGTGCCTCCCTCACGGGGGCGTTCCCAAGGGAACGCCTACCGTCAGAAGCCGGCCCACTGACATCACTAGTGATGTCAGTGGGAGTGATTTTGGCTCTGATAGAGCCAAAATCACTCCGGGCCTTGCGGTTGAAAACCTCAACTGCAGGCTCCGGCTCGCAGTGGCGATGGTCGCGATGGTCAAGACCATCGCGGCCATCAAACTGCACGCTCGTATAGGCTGTGGGACGCTCCATAATTATGGAGGGCGGCCCTCATTCAGAGCGTGCGCTCTGCTCAGAGCGTGCGCTCTGCTCAGAGCGTGCGCTCTGCTCAGAGCGTACGGCTCTGAATGAGGGCCTAAGTCCAGGGTGCGAAGAGAACAATTGAATAGCTCTGGGAACTCCTTCCTGACTTTATACATTTCACGCTGAACTGAATCACCCCCAGTGACTAAAGACTTCATTCAAGTTGGCCATAAACACAATTGGTCTTTATTTTAGTCTTTACCTGTTGGCGCGCCAGACTGTAATGCATATGCATATTGTACTGTACTATAGAATTTTTGTACTCACAGTGAAGCCACAGCTATCGTATTCCTGGCACATCTGCTCCTTCCCTAAGGGGAAAGCCACATTTGCTACCTATGCAGAGTGATTTGCATTTCACATGTGCGGCCAACTCAGAATTGGTAGCAAAATGCAACTGTTTTTCTCCAGACGCATTTTACGATTACTTTTGCGACATAATAAGGTCCTAAGGGCCTGATTCAGACCCGGACGCTATTTGCGGATGCTCGTTCTTAAAAAGGGGCCGGTTATTTAAATTGGGCGCTCGATCTTTGCGGTGTGTTGACGCCTCTATGTCTGAACGAACGTCCGAAAAATGCGCTCGCTATTTTGTAAAGACGCCCCTTTGCCGTTCGCATCACACGTCATCTCCGTTATTTATTAGATTAATCGGGAACATCGAAAGGCATCTGAACTGCTTGCAGTGCTTGTGGTAGGTTTTTCTTACCGCTATCACTGCGAGCAGTTCAGGCTAAAAGACAACCAAGTGACGTGGTCGATGACGCTCCTTTACTAATTATGCACTCCCATTAAATGCCGTTTTGACCGTTAGGGACGCCTGCGTTCGGATCTCCACTCCCCCGTTTTCAAGCACCTTCCCCTGTTACCACCCACAAACGGTACATTCTGTCAATCAAATTAGCAGCCCCTCGTTGTTTTATGAGCGCACGATTTCCGACCGCAATGAGTGTTTTGCGCATGCGCATTGCAAACCATACGCATGCGCAGTTCTGCGAACATCACTCAGAGCGAACGAGCAGCCGCTTACGAGCGGCTCTGAATCAGGCCCTAAGTCCGTATTCCCATATGTACTGTACATTGGGAATATGGATAAAAATAGATGAAATGAATGCTTTAGATGCATTTTAATGATGCAGTTTTAATGCTTTGTGCATTTATGCATTGCACATTTGCTAATACATTTTAGTGCACAACAAAATTTCAAAGCAGAATTAACATATTCCAATGTAATGTTGGGAACAGCAGCATTTTCCCCTATTTGTCCTATTATTCATGCACTTCTTACACATTTATTACAGTGCAAAAAGCACTAAATAAAGTGGATAGGTGTGAACGAACCCTAAAAGTGAATGGAAGTGACTTTTCATGTTTGGGATCAAGGAATTATGATCATATAGTAAAACATTTTAGAAAAGCTATATGAAGTAACTGTGTGACACCTGAGGAGGCTTTTGTTTTCTATAAATGTTAAACTTGCTGTCTGAATGCGACTGAAGGACATGGCAGGGAACCTTTCACATATGGCAGAAAGAAAGGACAATAGATTTTACTCAGCTACCTTCTATGTCATATGAAATCCTTTCCTGCTATTGCAACATCTACTTGTATATTTGTGAATGATTTTACTAGAATCCCCAATTTCTTGACTTAGTGGTCCTTAACCCATATCCTCAAATAATTACATTTGCAATGTACGTGTATGGATATTAAAGCATATATATTTTATTTTACGCCTTTATAGTACCTGGTCTGTCACCTGGCATGTCACTTAGAGCCTACATGTGGGCACACATATTATGATCCTGCGGTTTGGACTGATCCCAGGTTTGCCTGATCACCTATCAAAACAAAGTAAAAAAACAGTTAAAGCTCAATATTTCAAATGTATTAGTAACTTCAAATCAATCACTCCTACCCCCCTTTTATTTAACACTTTTATCATAGGTGAGGTACTCTAGTAGTGTCACCTTCTAGACAAAATATGTCAGAGGTGTTGTCACTTTGACTTAACATATAAAATCACTCACAACCAAAAAAAGTAAATTTTTGTGACACACTGGTGATGCCAAGGCCTATGTGACTATACAAGATAACTTTTATTCATATAGTGTAAACCTCAGGGGCCACATCTAGCTGTCAGAAGGGCAGCACTTTACTCTTAATCTCAATAATAAATTAGATTAATACATTCAGAGCCTGATTCAGAGATGTACACTAACCCAATGGTTAGCGTACATCTCCGATTGTTAGAGTACTGCACATACTCAGGATGTGTACTGTGCATGTGCAGCCCTCCATCTGTGAGTACGCTTGCGTTGCCTCCCTGCCGCAGCCTGATTGATAGGCTGCGGCATTTGGGAGGTGGACCGGGAGCGTTCCTGGGCAGCATTCCCAGAAACAGGGGGTGTCACCCCCATTTTTCGGGAGGGATGAGGCCAGAGTCTGCATCGGTGGACGCAGATTTCCTGGTCTCGCAAGCTGTCAGGATCTTTTCAGGCCGCGATAAACTTCAACTACCGCAGCCTGGCCAAAGAGGCAACCATCGCGACCGATGGTAGCAATTGTTCCGATGGTGATCCCAAGCTGCGACCTCGGTTACAGCGCTGGGATCGTAGATGCAGCAAGAAGTGTTTGTTTCCTACCGACACCTTCTGCTGCATTTGTAATTTTAGATGGATGGAATTGCACAGCTGCTTGTGTGCGGCTCTGCAATTCCTTCCATCTCTGAATCACTCCCTTAATAAAAGAGACACCTATCTGTGAATAACATATTAGTAGGCACTTTCACCAAACATTAGGAGCTTTAAACAAACAAAGCTGATGGGAATTGGGACGAGAAGTGAAGACTTGGAGGAACGGATGGGGCCGCCTACTGCCCATCACTGGTATAAAGCGTGTTAATTTTTGTTACTGAATTTATTTTTATCATTCTTATTTTATTAATTTAAAACCAATAAAATAAGTGATACAACAGATGTGTGAAAGTAAGAAAAAAAATGTCTAATAAGATTGTGTGTGTTATTTCTTTTAAAATGATACAATAAATATAATTACATTATTATGGCTGTTGCTATCCCACAGATCAATTCTATGTTCAACATCACACATAATACACCGATTTGGATAACAAAAGAAGAAATACAGTATGTTTCAATGTTGTGCTTATCTTCTCACTCTAATTTATTGTTATGAGTTTCTGTTATTTGGGGGCCTATTCCTCATCAGGGGCTGGGTGGCCCCTGATAATTAAGTATCCAACTCGCTGCGATTTGCAGTGCTGGGTACTTCCAGTGTGGGGACAGCTGCTCCGAAAACAGCTGTCCCTGCGATCCCTATCACTGCTCTTGAAGGGTTACCCCTCCCGTGCCTGCCGACTGCACATGTGTTACCTGAGTTCATGCATGCACACGGCCATAGGGCACGAGTAGAGAAGCAGAAGAGTGATCTCTCTTTGCAACACAGGAACCATTTTCCCATAGGAAGGAGCGTGGCTCCAGTAGGGATGGACATCGGAAACCGATGGTTAGCAACCATCGATGTTTACTATTCTGCTTAATTGCTTTTTCCATAGAATACCGGGAATTCGATATTTGCCAGCCATCAGATGCAGCTTTCCGATGCCCATCTGATGGTTGGCTGCGGGGGCAAAGCACACACCGCTGCTCTGCACAGCAGAGCAGCGGGAGAATAGATGCCTTGTGCATGTGCACGCCATCTATTCAGTGTTATGTGGAGCCTGGGGGCAGTCCAGCATCTCGGAGAGTGCTGGGCACGCCCCCACAGTGATGTGAAAGGGGGTTCCATGAGGCTCCACCCCCATTCACATCTGCCCCCTGCCACTAGCCATTTAAATAGTTTTAACCATCGAATTCTTTTGATGTGATGCTTAGTTACCATCACATCGAAAGTTTCATAGGTGGAAGCCCAGCTATCAATGGTGTTTGCTGAATACTAAGCGGCCCCATTAAGCCAGTTACATGAGCCCATTACAAAAAACTAGTGTTTCTGCATGTGTAACAGGCCCATTAAGGATTATAACTAGGCCCCTTGGACTCAACTATTGTGACTATTGTCACCAATAATGGTGTAAATAAAATTAAAAATGAAAAAAACAAAACGATTCAGTAACAAAATATCAACTTGTTTATACAATATAAAAGTTATGTTTTATATTCACATATACATCACCAGTGCATCACCTAAAGTAACTTCTTTCTTTGATTTGGAATGATTGTGATCAGCTAACGGGCAGACCTGTATCAAATTTGGTGAAAGCCAATTCCTGCGATTGTGGAAGACAATGTTCCACTGTTACATAAGTTCAGCAGAAGGAAATAATGATTTTGACATTTTCATGACACCAACAAGGAACACAACATTTGTAGAACGCAAAAATCATTCTGAGCTCTTTTGCATACAAGCACTATTCATAGTAGCTGACATAAAATGATCAGCGCTTCTCACTGTTTAAGCATTTCCCTTTCATTTCATTTTAAAGATCTTTAGAATAAAAAAAGATTAAGAATTCAATATACATATCTATATATACAAAACTTACAGAGACTAAGGGCCTGATTCAGACCCGGTCGCAAGCGCTGTGCGCTCGCAACCAGGTCAATGGTAGGCCATTGCGCATGCGCACGACGGAGCCAGCTCCATCGTGCGCATACGTGAGACCCGGATAGCGACGGGCACTCTGTCGCTCCGGGTCTCGTACCAAAGGGGGCGTGCTGTCGATGTTGAGTGACAGCACGCCCTCTTTGGTGGGCGGGTCGGGGGCGTTGCTGCCCAGACTGAGGCGTTCCCATGGGAACGCCTGCCGTCTGGGGCCGGCCTGGCTGGACGCACACAAGAGGAGCCTGCCTGGAGGCAAGTAAGGGGGCCTGGCTGGACGCACATAAGGGGGGCTGGCTGGACGCACAGAAAGGGGGGCTGACTGGACGCACATAAGGGGGGCTGGCTGGACGCACATAAGCGGGGCCTGGCTGTCAGCACATAAGGGGGCCTGGCTGGACGCACATAAGGGGAGCCTGGCTGGGCGCACATAAAGGGGCCTGGCTGGGTGCAAACAAGGGAGCCTGGCTGGACCCACATAAGGGGAGCCTGGCTGGACGGACATAAGGGGGCCTGCCTGGAGACACATAAGGGGGCCTGGCTGGACGCACATAAGAGGGGCCTGTCTGGAGGCAAGTCTGGGGGCCTGTCTGGACGCCTGTCTGGGGCCTGTCTGTCAGCACATAAGGGGGCCTGGCTGGACGCACATAAGGGGAGCCTGGCTGGGCGCACATAAAGGGCCTGGCTGGACGCAAATAAGGGAGCCTGGCTGGACCCACATAAGGGGAGCCTGGCTGGACGGACATAAGGGGGCCTGCCTGGAGACACATAAGGGGGCCTGGCTGGACGCACATAAGAGGGGCCTGTCTGGAGGCAAGTCTGGGGGCCTGTCTGGAGGCTGGACGCACAGAAAGGGGGGCTGACTGGACGCACATAAGGGGGGCTGGCTGGACGCACATAAGGGGAGCCTGGCTGGACGGACATAAGGGGGCCTGCCTGGAGACACATAAGGGGGCCTGGCTGGACGCACATAAGAGGGGACTGTCTGGAGGCAAGTAAGGGGGCCTGGCCCTGGCTGGACGCACATAAGGGGGCCTGGCTGGACGCACATAAGGGGGGTCTGCCTGGAGGCAAGTAAGGGGGCCTGGCCCTGGCTGGACGCACATAAGGGGGGCTGGCTGGACGCACAGTAAGGGGGGCTAACTGGACGCACATAAGGGGGGCTGGCTGGACGCACATAAGGGGAGCCTGGCTGGACGGACATAAGGGGGCCTGTCTGGAGACACATAAGGGGGCCTGGCTGGACGCACATAAGAGGGGCCTGTCTGGAGGCAAGTAAGGGGGCCTGGCCCTGGCTGGACGCACATAAGGGGGGCTGGCTGGACGCACATAAGGGGGCCTGGCTGGACGCACATAAGGGGACCCGGCTGGACGCACATAAGGGGAGCCTGGCTGGACGCACATAAGGGGGCCTGCCTGGACGCACATAAGGGGGCCTGGCTGGACACACATAAGGGGAGCCTGGCTGGACGCACATAAGGGGGCCTGGCTGGACGCACATAAGGGGGCCTGGCTGGACGCACATAAGAGGGGCCTGCCTGGAGGCAAGTAAGGGGGCCTGGTCCTGGCTGGACGCACATAAGGGGGCCTGGCTGGACGCACATAAGGGGAGCCTGGCTGGACGCACATAAGGGGGCCTGGCTGGACGCACATAAGGGGGCCTGGCTGGACGCACATAAGGGGAGCCTGGCTGGACGCACATAAGGGGGCCTGGCTGGACGCACATAAGGGGGCCTGGCTGGACGCACATAAGGGGGGCCTGTCTGGAGGCAAGTAAGGGGGCCTGGCCCTGGCTGGACGCACATAAGGGGGGCTGGCTGGACGCACAGAAAGGGGGGCTAACTGGACGCACATAAGGGGGGCTGGCTGGACGCACATAAGGGGAGCCTGGCTGGACGCACATAAGGGGGCCTGGCTGGATGCACATAAGAGGGGCCTGCCTGGAGGCAAGGGGCCCTGGCTGGACGCACATAAGGGGGCCTGCCTGGACGCACATAAGGGGGCCTGGCTGGACACACATAAGGGGAGCCTGGCTGGACGCACATAAGGGGGCCTGGCTGGACGCACATAAGAGGGGCCTGCCTGGAGGCAAGTAAGGGGGCCTGGTCCTGGCTGGACGCACATAAGGGGGCCTGGCTGGACGCACATAAGGGGAGCCTGGCTGGACGCACATAAGGGGGCCTGGCTGGACGCACATAAGGGGGCCTGGCTGGACGCACATAAGGGGAGCCTGGCTGGACGCACATAAGGGGGCCTGGCTGGACGCACATAAGGGGAGCCTGGCTGGACGCACATAAGGGGGCCTGGCTGGACGCACATAAGGGGGCCTGGCTGGACGCACATAAGGGGGGCCTGTCTGGAGGCAAGTAAGGGGGCCTGGCCCTGGCTGGACGCACATAAGGGGGGCTGGCTGGACGCACAGAAAGGGGGGCTAACTGGACGCACATAAGGGGGGCTGGCTGGACGCACATAAGGGGAGCCTGGCTGGACGCACATAAGGGGGCCTGGCTGGATGCACATAAGAGGGGCCTGCCTGGAGGCAAGGGGCCCTGGCTGGACGCACATAAGGGGGGCTGGCTGGACGCACAGAAAGGGGGGCTGACTGGATGCACATAAGGTGGGGTTAGCTGGATGCACATAAGAGGGCAGGCTTGATATTTTTGGGCCAAATTTTTATTTGTAGGAATAAGGTAGTGGAGGAAGGGCCCTGACGATTTTGTCAGTCCTGGCCCCACAATTTCTGATTGCAGCCCTGGGCGCATGTATTACACAGGGTGTATGCACAAAGGTGCTGTTGTGATTGGGACAGATGGTATCAGAAATTGGGAAGCTAAGTGATGGGCGTTCCTGAGTGGTGACTGGGAGGTGGCTAGAAATGAACGCAAAAAAAGTCCATCTCATGTGCGTGTTATTATGGGAGTGTCGCAGGAGTGTCTGTTACAGCGGCTGAGTTCCCAAATGCACAGCCGCAGCCAAAGAGGCCATAGTCCAACAGAGGGAATTGGTATGAAATGCCGTCGGTTCGATTCCCGTCAGCGGCAGCCCAACAGAAGCAGAGTGCGACGCAACGGAAGCCCGACAGCGCTGGAAATCCCGATTGTGGATAGGTAAGTAACCACTAACCTAACCCCCCTAAGGGGTGCCTAATCATAACTTCCCCCCCAAGTGCCTAACCCTAATCCCCCCTCTAAGTGCCTAACCCTAACCACCCCCTTCCCCGCTGCCTAAACCTAAGTCCCCCGGGGGGGTGCCTAACCCTAAGTCCCCCCCGAGGGTGCCTAACCCTAACCCTCCCTCCCCCTAGCCTAACCCTCTCAGGGGGGTGCCTAACCCTAAGTCCCCCCCGGGAGCCCTAAACCTAACCCTCCCCCCGCGGCTGTCCGCTTGCGGCGCCCGGCATCACTATGATCGTGATGCCGGGCGCCGGTCTCCCGGCGTCGGGGAAATGCGGGCGACTACATCTAGACGCCTGGCATTTCACCCTTGCCGGGATAAGACAGTCGGGAAGCCGGCTGCCAGTATTTAGGCAGTCGGTTTCCCGATTGCCTCCCCAACAGAGAAACCGTACCTGCCATAGGTGCGTGAAATGTACGCAGATGGTGGTATGTAAAGAATCACCGTCTATTACAGCATGCAGAGATGCTGAAAGTGGGCATCTCAGTGCTTGCACATTCATTCATTCCTTGTACATTCATATGCAGGGTACTGCACCAGGGGAAGGCTGATACAAGCATTTGCATATTATTGCAGCTGCGACTCCGGTGACAGACGCAAGAGCAGACACTGTAGCGCCAGCTCTGAATCAGACCCTAGATAAAAACAAAAATAAATCTACATTGACCTTTGATATAAATGAGTAAAAAGAGATTGGAAATAGGAAAGTTGAGCAATCATTTCAACTCTATGCTGCTTAACTAACTTTTTTACTAAAGTGCGGGTTTTTAGAAGTGGAGATGTTGCCCATAGCAACCAATCAGATTCTAGCTGTTATCTTCTAGAAGGTGCTAGGTAAATGGTAAGAAGAATCTGATTGGTTGCTATGGGCAACATCTCCACTTCTATAAAGCAGCACTTTAGTAAATATACCGCTTTGTCTCAGTTTTAATTAAAATATTAAAATGAGTATGGAAAATAAATTGATGTTGATTTAGAACATTATTGACTTACATGTAAAGGGCCTTTGGACTTGCACAACTAATTCAACTATTTCAGTTAAATGAAAAATTTGCCTGGGTGCAGAATTTGCAGCAGCGCAAACCTTATTGCACTACAAACGTTGCAAACACAAACCTTTTTTCAACAGGGAACATGCTGGCCAGCTCTATATAACACTGCTATTTAGAGATGTTCAGACCCCGAGAAGGTAAAAAGTAGGAAAAATCGTTAATTTAAGGTAAAACTGTTGGTACACCGCTCCCAATGAATAATCATGCACTTGGAGGAATTTAAATAGCATAATTTGGCCAATAAATTTCATTTTTCAGATGATTTTCTGTAAAAAGCTCAAAAACCTGTTGAATTATGTTGTTGGACATATATTTTGGGTTGTTGTACAGATAGGTAATGAGTTTTTGAACTTACAAGTGTTTTATCTCAAAATTTGTAAAACTTGCCTAAAAACAATAAAAAAATTACATTACATACATTTTTGGTACCCATAAATATCTAGAGGGTTTCATTTGGTGAAAAACAATTGTTTACTATAATTTGGCCACTGTATATAAAATAGGAAAAATCAACCATTTGACACCTTTTAAGAACCCAAAATACTTTGCTTATGGCCACTAATAGCCTTTTATACTGTGATTAATTTTTATGTGCCCCTTATGTGGGGTTAAGGATGATTACCCCACATTTTCATGCACTTCCCCCAGGTCGTGTACTATAGAATTACCGCGTGACATTGATGCAGGTAATTGAATAGGCTTTTACAACTGAATTGTGCGACTCGCAGGAGCGCACTAGATGAAAATAACTCGCAAAGTGTATGATAATGTAACTGGTGGCTTCAATGGACGACACTCGTGGCTAATTGAATTGGCCCCTAATTCTGCTCCCTCACACCACATGGCACAAAATGAATTTTCCAGTTAGACAACCCCTTTAATAGAATGTATAGTTTGGCATATGGTATCTTATCTAGTAAATATGAATTTATTACAGATAAAATAAGCAGTGTATAAGTTGAATGAACAGTATACACCATCTTCAAATGCAAAAAGTATGGTGAATGTACTTCATATAATGGGCACAGGTGACACGTTTGTTGCAGTTTCAGAAAATACAAAACACAAAGAGTTTCATTTAAATAAATGGCAAAATGTGCATCCATGTAATGACAGGATTATATAAGACATCAAAAATGAATATGAAGGGAATTCCCACCCCAGTGAATCAGTTAGATACAAGTATCAGTATGCAATGCCTGAGCTTCTTATGCACAATACTACATAACATCATGAAGCTTTATTAGAACCTAATCATCATAATAATAATAACAGTAAAGTACAATACACAGGAACGGTAAGCTAAAATTAATTTAGCATTTGTCCAAACATTAGATAAGTTATTCTTTTTCAATATGTTATCTGAAGTAAGAAACACTACACTTGGCCATCCAGCTTTTGAAAAAAAGACACAGAGGGCCAAATGTAATAGGGTGAGAGAAACTCTGCCAACGTAATAGAGTCTGAGAACATACAAACGCGCATGTTTTTAGACTCAGAAACCTCTCACAGTTTAAACTCTCATCCAGATGTTTTCCCGTTTTGAAGATAAAACTCGACCAATGTGAGAGGTTACTGCTAAACTCTGACATTTTCTCTCACCCTATTACATTTGGCCCAGAGAGCTGCAGCTAAATAACAGGTGGCAGCAAAGGTTTAACTGTAAAGAGGTAATATTCAACCTGCCAGTACTGAGACCCTGCTAATCCAGATAGAGGAAGTTACTAAATATAATGCTGCTTGCCAATCAGAGCACAAAGATGATATGGGGCCTGATTCAGCAAGGAACGCAGTTGCTAATACGCTCGCAATCGGCAGACTGTTTGCATATTGCACATGCGTTCACAGAGGCTGCACAGACCGCTCACAGATTGATTGACAGGTAGCACTGTTTGTGGGTGGTGACGGGGGGGGTGGTCAGGGAAACGCAGGCGTGCCAGTGCGTTTGCACAAATTATCCACTGCGATGCCATACGCTGTCTGAGGTCTCATAGAGTGCGTGGTTGTTAGCATATTCTGAGTAAGGTCAGGGCTTATGCAAGTGTGCGTGAGGCTGCGATGGTACTCCATTGTACCGATGATTTAGCTATTCTGCTAAGTATTACGGATTTGTGCAATGTAAAGTGGGCGTCCTTATGTAATGCTGAGTTTGTATTGCGATCGCAATGGATTAGCATACTATCGCAGTTGAACTGCGTGCGTGCGTGCGTACGCAATATTGTGTACCGTAGTGAATCAGGCCCACGGTACGCTACAAAAAGTAATTGAAAATTAGGTAACAGCATGTTAAAAGTCAGATGTGGTAAACTTTATAATATATGCAACAAAATCTGTTTTACAGACAACTAAACCAAGCAGGCATCCATTTTCATACAGCTACATAAAGAGTAAGGGACAACAGTTACAGAACTCTCAATATAACATCCCTAAAACTAGTGTTTTAGTCGTCAGTTATGCTAATCTTGAAATTTATCCACTCTTCCCATTGGATATCATATTTGTAATAAATACAAACATATTTAAAATGTTTTATTTAAAAACTTATTGGAAATAGGATAAGTATAGGATAATGCAGGGTTTCTAGAACTTTATTTTAACATATACCCCCGTGTGATGTTATATGTGTATCAATTCATGTTTGTTTACAAATAGTATCCCGTAATGTATGTATACTAATTCAAGTTATCACTAACCAGAGCACATTTATACTAGCCATCTTTGCTCTTTAGTTTTAATTTTATATTTTTTACCTATATATGTATTGTTATTCTGAATTTTAGTTAACAGACTGCAGAGTCCCTTGAATCTATTTTAGATACCCCTTGGGAGATAGCATGTGCTGATGTTTTAATTTATGCCTACATCTAGAAGTGAGAGCTGGCACCTAGTGGATAGAGGAGGATTTGCAGGGAAACATTGCATTCACAAAGATTTTTTTTAAAACAGGTGACATGTTAATATATTTATAAATTAAAATTTATTTATATAGCACTATATTCTGCAGTACTTTACAATTGGGAACAAAATAGTAATAAACCAAAACTGGGAGGTTTTTGCAACAGCCTATATGATGCAGACTCTGACGAGTTATCAGAGAGTCTGGCCATATTTTTAAAGCGGTAATCATTTAAAGGCAAAAAACAGATTGGTGCTTAAATGATTGACCCTTTAAAAATATGACCAGACTCGCTGGAATCTTGCAGGCTATTACGTGAACCCAGACAATGAGGTAAGGGGGTACTGGTCATATGCTTGCAACTAGAGAAGAGCGGTTCGGATTCCTTGGAATCTGAACATTGGGAATCCAAATAGATCCGAGCGGTGGTTTGGATCTTTCCGCCTGACTCGGATTCCATTTTGAGGCAAAAAGTCATCCTCGTTGTGTCAGATGATCGCAGGTTTGGGATTCTATATAAGGCACCGTGGACGGGACTCAGTGCCATTTCCTTGTTAAGCATGCTGCTGTATGCTGCGCTTAGCTCTGCTGTATAGGCTGTGCTGTTGTGTATAACTATATATAGGGGGTGCACGCTGCTGTGCTGTACTCTGCTGTATAGGCTGTGTGCAGACTCACAAGTGGCTGTGCTGCTTAGTCAATGTGTATAGGGGGTGCACGCTGCTGTATGCTGTGCTGTAATCTGCTTTATTGGCTGTGCTGTGTCCATCAGTAAGACATTCACGTGCACTGCATATATAAGCCATTGACTCCACTCCATGCTGTTTGAATAGACCTGCGCCTTCGACATAAAAAAATAAAATAATTGTATTGTTTGTACTGTTTGGTGCGCTTTGTTTTGATCACGTGCATATATAAGCCCTGTGGTTCTAGTCCACGCAGCAATACAACAATGCCATCAAAAAAATTAAATAATTGTATTGTCTGTACTGTTTTGTGTTCTTTGCTCACGTACATATATAAGCCCTGTGGCTCAAGTCCACGCAGAAATAAAGCTGCGCCATCAATGAAAAAAAATAATTGTATTGTTTGTACTGTTTGGTGCGCTTTGTTTTGTTCACATGCACATATAAGCCACGCAGTAATCTGCATATTGAAAAATGGATAACGATGGATAGAGAAGACAAGCAACCAAATACTGTTGCTACAGCTGCTGCCACCAGTAATGATGACGACGCTAGTCCTTCTACGACGTCATCTACTAAAGCCGATGCTCAAGGGCATAGAGGGTCTAAGTCAGGGCATCTAAAATAAAAAAAAACTTATACAGTACTAAAGAAAAAAAACATAATAAAGGGAAAGTGTGCTGCAAAGAAAACATAGAATTGCCAACATGCCATTCACCACACACAGTGGCAAGGAAAGACTGAGGCCTTGGCCTTTATTTATGAGTGGTGGTTCTGCAAGTGTCAGTGAGGCATCTTCCTCTGCCTCTCATGACGATGCAAGACCTTATCACTCAAGAGTGTAGAAGATGTGTAAAATAAATGAAAGCCACTAACATCTCCACTTCTAAAAACTCTCTTTAGTAAATATACCCCTATGTGTGTCCATGGGTGCGATGTGTGAGCTGGCCTTTCTGATACTGTTGTACTCGCAGAGAAGCCGCCTTCCACCATTTTTGATCCCGCAGCAAATGAGGGGTTGAGCAGCACAAAATATAGCTGATGACATAGAAATTGAGGTTGCCACAGAGAAAGTGCAAAAAGATGAAGGGGATATTTGTGGAGCTGACGCCGGCGCTAATGAGGATGTTAAGGATGCAGATGTTGTTTGTGTAAGTCAGGCACCAGTGGAAGCAGCTCTTGACCGTTGAATGAGGAACATTTTGCCTGTTTTTACCTTCTGAAGAAACCGCTATTGTGGAACAGCGGAGAAACATGTTAAGGAAAATTTAAAGGAAGCTTGATTCTACCTGTCCTACTTTGTTTGATGGAACTCATTGCAGCAGCCTGCTGTTTCCTGCTAGTAAGCAAGTGGAGAAACTGGTCCGTCCTTCACAGGAGATCGCCGCCGCCATATACCACTAGCTGGTCAAGATTGCAGAGAGGCGGTGGGGTGATTGCAGCCCAGAGAGATTATATATTGAGTGATCAGAGACGGACGCTGCCGTATACCATCAGCTGGTTACACTACAGAGAGATGGTGGGGTGATTGCGGCCCCGACAGACTGCACACTAAAGAAGCGGTAAGCGCTACTTGTGAAAAGGAAAAACTCCCTGGGAGAGTGAATTATACTATTTAAACCTGCAGCATCTTGTTGCTGTGTACAACTCCGGATATTATACTGCTACAGAAGATATAATTGAACCATTTATTTTCTCCAGCTGTTGGAAGTTTGCATATACAGGACTCAGGCCCTCATTCAGACCCGGTCGCAAGCGCTGAGCGCTCGCAACCAGGTCAATATTTAGGCCCTGCGCGTGCGCAGTGGCCGCACTGCGCGTGCGCAAGCCCCGGAGCGAGAGAGAAATTCTCTCACTCCGGAGCTTACTACAAAAGGGCCTACTGTCGATGTTGATCGACAGCTCGGCCCGTTTTGTAGGCGTGGCAGGGGGGGTGGTTTCACAAACTGAGACGTTTTGTGTGCGGCCGCACTGACATCAGCAGTGATGTCAGTGGGGAGCTTCCTGCTTGATCAGAGCAGGAAGCTCCCTGGGGCTTGCGGTTGCCGAGACCCAACCTTAGGGTCTTGTCGCAAGCCCTGATGGTCTTGACCATCAACCTTGTCGGTCGCTAAAGCTGTGGGTGGTAACCCACAGCTTAGCTAGCGACCAGGAGGCCGCACTTAAAAATACAAGCGGTCGCCCTCATTCAGAAAGAGCGCTCGCTTCTTGCGAGCGCCTCTGAATGAGGGCCTCTATGCTCACTTCTTTTTAAATGGATATGGACAGAGTGGAAAATTAAATACTCTATATTTCTACAAAATTTATTGCATAGACTTCTATAGAGATATACTTGAGAGGTATACCATTGATTTGTATCATATGCAAATTTGTATTTTACATTTTTTTAATTATGTATTGTTATACATTTTATTAAATGATTTAAAGTCTATTTTTGTGCTCCTTGTTGTTTATAAATTATAACAACTGATTATTAAATGAGGAACATAGTCATGCCTGGGCATAGGACCAACAAATGCTTCTCTTTTGTGTGGAATTGTTTTTACTCAAATCCTAACAACAATTGTCAAGCCATCTGTAGCGTTTGTAAAACCACGATAAGCAGAGGTAGGGACGTTAACTATCTAGGAACCGCATACCTTTTACTACATTTGCAGCGAACTCATGAAAAGTTTTTGACAGCTGAGTCAACATCATCATAAACTGGTGCTAAAAAAAATAACAACAGTCCAGCATCAGCTAGCTCCCTTCTGTCAAGTTCAACTAGATCCTAGCACCTGCAATCTCTACCGCCAACACTTTCATCCTCAATATCCACAGTAATGATCGGGGGTAGTCCTGCATCCAATTTGTTAAGGCTAGGACTCCTTCCCTATCCAGGATTTCTCAGAAGAATCCTTCAGCGTTAGGTCTTCTGCTGCTGCTGTATCTTCATCCCGGAAGGGGACCAAGAAGACTAGTGAGCTTTGAGGTGATCAAAACTTACTGAAAATTAGCGGAAATTAATGTTATTGAGGTTAAAAATACTCTAGGAACAAAAAAAAGGTGACATTTATGTGAATTTAGCTTTTTTTGCCAATTTTTGGAAAAAGATCCAAAACTAAAACCAGAACGTGGGACACAAAGGGGGTGAATTAAGGTGCCGTTGCAGGCGTTTCTACTCAGTTGCAACAGCTATTTGCCTCCATTCAGCTAATTGAATTGACCACTAAATCCCTGTTTTTGTGGGGCAATAGAGGACTGGTGCTACTATTAGGCTAATCTAGGCAGTTACCTTGGGTGGCAATGCTTAGTTGACGCCTAAAATACTGAATGAGTGACAGTTAACATGGAGAAGCAGCTGGCAGCTTACTTGTGAATATATTAGGTAGAAAGCACGCCGATTTTTGTAATATTGCCTGTTTAATTCCAGTGGCCAAAACCGCCAAAGACTTGGAAGCTTTGAAAAGTACTGCACATTAAATGTACCCCTTTATTTTTTGTAAAACACTGTAATAGCTGTGAAATATATGCACCACAGTTATGGCACAGAACATAGAGGGGTATTCAATATGAAACGTTAACTTCACTGTCAAAGTTAACATTTCATATCAGAGTTTTTACCTGTGTTAAAGTATCGGGCGCGCTCCCGCTTATACCCGTATTCAATATAAAATTAACGAAAGCGGGAACCTCCGAAGTTGGATTTGGGTAAAGTTACGAATTTTTCCTTAAAAAAATTGTAAGACCCCCCTAAAGTTGTAAAAACATGGGGGATCACTATGGGTACCCACGTTTTAGCCTTTAATTGAAAGTCGGGGATTTAAATAGCCGCAGCAGGTGTTTTTTTCCCGACATTGAAGAAGTGATGCAGAAGAGCACTTAGGTTATTTTTTTCAGTTTTTTAAGTGGTCCCATCAAATTTGGGGTACATGAAAATGGGTACTAGCATATTTTGATGTCCCTAAAGTAAGTTTTTAAAAATTCTGCATTTGTGCACCTGCCGCTATAATTCTATTCTAGAAAACATCTGCCGCATACTTGCAGAATAGCCCTGAACCTATTTCCCTATTGTTAAACAATTTTTTCCCTTTTTTTTTTTTCACCTCAATTTTTAAATTAATTTTTTGGGGTGTCCCTATTTTTTTTTTAAAACTTTTTTTGACACAGTTCATTTTTAAATGTCATTCCCAGGGGTGCAGGCTATTTTTTTTAAGCCTGCACCCCTAAACCCCAATTCTGCACTTTTTTTCGCCACCTATTCAATGGTGAAAAGTTATCCCCGTTTTTTATCAAAGACTTTTCAAAACTGCGATAAGTCTTTGAAATTGAATACGGTGTAAAAGTCAAACCTGCGATAATGACGTCAAAAGTGCAATATTAGCGCAAAAACTATGTTATCGCTCCCATATTGAATACCCCTGAAAGTATTTAAAAATCACAAAGTGACTGAACAACTCACATATAATGGTCATTTCATATGCATGTGGTGTATCCTACACTGAGACACCCAGCACCTGCAGGAAAGAAATAGGTCAATGTGATTTATTTGTTCGTAAGAGGTAAAAATCAATTAAAGAAGTTCTTACTGCTTTTCTTGGTTCACCAGTTTACGTCTGTACAGAGCACAGTTAAGATAAAGCCCTGTGCATTCATTGTTTTACATTGGTTGTAAAGATTATTATTATTATTATCATTTATATTTAAGGCGCCATACAATCTCTGCAGCATTGTAAAGATCACATTTAGCTCTGATTGCTATATCAGTTTTTGGAATCTGACTTAACCGTATTGGCACACGTCTTAAATACTGAACCTTGTATTCAGAGTCGGATTATAGGTGGGGCGACAGGGGCGGCAGTCCCTGGGCCCCCACACACTGTCCCTCGCACTTACAAACCAAAGCTGGAGCACAGCGTTTAGCTGTTTCTGCTCCAGTCCGCGGTCTCCTCCTCAGCGGCTCATCTGTTGCCTTCCCTGTTACAACAGCCACCGAGGAGCTTCACTCACTGTAGACAGTAACTGATACTGTGCAGTCTTGCGAGATTTGATGTTATCATCTCGCGAGACACACCAGAGGTGAGACAGAGAGCAGAGCTGCCGGAGAGTGGGCACCCGCCAAGGCTCCTTTTCAATGTGTACCTCACGGCTTGTCCCGATGTCCTCGCTCCTTTCCAATGTGTTCCTCGCGGCTTGTCCCGATGTCTGCTGTGCCTATTGTAAGACCTACAAGGCATTACAGGTATACATATATGTAATAACGATATATATATATATATATGTGTGTGTACATATATATATGCACAGCATATGTGTAATATAGCTATACACATATATATATATATGGACTTGAAATCCCAGGTCATTACATTTGTGTATATATATATATATATATATATATATATATATACACAGTATATATGTGTTATATATATATATATACACACACACACACAAGTGTAATGAACTTCAAATAATATTTGACATATATATATGTATAGGGGCCCCCACAAGTTTGTTGCCCAGGAGCCACCATAGGCCTTAATCCAGCACTGCTTGCATTAATGAGGGTAATAACGATATATAAATATTATGTGACAAAAACACTGGACAGGTTGTCAAGGGGAGATATTTATGCCCCAGGATTTTAGCTTCTGTCTGGTAGACAGAAATTGATTAGTAGCCTTGATTGTCATACCACCTGTGAGACGATGATAAAGGGTGTGGCAGTCTTTGTAGTCAGTCTCTCACTGCCTGCGGAATAGGTCAAAGGCCTGTTGAGAGACACTGATTACTGAAGTAAGTGCTGTGCTAAATACTTCTGTTTTATGAGAGGGTTGTTTGGTCCTTTCACACTGAGAGAGGGAATCATTTTGTTTAGTTAGAGCCAGACAGGCCAGGATTTACTTTTATGCTTTGTTAAGTTTTGTACTACTAATAAAACTAGCAGCAGATAATTGTACCAAGGCCCTGGACTGGTGTACTACTGATTGAATGCTGCATATCAATTGCAACTGTTTACCCAAGGAGACAACACTATATATACTGTATATACAGTCAGGTCCATAAATATTGGGACATTGACAGAATTTTCAGATTTTGGCCTCTATTCACCAGCACAATGGTTTTGAAATGAAACAAACAAGATTTGCTTTAACTGCAGACTTTCAGATTTAATTTGAGGGTAATTACATCCAAATCGGGTGAACGGTGTAAGAATTACAACAGTTTCAATATGTGCCTCCCACTTTTTAAGGGGCCAAAAGTAATGGGACTATCAACTCAAAAGCTATTTCATGGACAGGTGTGGGCTATTCCCTCGTTATTTCATTATCAATTAAGCAGGTAAAAGGTCTGGAGTTGATTCTAGGTGTGACATTTGCATTTGGAATCAGTTTCTGTCAACTCTCAATATGAGATCCAAAGAGCTGTCACTATCAGTGAAGCAAGCCATCATTAGGCTGAAAAATGAAAACGAACCCAACAGAGAGATTGCAAAAACATTAGGTGTGGCCAAATCAACTGTTTGGAACATTCTTAAAAAGAAAGAACGCACCGGAGAGCTCAGCAACACCAAAAGACCCAGAAGACCACGGAAAACAACTGTGGTGGATGACAAAAGAATTATTTCCCTGGTGAAGAAAAACCCCTTCACAACAGTTGGCCAAATCAAGAACACTCTCCAGGAGGTAGATGTATACGTGTCAAAGTCAACAATCAAGAGAAGACTTCACAAGAGTGCATATAGAGGGTTCACCACAAGATGCAAACCATTGGTGAGCCACAAAAACAGGAAGACCAGATTAGAGTTTGCCAAACATCTAAAAAAGTCATTACAGTTCTGGAACAACATCCTATTGACAGATGAGACAAAGATCAACTTGTACCAGAGTGATGGGAAGAGAAGGAAAGGAACTGCTCATGATCCAAAACCCTCATAAGTGAAGCATGGCGTGGGCATGTATGGCTGTGACTGCTGACAAAAGCAGCAGAATGAATTCTGAAGTGTTTCGGGCAATATTATATGCTCATATTCAGTCAAATGCTTCAGAACTCATTGGACAGCGCTTCACAGTGCAGATGGACAATGACCCGAAGCATACTGCAAAAGCAACCAAAGAGTTTTTTAAGGCTAAAAAATGGAATGTTATGCAATGGCCAAGTCAATCCCCTGACCTGAATCCGATTGAGCATGCATTTCACTTAATGAAGACAAAACTGAAGGGAAAATGCCCCAAGAACAAGCAGGAACTGAAGACATTTGCAGTAGAGGGCTGGCAGAGCATCACCAGGGATGAAACCCAACGTCTGGTGATGTCTGTGTTCCAGACTTCAGGCTGTAATTGCCTGCAAAGGATTTGCAACAAAGTATTAAAAAGTGAAAGTTAGATTTAGAATTGTTTAGTTTGTCCCATTACTTTTGGCCCCTTAAAAAGTGGGAGGCACATATAGAAACCGTTGTAATTCCTACACCGTTCACCCGATTTGGATGTAATTACCCTCAAATTAAATCTGAAAGTCTGCAGTTAAAGCACATCTTGTTTGTTTCATTTCAAAACCATTGTGGTGGTGAATAGAGGCCAAAATCTGAAAATTCTGTCAATGTCCCAATATTTATGGACCTGACTGTATATATATATATATATATATATATACACACAGACATATATATATATAAAATAGAAGTGTTAATAGTTTATTTTTATCAATTAACCAAATGCAAAGTGAATGAACAGAAGAGAAATTTAAATTAAATCAATATTTGGTGTGACCACCCTTTGCCTTCAAACAGCATCAATTCTTATAGGTACACTTGCAAAAAGTTAGGGATTTTGTAGGGCCTGACTCAGAGACGGACGCTAATGCAATTTGTCATGCAGATCGAGCGATTGTTTGCCATTACGCATGCACCGAACTGCACATGCGCTGCGACTGCATAGAGGAATCCATCGCTAAGTGAGTGACAGACTGCCAGTGTTTGGGGGTGGTAATGAGGAGTGGTTACAAGAACGCAGACGTGCCTGTCCTTTTAAACGCCGTTACATGGGTGTGCAGAAATTAGACACGCAGCTCTGCCAGAAGAGCTCCAAAGGCTGGGACAGGTCACACCTGCCGCAAGGGTCAGATGGCCATCGATATGCTTTGATGTTACCAATGTTTACGTAGGTATGCGTAGTCGCACGCAGTTGAGAAGGCAGCAGTGGGCGTCTTTATACTCAGGTGATCTTTGCTAACATTAGCATATTTTTGCAACTGCGTTGTGTATGAAAACAAAGTTGCGGTCACATTAGCATCCGCCTCTGAATCAGGCCCATAGGCAGGTGTATGATTAACCAAACAGGTGATAATGATCATTATTTTCATATGTAGGTTGAAACACAGTCATTAACTGAAACAGAAACAGCTGTGCAGGAGGCATAAAACTGGGTGAGGAACAGCCATACTCTGCTATAAAGGTGAGGTTCTGGAAGACAATTTCATGTCATAGGTCATACACCATGGCAACACTGAGCACAGCAACAATACACAAGGTAGTTATACTGCATGAGCAAGGTATCTCCCAGGCAAAGATTTCAAAGCAGACTGGGGGATTCAAGATGTGATGTTCAAGCTCTTTTGAAGAAGCACAAAGAAATGGGCAACGTTGAGGACCCTAGATGCAGTGGTCGGCCAAGGAAACTTGCATCAGATGAAACTCACATCATACTTACTTCCCTTCGAAATTGGAAGATGTCCAGCAGTGCCATCAGCTCAGAACTGGCAGAAACTAACAATAATAATAAGCAGTTGGGTTTTGGTTCATGAATTGATCAATGCATTTAAGCTTGCAGCCCCCGTTAAGGGACCCCACTTTACTGCAAGTCCCTACTCTATTGCTCATATTCAGAATTATAAAATAGAAATAGCTATCACATTAGTGCATAATCAAATAAACAAAAAGCACTAATGCATGTACATCAATTTAGGGTGCCAGATTAAGTCAATAGTATATAGCAGTGTTTCCCAAACTGTGCGCCGTGGCTCCCTGGGGTGCCTCGGGTCACTTGCAGGGGTGCCTCAGGTTGGTGGTCCAGCACCAAATCAAATGATTTAAGGTGAATTTAACTTAAATATGTGCACAAACAGAAGCGCAAACCTGTCCACCACCACATAACTGGACCTAAGGATAATAGGTAAGCACAATTTACTTCACTTTACTACTTTACAAAAATATATTCTGAATCTCTCAATAACAAACTTAAACTAGGGGTGCTGTGAAGACAATGCTGATACTCTAGGGCAGGGGTAGCCAACCCTGGTCCTCGAGAGCTACCAACAGTGCATGTTTTCCATGTCTCCTCACAGAATCACAAGTGTAATAATTAACTCCACCTGTGGATCTTTTCAAATGTGTTTCTGAGTACTGAATACACCTGTGCACCAGCTAGGTGGTCTGGAAAACATGAAAGTAGATCTCGAGGACCGAGGTTGGTTACCCCTGCTCAAGGGTGCCGCGATTCGAAAAAAATTTGGGAACCACTGCGGTATAAAGATGCACAGCACTCTGTTTGTAGAAAAACACCAATGTGTTTATTAGGCTTAAAGCATAGCCAATGATAGCAGCAACTTCTCGTGTATAGCTCTGTCCTTTATCAAGCAATTTTACAAGTGAAATTAAATGGTTTAAATCGGTTACAGGGTGGACAAATTGCAGCCAAAAAACAGCTGCATCAATTAGATGCAATTAAGCACTAACCAATCCGAACAGTTGCACAGCAGAATAAACCACAATGATAGAGATTTAAAAACATAAAATGCATCTTGTATTAGAAAGCAAAGCAAACTTGCACAAGGGAAAGTAATCATGAGGGTACAAGGTGAAGTGTACTGAAATTGCCGCATATCACAACACGTTAGGACAATTTAAATGAGTAACACGAAATGAACTCTGATCAAATAGGAATAAATATAATTTAACTACTATAACTGACACAGCCTATTAGATTCTGAGAGTCCTGTGCAGTGATGTCATTGTATTGTGCCTGTTTTATCAAGCTGCCTATAACCGCTAAAGCGGCCTAGCTTATGCTTCTGTTATCACAAAACAAAGGAGAGAACCAAGTGGCCTTGTACCTGCCTAGCATATAGGGGAATGCATATTTTTTTACTTCCCTGTTGCTGCACTATAAGACCAATGTAATTAATTTCCCCGTTATTAGATGGTGCCCTGCTGTAGGAGCCGCCTGATAAGAGAGAATTTGCAGCTGGGGCTGAGGAGCTTCTCTCCCTCTCTGTGCAGGGCGCCCGTCGTGCTGCGGATTCATAACTACGGTACTAGTCTCACACCACGTGCACTGCAGCAGCTCCAACTCACACATGCGTACTGGCCTGACAGGCTGACGCATGCGCAGTGGGGTAACACGCCCTTTCCGGTCCCTGGCACAGTGTAGTTCCGCACGTCCGCCAGCAATCAGGTAGAGAAGTCATGGCAGCGGCGTTGGGCAGACTCTCTGGTCTATTTGGACGGTCCCTGGCCAGCCGGGGGCGCCTGTATTCCGCGTCCGCTCACGCTGAGCACGGCGATGCAGGTACGAGCTGTTGGCAGTGTCACGGGTGTACATGGACGTAACCTGCGGGTCACCTTCACCCGGCGAAGGTCACCGCGGCCCCGGGCGGCTCAGTCATTGATCGCTGTCTTCTTTGTCTCCTCTTAGCCCGCACTTGGAAGATCCTGACCTTCGTGGTGGCGCTGCCCGGGGTGGCCGTGTGCATGCTGAACGCCTACCTGAAGTCTCAGCACCACGAACCTCCGCCGGAGTTCATCCCCTATGAGCACCTGCGGATCCGGACCAAGGTAACCTGTCCTGGCCCCTGGCACACTATACAAGTGGCTCTGTGACTGTCGTCCTGGTGGACAGCAATGTATAAGGTCACTGCTATGGGCCTGGCCCCATTCTGCCACTTTACAGACAGACTTGTATCAGCTGTATGAGATGTTCTCTGCCCAGCTTACATTCAGGTGTTTTATTCCAATAAACATGAGAACTGACGCTAATACACACGGGACGATCATCACCGATAACTATATCATTGAACTATCTCCTGGGTGTGCTGGGTGATCGATATCGATCATCCAGCACACCACCAGCCCACCAACGACTGCTACGGGTCCCTATAGTAATCTGGCCGATATCTACCAGGTTGACCTGCATGCACGGTCGATGGACGATATCTTTATCGTCCATACGTGTCCGTGCATCGCAGGTCGTTGGAGGCACTGAAAAATGCACAATATTAACTATATGATCGATAGCATTCATATCGTGCATTTTAATCGTACCGTGTGTACGCACCTTTACTCACTGTAGTGTGAGCTGTGTGCGGCTTCTCAGAAGTTATTTGAGAGCTGACCAAACTGAACATGCTTATTGATGCTACATGAAAATAAATCCCATAGTTGTAGGGGTGTGATAAATCCTAACATTAAAATGCCTGCCTTTGACAAGAGAGATCTCCATGTTGCAGTAGCCCTGTGTACTAGTAAAGGGTTAATTAATTTTTGCATGTGTAGAAATTACAACATAGGGCCGTTTTCAATTAGTGGTGAAAAGCTGTTTTCTGCTAAAAAGTTTTGCTGGTGATTTCATTTCGCCAGCGGAAGCTTATCCCCGTATTCAATTGTTGCGACCTTTCGCCAGTGTGAAAACGCATTGCAATGTACCCAGCGGAAATGTTTCGCCTATGAATAGCTGTCGAAAAAAAAAGTGCAGAATTGCGGTTTTGGGGTCCAAAGGTGGGGAAACCACCCTGCACCGTCAGGACAGGTCCCCAAAGGTAAACTGTCAAAAAGAATCCTAAAAAAATTAATAGTACACCCCAAAAATTGACTTTGGGAAAGTTCAAAGTTGGGGTACAAACTTAAACTAGTGAAACAGACTTTGTGGGGGTCTAAGTATGGGGGAGGTTTTTTTTTATTTTTTTTTATTGCAGGAGCTTGCTGAAGCTGTGTTTTTTACGTTCTTTAAAACCTCACTTTTGCGACTTTTAACCATTCTTGCACCCATTTTCATGTACCCCAAATTTACTGGGAATAGTTATTTTCACAGTTTCAGCAAGGGCTATTCGGGGGCATCTACCATGATCCCAATGTTAGTACATCTTTTCGGGGGTGTTGGGCTGATTTCCCCAAATCTGACAGCACTTTTCGCCTGTGTCCGTTTCGCCAGGTGCCTTTTTCGACGATTTCTAATTGAATACGGGGATAAGCAGTTATGCGCGTGATACTTTTTTGCATGGAAAACCAGCGATGGCGAAAAGTCCGGGACTTTTTGCATCTAATTGAATATGCCCCTTAATGTGTTATCTTGAAGTGTACTGTAGGACTTCTAAATCTAAAATGCACATTTATTTACTACTGATTACATCTGTTTTGTTTGTAAAGGAACCATACTTGGCTTTGGATATGACCATGAATATACCTTTTGCCTTGGTGTTGAGTGCAGCCTTTTCTTTAAAAGGTGGCTGACATGTCCTAATGGTGCATACACACAGTTAGATAAACTTGACGATTTAAACGATATCGATCAAATCGTGAAGTTTATGGCCCCCTCAAACGATGGTCGATGCGTGGACACGAATGGTCGATAACTATATCGACCATCGCCTGTGCATGCAGGCCAACTTAGTCGATACCGACCAGGTTAGCTTGTTAACTATAGGGACCTGCGATCGTTGATTGCGGGTTACATTAGTTGGGTTGCTGCATGTGTTGGATGTTCGATCCAGCGCATGCAGTACGATCAGATAACGATTGTTATCTGACCATCGAGCAGTATGACCGTGTGTACCCTCCATTATACTTACTGGCCAGATGTTTGCTGTGTATAATGTCTGAAACTGTGTACAGATGTCCTTACACACCTTCACTATTTGCTTTATTTGGCACGATGTGCTTAAGTTTTATGAGATGTTTTGCTTTTAGGTTTAAAGTATTAATTGTCTCTTTCTACAGAAATTTCCCTGGGGAGATGGAGTGAGGAGCCTTTTCCACAACGCTCATATGAATCCTCTACCCACTGGCTATGAAGAGTCTGACCATTCTGAGCATTAACTTTTGGACACAACTCTGGACCAGTGTGTTATATGGGCCCACATCATGAGAAGGGATCATGCTATTCTATTTAATGCTGTAAATTACCCCCTGACCTTTTGCATTAGAGGTCACTTAAATAAAGTTCTGGATTGTGCTACAGAGATTGGCTTATGCTTTTGTAGTTAACTATAAAATGTTTTCCTGTTACTGTACCTAAAATTCATACTACATAAAGTTTCATTTGCTAATAGATTATATAAATATAGTATATATTGGCTTTTTAGGGTATGTTTCACACTTTAATATTTGTGGTTTTTTTTTCACTGACACAAGTTATGATCTTGTTACAGATTATAACATGCAGTAATAAAACAGTTGTCAGACAGCTCTGGTCTATTAATCTAGATAGGTGGAAGGATTTAAAATTATATACAATGGTAGGACACCATATGGGCTTTTAATCATACTGGTGGATTGGCAGTCCCATCCACAGTCACACTGTTTACACCTTTCTGTGTATTTCACATGAAAGTTGTGGCAGCTAAATGTGTAGCAGTTGCCCAAATGTTTTTGAATCATGGTACCCTATTGTATCACAGCACAGTATTTCACAGCACGCTTGTCCAAATGTTTCTTAATTAGAAATTCAAAAGAGTCTTATGATAGGTAGCTGTCCATACTGGTTTTGGTTATCACAAAGATAATTGATACACATTGATTATTTGATTTGGTCTTAAACCCACGACAACCATTTTGGGAATCACTGGGGTATGTATGTATGTAACCCCGCAATAGTGAGGATCCAAAGCTTCCTCACCAGCACTAGATGTTTGCCAATATTCTTCCAATGTTTTGGGGGATGGGAGCAGACAGGCTAGCTTGTTTGGCTTTAGTGGCCCTAGCAGGTGGTGGCTACTGTGCAGATGATTGGCTGACGAGTGTCTGTCATTCTATCAGCAGCATGCAGGTTAGGGGGATAGATGACTGGTTTTAAAGGACCACTAGTAATAACCTCAAATGTAGGCTGGTGTATATAAAACAGCTTCTGGTGCATTCACAACTATAGAAGTACTGTAGTAGTATAAGAAACGGCTGCATTGAAGATAAAATTGTGAGATAGATATTTTACTACAACAGACATAGTTCCTACCACCAGAAAGCAATAGCTTGCAAAAAAAACAAATCCAATAATTCACATTCTGTGAGAATATGGAAATGCATATAGATACAGTACTAATATACTGTATATGTATAAACTGTGTAAGATGGCAGATGAGGAGAGAGAGACTGGAGGAGGCAAGCCTCATTAGTGTCACTTGGAAAAGCCATGCTGCCAGCCGCTGACTGGCACTTCAGCAAAGAGTCCGCCTGCAGCATAGAGAGGCTTGATTCAGGGGTGGGGGCAGTTGCAGCCACGATTGTGTCTTTATGCCAATGACTTGGCCAATGGGCTTCCTACTGAGACACCCAACGGCTGTTTTGCTAATCCGTCACTGCGTAGATGCAACATCGGTCTCATTATCGGACATTGCACCAGCCCAATGGTGGCGTATAATGTCCGTCTGAGCACGCCCGCTGAAATCTGTGCAACTGGGGGAAAATATAAAGTTGCTGATGCGACACGCACACATCTAGTTAGCCATCCTCCTGTTGGCTCTCAGGAAATGCCCACTGAAATTGCTTCCCTGCGTCCAAATTTGTTCTGCGTCCCCTGGTCGGTAACCATTGGTACGCATGCACAGGGTGATTCCGAAACACTTGTGTACACTTCTGCATCAGGTCCACTGAGTCTGAGATTAATAGTGACACTGTAAATAGTGAGTGGCATAGTGGTGGTTGGTAAGCAAAGAAAGCAGCTATTTTATAAGTGTATTATTATGGGCCTGATTCAGCAAAGGATGGAATTGCAAAGCCACACGAGCAGCTTTGCAATTCCGTCCTTGCTAATATGTTAATGCATCAGGAGTTGTCATGTATTTATTAATGATCTGAGCTGTGTCCTTGGACGCAGCATTGAGTCATCTGCATGTCCCCCAGCCAGCTGATTGACCGTCGCAGATGAAGGAAGAGGCCAGGAAATATCATGTAGCTGTCGGAGATCTTGGCCTTTTCCCTCCCCCAACGGCGGTGACGCCTCTGTTTTGGAAAACGGAGGTAGTTCCCGCCCACAAATGACAGCAGATTTTTAATCAATAACAATCTGCTGCTGCTCTGCATACGATCACGCAAGACCCGTTCTGCACATGCACAAAACTGGTCCTGCGCATGTGCTGATTCCCAAGAGTCGTGAATCTGCATTCAGCAGTACACTTACGGGCACTGCTGAATGAGGCCCTATGTTTGAGAAGTGAGTTTAAAAAAACATCGGCAACCATCTATGTTTAAGAACCGATGTTTAGTACTAAACAATGTAAAAACACCGGTACTACCAATGTTTTCTTTCAATGTCTCGTTCCTAATGGGCAGTGTAATGATGCATACACACGGTCAGATCTGAACGATAACTATTGTAAAATTTGTTCATATCTGAAAGAAAATCTGATGTCACTGCAACGATATACGATGCGTGTTCTCGTTTGTCAAATAACTATATCTGACATCTGATGTGTTTGCAGTCAGATTTGGACGATTCCATTCATTTTAATACTGTCTGAAATCGTTCAATCGTTCATTTGACATATCTGACTGTGTGTATGCACCATAACTGTTTAAACTGAAAACAAACACGTGGAAGTTGATGGGAACTTATTACTAGGTTCTCTGAACTCAGGACCTGATTCAAAGCCGGTCGCAAGCGTCCGCTCACTCGTACGCGGCCGATGTTAAGCGACTGCGCATGCTTCGTTCTGTGCGTACGCGAACTACTCGGAGCGATTGGAATCCGCCCGCTCGCAACGCAAAGACAGCCAAGTGTATTGAGGGACAGGAGAGGCCACTTGTGGGTGGTAACGGGCAGGACACTAATAACGGGGGAGTGGAGGTGCGAATGCAGGCGTGCCTGAGTGTTTCAATGCCGTTTCAGAAGGCGTGCATAATTATCAGCCAGCGTCATTGTACACGTCACCTGCCTGTTTTTTACACAGAAGTCCTCGCAGTGCTTTCGGTAAGGTAAGGCAGCCACAAGCGCTGCGATCGCTTCCGATGGTCCTCGATGTACCAATGTTTTAATACACTTCCAGGAGATGACGTGCGCTAGTGGGCGTCTCAAGAGATGCTAATGGACGTCTATATACACAAATTGGGCGTGCTTATGCCTTTCCGAGCGAGTGCCTGTCATTCCGTCACTTAGCCGAATTTGCATACGCTGGGGGCGAGCGATCACATCTAGCGAGCGGCTCTGAATGAGGTCATCAGTGCGAGGAAATACTTAGTGTTGTCTCCCATCTGGAGAGATGCCCTGGAACATCTAGGAGCATTGCTATCCAATTTTACACATCAGGATGGGGTACTTCTAAAAAAAAGTTAACCCCCATAATCTCCCATGCAGAAAAGAGCAAGCTGCTACTTCTCGTCATGTTTAAGCAGGCAATTTAAAACTGTAATTCAGACTACAATTCTTCCCTAGGTATCTTTCACTCACAGCACATCTTCATTCTTTCAAAGCACACCCTTCACTATGCCACCTATTTTAGGACATCATTTATAACAGTTATAAGAATAATTATATTAGCATGCACAGTAATAAAATGAGTCTGCTTTCAAACTTATCATATTCTAATAAGTTTATTGACATGTTAGTGTAACTTTATTTTTTAAAGCATTTTGACATTTCTATTTCTTACTGGTGCTGTACCACAAATATACCCTGGAATGATATGTTCTTTGTATATTGTACATGTGATAACTGGATTTTGCTGTTTCTTTCTAACCATCTTTTAAATTGCTAGTTTACTTAGGTAGAAAGTCTGCTTGACAGGCCATAACAGAATTACATGAAGTCCACACTAGTGTTTTGCTCTAGCTTCATTACTGTGTAGTAGCTTTGACTTTAACAGTCTACTGATCAGTACAAAGCTTAAGACACGTTGTTAACTGCTGTGTAGCCTTGACTTTTATTGTCATTGTTTGGGTAAATAATATTTATCAAGCACAGTGTGGAGCAGAATATGGCGCATAAATACTTTTGTGTGTGATGTAGATTAAAAAGGAAAGAAATACATAACAGGATATGATGCATAACAAATACATACTCTGCATATACTGTAGCCCAGAGTATCACAAACTGCCGTTACAGTTCAGGTTTTATGGATATCCATGAATAAGTACAGATGGTTAAATCAAATTGACTGAGGTACTAACTAATATCGCTTTTCCACTGCCCAAATAACCCAGGTTTTTGATGGGTCTACCCGGGTTGTGGCGCGCTGTGAAAGTGTCTTTAAAAATATAACCCAGGAACTTCCGGTGGGCGGTCCAATGATGCTGCCTTGACACTCCACAAAAGCCGCAATTTGGTGAGGCTCTACACCCCGTGGAATACCCCTTTGCTAGCCGGGTCACCAGGGGATAACAGCAGGTAAGTGGCCTGTCATCGCCTGGCTCCCCGCGACTCAGCCCCGGAACACAGAGACACTTCTTCCCCATCTGACCGCCATTTTACACCGCCGCTTGGCAGCTCTACTAACGGCCTTCCCTATAGCGGACGGGCACTAAATCACTGCAGGTGCTCCCAGCTGTGACTCCTCTGTCTTACCTCTAATCCAGCTGGAGGGGAGCTGTATTGCTGGAGCTCAGCACAACACAGGATCATACACAAGCTGCTGGCGGCCATCTTCCCCAGATAGGTAAAGGTGGCTGAAATCACTGGACCCTACAGACTGTTCTGTCCCATCCATTGCTGCAGTTGTTTGCTGGATACCCTACCTCAACTGAAGCCAGTGACTAGATTGCACTTTATTATCTATTAATACCTATTATTACTACCAATATCAAATAATACAGGAGTGGAGTCTGGGAAATCCTGATTTCCTTCCCTGCTTTAACAGTGTTCAGCCTCATTGTCTATTATCTTATTCAACTGCATATTATTGCTTGCAACACCTATTGTACCATTATAATCACTCCTTCCTTTCACCGTAGCTCTTATTAACCATATAAATGCTACTCCTGGGCTAATAAAATATGCCCATGGATAAATACGTAGCCAAACAACAAAGGGGTCAAAAGGCGGTACCACTAATAAAAATAAGGAGAAATCCCCTCCGACCACTAATCCATCCTTCCCCTCATCACCTCAAAGGGAAGATATTGCCACCATGGTGGAAGACGCTTTAGTTCGCAATCTGTACAACGCTCTCACGAAATATCCGACCTTAAATCACCACTTCTTGACAAAAAATTAGTCGGTCTCACAGAGCTGAAGATCTCCGTCGACTCCGCGCTCACACAATTACTACAACATTCCACACGTCTTAATGAGGCAGAGCAGAGAATTTCTACCCTAGAGGATGAACTTGCTGCTACCAAATCTTTAGTTCACAAATGAATCTACCATCACCATTTTTCAAGACAGATTAGAAGACCTCGAAAATCGTAACCACTGCAACAATCTCCGCATCATAGGCCTACCCGAGTCGGTGAAGCAAAAAGACCTTATGGCCCTAGTCTCAGAATGGCTACCAAATAAGCTGGGATTAGATATCACTAGTCAACCCCAAGCAGACCAGCGAAGACCGAGACCTGTCATCCTACGCATCTTTAACTATGCAGACATGGTCAAGCTAATGGAGGCATATCGTAAACATTCGGACCTTACCTACCAAGATGTGAAACTACTTCTTTTCCAGGACTTCTCGTACAATGTGGCAATGAGATGCAGAGAATTCTCCATGATCTGCAAAGAACTATATGAAGGCGGCTTCCGATTTGCCCTCCTCTACCCTGCTAAACTACGGGTTTTCTATAATGGCAAGGCCCATTTCTTTGACAACCCTAAATATGCCTGCAATTTTCTTAAATCCATTAATCCTCAACCTTCTACCGGACCTACACAAGATGACTGACTGGCAAGTGGTGCTGTCACTGGGAACACCTAGGAGTTCCCTTACACAGATACATTCATTTGAGATGTTTAAGAAGGGTTAATGTTGGCCGAAGTTGCTGTTTATGTCTGTTCATTTTTCTTCTCTGATCACATGGTATAGTATATTCTACATGTTTATCTATTTGGTGGAATCGTTTGGCAAAAACTCCCCCACACAATACTATACTTTTCATAGGCAAAATGTTTGTTATTATTGTGATAACGATGATTTACTGATACTTACTCCATGTGGGGGTTCTCTTTCTATGGCTCAGGTGCTGCATATTTGGCTAGTCACCTGTGGGCCGCGGATAGCGCCACTACAGGGATCACTAATATCGTCAAACTATTTGTGGTCCACACAGTTATTCATATTAATGTTACATTTCACAATAATTTGTTCTATTTCTCACTCACCCAGTCGGCCATGTGTCTGGGTTTTTCTAAATTTAAAATTTGGCTCTTTTTCTTTGTCAATTATTAAGGTGTCTAAAACTGACATTATGTTGAATTATGTTTCTGATGGGTGTTTGGATGGGTCCTCTAAACCCTCTTGTCCTGTGCCTGCTAGCTGGGACAGACCACAGAACACACGTTTTCTACACTAACCACACACCTCTGGTAACAGATAACATCAAAACATCTTTGAAATGTATTTCCTGGAATGTAGAGGGCTTAAACATCCCAATTAAGAGGAAAAAAATAATGCAACAATTGAAACGCTATCGCCCCGACATTATGTTCCTCCAGGAAACACACTGGAAGATTTCAGATAAAAACACCTTGAGGGGAAACTGGGCTGGTGATTTTGTAGCGGCCTCTTACCATAATAAAAGTAGAGGAGTGCTCAGGGAAGATTTATTTTTCTTAAAATAATATTGGAGGGAGAGACGTTCACACTAGTAAACGTATATGCTCCTAATAGTCCTAATGCTTCTTTCTTTTCCAGCTTGTATACTAAATTACAGAGCTGGACAGAGGGGCATCTCATTTTGGGAGAAGATTTCAACACAGCGCAATCTACCACACTAGATAGATCGGGAAGCTCTGGTAGGACTGGGGCTAGCGTACCGTCTTCTTTTTTTCATATGACTGACTCACTACAACTTTTTGACTCTTGGAGATGCAGATATCCCACTGACAGAGATTACTCCTTCTACTCCCACCCCCACAATACCTTTGCTAGAATTAACTTCTGGTTAGTTTCTCCACAAATACTCCACAGAGTAGTGGACTCTGGCATTAATAATATAGTGATCTCAGACAGGGCCGTAGCTAGGGTAGTGCGGCCGGTGCCATCGCACAGGGCACCGCAGGTCAGGGGGCGCTGTTTGGGCCTGTCAAATTTCTGTTTATTATCATTCTTGCTTGTAGTTTCTCTTATTTCATCCCCAGCATCTCCTGGCCACTCCTATCTCTTACCTGGCCCTTCCCCATGAAGCCATGGCCCTTTTTTGGGTGCATTATGTCCCTTTGAAAAATGAGGGGGGCGCCAATGCTCTTTCTGGCACAGGGCACCAAAAAGTCTAGTTACGGCTCTGATCTCAGATCATGCACCCATCTGGATAACACTACAATTAAAATCCCATATTCACAGTAACTATAACTGGAGTTTCCCTTCCTATTTAAGTACCTCAGAAGATTTCAAGAAATTGTTGGAATCACACTTTAATAACTATGTGACTGACAACTCACAACATATGCAAGATATTAATCTCTTCTGGGCTGTCTCCAAGCCCGTTCTGAGAGGACATATAATAGCACATGTCGCCTACAAACGCAAAACTATGCAAGTTGAGTATAAAAGGCTGAGCAAGAATTTATCAGACACTCTACTTTTCTGTTTGCACCATCTGAGAATGCGAAACAACAATACCTTGAGGCAAAAAACTTTTATGACACCCTATGTTCTGAAAAGGCTCTTATAGATTGTAAGCTTGCAAGCAGGGCCCTCTTACCTCTATGTCTGTCTGTTATTACCCTGTTTTGTTCTATCAATGTTTCCAATTGTAAAGCGCAACGGAATATGCTGCGCTATATAAGAAACTGTTAATAAATAAATAATAAATAAATAGATGTATCCTTTCAAAAGCATAAATTCTTCAAATGGGGCAATAGATCAGGGAAGCTACTCGCCTCTATATTATGGCAAAAAGCAACTCCTAAATACATAACTAAAATTAAGTCTACAAACGTAGACACTTTAACGAGTCCAGACCAGATAGCGGAGGAATTCCTACGTTATTACGAAAACTTATACTCTGCTCCCCCAGGTGACCCTGCTCTAGGTGCAGATTTCTTACATCAGGCAGGCCTACCACATATTGCAATAGAGGGCCGAGATCAGTTAAATGCCCCTATCACAGAGGAAGAAGTAAGGGGAGTTATTCGTACTCTACCTACCGGTAAGACACCAGGTACAGATGGCCTCGGTGCCGACTATTACAAAATATTATCGCCCCCAAGTAATCCCTCATTTAACTAATTTATACAATTCTATAATGAAGAGAGGTGTAGCACCCCCTGACTTCAACACGGCACGTATTATCATTCCGCTGTTTCCTTATTTACAAATGACAAGTTATCTTGTGATAACACTTAGATTGATGTCTGATGAAGATAAACAATTTAGATTGGACAATGCTCTGTGTCTAAGGCCTTTAGAACCCTTTTCATCTTCATACATTTACACTTTTACTCGCTCTGTTATAGACTTGGAGACTATTACAGGAGGGTTGGGTAAATGGAGAGAAGCCTTCCCAGAATTTAGTTTATCCCAATTAACAATAGCCACCCAAAAACTAAACAAACAGTTGATTGCTGTGTCGTATGCGGAAATGAATTATAAGATTCTCCACAGAGCATACTTTACGCCTAAACTCAATTTTTTAATAGGACAATCTGATAACTTCAATTGTTATATAAGTGTGGTTCGCCAGGGGTGGACATATACCACTGTCTTTGGCTGTGCCCCAGAGTAATAGAATTTTGGAACTAAGTTCACCAATATATTCAACAAACCCTAGCGATAAACATTCCCCTTTCACAAAACTGCATATTTTGGGGCATATTCCCAAAGGATCCTTCTTACAATATAACCAGGGGTAATAAACTGCTCTTGGTTAAGATTGCAGGGGAAATCAAGAAAACAATTTTATCACAGTGGATAGAACCCACGACACCAAGCCTTACGCTATTCCTGCCCAGAGTTTCATATCTGTTTCACATGGAATGGACAGGTACGTCTACTAACAGAGAAGGTGTGGCAGAAAAGTTTTTCTCTAACGGTTATCGTATATAAAGACCCAATCCCGAGAGTTGAAACAAACACTCAGAACATGTTTCCAATTAACAACATGGTACAACATGATGGTCCTGGATGGAGGTGTTCCCTTTTGAGACTAGTTACGAATTCTACTCGACTATTATTGAAAGGGGCTCCTAACCCACAGATCAATGAGATATGTAATTAAGATATAATGTGTAAATTCTTAAATGTTAGCTCCTGTATACATATGGATCATTGTTAAATATTCTATTGACATTCTGTTGTGAATGACCTTAATATTTTGTAATTTTACTTTTCAGTAGACACTATGTAATAATTGTATTTGTTTTTGCAAGCCAATAAAAATTATTATTGAAAAAAAAAAAAAATAACCCAGGTTGAGTGATCCGGTAATCCGACCCTGGTAGATACCCGGGAAGGCCCCGGTAACAGTCTGGTGTAAACTGCGCAACCTGGGTTATCCCTCCAGGGTCACGCAAAAAGCCGCTGATTGGAGCATCAGTAAGCAGTCACCACCCACTTTTTATTACCTCATGTTTGTGAGCCTGAAAAAAGCCATTTTTAATGACATACACAGGTTTTGCAGGGCTGGGCAGGCCCTAGTTCGGTGTAAACAGGTCTGACTCAGGAATATTCCGGATTCAAGGTGCAGTGTAGGAAACTGCTGTAGCCTATTGCACAGGTTCTCAAACCCGGTCCTCAGGACCCCCAAACAGTGCATGTTTTCCAGGTCTCCTCACAGAATCACAATCTGAATAATTTGCTCTACCTGTGGATCTTTTCAAATGTGTCAGTGAGTAATGAATTCACCTGTGCACCTGCTGAGTGACCTGGAAAACGTGAGGTTGTGGGGTCCTGAAGACTGAGTTTGAGAACAACTGGCCTATTGTAAAGGCCATGATCCATCTACTTACTATACAGCAGGGGTTCCCAACCACAGTCCTCAAGGCACACTAACAGTCCAGGTGTTAAGGATAGCCATAGTTGAGCACAGGTGACTTAATTAGTACCTTAGTTATTTAGATTTAACCATCTGTGCTGAAGCATGCATATCACTAAAACCAGGACTGTTAAGGCACACATCCACTAGACGATTAAATTGAGTGATTGAACGATATGGTTATCGCTCGATAATCGTTTGAACATCGTTGGTTGTTTAGACACATTATCATCAATAGTGGTATTAAAATCTCCACTCATAATGATATGGCCCTGTGCCACTCTGCTGATACGCCTGAACATAGAATCAAAGAATTGGGGCTGGTATTGATTAGGAGCGTACACTGATACCAAGGTGAAAATCTCAGTACGGATGGTCCCGATCACTATAAGGAATCGACCCTCTTGGTCTATCACAGTTTTAATATGGACAAAAGGGACATTACACTGAATTAAAATGGCTACCCCACGTTTTTTACAATTCGCTGAAGCAAAGAAGGTCTGGGTGAACCACCTACCTCGAAGTTGGGAATGCAGGCCCGTAAAATGCGTCTCTTGTATGAAATCAATATCAGCCTTCTCCCTCCTACAAGCCCCCAAGAATACAGTACGCAATTTTAAAGACATGGAAAAATATATAAAGAAATGCTATATGCATAACACACAGATATAATGAGTCAGAAATTTGGCTGAAGTATAGCCACCCTTGGGAACAGAAAGGAATGAAATGTGGGGGGGATACATAGGAGAGCCACAGAAAAAAGAAACAGAAAGAAAAAGAAACAGAAAACCCATTTGGGTAAAAACCCTGGTAAATTGGGTCCCAAATAAGGACCGCAATAAAATCAATCAACATAACATTTATCAAGAGTATAAAAGGGAGCATGGTGGTAGCGGAAGAACTGTCTAATAGAGTCATATTCATATAAATCTGAATATACATAGAAATAATAACATATGTTCGCAAAGAACCAAAGAGAGGACTGTTCCTCCCAAGTAACATAAGAAAATTACAGTGCAAGGGAATTAAACCCTATCTTAGAGAAAGTCAATAACCGTAGATTGACCTCACAGTTCAAGTGGGATTAGAGTTCTCAGAATGGTGTCGGGATACCCTTGTCCACTCTGGTAACGGAGGATGAGAGCGTTGTGGTTTGGGAGAAAGTGTAGCAGTTACCGGAGCAGAGGTTGGCGTCGGGAGGAGATTAAGCTTGGCTAGTAATTATTGACCTTGAGTTAGGGTCTTAACATTATGAGTTATTTGCTGAGACCTGAAGCATAAAGGGGAATCCCCAGCGATAACGAATTTGATGCTGTCGTAGAATCTTAGTGACCGGCTAAAGGTCTCGCCGTTTTTGAATAGTGGAAGGGGACAGGTCCTGAAAAACTTGCAGCTGCATATCTTGGAAGGGAATCACTGGAGAGTCTCGGATAGCTGACAAGATCCGTTCCTTGAATGGAAGTAATGAAAACGAACAATGATGTCCCTAGGTGGTTGAGTAGGAGAGGGCTTCGGACGAAGTGCCCTATGGGCTCTGTCACATAAACAATCTTCATCTGAAAAGGTTGGCACCATGTGTTGAAAAAAGTCTTTTAGAATGGATGCTAAAGAAGAACCAAGGACTGATTCTGCTATGTTACGGATACGTAAGTTATTACAGCGAGAACGATTCTCTTGGTCTTCCTGTCTTTCTTTGAGTGTCTCCATCTCATCATGAAGTCTAGAGAGTTCTGTATCGAGGCGTTGTTGGGAACGGCATAAATCATCCGATTTGGACTCCAGAGTATCTGTTCTGTTGCCAAGAGACGTCAGTTCCGACTTAAACTCTGTTATGGCTTTAGATAGTTCGTGTTTGAATGCAGATTGGACTCCCTCCAACAAACCCGTCATAACCGCTTGAATCTGGGGATCAATACCAGCATCAGACGAACATGTAGAGGACGGGGATTCTGGAAGCAATGAAGAATTCTGAGAGCCCTTAGATTTAGATCCGAAAAAATTTGCAGTGGACGGTGGAGGTTTTTGCTTCTTTGCGACATCATGAGACAACGAAAAAAACACAAAAAAGTACCGTATGAAAAATAAGACACAGGGTTCTACAATATTGATCCAGGTAGGCTGATTTGTAATATTAGGCATACATCTCTAGCTCGTGCACTTAAGGGGGATCATTAGAGACAAGAAAAAATAAAAATAATGAATATATAATAGCCAGTGCCACTTTCAAAGCTTAATGTAGTAATCACTAAGTACCATAAGAGGGGGCCGGTGTATAAGAAATAGCAAATACAAGTACCAGAGTGAAAACTTTCAAGAGGAAAGCAGACAAAAATAAGTGAGAAATATTAACCCTGTGAGATATATGAAAAGGGGCATATGCTGTTAGTTATGCAGGGTTCCAGGTACTGATATAAGGCCAACAGGTCTCAAGACCACAATGCAGATGCAAAGGGGGGCAGAGGGGGAGGCAAAACAGGATTATATTATATAATAAAATTATATAGTCTCCCTTCAGGGACTCACCACCCCTCTATCACTCTCCAGAGTACCTCCGTTTGAGAAGGCACTGTAAAACTGGCAGCCAGGCTGAGATTTGCTGAGGACAGAAAAAAAAAATCCAATATGGCCGCCGGAGGCTGAGGAGTCTTTCCGGAGCCGTCCTCAAGATCAGGAGCACAGGACCCGACAGCAACAAGGAGGCAAGGGTTGGTGGTCCAGAGAGGTGGCCTGTGGTCAGCGGTGGGGAGTGGAGAGCACTCCGTCGGGCACCCGTAGACAGGGATGCGCCAACCAGACACCTCCAGAGGTCCGCTGCGGCTGGTCTCCAGACTCCAGTCCCTGGCTCAGGAGTAAGCAGGTAGGCTGCAATCCGTGAGCGCGCCTAGCACGCCCCGATTCTACGGACGCTACCCGCTTAGGCTACACAAGAAGCAGGGGTATGGGGGAGAGCAGGTGCTGGGCTTTAGCCACAATAAAGGCTGCTGGGGCTCGCTGGAGCTATAGAGGTCTGGAGCTCAAGGAGAATTCGACTGCCTCCATTCCCGTCTTCTTATTGTCATATGACTGACTCACTACAACTTTTTGATCCTTGGAGATGCAGATACCCCACTGACAGACACTACTCCTTCTACTCCCACCCCCACGATACCTTTGATAGAATTGATTTCTGGTTAGTTTCTCCACAAATACTCCACAGAGTAGTGGACTCTGGCATTAATAATATAGTAATCTCAGATCATGCACCCATCTGGATAACACTACAATTAAAATCCCCTATTCACAGTAACTATAACTGGAGATTCCCTTCCTATTTAAGTACCTCAGAAGATTTCAAGAAATTGTTGGAATCACACTTTAATAACTATGTGACTGACAACTCACAACATATGCAAGATATTAATCTCTTCTGGGCTGTCTCCAAACCCATCCTGAGAGGACATAAAATAGCACATTTCGCCTACAAACGCAAAACTATGCAAGATGAGTATAAATGGTTGAGCAAAAATTTATCGGACACTTACTCTACTTTTCTTCTCGCACCATCTGAGAATGCGAAACAACAATACCTTGAGGCAAAAAACTTTTATGACACCCTATGTTCTGAAAAGGCTCTTATAGATGTATCCTTTCAAAAGCATAAATTCTTCAAATGGGGCAATAGATCAGGGAAGCTACTCGCCTCTATGTTATGGCAAAAAGCAACTCCTAAATACATAACTAAAATTAAGTCTACAAACGTAGACACTTTAACGAGTCCAGACCAGATAGCGGAGGAATACCTACGTTATAACGAAAACTTATACTCTGCTCCCCCAGATGACCCTGCTCTAGGTGCAGATTTCTTACATCAAGCAGGCCTACCACATATTGCAATAGAGGACCAAGATCAGTTAAATGCCCCTATCACAGAGGAAGAAGTAAGGGGAATTATTCATACTCTACCTACTGGTAAGACACCAGGTGCCGACTATTACAAAATATCGCCCCAAGTAACCCCTCATTTAACTAATTTATACAATTCTATAATGAAGGGAGGGGTAGCACCCCCTGACTTCAACATGGCACGTATTATCATCTTGCCAAAACCGGGTAGAGACCCCACCTCTGTAACATCCTATCAGCCTATATCACTCCTCAACCAAGACTTAAAAATAATTTCTAAACTCATAGTCCAACGCTTGCAACCAATACTAACCAAATTAATTCACCCAACACAAACTGGGTTCATAAAAGGTCGGCATTCTGTTAGAAATATTAGAATACATAGCAGCAATGGAACATACTTTCCAAGCAAATGAAAAACAAAAACGTAGTGGTCAGCTGTGATACTGACAATTCATTTGATAGGGTCAGCTGGCCCCATCTTCTTTGCATTTTTAATTTACAAGGTTTTGGCCCCTATTTTTCAAACACTGTATAAGTCCCCAACTGCTTATTTAACTATCAATACATTAAATAATAGACGCTTTTCTCTTCACAGGGGGACTAGGCAAGGGTGCCCACTATCACCACTACTCTTCAGTTTAGCAATAGATCCGCTAATCTGTCATGTTTACCAACTGTCTGATTGGCGAGTTATCTATGTGGCTGATCATGAAATGAAAGTTTCTGCTTTTGCAGACGACCTGCTATTGTATTTTCATAATCCTAAACAGGCTATTCCCTTGTTAGTGGAGAAACTACAGGATTTAACTAAGATAGCAGGATTTATGGTCAATACATCCTAAACAGTAAACAGAAGCTCTAGCACTTTATCCTGATGCTCGTATGAGCTGGAATAATTCCTTGTCATTCAAATGGACTAACTCCACTTTGAAATATTTGGGTGTATGGTTTCCCCCGCACCCTTCTAACTTATACTCAGTGAACTACAAAAAACTTTTAACACAAAAACTAGAAGACTTTTGTAAATGGAGTACCTTACCCCTTTCATACATAGGCAGATGCCATGTCATTAAAATGATCAGCTTTCCCCGTATACTATATTTGATTCAAATGCTACCCATCCTTGTATCAAAAAAAGATCTCCAAACACTTAACAAAGAAATGCAGCGATTCATATGGGCTAACAAACGCCCTAGGATCTCCCTTTATAAGCTACAACAAACCACAGACCTGGGAGGTTTAACCCTTCCATGTATAAAACGTTATTCTATAGCAGCTAATTACCGCTTTGCTATGGATTGGATTGGATCAGTGGGGCCAACAACTACTCTTTATTTTCACTAGTACAGGCATTTAACCCAGATATACATTTAGTAGTGTTATTACACACCAAGCCCTCATTGATGCCAAAACAAATCAGAGATAACGTGCTTCTCTCCTCCACTTGTAGTGCTTGGAGGCAGCTCAGGTCATACTTGGGAATTTCTTCGTTTCATTCCCTCTTTGTCCCGTTATTAAACAACCCTGCTTTTTCTAGAGGCCGATCACCACAATATATCAAAAAGTGGTACCTAGGTGGTCTGAAATATCTACACCAATTTTTAGATGTCAATACTGCCAAACCTCACACACTTAGCCAACTACAAGCCAAATTTCCTCACGTAATCATTCCGCTGTTTCCTTATTTACAAATGTCAAGTTATCTTGTGATAACACTTAGATTGATGTCTGATGAAGATAAACAATTTAGATTGGACAATGCTCTGTGTCTAAGGCCTTTCGAACCCTTTTCATCTTCATACATTTACACTTTTACTCGCTCTGTTATAGACTTGGAGACTATTACAGGAGGGTTGGCTAAATGGAGAGAAGCCTTCCAGAATTTAGTTTATCCCAATTAACAATAGCCACCCAAAAACTAAACAAACAGTTGATTGCTGTGTCGTATGCGGAAATTAATTATAAGATTCTCCACAGAGCATACTTTACTCCTACACTCTAATTTTTAATAGGACAATCTGATAACTCCAATTGTTATAAGTGTGGTTCGCCAGGGGTGGACATATACCACTGTCTTTGGCAATGCCCCAGAGTAATAGAATTTTGGAACCAAGTTCACCAATATATTCAACAAACCCTAGCGATAAACATTCCCCTTTCACAAAACTGCATATTTTGGGGCATATTCCCAAAGGATCCTTCTTACAATATAATCAGGGGTAATAAACTGCTCTTGGTTAAGACTGCAGGGGCAGCCAAGAAAACAATTTTATCACAGTGGATAGAACCCACTACACCAAGCCTTACGCTATTCCTGCCCAGAGTTTCATATCTGTTTCACATGGAATGGACAGGTACGTCTACTAACAGAGAAGGTGTGGCAGAAAAGTTTTTCTCTATTTGGTTACCATATATAAAGACCCAATCCCGAGAGTTGAAACAAACACTCAGAACATGTTTCCAATTAACATGGTACAACATGATGGTCCTGGATGGAGGTGTTCCCTTTTGAGACTAGTTACAAATTCTACTCGACTATTATTGAAAGGGGCTCCTAACCCACAGATCAATGAGATATGTAATTAAGATATAATGTGTAAATTCTTAAATGTTAGCTCCTGTATACATATGGATCATTGTTAAATATTCTATTGACATTCTGTTGTGAATGACAAAAGTCCAGGAATGATGATGTTCGTCCATGCAAGATGACGTTTTGCCTCTTTCTGAGTTCCGTTTTTTTGGAGGGAAAAATCCGAACTCAACGTGCAAACTCGAACCTATCCGAGCCTGCACATCCCTAATTGTAATGTTACTTTTCAGTAGACACTATGTATTAAATGTATTTGTTTTTGCAAGCCAATAAAAATTATTATTGAAACAAAATAAACAAATAACCCAGGTCGAGTGATCCGGAAATCCGACCCTGGTAGTTACCCGGGATGGACCCGGGTAACAGTCTGGTGTAAACTGCGCAACCTGGGTTATCCCTCCAGGGCCATGCAAAAAGCCACTGATTGGAGCGTCAGTAAGTAGTCACCATCCACTTTTTATTACCTCATGATTGTGAGCCTGAAAAAAGCCATTTCTAATGACATATACAGGTTTTGCAGGGCAGGGCAGGCCCTGATTCGGGCAGGTCCGACTCAGGAATAATCCGGATCCAAGGTGCAGTGTAAACTGGGTCTGATCCACCTCTGGCATGGGTTGGAGCCATGTTCAAAAACATGGGGTCAGACCTGGGTTTTTGGTTGAAAAGGCGTATGAGTGACCTGCATGGATAGCCTTAAAACCTGGACTGTAATGAAGTTTAGGAAACTGCTGTAGCCTATTGCACAGGTTCTCAAACTCAGTCCTCAGGACCCCCAAACAGTGCATGTTTTCCAGGTCTCCTCACAGAATCACAATCTGAATCATTTGCTCCACCTGTGGATCTTTTCAAATGTGTCAGTGAGTAATGAATTCACCTGTGCACCTGCTGAGTGACCTGGAAAATGTGAGGTTGTGGGGTCCTGAGGACTGAGTTTGAGAACCACTGGCCTATTGTAAAGGCCATGATCCATCTACTTACTATACAGCAGGGGTTCCCAAACACAGTCCTCAAGGCACACTAACAGTCCAGGTTTTAAGGATAGCCATAGTTGAGCACAGGTGACTTAATTAGTACCTTAGTTATTTAGATTAACCATCTGTGCTAAAGCATGGATATCACTAAAACCAGGACTGTTAAGGCACACATCCACTAGACGGTTAACTTGAGCGATTGAATGATATTGTTATCGCTCGATAATTGTTTGAACATCGTTGGTCGTTTAGACATCTATCATCGTACAAATATGTTGTACAACCTGACAATATTGTCATGTTCAACATGTTTGCAGATGATTAATGTGCCTTCACTGAATGACTGCTCATTCAGTGAAGTCACATCACAGACAGACAAATGACTGCACGATTACAATGTCGTAATTGTGCAGTCTTTTGCCTGTCATTTAGTGGATGTGTGCCTTAACACACACATGGCACTTATAAATTCCATTCTTTGGTTTCAACCATGTATTTGTTTTAATAGGTCCAATGTCTGATTTGGCCACCACATCTGTAATATTATTACTTCTCTTGTAACAGAAAAGTGGTTTCTCCTGACATAAATGTCCAATCGTTTCATTGGCCTGAATAATGTGCCAATGTATTAGCACCGTTTTCCAGATAAAACTAGATGAAATGGAGTAGGTGGATATAAATGTCAGACGTTGGGTCTGGTCACTACACTTTGTATTAGACAATGCTTGTGATTGTGTCAGACTGCAACAATGGGCAATAGCTTCATCAATTTCCCCTTCAATAAACTTATCACCCATCTCTTTCAGGACTAATAGGAGTTCTGATACATCTGCCATATTATGTACCACTCTTAAAAGCCGTGAAAGAGATAAGCCACATTTAAGTGGAAAAGGATGGAAGCAATTCACCATTAGTAACGTGTTTTTGTTAGTAGGTTTCCTATAGATCTTGGTCAATAGGTGATTGCTCTGCTTATATAAGCATATATCAAGATAATTGATGACAGAGGGCCTGATGCAGACCCGGTCGCAAGCGCTGACCGCTCGCAACCGGGTCAATGGTGGCCCAGAGCGCATGCGCATGATGGAGCCGGCTCCGTCGTGTGCATGCGCAAGACCCGGATAGCGACCGGCAATCCGTCACTCTGGGTCTCGCACCAAAGGGGGCATGCTGTCAATGTTGAGTGACAGTACGCCCCCTTTGGTGGGCGGGGCGGGGGAGTGGCTGCCCAAACGGAGGCATTCCCATGTGAACGCCTACATTTGGGGCCGGCCCAACTGACATCACGAGTGATGTCAGTGGGAGAGATTTCGGCTCTGTTAGAGCCGAAATCTCTCTGGGGCTTGCGGGAACGAGACCCTACCACAAGGGTCTAGTCGCAAGCCCGATGGTCACGATGGTCTTGACCATCGCGACCATCTTCCTGGCCGCTCGCTATAGCTGTGGGTGGTCACCCACAGCTATGCGTGTGGCCAGGAGGCCGTTCAAAAAAAAAAAAAAGACCGGCCCTGATTCAGAGCGAGCGCTCTGTCAGAGCGTCCGGCTCTGAATCAGGGCCTGAGTCACTAAAAAGTGTCAATTGGATGGTAGTGTCTAAGTGGCTAAGGGTGTCTGTAAATTCTGTCAGAAGCTCTGGAACCCTAGTCCACACTAGAAATAGGTCATCAATATATCGAACATAGAAATATATGTATTTAGAAAAATTGGGGTTCGCCATTAATTTTTTTCATACATATGCATGTATAAGTTAGCATATTGGACCTCATTGCGGTTCCCCACAATTGAAGATAGAAATACTAACCAAATTAATTCACCCAACACAAACTGGGTTCATAAAAGGTCGGCATTCTGTTAGAAATATTAGAATACATAGCAGCAATGGAACATACTTTCCAAGCAAATGAAAAACAAAAACGTAGTGGTCAGCTGTGATACTGACAATTCATTTGATAGGGTCAGCTGGCCCCATCTTCTTTGCATTTTTAATTTACAAGGTTTTGGCCCCTATTTTTCAAACACTGTATAAGTCCCCAACTGCTTATTTAACTATCAATACATTAAATAATAGACGCTTTTCTCTTCACAGGGGGACTAGGCAAGGGTGCCCACTATCACCACTACTCTTCAGTTTAGCAATAGATCCGCTAATCTGTCATGTTTACCAACTGTCTGATTGGCGAGTTATCTATGTGGCTGATCATGAAATGAAAGTTTCTGCTTTTGCAGACGACCTGCTATTGTATTTTCATAATCCTAAACAGGCTATTCCCTTGTTAGTGGAGAAACTACAGGATTTAACTAAGATAGCAGGATTTATGGTCAATACATCCTAAACAGTAAACAGAAGCTCTAGCACTTTATCCTGATGCTCGTATGAGCTGGAATAATTCCTTGTCATTCAAATGGACTAACTCCACTTTGAAATATTTGGGTGTATGGTTTCCCCCGCACCCTTCTAACTTATACTCAGTGAACTACAAAAAACTTTTAACACAAAAACTAGAAGACTTTTGTAAATGGAGTACCTTACCCCTTTCATACATAGGCAGATGCCATGTCATTAAAATGATCAGCTTTCCCCGTATACTATATTTGATTCAAATGCTACCCATCCTTGTATCAAAAAAAGATCTCCAAACACTTAACAAAGAAATGCAGCGATTCATATGGGCTAACAAACGCCCTAGGATCTCCCTTTATAAGCTACAACAAACCACAGACCTGGGAGGTTTAACCCTTCCATGTATAAAACGTTATTCTATAGCAGCTAATTACCGCTTTGCTATGGATTGGATTGGATCAGTGGGGCCAACAACTACTCTTTATTTTCACTAGTACAGGCATTTAACCCAGATATACATTTAGTAGTGTTATTACACACCAAGCCCTCATTGATGCCAAAACAAATCAGAGATAACGTGCTTCTCTCCTCCACTTGTAGTGCTTGGAGGCAGCTCAGGTCATACTTGGGAATTTCTTCGTTTCATTCCCTCTTTGTCCCGTTATTAAACAACCCTGCTTTTTCTAGAGGCCGATCACCACAATATATCAAAAAGTGGTACCTAGGTGGTCTGAAATATCTACACCAATTTTTAGATGTCAATACTGCCAAACCTCACACACTTAGCCAACTACAAGCCAAATTTCCTCACGTAATCATTCCGCTGTTTCCTTATTTACAAATGTCAAGTTATCTTGTGATAACACTTAGATTGATGTCTGATGAAGATAAACAATTTAGATTGGACAATGCTCTGTGTCTAAGGCCTTTCGAACCCTTTTCATCTTCATACATTTACACTTTTACTCGCTCTGTTATAGACTTGGAGACTATTACAGGAGGGTTGGCTAAATGGAGAGAAGCCTTCCAGAATTTAGTTTATCCCAATTAACAATAGCCACCCAAAAACTAAACAAACAGTTGATTGCTGTGTCGTATGCGGAAATTAATTATAAGATTCTCCACAGAGCATACTTTACTCCTACACTCTAATTTTTAATAGGACAATCTGATAACTCCAATTGTTATAAGTGTGGTTCGCCAGGGGTGGACATATACCACTGTCTTTGGCAATGCCCCAGAGTAATAGAATTTTGGAACCAAGTTCACCAATATATTCAACAAACCCTAGCGATAAACATTCCCCTTTCACAAAACTGCATATTTTGGGGCATATTCCCAAAGGATCCTTCTTACAATATAATCAGGGGTAATAAACTGCTCTTGGTTAAGACTGCAGGGGCAGCCAAGAAAACAATTTTATCACAGTGGATAGAACCCACTACACCAAGCCTTACGCTATTCCTGCCCAGAGTTTCATATCTGTTTCACATGGAATGGACAGGTACGTCTACTAACAGAGAAGGTGTGGCAGAAAAGTTTTTCTCTATTTGGTTACCATATATAAAGACCCAATCCCGAGAGTTGAAACAAACACTCAGAACATGTTTCCAATTAACATGGTACAACATGATGGTCCTGGATGGAGGTGTTCCCTTTTGAGACTAGTTACAAATTCTACTCGACTATTATTGAAAGGGGCTCCTAACCCACAGATCAATGAGATATGTAATTAAGATATAATGTGTAAATTCTTAAATGTTAGCTCCTGTATACATATGGATCATTGTTAAATATTCTATTGACATTCTGTTGTGAATGACAAAAGTCCAGGAATGATGATGTTCGTCCATGCAAGATGACGTTTTGCCTCTTTCTGAGTTCCGTTTTTTTGGAGGGAAAAATCCGAACTCAACGTGCAAACTCGAACCTATCCGAGCCTGCACATCCCTAATTGTAATGTTACTTTTCAGTAGACACTATGTATTAAATGTATTTGTTTTTGCAAGCCAATAAAAATTATTATTGAAACAAAATAAACAAATAACCCAGGTCGAGTGATCCGGAAATCCGACCCTGGTAGTTACCCGGGATGGACCCGGGTAACAGTCTGGTGTAAACTGCGCAACCTGGGTTATCCCTCCAGGGCCATGCAAAAAGCCACTGATTGGAGCGTCAGTAAGTAGTCACCATCCACTTTTTATTACCTCATGATTGTGAGCCTGAAAAAAGCCATTTCTAATGACATATACAGGTTTTGCAGGGCAGGGCAGGCCCTGATTCGGGCAGGTCCGACTCAGGAATAATCCGGATCCAAGGTGCAGTGTAAACTGGGTCTGATCCACCTCTGGCATGGGTTGGAGCCATGTTCAAAAACATGGGGTCAGACCTGGGTTTTTGGTTGAAAAGGCGTATGAGTGACCTGCATGGATAGCCTTAAAACCTGGACTGTAATGAAGTTTAGGAAACTGCTGTAGCCTATTGCACAGGTTCTCAAACTCAGTCCTCAGGACCCCCAAACAGTGCATGTTTTCCAGGTCTCCTCACAGAATCACAATCTGAATCATTTGCTCCACCTGTGGATCTTTTCAAATGTGTCAGTGAGTAATGAATTCACCTGTGCACCTGCTGAGTGACCTGGAAAATGTGAGGTTGTGGGGTCCTGAGGACTGAGTTTGAGAACCACTGGCCTATTGTAAAGGCCATGATCCATCTACTTACTATACAGCAGGGGTTCCCAAACACAGTCCTCAAGGCACACTAACAGTCCAGGTTTTAAGGATAGCCATAGTTGAGCACAGGTGACTTAATTAGTACCTTAGTTATTTAGATTAACCATCTGTGCTAAAGCATGGATATCACTAAAACCAGGACTGTTAAGGCACACATCCACTAGACGGTTAACTTGAGCGATTGAATGATATTGTTATCGCTCGATAATTGTTTGAACATCGTTGGTCGTTTAGACATCTATCATCGTACAAATATGTTGTACAACCTGACAATATTGTCATGTTCAACATGTTTGCAGATGATTAATGTGCCTTCACTGAATGACTGCTCATTCAGTGAAGTCACATCACAGACAGACAAATGACTGCACGATTACAATGTCGTAATTGTGCAGTCTTTTGCCTGTCATTTAGTGGATGTGTGCCTTAACACACACATGGCACTTATAAATTCCATTCTTTGGTTTCAACCATGTATTTGTTTTAATAGGTCCAATGTCTGATTTGGCCACCACATCTGTAATATTATTACTTCTCTTGTAACAGAAAAGTGGTTTCTCCTGACATAAATGTCCAATCGTTTCATTGGCCTGAATAATGTGCCAATGTATTAGCACCGTTTTCCAGATAAAACTAGATGAAATGGAGTAGGTGGATATAAATGTCAGACGTTGGGTCTGGTCACTACACTTTGTATTAGACAATGCTTGTGATTGTGTCAGACTGCAACAATGGGCAATAGCTTCATCAATTTCCCCTTCAATAAACTTATCACCCATCTCTTTCAGGACTAATAGGAGTTCTGATACATCTGCCATATTATGTACCACTCTTAAAAGCCGTGAAAGAGATAAGCCACATTTAAGTGGAAAAGGATGGAAGCAATTCACCATTAGTAACGTGTTTTTGTTAGTAGGTTTCCTATAGATCTTGGTCAATAGGTGATTGCTCTGCTTATATAAGCATATATCAAGATAATTGATGACAGAGGGCCTGATGCAGACCCGGTCGCAAGCGCTGACCGCTCGCAACCGGGTCAATGGTGGCCCAGAGCGCATGCGCATGATGGAGCCGGCTCCGTCGTGTGCATGCGCAAGACCCGGATAGCGACCGGCAATCCGTCACTCTGGGTCTCGCACCAAAGGGGGCATGCTGTCAATGTTGAGTGACAGTACGCCCCCTTTGGTGGGCGGGGCGGGGGAGTGGCTGCCCAAACGGAGGCATTCCCATGTGAACGCCTACATTTGGGGCCGGCCCAACTGACATCACGAGTGATGTCAGTGGGAGAGATTTCGGCTCTGTTAGAGCCGAAATCTCTCTGGGGCTTGCGGGAACGAGACCCTACCACAAGGGTCTAGTCGCAAGCCCGATGGTCACGATGGTCTTGACCATCGCGACCATCTTCCTGGCCGCTCGCTATAGCTGTGGGTGGTCACCCACAGCTATGCGTGTGGCCAGGAGGCCGTTCAAAAAAAAAAAAAAGACCGGCCCTGATTCAGAGCGAGCGCTCTGTCAGAGCGTCCGGCTCTGAATCAGGGCCTGAGTCACTAAAAAGTGTCAATTGGATGGTAGTGTCTAAGTGGCTAAGGGTGTCTGTAAATTCTGTCAGAAGCTCTGGAACCCTAGTCCACACTAGAAATAGGTCATCAATATATCGAACATAGAAATATATGTATTTAGAAAAATTGGGGTTCGCCATTAATTTTTTTCATACATATGCATGTATAAGTTAGCATATTGGACCTCATTGCGGTTCCCCACAATTGAAGATAGAAAGAGTTCTCAAGCAGGAAATAGTTTTTGCGTAAAACTATTTCTATTAGTAACAGAATAAATTCTAGGTGCGGACCCTTGTAGTGTGGACTGCTGGAAATTAGACTCCGGACAGCATTAACACCCTCTATATGGTCTATGTTTGCATATAAGTTCATAATGTCCAGTATAACGAGCAAGCTGGAGTCAGGGAGTGGTCCAAGCATTTTTTATTTATTGATGAAATCAGTGGTATCCTTCACATAACAACAAATGTTTTGCACAACAGGTTGTAACCAAAAGTCCACATATTGAGAAAAGTTGGCAAAGGGAGCCACAAGATGAAATGATGGGCCTACATGGCAAAAACCTAATTAAGGTTTTGTGCACCTTTGGCAATATGTAGAGTATTGGGGTCCTAGGTTGTGTTAGAGTCAGAAAAAAAGATGTAGATTCATCAATCCAACCATTATTTAAGCCCAAATTGAAACAGCATCGATTTCTTTTTTAAACATATATGTGGGATCATGAGTCAATAATTTGTAACACTCCATGTCTGCTAGCTGTCTTTCAATCTCAGACACATAGTCTGTCCGATTCAGGATTACAATACCTCCCCCCTTATCCCCCCCTTCGCTCGTTGTGTCTGATCAAAGGGGGCGTGCTGTCGATGTTGATTGACAGCACGCCCCCTTTGGTGGGCGTGCCGGGGGCGTGCCTCCCTGACGGGGGCGTTCCCAAGGGAACGCCTACCGTCAGAAGCCGGCCCACTGACATCACTAGTGATGTCAGTGGGAGTGATTTTGGCTCTGATAGAGCCAAAATCACTCCGGGCCTTGCGGTTGAAAAACTCAACCGCAGGCTCCGGCTCGCAGTGGCAATGGTCAAGACCATCGCGGCCATCAAACTGCACGCTCGTATAGGCTGTGGGTGGTGACCCACAGCTATACGAGCGTCCAGGAGGATGCTCCATAATTATGGAGGGCGGCCCTCATTCAGAGCGTGCGCTCTGCTCAGAGCATACGGCTCTGAATGAGGGCCTAAGTTAATAAAAGTTTCAACAGACAAATTCAATCCAGGTGGATCGAAAATGCTTTTAGGTTTGAATCTAGTGTCACTGCCTGACTGTTGCGGATGTTTAGTAAAGTGATCTTTGAGCATTGATAAACGAGGGAATTGATACAATTCTATCTCAAAATCAAATGGGTGTTGTCTAAAGGTTCTCAAATGAGAGACCTTTTCAAAGAACAGACATTTCTGAGGATGTAGGTGTATATCTAGGTAGGTTGAAAATAACTATTTCTTCCTACCTCTTTGCGTCTGATTTCTGTTGTTTATTGAATCTGACACCTCCCAAAGGGTGTTAGTAAGATATTTATTTTCCCCAGTTGTCGTGGTGACGCGTGCTAAGTTCCGGTTGGTTTGTGGACATCGTGTCACTTCTGGCTGCTGGGGATGTCTGTTGATGTGGTGACGTACGCTGGCGTCTGGATGTTGGTGTGTGGTGCCGCGTCCGGATGCCGTGCACATGTTGTGGGATGTATTTACCCTATGGTCAATAGTGCAGCATGTGATGCAATATTATTACATACTTCCCTGCTGCGCACTGTGACCGGAGATAAATGGCGGGTTCTTTTGTCAATGATAACAGATGAGTTTAATTTTATATTATCCCATCAGCTGGCTGGCAGGTATATAGAGGCTATTTTGTGGCATTATGCTTTATGCTCCTGCTGAAGGTGCATGTACTGCACCGAAATGGCCATTTTGCTGAGCATGTGGGGATTATGTCTGGCACGACAGTCCACTGGCTTGGTACTTACAAAGGCATAATATCAAGGTTCCGGGTGCTTTTCACAATAGAAATAGACAAATGTCCAGAGAATGGTGGCACTCACAATAAATAAGATGTACAAACGGGTCAGGAGACCTACTTCATATCTCAATGTTTCAGTCAGGGGCGTTTTTAGAAATTACTGGGACTGTGTGCAAAGTCCAGTGGTGAACCCATCAATCACCAGAACTCAAATTTTCAGAAAAACACTAATTTCTTAAACAACCAGAGGTGTAGCTAGGAGCCATGGTGCCCAGAGCAATGGTATATTGCAGCGCCCCCGTCACCTGTACTGATTTGGGGTCGTGGCCAACATGTGGGGGCATGTGAGCATTTGAAAGGAAACAAAATCCTACATTTACGACAGAGCCTGTTCTGTTGTATAATTTAAAAATACAATACATAAAGATAATGAGGTGTTGTAGTCTAAATGAATATATATATATATATATATATATATATTGTGAAACATTCGGGATAGAGGTCCCTCTCCTGGGGTAGATGGACTTCCTCTTTACACACACAGCAACCGGAGAAACAGGACACAAGTCTGGGGTTCTTGTACAAACTGGTCGGCGCCAGTCTTTAATGTACCCAACGCATAAACAAAATGAAACAAAACAAAATCCTAGCCCGTCTGGGCACTAACAGTGGGTACCATTACTACCAGAATGATAGGGCCTACTGCCCACACCATCAATAACAGCATTTGCACAGTACTTACAGGCTAATCATACAGTGTCTCTGGACATGCTAGCCTGCATGCCTACTTCCCCGGGTGTGAGACACTCAGCCACAAACAAACCTTGTTTAAATTAGCCATTTCCAGCTGCAAGCCCTAATGAGCCTGTTACCAGGCTGAAAGGCCCAAGACCTGGAGTGGCCTGTGGATAGAGCCCTCCCTCTCCTCACATCTACACCCCCAGGACCCATTTTCTCCAAAGCCGACATTTCTTGTCTGTTTTTACAAACAGACTTCTCCTGGGGGTCTTAAAACACATAAGACAGGAATCTGGGACACACATAGAAGCCACTCAGCACTTCTCCAGTGCTTCTATCACAATATATATATACAGCCATTTCCAAAATTTTTGAGAATGACACAAGTATTGACTTTCACAAAGTTTGCTGCTTCAGTGTTTTTAAACCTTTTTGTCAGATGTTACTATGGTATACTGATGTAAAATTACAAGCATTTCATAAGTGTCAAAGGCTTTAATTGACAAGTACATTAAGTATATGCAAAGAGTCAATATTTTCAGTGTTGACACTTCTTTTTCAAGACCTCTGCAATTCGCCCTGGTACATCTTCTGCAGCAAAAATGAAGTGGCGGCAGGAAGAGGCAGCATGTAGAGCGATTGTTTGACACCGTGCATGTGTATAAGATGCACCGCGTGTGTGCAGCCATTGTGATTATGCATGCACAGAGGAATCCATCCCAAAATGAGTGACAGGCTGTCAGCGTTTGGGATGGTGACAGGGGGGTGGTGGTAAAAACGCAGGCGTGTCTGTCGATAGGAATACCGTTTGATGGGCGTGCATAACTTGGCCACTGTAATTACATACGCAGCATGAGAGCTCTCTGCGTGCGCGGAGGCTTGCAGTTTTTGCAACTGGTCAGACATGTTGCAAATCTTGCGTCGATGGTACAGATATTTATGCAGATGAGTGATATTGGACGGGTATGAGAAGGCAGCAGTGGGCGTATTTATGTCAGCTGTGCTTTGGCATTAGCATATTTTAGCAACTGCAATCTGCAGCCGATTGCAATTGCGTCTGCTATTGAATTAGGCCCATAGACTGTAAAGGGCCCCACACATGGTACAATATTATGCACGAACTGGCCGTTTTAGATGAATCGTATCTGTCCACTCATGATATTGATGCGCGTACCCGTGGGTCATTCATCGTCTTGTCAGATCTTTCCTGCTGCAGGAAAGATCTGTCGGTATCGTACACGATCCCGCGGCATATAACTGTGTATGCCTGAATATGTCGTTTGAATCTGCATGATGCTGCATGCATGGATCAGGGATAGCTGTGATCAGTGGCGTAACTAGGGGGGGTCGGGCAGGGAGCGTGCCCTGGGCGCCGTGGGACCGGCGGCACGGGGGGGCGCCGCCGGCCACAGTCCAGCCCGCCCTAGTTAGCCACAAGTGTAGCGCCGACCACAGTGATTGCGGTCGGCGCTACACATTTACACAGGACCGGCGCTAGGCTTCCAGCGCCGGTCCTGTGCTGCACGCCTGAGCCCGTTCCCTCCCCCTGAGCGCTTGCCCAATAGCACCAGGAGGCGGGCTCAGGCTGTGCATAACACACACATCGCCGCCAGCGCTGGCGGCGATGCGTGTGTTAAACATCAGCCAATGAGAGTCAGATAGAGTCAGATAGACTCTCATTGACTGCAGCAGCACCCACTGCAAGAGCCGGACTTCCGTCCGGCTCCTGCAGTGGGTAATGGGACTGACGTCATGACGTCTGTCCCATAATGCTGAGCGCGCCAGTCCGGGAGGATTGGCGGGCGGCGGCGGCGCGGACCGGAGCAGCAGGTAAGTATGTTTTTATATATATATATATATATTTTTTTTAACCTATCTGCAGAACGGGGGAGGGGGGTGGCTACTACTGGGAAGACCTCTACTTGCGGGGGGGGGCACCATTATTGGGAGGACCTCTACTGGGGGGAGGGCTACTACTGGGGGCACTTAATCGGGAGGGGGAACCTCTACTGGAGACTACTACTTGGGGGGGAACTAAGACTGGGGGCATTATAAAAGGGGCCTACTAGTAGAGGCACTGCACTTGGGGGACCACTACTGGGGGCAATAATAGGAAGAGCCACTACAGGGGGCACTGGATAGGAGGGATCACTACTGGGTGCCTGCATAAGGGGACCACTACTGGGAAAACTGCATGGGGGGGGACTACTGCTGGGGGCTCTATATAAAGGGCACTGCATAGAGAGGGGGGGACTACTACTGGGGGCACCATATAAAGGGCACTGCATAAGGGGATACTGCTACTGGGCACACTGCATTGTGGGGACTGCTACTGGGGGCACTGCATAAGGGGGAACACTACATGGGGCACTGCATTTGGGGTGACCACTACTGGGGATACTGTATAAGGGGCACTACTATGGGCCTGCATAAGAGGGACCACAACTCCATACTGGGGGTACTGTATAAGGGGTACTACTGGGGTTAAGGTGCATATGGATAGGAATGTTCAGTGTGAAAATAAAGGGGTGTGTCATGTTGACACGCCCCATTTTTAAGTGACCACGCCCATTTTTTCACGCACATCAGGGGGGAAGGGCTCCCTTTTCAAATTTGCCCTGGGCTCCAAATACCCTAGTTACGCCACTGGCTGTGATGCATGCATCAAGACACAGATATCCGCATGGATCAGTGTGATCCGTGCGGCAAGCACCTGTGATAAAAGACACAGATGAGGGACAGATCAGTGAGATCTGTCCTTGCATCTATGTTAAAAAATGTTTAAACAAAGTGGAAAAAACCCTTCGTCCCCCACCCCTCCAGAGCACAACCAGCCCCGGGTTTTTAATAGCCGGTTCTGGTTGTGCTAAATACAAGGGACAAACGATGTAGGGGTCCCCTGTATTTTGCACAACCTGCACCAGGCTTTTATGAGCCAGTCCTGGTTGTCAACATACAGGGGACGAAACACGTAGGGGGTCCCCTGTATTTAGCACAACCAGCACTGGGCTCAGCCAAGGTGGTCCTAGTTCTGGAAACACAGAGGACAGAAAGCGTAGGGGTCCCCTGTATTATCCATAACCAGCCCTGGACCCTTTCTAGTGGGGGAGTAATGCCACAGCCAGGGGAACCCTTACACTGGGTCCCCCAGCCAAAGCATTACCCCTGACCGCTAGTCAGCCCAGGATCCCTGGGGAACTGGGGACCCTCCAATAAAGGGGTCCCCCTCTCCAGTGCACCCCAGGACTAGGCTGATAGCCCGAGGCTATACCCGGTACCCCTGGAGCGGTGGGTGCCGGGTTGATTGTGTAAAAATGTGGCGCATTTGAAAGAATAAAAATATTGTCTTTTGCAGTAGAACTACAGGTCCCAGCAAGCATCCCCTGCATGTGCGGTATTACGGCCTGCTGGTACCTGTAGTTCACCTGTAAAAGAGATATGAAAAAAAACGACAAGACTCATACCGTGAAAGTGAACGTTTATTAAAACATACATGGGCATACACATGTACACACGATCTCACACACTCACCTATGTATCCCTAAAGCCAATCACATCCCCTTTTCCAAGTAGATAATCCACGAGTACCTGTAAAAAAAAATCCATACTCACCTCCTCCTAAGCATGGATCAGTGCTGAGTAAGTGACAAACAGACTGTGGTAGACAGGAAGCTCCCTACTGACATCACTGGTGATGTCAGTGGGGCCGCCCACAAATGTCAGGCGTTCCTTAAGGAACGCCTCAATTTGCCCAGCCACCCCCCCTCCCTGTCTACAAAACGGGGTGAGCTGTCGATCAATATCGACAGCTGCCCGTTTGTAGTGAGCCCCAGAGCGAGAGAATTTCTCTCTCACTCCGGGGCTTGCACACGCGCAGTGCACGCGTTGCACGTGCACAGGGCCTCAACATCGACCCGCTTGCGAGCTCTCAGCTCTTGCGAGCGGGTATGAATGAGGCCCTATGGCTGATGGGGGCGGAGCCAAATGCCACGCTGATGGAGTAAGTCTCTTTCTTTACTCAAAGAAATAGCACTTAGAGAAACTGTGTCAGATCGATGCTTGGTGTAGAGTAAGTGCCTTGGGGCACCCTTGGATCGTGGGCCCATGTGCATTGCACACCCTGCATCCATTGTTAACACGCCCCTGGTTTCAGTAAATTTCAACTTTCGTCAGGAGCATAAAAATTATAACCCAAGTGCTTACCTATATAGACAAAATATCACTCCATGTGCTGGTGCAGCCATCGGTCTGGACGGCGTCTACTATGTAGATGACACCCCTGCTCAAGTGAAATGGTCCCATGAATACCATTGCACACGACTTCCAAATGGCCACTAATGTGGCGGTTTTGACAAGAACACTTCGTAGGGAGCCCCATGCACTTGTAGTACTATGGAAACAACAAATGTTTTTATCAGGGCAGCAATGCCACCTGTCATGTTTCCAGGGCGACGCTGGACTGGCATACAGAAAATTGGACTGGCCAGCTCAGAGTCCAGATCTTAACCCCATTGACAACCTCTGGGACAAATTGGAGCAACGAGTGCTTTCTAGGCCAACTCAACCTTCTTCAGTGTCACAGTTGGTTACTGTACTTAAGGTGGAATGGCAAAACATACCGCCTGCTATTGTCCAGGAACTTGTAAACGGTTTGCCAAGAAGGGTGTCTGCAGTAATCACTGCACATGGTGGACCTACAAAGTACTGACGTCAATAAAATCTAGAGAAAAGGGGAAGGAACTCTGGACCTGATTCAGACCCGGTCGCTATGAGCGTACGCTCGCATGATGCGTATGTAAATATTTGAAAGTGACTCGGCGGGGAGCGATCGCTCGCCAAGGCATAAGCACGCCCATCGTACCTGTACGAGCGTTCACTTTGTGTATGCAGACTCCCCTTAGCGTATGCAGAGACGCCCACTGCCCCACGTAATCTCCTGGAAGTTTATGAAAACATTGGTACATCGACCACTATCGGATGTGAACGCAGTGCTTGTGGTAGCTTTTTTTTACCGCAAGCATTGCGAGGAAAACAGAGGAAAAAAATGGCTGGTGACGTGTACTATGACGCTGCTTGTTAATTATGCATGCCTCTAAAACGGCATTGAAACACTCGGGCAGGCCTGCGTTCGCATCTCCAACCCCCCATTTTTACTGGACTGCCCCTGTCACCACCCACAAACGGCCTCTCCTGTCACTCACTCTGCTGGGCTGGTTTTGCTCTGCGAGCGAGGGATCTGTGATCGCTCAGTGTAGTTCACGCATGCGCCCTGCGATGCATACGCATGCGCAGATTAGCAACCATCGGCAATTGCGAACGGACTGCAGATACCGTCCGGGTCTGAATCAGGCCCTCTGTGTCGTGAGCAGTGGCGTAAGTTCATCCCAGACGCGCAGAGGCAAGTTATAATTTGTTGCCCTCCCCCCTTCATAAAAAAAAAAAAAAAGGGAAAATATATATGGTGCATATCTATCTCACATCTATCCATCTATCTCACGTCTATCCATCTATCTATCTATCTATTTATCTATCTATCTATCTCACGTCTATCTATCTATCTATCTATCTATCTATCTATCACATATGCACAAAAACACATATAAAATAGCCTTAAGTGGGGTGAATATATTGTGGGCAATGGAGGAGATGCCCCTTCTGTGCTGGCGCCCAGCGGCAGGCCCTCCATTGTCTCCCATAGTTCTGCCCCTGGTCGTGAGCATTCTTGTAGAAAAACTAATAAATATCTAAAACATAACTTTTAACATAAAATAAATATCCCAAGGTTTTTAGACAAGAACATCAACATACATAATATATAATAATATTGGACAAAATCTGTATATTCACACATAAATATGAAAAAGAAAGAAAACGTAAGGGAGGGAAAGTGGCAGAATTTCTATCTCCTCCTGCTGGGGCGAAATATAGGGTTATATCAATTTTCAATGTGAGGTTTATAATACCACATCTCAATACAACAAATTTTTTACCCCTTATAAAATCTTATCATATGTGATACTGCGGGTATGTTGAACTTAGGAAAGACAGGGAGAAGATCTGCGGCTCCTCATGCTACTGCTCCTCACCTTTGCAAATGCCATCTGTGAGGAGCGAGAGATTACCGGAGGGCAGTGTACCCTTAGAAACAACAGTTAGACAGGCTTGTCCAATATTTTGTGCACAATCCATGTGATCTATGTATGTTGATGTTCTTGTCTGAAAACCTTGGGATATTTGTTTTATAGTAGGAGATTATAGTAATGTTTTAGATATTTATTAGTTTTTCTACAAGAGTGCTCACGATACAGAGGGGTCGATTCAGACCACCCGAGCCTGTCCTATGTTAGCTATGTTAGCATTACTAGAGCCCTGGCACGGAGTTTTTAGTGATAGATAACAGTAATGGCAGTAATTGTGCATTTATTATATTGTTCCATAACCTTAAACTTCTACTATAGAAGAGCAGATTACAGTTATCGATAGGAGTTTATTTTCACATTCAGAATTGGACACACCAAGTTAAACTGATTATTTTATTAAAAATGTATACTATTTTTAAATGTATGTATATAAATGTTTTGGGGTTTTTTTTGGGGACGGGGGTGGTTAACACTTTTTCCTGATCATGTACAAATAGAATTTTTTTTCCCCTGAGTTGTTATATTCTTTGCTTCCTTCTGGGTACAAAATGCAGTAAACATTAAAAGGCAAGTCTGATAACAAGAAGAATAAACATTCTGGGCTCTATTTATTACAATCCGCATATTGAATGCGGATTGTAGTGTGATATTACCGAGTGAATTCGCATTGCGAATTCAGGCAATATCACAGGGATTTACTATAAATCCCTTGCAGGGACAGAGCTTGCGATAAAGCCCTGTCCCTGCGGATCCCATCCGCACTCTAGTTGCGGTATTTTCGGAAAAAATACCACGACTAAGAGCCCGCGCATGCGCCGACCGACCACCGCTACTACCCCCCCACCGACGCTAAGCCCCGCCCCCGGTGCTAAGCCCCGCCCCCGCGACCCCCCCTCCCTCCCCCCGCGACCCCCCCTCCCTTTATTACACTTACCTGCAGCTCCTGGCCTCCGGTGATCTTCTCCGGGCTTCCCGATCAGGTGATCTCCCATACTGCACTGGGGCCCGATCACCTGATGACCGGGCCCCAGTGTACTATGGGAGACCAGCTGACCGGAGAGGAGCCATCACCGGAGGCCCGATCACAGGTCCCTGGATTCAGGTAAGTGAAAAAAAAAATGTTTAATTTTTTTTTCTTTTTTTTACAGTAATCAGCTTGCGGTCTGCTTAGACCACATAGCTGATTACTGGTACCGGCTCCCGCCTCTGCTCTCCCCGTTAGAGCAGAGTGGGAGCCCGATAACCGGGGGAGACCCTGGATAACGCCACCTCCAGGTGGCGTTATTATCACAGGGCTTCCCCCGGTATTTTTTTACAATTTATTTTTAGTAACTTAGGTAGGATCACATTTCCCATTACAATTATGGGAAATGCGATCTGCTTTACTAAAAAATAAGTGATACTAGGGGTTGGAGTAGAATTTTACTAATTCTACTCCAATTGCCCTGTAATAACTACAGGTGAAACTAAAATAATGTGAAAAGGGTGTGAAAACACCCTTTTTCACTTTATTTTAGTAAAAATAATGTTAATAAATAGAGCCCTCTGTGTTTAATATTATATGGCTTAATATGTGGATGTCCTTGGGAAAATGACTCATTGGATACCAAATAGTATTAATAAAATGTACTGATTTAAGAAGCGAAGTGTTTAGAAGGCTGTTTAGGCATATTTGTGTTTAACTACGTTTTCTTAGAATTCACCATGAATGTAATGTCCCCAAATCTAATACCAGTATTTCTTAGTAATAGATAAATGTGGTAGTGGCAATTATCAGGTTGGCAGTGCAATGTTTGACATTGGATTCTAATTGGAAAATTAATATTGCCAAAACAGTAATAGTGAAAAACTAGGAAGCACAGGTAATATGTGCAAAATACAGTTTATTAAATATTTATTAAACTTATAAAATATTGAATACAATTGCCACCAGCTATGGGCACTGTCCATGGCTGCAGCGTGGCAGCAGATCAGACTTATGGTGGGCTGTGGAGTTCACCACAAAAACATCGGCTCCTGCAGACATGACTGCAAAGGGAGTCTCAGAGCATAGGATTTATGGTATTCTATGAGGTATTTCTGTTGCAGAACATTTTAGTTAAGAAACAGTAAGTGAGTGAAGGTAGCACCACTGTGTAATCTGTCATAGGAAGGAAGTTTGTCTCTTTATAGTGGGATCGGTTATAATTATATATTTTTGTTACTGGTTTTTAATATTTCAGTTATTATATGATAGTCACTGTGATGTTTTCTGCATTATATGGTGGTCACTATGATGTTCTGTGTTACTATGGTGGTCAATGTAATGCTGTCTGCATTATATTGTGATCACTGCTATATTCTCTGTATTTTATGGTGGTCACTTGATTTTCTCTGTATTGTAGGGTGGTCACTGATGTTCTCTACATTTGATGGCGTTCACTGTCATATTCTCTGTATTTTTTGGTAGTCACTGATATTCTCTACACTATATGGTGGTAACTGCGATCATTTTTGTATCATAAAGCAGTCACTGCAATGTTATCTGTAGTCGGTGAGGTAGTATAGTACAAGCAGTGATACAGTACTTACCTTTTTAGTCTTAAAACAGTGGAACTTCCATGCTCCATTTAAAAAATAAGACACCCAACACAGAATGAATGCAGCACGTGCTGTCACCTTAATGTGATTTCATAAAATTGGGTTTTGTCCTCATCCTACAAACATTTCAGCCTTTGCAATGTTGACCTGTTTGCTAATGAGGTCTGTGATCCACTCCTCAGTATTCAAGCAAACCAAAGAAGGGTGGGGTGGGGGTGGGTCTTGTACCGAACTTGATATTCACCTCATAGGTAACAGCCTAGTTTCACCTCTACACTTGGGTACTTATTATCTGCACAATACCTTTATTTAATGTTATGTGTCTGCATTGTGTACTGCGATTTTCAGCATCTTTTATACTCACAGGTAAGATGTTTGAAAGGTGGGTTCTGTGTCACTTCAGTAAAGTAAACAGGCTTTGTGGTATTGGCTGCAGCCATTAAGGCTTTTAAAAGGGGGACCCAGGATCCCCTAAAGCTGGAAATGAAATACAGTGGTTCTCTCAGGTGCAGGTGTACCATATAATAAGCTACATAGAAGACATAGTGTGTAATGAAACCGTTCCACAGGATTACATTTAAAAATAAAACATTTTCCATGTATGATAAAAAGTCACAGATAAGTGAGGTATACATACAGCAAGACAATTAGCAGTTACACACATTTCACGGGACGACTACCCACTCATCAGAGCAGCATAAGAGTCTGGTGTGTGTGCTACGAGTGGCATTCAGACTGCCAGTGTTACTAGCATATGCTAATGCAAGTGTCTGTACGCCTTCATGCGTATAGTCACACCAAGCGTTGTTTTTCCATCCACAGCTGAAGTCATCGTCATTAGTATCAGCACTTATACCTGCCCCTTGCTGGGTGTAACATATCCTTCAGAATCAGGCGTCCCTTTATCATATCCATTCCTAAGAATAGCATGGAACACTGGTTACATGCCCATGACACTTCCACAACACAGGCCTAAGGGGAACCGGCCGCACACGTGTGTGTGTATGCATGTGTATGTATAGTGCTGCGCATGCACAGTTTCCTAAAATTACTAGTGGCATTTCAACTTGTATGTCAATCACACTCAAACCCTCTGTCTGTCAGCAGTCTCTCTCAGGACTGCTGTCTCTCTCTCCTGCAAAACACGGTTAGTAAAAGCATTGCCCTTTAAATTTCGGCCATAAACCTGATTGGAAGAGCCGTGTTTTAGAACCCGAGGCTTAGTAAATAAACACCCAGGACTTTGCTGTCTCTCTGTAGACATACATAGGCTGGAATCGGTATGTAATGCCGGCGGCTGTTTAGCCGCCAGATCAAATACTGACAGTGGCAGGCCAGCGGGTCGAAATCCTGACAGGTAAAGGTAAGTAACCAGGGGCGTAACTCCCAGAGACAATGGAGGCGCCTGCCACCGGGTGCCAAGCCCTGAAGGGGCTCCTCCATCTATAGCATGTACAGCAGCAATAGTGTGATTCACAGAGGAAAACGAGTGTGACCGCTGATCTTCCATTGTAGCTCTGCAGCGATGTACCTGCTGCTGCAGCATTGATTAGCTCTGTCCCGGGAGCCCTGCTAACACCTGCAAAATGGGACAGGAAGGCTCCCATCTGATACCCTCAGCCTGTGCTGCAGCAAGCGACAGTGCACCCGTCACTGCTGCTGGACAGTGTGCTGGGACCTGAGACACCTATCCCAGGGACCACCAGGACAGAGATCCATACACTGGTAACCGCCGATTATGCATCACAACAAACGACTGCTCACCAGCATACAGTATGCTGCTGCAGAGGTGGCTGAAACGCTGTGATTCTGTCTGACAATGACCCACCACCTGGAGCCATGGAACAAAATTTATATATTAGGTATAATGGTATATGAGCATCTGTGACTGATTCGGTGCTACCAAGGCTAAAAGCCACAGCGAAACGCATGTTTGTGTCCTGCTGTATATCTGATGCTTCATGTACAAATTGTGAATACTACATATATATGTTTGTACCTATGAACTAATGTTAAGAGAATTATACCTGGGTCTTGACACTGCAAAAACCTGGGGCTTGGTAGCACTAAATCAGGCACAGACCCTCTTATTCATTTATACCTCTTATGTAAATTATCATATCTAGGCCCCATTGAATCATCTTCATATATTCTTTCCAGGTGTGATTGCGTGGGTATATTTGTTTTGTGGGGGGGCGCCAAACTCTAAATCGCCTCCGGGCGACTGGAATGAACTGACGCCCCTGTAAGTAACCTAACCCTCCCCTCTCTCCCCCCCAGACCTCCCCCTTAGTGCCTAACCTTCCCCCCAGGGGTGCCTAAACCTAACCCCCCCTCCCCGCACCCTAAACCTAACCCTCCCGGGAGTGCCTAACCCTAGCCTCCCCCCTAGTGCCTAACCCCCCCCTTCCCCTAGCCTAACCCTAACCTACCCCAGGGGGGTGCCTAAAACTAAGTCCCCCCGGGGGTCCCTAAACCTAACCCCCCCACATCCCCGAGCTAAGTGTTATACTTACCCGTCCGATGTCAATCGGGATGTTGGGGGTCGGTATTCCAGCATCAGGATTAAGATAGGCGTCAGCCCCCATAGTAATAAGGACATTGTTTTATTCTAAATAGACTATGGTTTTCTTTATTACAGAGTGAGATCCTGTCATATAATGATGTGCCCCATCACCGTGGTAACTTGCCACATCTTATGATCACCAATGAAGTTACAATGGTGCGTAATCACTTATATGCACAAGTAAATAGTCATAATAAATTTACTACAGATGAGTCCTCATATCCGCAGTGTCTTTGCACCTTATGGCACAAGAAGCTTGGTGCGACTGAGCCACGTAGAAAGGTGTAGCGTACCATCTTTTTCTTTAAATTATGCACCTTATTCACATCACAGACTGCAGAAAAACACCACTCACAGTGAAGCAGCTCTACTGTGGTGTAACATGTATAAGGGGTCTACTGTGGTGTAATGTATATAAAGGGCACTACTGTGTGACATAACATGTACAAGGGGCACTACTGTGTAGTGTAATGTATATTATTTATTTTATTTATGTATTACCAGTTATTAATTATATAGTGCACACATATTCCGCAATGCCTTACAGAGAGAAGCTTACAATCTATATTCCCTACCACATGTACACACACATACACACTAGGGGTTAATTTTGTTGGGAGCCAATTAATCTACCAGTATATTTTTAGAGTGTGGGAAGAAACCAGAGTACCCAGAGGAAACCCACGCAAGCACAGGGAGAATATAGAAACTCTACACAGTTGTGGACATAGTGAGAATCAAACCCACAACCTCAATGCTGTGAGACAGAAATGCTAACAATTACACCGTCTGTGTGTATAAAGGGAACTACAGTGTGGTGTAACATGTATAACGTAACATTGATCATGATTCAGCACGGATCACTATTGCTATCGTAGCTCCATAATCGCATGCAGTCTCACTGCGAAAATATGCTAATGATTGCAATCACAATGCCATCCCAACCAAACATAAGGACACCCACTTTACCTTACAAACATCCGTCACACTTGGCAAGTCTGCGAAAGCATCTGGAACATCGAGTACCAGTGCAGCCTCACGTACACTTGCACAAGATCTGACCTTACTCAGAAATTGCTAACCTCATCGCATGCAGTGCAAGCCCAAGCTGCATTTGGCATCGCAGTTGCTAAAATATGCCCTCCTCTGTAACGGCGGGGACTGGGAGGACAAGCAAATGGTAGGCAAGTATGGTCTAATGTGACAAACGAACACAACTATGCAGTGTAATGTAAATTGGTACTAATTCTCTCTCTAGCACAGGTCACCAAAATGTCTAGCTACGGCTTACTTATGTGGCATCCAGGGCCGTATTAACCCGTATATCTATAGTGTTCCTCCTAGGCCATCTCAACAGGATGCCGCACCCTACATGATTTGAAGTAACTGAAAGGCGCCCCGCTGAAACAGCCATCCCACCTGCGGGCCGCTGTGTCCCGCATGGGGTTGAAAAGTTCCAATGAAACAGTCACCAGCAACTCAGCCAAGTGAATAGTTGCCATGCACATGCACACGGCATCTATTTACACTGCTGAGAAAGCTTGGGGGTAGCCCAGCATCTCCGTGAGTGCTGGGCATGCCCCCTTTTTTAGTGACCACGCTCCTTTTTCAGGTTACCAACAATGGCGCAGCAGGATCCCAATAACATCCTTTATATACAGCTCACTTGTGGTGCGGATGTCCCATGGCACTGAATCCCGTGATATTTATGACGTCATCACATGCATTGAAGGGGCGCCGTGTGGCCCGGTGTGGGTATTATGTATTATGTCTGTATACACCCTGATGAAAATTAGAATCTTGCACCTGTGTGTGGATATAGAACATATAGTATGCAATGACCGGCACTCATCACAACCACTGTACAGCTTGCCAGAGTGCTCCTCCCTCCAGTAAGGTAATGTAGTAACCCTGAAGAAATGTCATAAAGACATGAAACATTGGAATTGACTAGGGTCGCTGTTACTGTGCATTATTAATGTGAGGCCAGAAGTGCCATCCCTTATAACAATAGGTAAATATATTTATTTTTCATGGGTGGCATATATTTTCTGCTTTACTTTCCATTGATGGGATCAGTAGTTGGAATGTGTGTTGATCCTTGTTGTGCCATATTGGAGGATATAGGTGGCCACCAGGTGAGTTAGCTCAGAAATTAGAAATACATATGACCCAAAATGGGTGCTATTATTATATAACGTAGGACCACCAAAAGCAGAAACACCTTGGCGTGGCTGGTGGCTTAACCATATGTTTGCAATTGTATGTAACTGAGGGCCTGATTCAGACTCGCTTGTCGATGTTGCCCAAGTGTGCATGCGCACGATGGAGGCGGCTCTGTCGTGCGCATGCGCGAGACCCAAATAACGACGGTGATTGACAGCACGCCCCCTTTGGTGGGCGTGCCAAGGGCGTGGCTGCCCTGACGGAGGCGTTCCTATGGGAATGCCTACCATCTGGGGCCGGCCCCACTGACATCACTAGTGATGTCAGTGGGAGTGCTTTTGGCTCTGATAGAGCCAAAAGCACTCCAGGGCTTGCGGCAGTGAGACCCTACCGCAAGGGTCTTGTCGCATGCCTGATGGTCGCGATGGTTTTGGCCGCTCGCTATAGCTGTGGGTGGTCACCCACAGCTATGCGAGCGGCCAGGAGGCCGCTCCAAACAGTAAGAGGGATGGCCCTGATTCAGAGCGAGCGCTCTGTCAGAGCGTCCGGCTCTGAATCAGGGCCTGAGATCTCTGCATTGACTATTATGGCCGTATCTACCATAGGTGCAAGGGGTGCAGCTGCTATGGAGCCCAGAGCTTAGGGGGGGCCCATTTTCTTTGTCAAAGTTACATGTGTTATATACATTGTTTCCCATTGGGTGGTACATTGGGGCCCTTATAAACCTTTGCTATGGGGCCTTCAAACACCTAGTTAAGAAGTAATCACTGCCGCAGCATATAGTTCATTTATATAGATATAGGATATGAGTTATATTTAATGAATTAAACATGGAACCTATTAGTTATTGTACAATGTCTGAGTAATAACTAGTAGATTGTCTGGTAATAGTCATACTGCCAGAACTGTTCATATCACTTTAGAGGACACATATAACATACTATATATAATTTATATCTCCACCAGGTGAACTCGGAAGAGATGGAGGAAATAGAAGAAGACATCATGTCTGATGCAGATAGGGATCAATCATCAGATAATGGCACAAAAAAGAAGAGATCACGTCTGCAATCAGCGCTACATTACCTGCGCAAAAGATGTCGCCAGCTGCTCTGTTGCTGTATCCCCTAATAACATCTGGGTGACAGCAATAATATTTACCATCTTAGTCCCCTAATAACATCTGGGTGACAGTAATAATATTTACCATCTTAGTCCCCTAATAACATCTGGGTGACAGTAATAATATTTACCATCTTAGTCCCCTAATAACATCTGGGTGGCAGTATTAATATTTACCATCTTAGGGCCTGATTCAGAGCCGTTCGCTATTTGCGGTCGTTCGTTCAAAAACAAGGGGTGGCTATTCAAATGATCCGTTCGCAAATTGCAGTCTGTTCACACCTCTAAGTCTGAACGAGCGAGCAAAACATACGCTCGTTTATTTGTTAAAAACGCCCCCTGGCCACTCGCACCATACGTCATGTCCGCTATTTATTAGATTAATCGAGTACATCGACCAGCGTATGAACTGCTCGCTATTCTTGTGGTTGGTGTTTGCTACCACAAATTTGCGAGCAGTTCTGGCTATAAAATAACCCAGTGACGTGGTCAATGACGCTGCTGTATTAATTATGCACACCCATAAAACGCCCGTTTTGACCTTTAAGCACGCCTGCGTTCGGATCTCCACTCCCCATTTTCAAGCACCTTCCCCTGTTACCACCCACATACGCCTTATTCTGTCACTCAAAATAGCAGGCATTCGCTATATAGCGTACAAACGATTTTTGGCCGCACTGACTGGTTCGCGCATGCGTACTAAAAACCGTACGCATGCGCAGATGTGCAAACATCGCTCGGAACGAGCGTACTGCCACTAACGAGCGGCTCTGAATGAGGGCCTTAGTCCCCTAATAACATCTAGGTGATAGTAATAATATTTACCACCTTAGTGCCCTAAGTGGCCCTTCCCCATGAGGCCATTCCCCTTTTTTGGGTGCATTATGTCTCTTTGAAAAATGAGGGGGGCAGCAAAGCTCTTTCTGGCACATGGCACCAAAAAGTCTAGCTACGGCTCTGGTGGAACCTATTGACTCCTTTCTACCCAGACCTGACTCACACCATTTGGCCAATGTCCTCACAATCTGTGGCCATAAAGGAATCATTGCATAACCTCTCATACCCTGTATATGCATATAATCAGACCATACCCTACATCGGCATACAAGTGGACCACAAAGATCTGCAGCATCATTTTGTATTTAGTGCTCCCTATCAATCTTTTGTTTGATGCATTGTATGTATACATGTATGATATCAGATTTTTTGTAAGGTGACATCAGATTTAATTGTCCTTTACACACTCATTAAGTAAAGATATTTTACTAAACATGTTATTTGGTCTTTTCTCTTTTCACTCATTATTGACACATAACAGTAGAGGTTTATAGAGCGCAGTTTTTCTTTCCTATTGTTTATAATATTTATTGCTGAAGGCCGGCATCTTTCTTTTTTTTTTTCATATACTTTTATTTAAGCATCACATCAAATTACAATAGTCGATCATAGTATAATACAATAAAGGATATATTGGTGTACATATATATGCGTCTGCAATTCCACACAACAGAATACAAAATTACAGACTGATACATATAAATAAAGTGGCAGTGCTCCTATACATAGGCGTATATACCGCAGAATAGCTGATATCTTGGAGATATATTCCAGCTAGGACCTAGAAATGAGGAGAGCCAAGAAGAGCCCAAAATTAATAGACAATCTATCAAGTAAAAGCTAGTTCTCTAGTAATATGGGAGGTTCACCCAGTAGAATTCTTGTCTCATACCATTCTGTGTTATGAAGTGAGTGTTTAATTCAACTCTGGAGATCCATTGGTAAGATGGAGATGTAACTCTCCCAAGAATCCAAAAATTTAGCAATTAATCTGTCAATTAAGCTGGAGGGCGAGGGCGTCAGAATCCACTCCTGTAGGATGGATTTGCGTGCAGCTGCACTAATTGCTAGTAGCAGTTTTCTGCAGCCTTTAGAGACCCGCTGATTCTCTGGTATAATACCAAAAATAGCCCATTCTGCTGTAAATGGCAGATAATTCACTAAATGATCCATAGATTTTTTTTTAAACAGGATCCAGAAGTGTCATATTAGAGGGCATGCCCAGAGGCAGTGAAAAAGATCTGCCCTAGGTGCTCGGCAGCGGAGGCACTCATGAGAAGTGGACATTCCTGCCAAGTATTCTCTGTGGGGTCAGTAGTAAGCTCTGTGAAATATGTTGGAAAACAATTCCTGGTATTGCATTGAAGGGATTAAGCAACATGAAGAAATTAAGGCCCTGATTCAGACCCACTCGCAAGCGGCTGTCCACTCGCAAGTGGGTCGATGGTCTGCACTGAGCATGCGCACGACGGAGGGAGCTCCGTCGTGTGCATGCGCCAGACGCGACGAGCGAAGGAAAGTCCTTCGCTCATTGTGTCTGATCAATGATGTTGATTGACAGCACACCCCCTTTGGTGGGCGTGCCGGGGGCGTGCCTCCCTGATGGGGGCGTTCCCACGGGATGTCAGTGGGAGTGATTTTGGCTCTGATAGAGCCAAAATCACTCCAGGCCTTGCGGTTGAAAACCTCAACCGCAGGCTCCGGCTCGCAGTTTCGACCATCGCGGCCATCAAACTGCACGCTCGTATAGGCTGTGGGTGGTGACCCACAGCTATACGAGCGTCCAGGAGGACGCTCCATTTTTACGGAGGGCAGCCCTCATTCAGAGCGTGCGCTCTGCTCAGAGCGTATGGCTCTGAATGAGGGCCTAAGTTTTTAAGTAATAAGGGACAATTAAGTTCTGGGAAATCCACTAGCCATTGTCGTACTCCTGAATGACTAGTAGAATGGTCCATCGGGGAACATAAAAATATGTTATGTGCAGATATGGCTTTTCTGGCTCAGGCGGGGAACCCAACATTTCATCTAGCGTATTCGACCAATCTCCTTCCCAGAATGTCTCAGCAACAGAGGCTGCGTAATGTTGCATCTGAAAATAATCCAGTGGGAAGCGTTGTAGAATTGGAAAGTTTGTTTTGGCCTCATCAAAGCGTAAAAGCTTTCTGGCAGAGAAGTCCTCTACCCCTCTAAGATTTTTAAGTCCCTTTTCCCAAAAAATTGTAAAAGGATGAGCAGCCTCCCCATGCTGGAAAGCCTTATTATCTAGAAATGTCACAAATAGAGACTTGCATTCATTTAGATTCGCTTTACGTCTCGGTCTATGCCATAAGCGATATGTCGACCAGAGTAAAGGGTTATCTTTTATGTCCTGATCTATCTCTGCTTCAAAGCAGTGAAGAAGGGTCGTTAGATTACCGTTTGAAAGGAATTGGGCGTCTAACTCTGTGTTAGTATAAATGTCGCTGTTTGAAATCCAATCTCACAGATGTCTCATTATAGCTGCATGATTGTATATTTGAATCTGGGGAAAGTTAATACCTCCATTCGACTTATGTTGTTGGAGCTTTATCATTGCTATCCTTGGTCTCTTTCCTTTCCAAATTAATTTGCGGAAAAGACAATTCATTTTTATCAGGTCAGTATTGCCTATCAGTAGCGGTAGGGATTGCATTAAATATAAAAGATGTGGGAAAGTTGACATCTTAATTAGATTCGCTGTGCCTAGGTAGGAAAGAGTCAAATGATTCCATCCTTCTAATTCACTTGAAATAGCCGATATTGCATCTCCTATGTTTAACCGATATAGTTTTGAGGGATGTTTAGACAGCCTAATGCCCAAATATGTAAAGTGGGATTTTGCCCAATTGAGCAGAAGTTCTCGGCTCCAAGTTGGCCTAATTACCCCTGGTCCTAAGTACATACGTATTGACTTTGAGAAGTTGACCTCAAATCCTGACACACTTCCAAAGTCTCGCAAGAGGTCTAGGACTTTGGGCAGTGAATTTTGGGGGTTGCTTATGTATAGCAATATATCATCCGCGAACGCAGATATTTTTACCTCCATATTACCTATTTGGATTCTCTAAAATATAGATGAATCTTGCAAAAGATGCAGTAAAGGGTCAATTGATAAGTTATAGAGAAGCGGCGATAATGGGCACCCTTGCCTTGTACCCCGTTGCATAGTCAATTGTTCTCCTCTAAGGCCGTTAACTAGAAGGGAAGTGGAGGGCATTGTATAAAAGTAACGATTAAGTTTTATAAAGTTGTCATCAAATTCTCTGTCCTCCAACACCTTAAACAGATGGGGCCAGGCCACGGTGTCAAAGGCCTTATGTGTGTCTAAACTTAAGAGCATATGTTCCCCTTTTCCCCCTTGAGACGCAGCCACTGTTGCCGCTATCGCAGTGCATATTAATTTTACAGAGTGTCATCGCCGAACAATACCTAGTTGGTGGGAAGTTAGAAGCTCCGGAAGGGTCTGATGTAACCTATCAGCCAGTATCTTTGAAAATACTTTAAAATCTATGTTTAGGAGAGCAATTGGCCTGTAGGATTCCACCGACATCGGGTCTTTTCCCGGTTTAGGAATAAGTGTAGTGAATGCTTTGGTAAAGGAAGGGTATTCAGGATGGGATCTATAAATTGTATTAAACAATTCAAGGAGTGTGGGTATGATTTCACCTTTGAGCATCTTAAAATATGCTACAGTTAAATCATCCAGCCCTGGGGCCTTGTGAGGCAACAAACCAGAGATCACATAGTCCAATTCCTCCTCCTTGATTGTTGTGCCTGTGAAGTTAGAAAGGAATCAAATAGCTGTCTATCTTTAAGCTTATGTACTTATTAAGGCCGGGCATCCTTCTAACAACTGCAGCCCACCCCACACTATTTATTAATCACCTGTGCGCAGTGACCAATTATTCTTTTCATTTGTCATCTTAGTCCCTAATAACACCTGGGAGACATTAATACTATTTGTCATCTTAGTCCTTAAGAACACCTAGGTGACTTTAATACTATTTGTCATCTTAGTCCCTAATAACACATGGGTTACATTAATACTATTTGTCATCATAGTTCCCTAAAAAACACTTAGGTGACATTAAAACTATTTCTCATCTTAGTCCCCTAAAAACACCATGGATGATAATAATACCATTTATCATCTTAGTCCTTAAAAACACATGGGTGACATTAATACTATTTGTCATGTTATTCCTTAATAACACCTAGGTGACTTTAATAATATTTGTAATCTTAGTCCCTAATAACACCTAGGTTACATTGATACTATTTGTCATCATAGTCCCCTAATAACACAGGGGTGACATTAAGACTGTTTGTCATCTTAGTCCTTAATAACACCTGGGTGACGTTAATACTATTTGTCATTTTAGTCCCTAAAAACACCTGGGTGACATTAATACTATTTGTCATCTTAGTGCTTAATAACAACTAGGTGACATTAATACTATTTGTCATCTTAGTCCTTAATAACACCCAGGTGAATTTAATACTATTTGTCATCTTAGTCCCTAATAACACCGGGGTTACATTAATACTACAGTATTTGTCATCATAGTCCCATAATAACACATGGGTGACATTAATACTATTTGTCAACTTAGTCCCTAAAAACACCTGGGTGACATTAATACTATTTATCATCTTAGTCCCCTCATAACACATGGGTTACATTAATACTATTTGTCATCTTAGTCCTTAATAACACATAGGTGACTTTAATACTATTTGTCATCTTAGTCCCTAATAACACCTGGGTAACATTAATACAATTTGCCATCTTAGTCCCCTAATAACTCATAGGTGAAATTAATACTATTTGTCATCTTTGTCCCTAATAACACCTGGGTGACATTTATACTTTTTGTCATCTTAGTCCCTAATAACCCCTGGATAACATTAAAACTATTTGTCATCATAGTCCCCTAATAACACCTGGGTGACATGAAAACTATTTGTCATCTTAGTCCCTAAAAACACCTGGGTGACATTAATACTATTTGTCATCGTAGTCCCTAATAACAGTGGGGTAATATTAATACTTTTTGTCATCTTAGTCCCTAATAACCCCGGGGTGACATTAAAACTATTTGTCATCATAGTCCCCTAATAACACCTGGGTGACATGAAAACTATTTGTCATCTTAGTCCCTAAAAACACCTGGGTGACATTAATACTATTTGTCATCGTAGTCCCTAATAACAGCGGGGTAATATTAATACTTTTTGTCATCTTAATCCCTAAAAACCCCTAGGTGACATAATACTATTCGTCATCTTAGTCTTTAATAACAACTTGGGGACAGTAATACTTTTTGTCATCTTAGTCCTTAATAACAACTGGGTGACATTAATACTATTTGTCATCTCAGTCCTTACAAAAACATATAGGTGACTTTAATACTATTTGTCATTTTAGTCCTTAATAACAACTAGGTGATATTAATACTATTTATCTACTTATTCCTTAATAACACTTTGGTGACATTAATACTATTTGTCATCCCAGTCCTTAATAACACATGGTTGACTTTAATACTGTTTGTCATCTTAGTCCCTAATAACACAGGGTTGACTTTAATACTATTTGCCATCTTAGTCCCCAACTAATAACACATGGGTGTCATTAATACTATTTGTCATCTTTGTCCCTAATAACACCTGGGTGACATTAATACTTTTTGTCATCTTTGTCCCTAATAACACATGGGTGACATGAAAACTATTTGTCATCTTAGGCCTTAATAACAAATTGGGGACAGTAATACTTTTTGTCATCTTAGTCCTTAATAACACCTGGGTGACATTAATACTATTTGTCATCTTAGTCCTTACAAAAACATATAGGTGACTTTAATACTATTTGTGATTTTAGTCCTTAATAACAACTAGGTGACATTAATACTATTTGTCATCTTAGTTGTTAAGAACACCTGGGTGACATTAATACTATTTGTCTTCTTAATCCTTAATAACACCTGGGAGACATTAATACTATTTATCTACTTATTCCTTAATAACACTGTGGTGACATTTCTACTATTTATCATCTTAGTCCTTAAAAACCCATGGGTGACTTTAGTAATATTTGTCATCTTAGTCCACTAATAACACCTGGGTGACATTAATACTGTTATCTTAGTCCCTAAGAACACATGGGTGACAAAAAAATGTCACCATAGTCTTTAATGACAAGTAGGTGACATTAATAGTATTTGTCATCTTAGTCCTTACTAACACTTGGGTCACATTAATACTCTTTGTCACCTTAGTCCTTAATAAAACCTGGGTGACATTAATACTATTAGTCATCTAAGTCCTTAATAACACCTGTGTGACATTAATACTGTCATCTTAGTCCCTAACACCTGGGTGACATTAATACTATTCATCTTCTTAGTACTTAATAACAAATGGGTGACATTAATATTATTTGTCATCTTAGTCCCCTAAACACACCTGGGTGACATTAATACTATTTGTCATCTTAGTCCTAATGACACCTGGGTGACATTTATACTATTTCTCATCTTACCACTACGAACACCTGGGTGACATCAATACTATTTGTCACCTTAGTCCTTAATAACACCTGGGTGACTTTAGTACTATTTGTCATCTTAATCCACTTATAACACAAGGGTGACATTAATACTATTAATCATTTTAGTCCCCTAAAAACACCATGGATGATAATAATACTATTTATCATCTTAGTCCCCTAATAACTTAATAATACTTCAGTGACATTAGTATTATTTGTCATCTTAGTCCTTAGTAACACCTGGGTGACAATAATACTGTAATCATAGTCCCTGATAATACCTGGGTGACATTAAAACTATTGCTCATCTTAGTCCCTATTAGCACATGGGTGACATTAATACTATTTGTAATCTTAGTCCCCTAATAACACCGGGGTGACCATAAAACCATTTATCATCTTAGTCCTTAAAAACACCTGGGTCACATTAATACTATTCATCATCTTAGTCCTTAATAACAACTAGGTGACATTAATACTATTTGTCATCTTAGTCCTTAATAAAACCTGGTTGATGTTAATACTATTTGTCATCAGAGTCCTTAATAACACATGGGTGACATTAATACTATTTGTTATCTTAGTACTAAATAACAACTAAGTGACATTAATACTATTTGTCATCTTAGTCCTTAACAACACCTGTGTGACAGTAATACTATTTGTCATCTTAGTCCTTACCAACATCTGGGTGACATTAAAGCTATTAATCATCAATACTTTCATGTAAGTCCTTAATAACACCTGGCTGACTTTAATACTATTTGTCATCTTAGTCCCTTATAACACCTGGGTTACATTAATACTATTTGTCATCATAGTCCTCTAATAACACATGGGTGACAGTAATACAATTTGTCATCGTACTCCTTAATAACACCTGGGTGACTTTAATAGTATTAGTTATTTTAGTCTCTAAAAACACCTGGGTGACATTAATACTGTTTGTCATCTTAGTCCTTAATAACAACTAGGTGACATTAATACTTTGTCATCTTAGTCCTTAATAACACCCAGGTGACTTTAATACTATTTGTCATCTTAGTCCCTAATAACACCTGGGTGACAGTAATACTATTTGTAATTTTAGTCCCTAAAAACACCTGGGTGACATTAATACTATTTATCATCTTAGTCCTCTCATAACACATGGGTTACATTAATACTATTTGTCATCTTAGTCCTTAACAACACATGGGTGACATTAATACTATTCGTCATCTTAGTCCCCTAATAACACCAGAGTGACATTAAAACTGTTTGTCATCTAGGTCCCTAAAAACACCTGGGTGACATCAATACTTTCATTTAAGTTCTTAATAACACCTGGTGACATTAAAACTATTTGTCATCTTAGTCCCCTAAAAACACCTGGGGGACGTTAATACTGTATGTCATCTTAGTCCCCTAATAACATCTGGGTGACATTAGAAATATTTGTCGGCTTAGTCCCTAAAAACACCTGGGTGACATTAATACTATTCATCTTCTTAGTCCTTATTAACAACTAGGTGATATTAATACTATTTGTCATCAAAGTCCTTAATAACACATGGGTGACATCACTACTATTTGCAGGGTCGGTTCTGGGGTGGGCTAACAGGGCCGTCGCCTGGAGCGCCGCTCCCTAGAGGGCGCCGCAGAGTCCCTTTATTCTTTTTTAATGCCCAGCAGCTGCCATTTACATCCTCACCTGTTCCACTGGCTGCCACGATCTGAGCTCAGCTCCGATCGGTAAGCGTTTACAGCCTCTGCATGAGCAGCCAGCAGCTCAGCTCACTGAGGCTATAGAAAAAAATGGCAGACGGGGGAGCTGGAGCTGCGGAGCCTGTCAGTCACCACTGACGGCTCCGCCTCCAGACCGGAACAACGAGTCGCTGCAGTGACAGGAGATCCTCCAGAGAGTCGTGGCAGTGACAAGGGGGACATGCAGCGTGCGTGACATCATGACGCCACAACACTGCTAGTATTATATAGAGGAGCCGCGCGCCAGGTCTGAGAGCCGCCCGCCACCACCAGGGAAGGCTGAGGATGGAACACAGGCAGCCCAGCGCAGCAGGTAAGTGTTGGCTGGGGGAGGTGTATCAGATACGGGCTGGGGAAGCGGGGGAGGTGTATCAGACACAGGCTGGGGAAGAGGGGGAGGTGTATCAGACACGGGCTGGGGAAGAGGGAGAGGTGTATCAGACACAGGGTGGGGAAGAGGGGGAGTTGTATCAGACGCAGGGGCTGGGGATGAGGGGGAGGTGTATCAGATGCAGGGGCTGGGGAAGAGGGGGAGATGTATCAGACACAGGGGCTGGGGAAGAGGGGGAGGTGTATCAGACACAGGGGCTGGGGAAGAGGGGGAGGTGTATCAGACACAAGGGATGTAGAAGAGGGGGAGGTGTATCAGACACAGGGGCTGGAGAAGAGGGGGAGGTGTATCAGACACAAGGGATGTGGAAGAGGGGGAGGTGTATCAGACACAGGGGCTGGGAAAGAAGGGGAGGTGTATCAGACACAGGGGCTGGGGAAGTGGGGGAGGTGTATCAGACACAGGGGCTGGGGAAGAGGGGGAGGTGTATCAGACATAGGGGCTGGGGAAGAGGTGGAGGTGTATCAGACACAGGGGCTGGGGAAGAGGGGGAGGTGTATCAGACACAGGGGCTGGGGAAGAGGGGGAGGTGTATCAGACACAAGGGATGTAGAAGAGGGGGAGGTGTATCAGACACATGGGCTGGAGAAGAGGGGGAGGTGTATCAGACACAAGGGATGTGGAAGAGGGGGAGGTGTATCAGACACAGGGGCTGGGAAAGAGGGGGAGGTGTATCAGACACAGGGGCTGGGGAAGTGGGGGAGGTGTATCAGACACAGGGGCTGGGGAAGAGGGGGAGGTGTATCAGACACAAGGGATGTGGAAGAGGGGGGAGGTGTATCAGACACAGGGGCTGGGGGAGGTGTATCAGACACAAGGGATGTGGAAGAGGGGGAGGTGTATCAGACACAAGGGATGTGGAAGAGGGGGAGGTGTGACAGGCTAGGATAAGGGCTAAAAGAGAGGATAGGGGCCCCCAAAAACATGAGTGTACCGGGCCCCAAGATTTCTGTTGCCGGCCCTGACTGTGACTGCGGTGCACTCTGCACCAACAAGCAGCTTGAATGGCAGGCTAGAGAGGAGGACTGAAGGTAGGACACAATAATATACTGGGAGATGTATATATACAATTAATGCCAGTGTGGTAGATTGTGACTGTGACATACAGTAAACACCCTCATGAAAACAAACAAACGAAACCTAGAGTATCACAAATTCCTCCAGCACTGAAGTGGTGAACATCTATCCTGCTCTCTACCCCTACACCTCACAGCTCCAAACACTTCCCACACCCTATCCAAACCCCCCTTACCAACATATGTTCCCTCTCCTGCTCTTTTCTCACAGCTACAACCCCCGCCCACACACACACATGCCCTCTTTCCTGCTCTATCCTTACGGCTCCAAACACTTCCTCCATCCACGGCACTCTCAGCTTCCCCTAACAGGTCCCCCTTCCAGCTCTCACCTCACAGCTCCAAACACTCCCCCCATTATATATATATATATATATATATATATATATATATACATATATATATATATATATATATAAACGACAGGCTCAATCCACGGCACTCAACCATCTGGGGTGCCCTTGGTATGTGACCACACCATCTACATAAAAAATATCATAGAAACTCAGCACTCACATGCTTTTCAAACTGCAACTCCTTTGAACATAGGGAATGTTAGTTCCAAAATATTGCAATAATTTGTTAAGCTGGCCACCTCTTCACGGTCATTCCCATCTAGTCAGTCCCTACACTGATTCTCAGATAAATGAACTTGATCTGCCATCTTGGGCTCAAGCTTGCATACATTCTAAACATGAAACTGGGTCCTGCCTTAAAGAGACAGGACCACACCCAGGGCTATCAGTTAATAAGCACCTGGAAAAAGAAAAAAGTTTGTCTTACATTTGAAAAACAGGGTGCCCTAGCAAGTGTGACCACAAAATTTAAATTTAAATTCCGGCAGCCGGCTTACCGATTGTATACCCTTGAAAGGGCCACTTTCGGTTTCTTGCCTTGCCACAGAAAGCAGGTCATTATCTTATTTAAAAAAAATAATATCTGATTTAGACAAGCTAATTGGCAACATTTGCATGAAATAAAAAATCTTTGGGAAGATAATGTTTTTTAGGAAAGCCGCATGCCCCAAAACTGGCAATAGCAGTAATTTCCAACTGTCAAGCATAGTGACAATTTAGTCTATAATAGCAGAGAAATTAGCGGTATAAAGCTGAGACAGATCAGAAGTAATTTGTACACCCAAATATTTAAGCTTAGAATCAGCTTGTTTAAATAGAGTCATGGTGGGAATCACTGCGTGTGAAAACGCAGGACCCATTCTGCCCACTCGCAGAATGGGTCCTGCGCATGCGCAGATTCCCGATAATCAGGGCATATGTGTGTTTTTTTTTCCTTTGTGGATTGTTAATATGTATGTAATACCCCACTAGGTGAGTTATTATGTCCGACTTGGCATTACATAGGCAGACAGTTGCCAGCAGTCTCTGCAGCTGCTGTAGAAGTCAGGAGCAGCAGGTCACATGACCAGTGTCAGGCCAGTGACAGTTGGAAGTAGGCAGCAGCTGATCAGGGCAGTTCGTGAGACAGCTGAGTGGAGACTGGTAGCCGGCAACACCAGCGCTTACCATTAACGACAGCAAACTCACTCATTAGCGGACAGAGTGCAAGGTGGAGGCGGCAGACATCTGAAGGCAGTGCAGCCTAAATGTTTCCTCTTCCATCCAGCGGAGACAGGCTGACAGGTTGAGCGGCGGATAAGAAATAAAGCTGGAATGGCTGGTTGAATAACAGGCGGACCGGAGGTGGGACTCCTGGGCTAAGGAGAGCCAAACACTCACCCTCTCATCTCAGTCTCACATAGACAGCACCTACATAGACATAATTAACAATACTGCCTCAGTATAACAGTTAAGGTGCATACACACTAGACGATATGCTCCCTGAGCGATATCGTCTAGTGTGTCCCCGGCAGGCTGTGCTCAATGTCGTTCATGACATTGAGCACAGCCGCTGAACGATATCATTAGCGATATCGTTCAGCGCCGGGCTCTCTCACCCATTCCCTGACATGCAGCAACCTGACGAGGTCGTCAGGTTGGCCTGCATGTCAGCCCGATGAACGAGGATGACGAACGACCCGCGGGAACGCGCGTCGTCGTCATCGTTCATCTTTTTTGTGTTAAACATGGACGATAAAGTGGACGACTGAACGATAACGATATCGTTATCGTTCAGTCGTCCACTTTAATCGCCCAGTGTGTACGCACCATTACCCCTGAGCCTCCATTAGGGACATATTGCTGCCTTATAAAGTGAGAGCCAGATCAGAATCGGAGACTAGCCCAGAGCCTTTAGGTTACCCCTTCATTGGAGGGCATATGCCTGTTACTCTCAGAGATTATACGAGGTAGATTAAAGTGCCTCCTTCCCTGGGAAATCACATTGAGGGAAATCGTAGACTATAACAGATTAATTCCCAACAACGAGGGACCTGCTCCAAATAGTGCACACTAACAACCAAAAAGCTTTCAACAACCCGGGCAACGAGCAATGCAACTTTACTTTAAATTAGACAGCGCCAGAGGCAGAACTATGGGAGACAATGGAGGCGCCTGCCGCCGGGCTCCAGCTCTGAAGGGGCACCTCCTCCATTGTCCACAACATATTCACCCCACTTAGGGCTGTAACTATGTACCCGGAGTGTACCATCATGGCCGCACAATACATGGCACCCCTTCCCGGCACCTGAGAAGCCACCATGCACTAGTGGAGAGCTCCATGTCACACCATCAGCTGCCCCCTTCATTTATCTATAGCCTGTCTGCATGCAAATTGCTACATTATAGTGTCAGCGGCTGTGACGGGGAGGGAGGCACCAAATAATAACTTGCCTCCGGGTGTCTCAGATGAAGTTACACCACTGGACAGCGCTGAACTGTGAACCTTAGTGAGAATTAACTAGTAGAATGAAAAATGAAAGCTACTTTAAGGGTATATAAATTAAAAGTTCATAGCATAGGTAAGGTAATGTGTTGTACACTGTACTAGGAATTAATAACAATTGTATAAATTGTATATATATGCTGATTGTTACCTGATAGATGCTAACCTTTGCAAGCTCATAGGTTCCTTCCAGTTAGCAGTAGCTGAGTTCCAGTAAAATAAATGATACTCATTACTGTGTGTCTTGACTATAAATGAATTGTATTGATAATATACATTGAATGTAGGAACTATTATTTGTTTTGTTCTAAGCAACCAAAATAATTAAATTAGGTGAGAAGATCTTGGAGATCTTATTTGCCTGCGTATTGACCTTTACCCATCTGTGCAATTAATAAAGAACCATAGACCTACACTTTCCCTGTAGTATTTCAAACAACAAAAATGATTAGTTTATTACATATACTCACGTCTAAACTATAATAAGCTAACATATAATAATTACACAACACATGATATAAACAAAAAAAACTGGATTGGAGTTATACATTTTTTTTTAAAAAACAAAATCAAAATTTTACCTCAAAACACTCCTCATCCTCTCCACGGACTCTTGGATAAGCCCCAAATAATTGCTCAGGAGGTTCAACTCCCTCCTGAGTGCATCCTGACAATCAGGCCTTTCTGCATCTGAAATAGAAATTAAAAAAAGAATATCAGCATATTTCTGACACTTTATGTACAAATGCAAACAGTAACATAACATAAAAACTTATGCACAAGATTATAAAAATAATAAATAGGGATGAGCGGGTTTGGATTTCTGAAATCTGAACCCCCCCCGAGCCCCCCCGATCCGAGGCCGATCCGAGTCAGGCTTGACTTTTCCCGCCTGACTCGGATCTGAAATCCAGGCAAAACGTCATCATCCCGCCTTCCGGATCTCGTGGGTTTTGGATTCTATAAAAGGTCCCCGCGTCGGTGCCATTTCTCACTCCGGCTGTCTACAGTGAAGAGGGAGGGTGGGAGCTAGGGCTGGCTGGGCTGTGTTGTGCTGCTGTTGTCCATAGGGGCTGGCTAGGCTATGTTGTGCTGCTATCATAGGGGCTGGCTGGGCTGTGTTGTGCAGTCAGTTGTCCATAGGGGCTGTGTCCACTCCAAAGTCTATAGGGGCTAGCTGGACTGTGTTGTGCAGTGTCCCATAAAGGCTGTAGTCCTAGAGGGGTGCTGTAGTGTTGTCCAGGGGGTGATCTGTGCATCAGGAGTGCTCCCCCAAAGTGCACTCCAAATAAACAATTTTTTTTTTCTGTTTGTGAATTGTGTGCGCAGTAGCCGCATGTGCATCAACAAAGTAGCACCAAGCGTGCGCCTGTGTCATAAGTAAAGGGCCGGCTGGCTTGACCGTTAAAGGGTGGTGTAACCCCCAAAGTGCACTCCAAACAAAATAAAAAATAATTTTCTGTGTTTGTGAATTGTGTGCACTGTGGCCGCATGTGCATCAACAAAGTAGCGCCAAGCTTGCGCCTGTGTCATAAGTAAAGGGCCGGCTGGCTCATCTGTTAAAGGGTGGTGTAACCCCCAAAGTGCACTCCAAACAAAATAAAAAAATATTTTCTGTGTTTGTGAATTGTGTGCACTGTGGCTGCACGTGCATCAACAAAGGAGCAGCGCCAAGCGTGCGCCTGTGTCCCATAAGCCTGTTAAAGGGTGGTGTAACCCCCAAAGTGCACTCCACAAAAAAGAAACAATTCTTTTTCTGTGTTTGTGTTCGAAATGTATGCGCAGTAGCCGCACGTGCATCAACACAGCAGCAGCGCCAAGAGTGCGACTGTGTCATAAGTCAAGGGCCGGTTTGGACATCTGGCCCGGACTGAAGAACGTACCAACAATGTAAATTTCTGACATGTCTACTGTCACTGCATATGATACTGTCACCACTGACAGAATGGTGGAGGAATTATTTTCTGTGTTTGTAAATTGTGTGCACTGTGGCTGCATGTGCATCAACAAAGGAGCAGCGCCAAGCGTGCGCCTGTGTCCAAGTAAAGGGCCGGATGTCTTGTCCGTGAAAGGGTGCTGTAACCCCACAAAAAATAAAAAAATATTTTTTTTCTGTCTTTGTGAATTGTGTGGGCTGTAGCCGCACCTGCATCCTCAAAGCAGCAGCGACAAGCGTGCGTCTGTCTGTTAAAGGGTGGTGTAACCCTCAAAGTGCGCTCCACAAAAAATAAAAAATTCTTTTTTTTTTGCCTTTGTGAATTGTGTGGGCTCCAGCCGCACCTGCATCCTCAAAGCAGCATCGACAAGTGTGTGTCTGTTTGTTAAAGGGTGGTGTAACCCCCAAAGTGCACTTCAACAAAAATAAAACATTTTCTTCTGTGTTTGTGAATTGTGTGCACTGTACGTGCATCAACAAAGGAGCAGCGCCAAGTGTGCGCCATAAGTCTGTTAAAAGGTGGTGTAACCCCCAAAGTGCACTCCATAAAAAAATAAACAATTCTTTTTTTTCTGTGTTTGTGTGCAAAATGTATGCGCAGTAGCCACACGTGCATCAACACAGCAGCAGCGCCAAGCGTGCACCTGTGTCATAAGTCAAGGGCCGGTTTGGACATCTGGTCTGGACTGAAGGATGTGCCAACAATTTCTGACAAGTCTACTGTCACTGCATATGATACTGTCACCATTGACAGAATGGTGGAGGATTACATCGGTGACAGCATCCAAGTAGGCATGTCAGACAGTCCGTACCTGTACTTGCAGGAAAAAGAGGCAATTTGGAGGCCCCTGTATAAACTGGCTCTATTTTACCTGAGTTGCCCCCCCTCCAGTGTGTACTCCGAAATAGTGTTTAGTGCAGCCGGGAACATTGTCAGCGAAAGGCATAGGAGGTTGCTTCCACAAAATGTGGAGAAGATGATGTTCATAACTATGAATTATCAACTCTTCCAGGGAGACCAGCTTCCAGAATGTACAGAGGGACCTGTGGTGGTGGATTCCAGCGGGGACGAATTAATACTCTGTGAGGATGAGGATGTACACAACACTGAAGAGGGTGAGGAATCGGTGAATGAGGAGGAGGAGGACGACATCTTGCCTCCATGGAGCCAAACTGTCATCCTGTCTGCCACTGCAGTGTCACTCCTAGATGGGCCACGTGTTTGTGCCGCCCACTAGTGTCGCTTAGCATAGTCATCCAGCTACCTCGGTTCTACCTTTTGGACATAAAAACACTATTGTGAGGTGTGAGGTGTTCAGAATGGACTGGAAATGAGTGGAAATTAAGGTTATTGAGGTTAATAATAGCATAGGAGCAGAAAAACCCACAAATTCTGTTATTTTAGTTGTTTTTATGCTTTTTAAAAAAAAAAAAAAAAATACAGATCCAAAACACAAAACCCAGAACCCAAAACACGGAAGAGTGGTTTTGGCAAAACCAATCCAGATCCAAAACACGAAGAAAGATCCAGATCCAAAACCAAAACACAAAACACGAAAAGTGGCCGGTGCACACCCCTAATAATAAATAAAATAAACATCACAGTGTAATGCTGGAGACACACCTGATGATATTTTGTCCAATCTAGCAGATTGGACAACATATTGTCAGCACTGGCCAGTGTGTACTGGCTATGCCGATGATGATACGCTCTCTCCCCCACATTGTCATCCATATTTCCCATTGTGCACCCCGCATGCATGAAACTAGTTGCATTTCATAAATGGAGCAGAAGCACACAGTTGACACTTAGGGGTAAATTTACTAAGATTCGAGATTGACCCGATTTGCAAAGAGATTAATCTCGCTGTAAATCGCCAAAACAAAATGAGCAGGGTTCCACCGTAATTTAGGTATGAGCATCAGGCTGCAGGGCCAGTCCTGGTTTTAATTATAGGGGGAAAAAATTACGTAGGAGTTCCACTATAATTAAAACCAGCACCGGACCCAAAATGACCGGGGTGTAATGCCACAACCCAGAGACCCTATTACCTGGTCTCCAGAGCTTAAGCATTCTCACACCAAGTTGGTCAGGCCAAGCCGGGGATCTCAGGGGAGGTGAGGACCCCTGAAAACAGGGGTCCCCCTCTCCCATAACCTCAGGCTTGGCCTGAAGCCTGGGGCTCTACGTGGGTACTAAAGTGTAAAATAGATGTAAACTATTGTATTTTACCGTGGAACTACAGGTGCCAGCATGCCTTTGGCACTTGTGGAACTACGAGAACCAGCTGGTGGCTGGCTACTGTAAACCCACTGTAAAATAAATAGTTAAATAAAGACATGACATACAGACCATTGTTAGTAAAGATTTATTACACACATACATCAATCACACATACTTGCTTTCTACCAGATGTTTCTGTCCTCTTCTCCGAGTAGAATCCGCGTGTATGGACCGGCAACAAAGATCCTATACTCACCTGATCCTCACACTGGTCTCCGTAGGATCGCTGGGGGGGTCTTGGCAAAATAAGAACACACTTACCCGATACCATACGGACTACAATTGGTATGTGTCTTGTCACACATACCAATACTACGTGAATGCCAGCTGACTGGACGTCATGGGGTTTCCCACATTCCGCCAGCCAATCAGAGGCCGCTTCACATCTAGCAGCCTCTCATTGGTAGGGGTAGAAATGGGTTCCAGCCAATGAGAGGCTGCTAGATGTGATTCGGCCTCTGATATGCTGGCGAGATGTGGGAAACCCTGTAACATCCCGTCAGCTAGCATTTGCGTATTATTAGTATGTGTGACAAGACACATACCAATACTAATACTAAGAAATAAACCACCTTCTTGATGGCATTGATAATGAATCCACAAATATAATGTAATGCAAAATACCTAAATACTGTATGGAGGTTCCCTTTAATCACACTGTATATATGGGTTCATTTAAAATGTTTCATATTGTCTGCAGTAAGTGAGTTGGAAATTACAGTATAGCTTACTATGTGCAAATACTGAATAATATTGAAAATAGAGATGAGCGGGTTTGGATTTCCACGCCGAGTTCGGATTTCTCTGGCAAAAAACGGGACTCAGAAAGAGGCAAAATGTCATCTTCATGGACAAACATCATCATTCCTGGTCAAAAGTCCAGGAATGATGATGTTTCTACATGAAAAATGATGTTTTGCCTCTTTCTGAGTCCAGTTTTTTGCCGGGAAAAATCTGAACTCGGCGTGGAAATCCGAACTAATCCGAACCTGCTCATCTCTAATTGAAATAAATCCATTTATCTGCTTTTCCAATTGGTTGGACTTTACTGTATAGATAATTATATGAATGAACGCCCCTTATACATCCCATTCTGTATCTGTGATTAGTAGGCCGTGCCCAGCTCACATCATCATAGTTGCTTGTTGTTATTCTATTCTCCACTTGGCCTACACATAATAAATAGGGAAATGTTATGTGGTGACTAAGGTATATGTAAATACTATAAAAAAGAAATAAACCAGCTTCTTGATGGCATTGATATTGCATCCGCAAATATAATGTAATGCAAAATCTGTGTTTTTATTGAGTCCTTGTAAAAGTACTATAGGATTTTGCCATTTGTCAATTTGGATTTCAAAATGCTAATGATTTGAAATATGATCATTATACCATTCACTCATTCTGTGTATTCATTATGCCAGAATTTAGGCTACAGTAAATATACTGTAGGTGTTTATGATGAAAGCATAAAAGGCTGAAATTCCATTGTTATGTCATAGTCAGGTCTCCCTGAGCTCTGTGATGTCACAGGATTCTCATTACTCTGAGAGTTGGTTGGACAGGGAGGTTCTCAGAGAATTTGTCCCAGGACAGATATTTGCACAGTTATAGGATTTTTCTTTATACTGTAGAGATTCAAATCCCAATTCCAGGAGGCCGCCTCTTCACCTGCACAGGTAATGAAACTGAGATCTCATAGTGGTTCATAATATTTGTTTAATCTGTTATATTAATAATCTAGCTAGACTGGGCAGACACATACCACTTTAGGAACTGTAGAAATAGTACATAAAAATGATCTGCCCACTTTATTTATATATAGAAGTATTTTACCAAGGAATAATGCATGCATCATATTGGCCTAAATACATTATATACAGATAATAAAGACCAGAGGCTACGGACATTATAATTACAAACACCTTTATAGAGTGATAAGGCAGAAGCTTTGCTATAAGGCAAGTGAGAGATATAAGTGACTATAGTAGGTTCTCATATATGACTTCTTATAACGAGTAGGTTTCTCATTTGGTGATGTCTCTTGTTCTACTCCTCCTATTAGCCTGAAACTATAACATTGCCAGCTGCATTGTGTCAGGGATTTATTCTAGTAATAAAACTGCAGCATGAAAAGTTATGGTAATAGTTTCAGACATCATTATTATCAATTGACAGAACAATACTGATAAAGGCATCAAGAGTGAATCAGAAAAGAGATATTGAATTTGGATTATAAATGTATACAAAAAAAATGTATGGTTTTAGTGATATTTGGGAACCAAAGTAAAACTATATCTATAATATTCTGTGAATGCTATAGGGACTAGATAACTCAAAGCATAGCCTGTGTCTCACACCAACCAACCAATGGCATAGTGAGTAATGTATACATGAGCTAGTGATGGCAGTGGGGATGTATAGATGCTGCAGACCCTTCATTTAGATTTAGATTTTTAACTTTTAGTTTATTGATATTTTCTATTAATTTGTATGAACTTTAAGTTCAGAGCCGCAACAAGGAATGTGTGCGTAGTGCCACCATCCATGGCACAATGCCTGGGGTGACACTTCAACTGCCCTAACAAAGTAAATGAAAATGCCAGCGCTCCCTCTAGGAGATACAGGGAATGTAATTATAGTGGTAAACAACACACTAGAAACGTAGAGTCACTGGAATAATATATAAATGTCAGTTTCCCAAAACAGTGAAAACTGATTTCTTTTCAAAATTCATTAAAATATCCTTAATAGACAGTGAAAAAACTGGTTTCTTAGATCCTCCTAGTTGTCACAATTGCTTCTTTGAAAACTTCTTCGTATATGACAGCACCTGGAAAGATCCTTTCCTTTGCGCCCTTTGGACTTTTTCGCAGACAGAGAACTATTTGGCTTAGAAGAAACTGCAGCAATTCCAACTCCAAAGCTGCTTCCATCCATTTGTCTGAGGTTTATGATAGCTTCTGTGACAGTGCTCCTATCACAGAAGCTATCATAAACCTCAGACAAATTCAGGAGATCTTCTCCCAGTTTAGGCTGATACTAAGCCATCAGGAGCGGGAGGTGGAGGCCAGGCTCAGGCAGAAATACACGCTGATAGATAAGGGTGACTACGCCGCCATCTCAGCCGCGCAGAAGGCAGGTCTGGTGGACGCAGAGAGCCGGCTGGTGGGAGACGTGGATGGAAGCAGCTTTGGAGTTGGAATTGCTGCAGTTTCTTCTAAGCCAAATAGTTCTCTGTCTGCGAAAAAGTCCAAAGGGCGCAAAGGAAAGGATCTTTCCAGGTGCTGTCATATACGAAGAAGTTTTTAAAGAAGCAATTGTGACAACTAGGAGGATCTAAGAAACCAGTTTTTTCACTATCTATTAAGGATATTTTAATGAATTTTGAAAAGAAATCAGTTTTCACTGTTTTGGGAAACTGACATTTATATATTATTCCAGTGACTCTACGTTTCTAGTGTGTGGTTTACCACTATAATTACATTCCCTGTATCTCCTAGAGGGAGCGCTGGCATTTTCATTTACTTTGTTTTGTACCTTGGGTGATGTGTGTAGGTCACCAGATATATATCAGAGGCATTCTTTAGTTTTTGGAGCGCGGAAATTTATTGTTTTTCTCACTTCAACTGCCCTGTTGCACCTGCATTTGGCTTTTAGGGTGTCTGAAATTTAGCCTATAGAGCTATCACAGAGCCACCTTTGGGTGCTCCAGGCACGTGTCCTGCAGCCTGTAGAGCTGCTGGAGCATCCTTTGAACATTCCTGGGAACTCTTTTTCCTATTTGTCCTGGTGGACCCACCTCCTCAATGTGATGTCATTCCACGACATGAGAAATTTCAGAGGGCGGGGGTGGCATGGGGTGGATTATAGCCCTGCTATGGCTCTGTTTAGAGATAGCTTCAGTTGGAAGGATTTTATTTTCATTACTTTAACACCTTCCTCTCCGTAACCATATGGTTATATCATTGATGGCCAGGCTAAATTATCATCAGCTCAATACTCTGTACCCAGGTTTAGCTAGTGCCAATCACTAATGGTATAATGGGTCCAATTCTAATCTTGTCATAACACATATATTTCTCCCACCTCAGAAGTGAACAATACAGAAGAGAGATGTAGGACTTTTTATGTAATATTACAGAGACTAGAGTAGATGAGTGACAGATTGCATGAACCAATAGGACACAAAATAGCATCAGTATCAGGCATTACTACCAACTGAATGTAGTTCTCAATAGGCCTCTTACATTCATTTAAATATACTGTGCACAAGATCTAATTTGATGACTATTCCTGCTATTCTATATAAGGTGCTTGATGTGTGGCATCTCCAAATGTGTATTGTATTAAAAAAAAAAATTCTAAGATTTTAATTGATTTTAATATTTGCCTCAATATGTTTTCTATATATAATGTATTGTGTGGATATAGGCTTCTGACATTTACCAGAGCTTACAGTCAGCAAAACAGAGAAGATGGGCAGATGTTATATGTAGAACAGTGCCCATTACTCTGTGTATTAATTGCGGAGCAAGGAACACTATTTGATCTATTGATAGACTCAGTATGGAGCCAGACACCATTTCTGAGAGAAACTTACCAGTATTTGTAGTTATGAGGTTATGTTCTCTTCCTATATACACATACAGGGTGCATATGATCCAACTGCTATTTGTACCTAATAGGTAGACATGGAAGGCTGGCCTCCAGGTGACACTTGGGGAGAAACACCTACAAGTTATGTAACCTGGGTAAGTGATAATGACCATGACTGTAGTGTCAATCCAGTTTCTGTAGTTTACAAAATGTTTAAACATCTATGCTAATAAACTATGATATACAAATAGTACATAATACCATATTTATCTATGCTAAGAAAGAGCAAAATGACTTTCATCACAATTAAGAGTTACTTACCATTACCAACCTTCCATTCCAGAGTTATGGGGTTGCTCTCTTTGTACCACAATCCTCATCACCAGGGAGCCACCCTGAAATTGGGCCCCACAAAGGAAAAACCAGCCTGCTTTACAGGCTACAGAGTAGGGAAGCATGGTTTTGCTCTACACTAGACATAATGATATATGCAAGCTTCAACACCCATAGTAACCACTCTATCACTTACACATGTCATAAGGTCAGTGTGCAGAATTCAGATAGCTGTACAGGGGCAGAACTATGGGAGACAATGGAGGCGCCTGCCGCCGGGCTCCAGCTCTGAAGGGGCACCTCCTCTATTGCCCACAACATATTCACCCCACTTAGGGCTGTAACTATGTACCTGGAGTGTACCATCACAGCCGACCAATATATGGCACCTCTTCCCGGCACCTGAGAAGCCACCATAAACTAGTGGAGAGCTCCATGTCAGACCATCATCTGCTGCCTTTGTCTAGCTATTGCCTGTCTGCATGCGAATTGCTACATTACAGTGTCAGCGGCTGTGACGGAGGGGGGGCACCTAATTACAACTTGCCTCCGGGCGTCTGGGATGAACTTATGCCACTGTAGCTGTACCATGATTTGACAGATGTGCTGACATGGCACATCCCTATATTAGGTCTGCAGGGCAGTGTGTCCACACTGGGAAGGCTAATAACAATAGCTTGGTGTTTCTCCAGCACTGAAGGGGGGAACAGTTTAGGGACCCACCAACTAGAATATGAGTACTTTTCACAAACTGGAATAGCTATCTACAGGATACAGTAACTGTCCTTTTACTTGTTTTATAGTTGATTCACTAAAGTAGGAGAACATTAAGTGCCCAAACTATATTTAATTTGTCTGTCTAGGGTTGGGATGCATGAGGCATCGCATTCGGGATGTGATGCATCCTGCCACCCTTCACATGCATGCCGGCGTTAGCATACGCCAGTATGCATGATGAACATGGCAAAGGACCGCTCTCTCGGTAACAGCGGCCCATTGCAGTGTGAGAACAAGGACCCAAGCACCACGGGGGGTACTGGGAGGGATAGAATTAGATCCCTTTCACAGTACTCTCCCAAAAGAAGCCCATAGGCTACTATAGGGTAATGCCATCAGGAAGATGGCGTTACCCACTGTAACCAGGCCCCCTAGTGCATCGCTTTCCGGGGCTTGGTGCATATGAGAAATGCTGCCAACCCGAATTTTGGGGGTTTGACCACATTTCTCCCCTTGCTACATCCTGCCCTAGATGAGGCTGCCAAGAGATTTTTAGTGGCACATGCAGGTTTGGGTCATGTCCCTGTAGCCCAGTCCATTTTAAAAATAACTCTTCAAATTTCCTAGACCGTGGTCCAGGCTGGGACTGGGAGTGAGAGAAAGGGAGTTGGCAGAATTCTTGTGACACAGAGCCTTAGATTCCTGTTGGAAATACCTTTCTCGGTGCTGCCTGTGCATAGGACTTCCCTTCATCTTCATTGGGACTTTTTAATAGTGTTCAGCAGTATGGTGTAACTGAATGATGGCATACAGTATGTTCAATGTGCTTCCCCTTTTCCTGCAGTAAATTCTGCAGCCCCTTCATACCATACTAGCCTCCCCTCCCGGAAGGTGCGGGAGGATTATGATTTTTCGAGTAGCCCCCCGCACACTTGGAATAGTGACTGAATCTCCTGCATCTCGCCCATTTTCTAGTGAAGTGTGCAGGATGGGGAGACAATTACCCGGAATGGCGAGTCCGTATGTTGGGGAGAGAGCCAAAATGACGCAACCGCATACCTAATGATGTAAAGGGCCCAGCCCTGCCCCCTAAATTATGCATCTCCTCTCTGGGCTTTTACTGTACCTGAGAGAAGATTAAACATGTGTATATTACAGACCGATATAAGAACCTGATTGTACAGTAATAATCATACAGACAGCTGGTCTCTATATTACAGACCGATATAAGAGCCTGGTTGTACATTCATAATCATACAGACAGCTGGTTTCTGTATTACAGACCGATATAAGAACCTGATTGTACATTAATAATCATACAGACAGCTGGTCTCTGTATTACAGACCGATATAAGAGCCCGGTCGTACATTAATAATCATACAGACAGCTGTTCTCTGTATTACAGACTGATATAAGAGCCTGGTTGTACATTAATAATCATACTAACAGCTGGTCTCTGTATTACAGACCGATATACGATCCTGGTTGTACATTAATAATCATACAGACAGCTGGTCTCTGTATTACAGACCGATATAAGAGCCTGATTGTACATTAATAATCATACAGACAGCTGGTCTCTGTATTACAGACCGATATAAGAGCCTGATTGTACATTAATAATCATACAGACAGCTGGTCTCTGTATTACAGACCGATATAAGAGCCTGGTTGTACATTAATAATCATACAGACAGCTGGTCTCTGTATTACAGACCGATATAGGAGACTGGTTGTACATTAATAATCATACAGACAGCTGGTCTCTGTATTACAGACCGATATAGGAGCCTGGTTGTACATTAATAATCATACAGACAGCTGGTCTCTGTATTACAGACCGATATAGGAGCCTGGTTGTACATTAATAATCATACAGACAGCTGGTCTCTGTATTACAGACCGATATAGGAGCCTGGTTGTACATTAATAATCATACAGACAGCTGGTCTCTGTATTACAGACCGATATAGGAGCCTGGTTGTACATTAATAATCATACAGACAGCTGGTCTCTGTATTACAGACCGATATAAGAGCCTGGTTGTACATTAATAATCATACAGACAGCTGGTCTCTGTATTACAGACCGATATACGATCCTGGTTGTACATTAATAATCATATAGACAGCTGGTCTCTGTATTACAGACCGATATAAGAGCCCGGTCGTACATTAATAATCATACAGACAGCTGTTCTCTGTATTACAGACTGATATAAGAGCCTGGTTGTACATTAATAATCATACTAACAGCTGGTCTCTGTATTACAGACCGATATACGATCCTGGTTGTACATTAATAATCATACAGACAGCTGGTCTCTGTATTACAGACCGATATAAGAGCCTGATTGTACATTAATAATCATACAGACAGCTGGTCTCTGTATTACAGACCGATATAGGAGCCTGGTTGTACATTAATAATCATACAGACAGCTGGTCTCTGTATTACAGACCGATATAAGAGCCTGGTTGTACATTAATAATCATACAGACAGCTGGTCTCTGTATTACAGACCAATATAAGAGCCTGGTTGTACATTAATAAAAATACAGACAGCTGGTCTCTGTATTATAGACCGATATAAGAGCCAGTTTGTACATTAATAATCATACAGACAGCTGTTCTCTGTATTACAGACCGATATAAGAGCCTGGTTGTACATTAATAATCATACAGACAGCTGGTCTCTGTATTACAGACCGATATAAGAGCCTGATTGTACATTAATAATCATATAGACAGCTGTTCTTTGTATTACAGACCGATATAAGAGCCTGGTTGTACATTAATAATCATACAGACAACTGGTCTCTGTATTACAGACCGATATAAGAGCCTGGTTGTACAGTAATAATCATACAGACAGCTGGTCTCTGTATTACAGACCGATATAAGAGCCTGGTTGTACATTAATAATCATACAGACAGCTGGTCTCTGTATTACAGACCGATATAAGAGCCTGGTTGTACATTAATAATCATACAGAAGTAAGGAGACATTAGACACAAATACAAAGACGCAAACACAGCAAATAAAAATGGCAATGTATTACTTCCCTATACAGATACCTTATTATTATTATTATTATTATTATTATTATTATTATTATTATTATTATTATTATTATTATTATTATACTTTATGTATATTACACAAACATATTACACAGTGCTTTTTAGAGAATGTTTAAAAGTTTTTTTTAGTCCTTTTTGGGCTCCATATGTCAGAAAGACATTGATTTTAATATAAACAAACTACTGGTATCTATATTACAGAATGAGGTCAGAGTCTACATCAACACTTATATGACTCCCAGTGGTTACATAATCGAAACATTGATGTTTCAGCAAATTACAATGGTGAGTCATCATTTCAGTGCATTGGTAAATTACATTATTATTCTTATTATTATTATTATTATTATTATTATTATTAGTAGTAGTAGTAGTAGTAGTGGTATTGTTATTATTGTTGTTGTTGATAATAGTATTTTTAGCAGAAGTAATAGTAGTATATTCACAAATTATTATACACAGCACTTTACAGTTTTTAATTATTTTTTTATTTTGTTTTGGCACATTGTTTTTAATCAAAAAGGATTACTATTATCTGTATTACAGACCGAGGTAAGAACATATTCATACGTGTTTGAAGATTTAAACGGCAACAGTACAGAGTATTTTGTAACCCAAGCACATACAATGGTGAGTTATATCTTAGTTACAATGCCAAATTATTATTATCAATATCCTTTATATAGTTAAAATATACTACACAGTGTTTTATAGAGAATATTTTGTAATCAATATTTATGATTACATTTGGGCAGCCAATGTAACAAAAACATTTTTTTTATCTAAATGGGCTGTTTTATACATATTTATATTATAGGCAGGACTGAGAGTCATTGCTAGCCTGTACGATGTGTCCAATAACTACGAGACGCAATATTTAATCACACAGGGAATTACAATGGTGAGTAATCACTTTTACTACACAAGTAAATTGCTAATAGTATTATAATTAGTAGTAGTAGTAGTAGTAGTAGTAGTAGTTTTACTATTATTATCAACTCTGAAATAGCCTAAATACTTTACAAAGTGGCAAATTAATCAATTATCAGGTTTAGACCCAATAATTAGCATTTTCTATCACTGATATTCTCACCAACAAGAAATTATATACCTCCCAGATATATGAAGGAACACATCCAGGGACAGGGGCTAATAGGAGCCCATCCCTGCGATGAGTAAAGTGATCACTGATGCAATCACTGGGTCTGATTTAGCATGGATTGCTATTATGATCGCGGCTGCGATTGCACACACAGGTCTGCTGCGAAAATCTGCTAATGAATGGAATCACAAAGCCGTCGCACAGCCAGCATAGAGACAACCACTACCACTATCTCACATCCGTAATACCTTGTAGTCCTGCGTACACATTGGAAACATCAAGTAACATTGGTCCCTCATGCACAATTACAGGAGGTCTGACCTTACTCAGAAATTGCTAACCTCGTCTCCCGCAGTAAGTACTCAAGCTATATGCTATCTCACACCTGCGTACCGCGATGCACATGCATGCGCACTATGCACCATCGGCCATTACCAGAGGGGGATCCAATGGCCATTACCAGAGGGGGATCCAATGGATTGCTCTACTGGCAAATTGTGCCATATGTAGGCTATAGGATAAAGATGGAGTTAGCTACTGGGGCAAAGCTCCAGAATGCTCCACATTGGTAAATTTCACATTTTAGCTGCCCCCAGAGAAACTTATGGGGGCTGCAATTCCAAACTGAAACAGGGGAACCATAGCATCCAGGGGATGAGGGAATTCTCTTAAAATTTGTTTAATAAATAAGTGTTTTATTGAGAATACTTAATCAATATTTCTGTGTAAGATTTGGGCCCCCATAGTAACAATGACATGGGGAACCATAGCATCCAGGGGATGAGATATTTCTCTCAAAATGTGTTCAATAAATGAGTAAGATTTGGGTCCCCTTAGTAATAAGGACATTGGGCCTGATTCAGAGCCGTTCGCTATTTGCGGTCGTTCGTTCAAAAACAAGGGGTGGCTATTCAAATGATCCGTTCGCAAATTGCAGTCTGTTCACACCTCTAAGTCTGAACGAGCGGGTAAAACATACGCTCGTTTATTTGATAAAAACGCCCCCCTGGCCGCACGCACCATACGTCATGTCCGCTATTTATTAGATTAATCGAGTACATCGTACAGCGTATGAACTGCTCGCTATTCTTGTGGTTGGTGTTTTCAACCGCTATTTTGCGAGCAGTTCTGAGTTAAAAAAAACCAAATGACGTGGTCAATGACGCTGCTGTATTAATTATGCACTCCCTTAAAACGCCCATTTTGACCTTTAAGCACGCCTGCGTTCGGATCTCCACTCCCCGTTTTCAAGCACCTTCCCCTGTTACCACCCACATACGCCTCATTCTGTCACTCAAAATAGCAGGCCCTCGCTATATTGCATACCAACGATTTTCAGCCGCACTGACTGGTTCGCGCATGCGTACTAAAAACCGTACGCATGCGCAGATGTGCGAACATCGCTCGGAACGAGCGTACTGCCGCTAGCGAGTGGCTCTGAATGAGGACCATTGTTTTATTCTAAATGGACTATGGTTTTCTTTATTACAGAGTGAGATCCTGTCATATAATGATGTGCCCCATCACCGTGATAACTTGCAACATCTTATGATCACCAATGAAGTTACAATGGTGCGTAATCACTTATATGCACAAGTAAATAGTCATAATAAATTTACTACAGTTGAGTCCTCATATCCGCAGTGTCTTTGCGCCTTATGGCACAAGAAGCTTGGTGCGACTGAGCCACGTAGAAAGGTGTAGCGTACCATCTTTTTCTTTAAATTATGCACCTTATTCGCATCACAGACTGCAGAAAAACACCACTCACAGTGTACTAGAGATGCTGGGCTGTGACTTTAGCTGCACATGACTTACTGTAGTTTAATGAGGAGTAGGAATGAGATGAAGGGGCTCTACCATGGTATATGTGTATAAGGGGTTCTACCATGGCATAATGTGTATAAGGGGCTCTACTGTGGTGTACTGTGTATAAGGGGCTCTACTGTAGCTTAATGTGTATAAGGGGCTCTACTGTGGTGTAACATGTATAAGGGGCTCTACTGTGGTGTAATGTGTATAAGCAGCTCTACTGTGGTGTACTGTGTATAAGGGGCTCTACTGTAGCTTAATGTGTATAAGGGGCTCTACTGTGGTGTATCATGTATAAGGGGCTCTACTGTGGTGTAATGTGTATAAAGGGCACTACTGTGTGGCATAACGTGTACAAGGGGCACTACTGTGTAGTGTAACATATTTTATATATTTATGTATTACCAGTTATTATTTATATAGTGCACACATATTCCACAGTGCCTTACAGAGAGAATATTTGACCATTCACATCAGCCCCTGCCCCAGCGGGGCTTACAATCTATATTCCCTACCACATGTACACACACACACACACACACACTAGGGGTTAATTTTTTGGGAGCCAATTAATCTACCAGTATATTTTTAGAGTGTGGGAGGAAACCAGAGTACACAGAGGAAACCCACGCAAGCACAGGGAGAATATACAAACTCTACACAGTTGTGGGCATAGTGAGAATCGAACCCACAATCTCAATGCTGTGAGGCAGAAATGCTAACACTTATACCGTCTGGGTGTATAAAGGGAACTACAGTGTGGTGTAACATGTATAACGTAACATGGGCCTGATTCAGCACGGATCACTATTGCTATCGCAGGTGCATAATCGCATGCAGTCTCACTGCAAAAATATGCTGATGATTGCAATCACAATGCCGTCCCAGCCAAACATAAGGACACCCACTTTACCTTACAAACATCGGTCACACTTAGCAAGTCTGCGAAAGCATCTGGAACATTGAGTACCATTGCAGCCTCACGTACACTTGCACAAGGTCTGACCTTACTCAGAAATTGCTAACCTTATCGCATGCAGTGCAAGCCCAAGCTGCATTTGGCATCACAGTGGCTAAAATATGCCCTCCTCTGTAACGGAGGGGAGGACAAGCAAATGGTAGGCAAGTATGGTCTAATGTGACAAATGAACACAACTGTGCAGTGTAATGTAAATTGGTACTAATTCTGTCTCTAGCACAGGGCACCAAAATGTCTAGCTATGGCTTACTTATGTGGCATCCAGGGCCGTATTAACCCGTATATCTGTAGTGTTCTTCCTAGGCCATCTCAACAGGATGCCGCACCCTACCTGATTTGAAGTAACTGAAAGGCGCCCCGCTAAAACAGCCATCCCACCTGCGGGCCGCTGTGTCCCGCATGGGGTAAAAGTTCCAATGAAACAGTCACCAGCAACTAGGCCAAGTGAATAGATGCCGTGCTCATGCACATGGCATCTATTTACACTGCTGAGAAAGCATGGGGGCAGCCCAGCATCTCCGGGAGTGCTGGGCATGCCCCCTTTTCTAGTGACCACGTTACTTTTTCAGGTGACCAACAATGGCGCAGCAGGATCCCAATCACATTCTTTACATACAGCTCACTTGTGGTGCGGATGTCCCATGGCACTGAATCTCATGAGATCTGTGATGTCATCACATGCATTGAAGTGGCGCCATGGGCGGTCCGGTGTGGGTATTAGGTATTATGTATGTATGCACCCTGATGAAAATTCAAATCTTGCACCTGTGTGTGTGTGGTTATAGAACATATAGTATGCAATGACCGGCACTCATCACAACCACTGTACAGCTTGCCAGAGTGCTCCTCCCACCAGTAAGGTAATGTAGTAGCCCTGAAGAAATGTCATAAAGACATGAAACATTGGAAATGACTAGGGTCGCTGTTACTGTGCATTATTAATGTGAGGCCAGGAGTGCCATCCCTTATAACAATAGGTATATATATTTCTTTTTTCACGGGTGGCATATATTTTCTGATTTACTTTCCATTGATGGGATCACTAGTTGGAATGTGTGTTGATCCTTGTTGTGCCATATTGGGGGATATAGGTGGCCACCAGGTGACATAGCTCAGAAATTAGAAATACATATGACCCAAAGTGGGTGCTATTATTATATAACGTAGGACCACCAAAAGCAGAAACACCTTGGCGTGGCTGGTGACTTAAGCATATGTTTGCAATTGTATGTAACTGAAATCTCTGCATTTACTATCATGGCCGTATCTACCATAGGTGCAAGGGGTGCAGCTGCTATGGAGCCCAGAGCTTAGGGGGGGCCCATTTTCTTTGTCAAAGTTACTTGTGTTATATACATTTTTTCCATTGGGTTTTACATTGGGGCCCTTATAAACCTTTGCTATGGGGCCTTCAAATACCTAGTTAAGAAGTAATCACTGCCGCAACATTAGGTTCCTTTAGATAGATATAGGATATGAGTTATATTTAATGAATTAACCATGGAACCTATTAGTTATTGTACAATGTCTGAGTAATAACTAGTAGATTGTCTGGTAATAGTCATACTGCCAGAACTATTCATATCACTTTAGAGGACACATATAACATACTGTATATAATTTATATCTCCACCAGGTAAACTCGGAAGAGATGGAGGAAATAGAAGAAGACATCATGCCTGATGCAGACAGGGATCAATCATCAGATAATGGCACAAAAAAGAAGAGATCACGTCTGCAATCAGCGCTACATTATCTGCGGAAAAGATGTCGCCAGCTGCTCTGTTGCTGTATCCCCTAATAACATCTGGGTGACAGTAATAATATTTACAATAATATTTACCATCTTAGTCCCCTAATAACATCTCGGTGGAAGTAATAATATTTACCATCTTAGTCCCCTAATAACATCTAGGTGATAGTAATAATATTTACCATCTTAGTCCACCAATATAATAACATCTGGGTGACAGTAATAATATTTACCATCTTAGTCCCCTAATAACATCTCGGTGGAAGTAATAATATTTACCATCTTAGTCCCCTAATAACATCTCGGTGGAAGTAATAATATTTACCATCTTAGTCCCCTAATAACATCTAGGTGACAGTAATAATATTTACCATCTTAGTCCCCTAATAACATCTGGGTGACAGTAATAATATTTGCCATTTTAGTCCCCTAATAACACCTGGGTGACAGTAATACTATTTTATTAATACTATTTGTCAACTTAGTCCCCTACCGGACATTTCACCTATGCTTTATCCACTAAAGTAAACATATTTTACTAAACATGTTATTTGGTCTTTTCTCTTTTCACTCATTATTGACACATAACAGTAGAGGTTTATAGAGCGCAGTTTTTCTTTCCTATTGTTTATAATATTTATTGCTGAAGGCCGGCATCCTTCTTTATTTTTTTTCAATTACTTTTATTTAAGCATCACATCAAATTACAATAGTCGATCATAGTATAATACAATAAAGGATATATTGGCGTACATATATATTAGGGGTGAGCGGGTTCGGATTTCTGAAATCCGAACCCCCCCGAGCCCCCCCGATCCGAGTCCGATCCGAGTCAGGCTCGACTTTTCCCGCCTGACTCGGATCTGAAATCGAGGCAAAACGTCATCATCCCGCCTTCCGAGTCTCGCGGGTTTTGGATCCTATATAAGGTACCCGCGTCGGCGCCATTTTCTCACTCGGCTGTGGACAGTGAAGAGGGAGGGTGGGAGTTAGGGCTGTGTAGTGTAGTGTAGTGTAGTGTAGTGTAGTGTAGTGCTGCTGTTGTCCACTACTTCAAAGTCCATAGGGGCTGGCTGTGTTGTGCTGTGCTGCTGTTGTTAATAGGGGCTGTGTCCACTACTTCAAAGTCCATAGGGGCTGGCTGGACTGTGTTGTGCAGTCAGTTCTCCATAGGGGCTGTCCACTCCAAAGTCCTGTGCAGTGTCCCAGTCCTAAAGGAGTGCTGTAGTGTTGTCCAGGGGGTGCTCTGTCCATCAGGGGTGCTCCCCCCAAGTGCTAAAAAAATAATATATTTTCTGTGTTTGTGAATTGTGTGCGCAGTAGCCGCACGTGCATCAACAAAGTAGTGCCAAGCGTGCGCCTGTGTCATAAGTAAAGGGCCGGCTGGCTTGACCGTTAAAGGGTGCTGTAACCCCCGAAAGTACACTCCAGTCCAAACCAAAAAAAAATTATTTTCTGTGTTTGTGAATTGTGTGCGCAGTAGCCGCACGTGCATCAACAAAGTAGTGCCAAGCGTGCGCCTGTGTCATAAGTAAAGGGCCGGCTGGCTTGACCGTTAAGGGTGCTGTAACCCCCGAAAGTACACTCCAGTCCAAACCAAAAAAAAAATTATTTTCTGTGTTTGTGAATTGTGTGCGCAGTAGCCGCACGTGCATCAACAAAGTAGTGCCAAGCGTGCGCCTGTGTCATAAGTAAAGGGCCGGCTGGCTTGACCGTTAAGGGTGCTGTAACCCCCGAAAGTACACTCCAGTCCAAACCAAAAAAAAAATTATTTTCTGTGTTTGTGAATTGTGTGCGCAGTAGCCGCACGTGCATCAACAAAGTAGTGCCAAGCGTGCGCCTGTGTCATAAGTAAAGGGCCGGCTGGCTTGACCGTTAAAGGGTGCTGTAACCCCCAAAGTACACTCCAGTCCAAACCAAAAAAAAAATTATTTTCTGTGTTTGTGAATTGTGTGCGCAGTAGCCGCACGTGCATCAACAAAGTAGTGCCAAGCGTGCGCCTGTGTCATAAGTAAAGGGCCAGCTGGCTTGACCGTTAAAGGGTGCTGTAACCCCCGAAAGTACACTCCAGTCCAAACCAAAAAAAAATTATTTTCTGTGTTTGTGAATTGTGTGCGCAGTAGCCGCACGTGCATCAACAAAGTAGTGCCAAGCGTGCGCCTGTGTCATAAGTAAAGGGCCGGCTGGCTTGACCGTTAAAGGGTGCTGTAACCCCCGAAAGTACATTCCAGTCCAAACCAAAAAAAAATTATTTTCTGTGTTTGTGAATTGTGTGCGCAGTAGCTGCACGTGCATCAACAAAGTAGTGCCAAGCGTGCGCCTGTGTCATAAGTAAAGGGCCGGCTGGCTTGACCGTTAAAGGGTGCTGTAACCCCCGAAAGTACACTCCAGTCCAAACCAAAAAAAAATTATTTTCTGTGTTTGTGAATTGTGTGCGCAGTAGCCGCACGTGCATCAACAAAGTAGTGCCAAGCGTGCGCCTGTGTCATAAGTAAAGGGCCGGCTGGCTTGACCGTTAAGGGTGCTGTAACCCCCGAAAGTACACTCCAGTCCAAACCAAAAAAAAAATTATTTTCTGTGTTTGTGAGTTGTGTGCGCAGTAGCCGCACGTGCATCAACAAAGTAGTGCCAAGCGTGCGCCTGTGTCATAAGTAAAGGGCCGGCTGGCTTGACCGTTAAAGGGTGCTGTAACCCCAAAGTACACTCCAGTCCAAACCAAAAAAAAAATTATTTTCTGTGTTTGTGAATTGTGTGCGCAGTAGCCGCACGTGCATCAACAAAGTAGTGCCAAGCGTGCGCCTGTGTCATAAGTAAAGGGCCGGCTGGCTTGACCGTTAAGGGTGCTGTAACCCCCGAAAGAACACTCCAGTCCAAACCAAAAAAAAAATTATTTTCTGTGTTTAGCCGCACGTATATATCAAATCGATATAACATAAATGGAGGACCAAACTTTCTCCGATAAAAATAAAATAGAGAAAGATCAAGAACCACTTCCTCCTAGTGCTGAAGCTGCTGCCACTAGTCATGACATAGATGATAACATGCCATCAACGTCGTCTGCCAAGGCCGATGCCCAATGTCATAGTAGAGGGCACATACAATCCCAAATGGCAAAGTTCAGGAAAATGACCTTGAAAAAGACATTTAAATCAGCTGAAGAGAAACGTAAACTTGCCAATATGCCATTTACGACACGGAGTGGCAAGGAACGGCTAAGGTCGATCCCTAGTATGTTCATGACTAGTGGTTCAGCTTCACATGACGATGGAAGCCCTCCTCCCACTAAAAAAATCAAAAGAGTTAAGCTGGCAAAAGCACAGCGAAGAACTGTGCTTTCTAAGAAGATATCACAAATCCCCAAGGAGAGTCCAAGTGTGGTGGTGGTTGCGATGCCTGACCTTCCCAGCACTGGACGGGAAGAGGTGGCTCTTTCCACCATTTGCACGCCCCCTGCAAGTGCTGAAAGGAGCACCCACAGTCCACTTGCTGATATGCAAATTGAAGATGTCACTGTTGAAGTACAACAGGATGAGGATACTGGTGTAGCTGGCGCTGAGGAGGAAGTTGGCGAGGAGGATTCTGATGGTGATGTGGTTTGTTTAAATCAGGCTCTGGGGGAGACAGTTGTTGTCCGTGGGATGAAAAAGCCCATCACGGTCATGCCTGGGCAGAAGACCAAACATTCCACCTCTTTGGTCTGGCAATATTTCTATCCAAATCCGGACAACAACTGTCTTGCCATATGTACCATATGTAAAGGTGAAATAAGTAGGGGTAGGGACGTCAACCACCTAGGAACATCCTCCCTTATACGGCACCTGCAGCGCGTTCATAAAAAGTTACTGTCAAGTTCAGAAACTTTGGCTAAGACCGTAAGCAGTCCAGGGACACCTAAATCCCGTTGTCCTGTTGTATCCAAGCGCCTGCAAACCACACCGTCAACTCCCTCCTCGTCAATTTCCTCCTTAGTCAGGATCGGAAGTAGTCCTGCAGGCCATGTCACTGGCATGACTGACTCTCCTATCCGGGATTCCTCTGGAGGATCCTGCATTGCTACGCCTCCTGCTGCCGCTGCTGCTGTTGCTGCTGCTGGGAGTCGTTCATCATCCCAGAGAGGAAGTAGGAACACCACTACTTTTACTAAACAATTGACCCTCCAACAGTCCTTAGCGAGGAGGATGAAGTACGACAGCAGTCATCCTGAAGCAAAACGTATAACTGAGGCCTTGACTGCTATGTTGGTGTTAGACGTGCGTCCGGTATCCGCCATTAGTGCAGTGGGATTTAGACAATTGATGGAGGTAGTGTGTCCCCGGTTCCAAATCCCGTCTAGATTCCACTTCACTAGGCAGGCGATACCGAGACTGTACAGAAACGTCAGAAAAAGTGTCCTCAGTGTCCTGAAAAATGCCGTTGTACACAATGTCCACTTAACCACGGACATGTGGACAAGTGGAACAGGGCAGACTAAGGACTATATGACTGTGACAGCCCACTGGGTAGATGTATCACCTTACGCAGCAACAGCAGCAGCGTCACCAGTAGCAGCATCTCAGAAACGCCAGCTCGTTACAAGGCAGGCTACGCTGTGTATCACCGGTTTCAGTAAGAGGCACACCGCCGACAACCTCTTAGAGAAACTGAGGGAAATCATCGCCCAGTGGCTTACCCCACTTAGACTCTCCTGGGGATTTGTGATATCTGACAACGCCACCAATATTGTGCGGGCATTACATCTGGGCAAATTCCAGCACGTCCCATGTTTTGCTCACACAATAAACTTGGTGGTGCAGAATTTTCTGAAAAGCGACAGGGGCGTGTAGGAGATGCTTTGGGTGGCCCGAAAAATTTCTGGTCACTTTCGCCATTCAGCGACTGCGTGCCGAAGACTGGAGCGCCAGCAAACACTCTTGAACCTGCCCCGCCATCACCTGAAGCAAGAGGTTGTGATGCGGTGGAACTCAACCCTCTATATGCTTCAGAGGATGGAGGAGCAGCAAAAGGCCATACAAGCCTATACATCCACCTATGACATAGGCAAAGGAGGGGGTATGCACCTGACTCAAGCGCAGTGGAGAATGATTTCCGTGTTGTGCAAGGTTCTCCAGCCCTTCGAACTTGCCACACGTGAAGTCAGTTCAGACACTGCCTGCTTGAGTCAGGTCATTCCCCTCATCAGGCTTTTGCAGAAGCAGCTGGAGAAAGTGAAGGAGGAGCTAAGACGGAGCGATTCCGCTCGGCATGTGGGACTTGTGGATGAAGCCCTTCATTCGCTTTGCCAGGATTCCAGGGTGGTCAATCTGTTGAAATCAGACCACTACATTTTGGCCACCGTGCTTGATCCTAGGTTTAAAGCCTATGTGGTGTCTCTCTTTCCGGCCGACACAAGCCTGCAGAGGTGCAAAGACCTGCTGGTGAACACACTGTCAGCTGAAGCGGAACGTGACACGTCAACGGCTCCTTCTTCATTTTCTCCCGCAACTGGGGCTGCCAGGAAAAAACTTAGGTATCCTAAGCAACCCGCTGGCGGTGATGCAGGGCAGGCAGGACCAAGTTTGGACATCTTGTCCGGACTGAAGGACCTGGCAACAATTTCTGACATGTCTACTGTCACTGCATATGATACTGTCACCATTGACAGAATGGTGGAGGATTACATCGGTGACAGCATCCAAGTAGGCATGTCAGACAGTCCATACCTGTACTGGCAGGAAAAAGAGGCAATTTGGAGGCCCCTGTACAAGCTGGCTCTATTTTACCTGAGTTGCCCCCCCTCCAGTGTGTACTCCGAAAGAGTGTTTAGTGCAGCCGGGAACCTTGTCAGCGAAAGGCGTAGGAGGTTGCTTCCACAGAATGTGGAGAAGATGATGTTCATCAAAATGAATTATCAGCTCTTCCAGGGAGACCAGCCTCCAGAAGGTACAGAGGGACCTGTGGTGGTGGATTCAAGTGGGGACGAGTTAATACTTTGTGAGGATGAGGATGTACACACTGAAGAGGGTGAGGAATCGGTGGATGAGGAGGATGAGGATGACATCTTGCCTCCGTAGAGCCAGTTTGTGCAGGGACACATTAATTGCCAGCTTGTTTTGTGGGGGCCCAAACGAACCAATCATTTCAGCCACAGTTGTTTGGCAGACCCTGGCGCTGAAATGATTGATTTGTTAAAGTGTGCATGTCCTGTTTATACAACATAAGGGTGGGTGGGAGGGCCCAAGGACAATTCCATCTTGCACTTCTTTTTTTCTTTGCATTATGTACAGTTTGGGGCCCAGTTTTTCTAACTGCCATCCTGTCTGCCACTGCAGTGTCACGTGTTTGTGCCGCCCACTCGTGTCGCTTAGCATAGTCATCCAGCTACCTCGGTGCAACCTTTTGGACATAAAAACACTATTGTGAGGTGTGAGGTGTTCAGAATAGACTGGAAATGAGTGGAAATTAAGGTTATTGAGGTTAATAATAGCATAGGAGCAGAGAAACCAACAAATTCTGTGATTTTAGCTGTTTTTATGCTTTTTTTAAAAAAAATACAGATCCAAAACACAAAACCCAGAACCCAAAACACGGAAGGGTGGTTTTGGCAAAACCAATCCAGATCCAAAACACGAAGAAAGATCCAGATCCAAAACCAAAACACAAAACACGAAAAGTGGCCGGTGCACACCCCTAATATATATGCGTCTGCAATTCCACACAACAAAATACAAAATTACACACTGATACATATAAATAAAGTGGCAGTGCTCCTATACATAGGCGTATATACCGCAGAATAGCTGATATCTTGGAGATATATTCCAGCTAGGACCTAGAAATGAGGAGAGCCAAGAAGAGCCCAAAATTAATAGACAATCTATCAAGTAAAAGCTAGTTCTCTAGTAATATGGGAGGTTCACCCAGTAGAATTCTTGTCTCATACCATTCTGTGTTATGAAGTGAGTGTTTAATTCAACTCTGGAGATCCATTGGTAAGATGGAGATGTAACTCTCCCAAGAATCAAAAAATTTAGCAACTAATCTGTCTTTATTTAAAGTTGTCTCCAACCAATTCATCTGAAAAATGTGGTGGATTTTCTGTTTAAATAATTTTAAGGAGGGCGGGGGCGTCAGAATCCACTCCTGTAGGATGGATTTGCGTGCAGCTGCACTAATTGCTAGTAGCAGTTTTCTGCAGCCTTTAGAGACCCGCTGATTCTCTGGTATAATACCAAAAATAGCCCATTCTGCTGTAAATGGCAGATAATTCACTAAATGATCCATAGAAATTTTTTTAACCAGGATCCAGAAGTGTCGTATTAGAGGGCATGCCCAGAGGCAGTGAAAAAGATCTGCCCTAGGTGCTCGGCAGTGGAGGCACTCATGAGAAGTGGACATTCCTGCCAAGTATTCTCTGTGGGGTGAGTACTAAGCTCTGTGAAATATGTTGGAAAACAATTCCTGGTATTGCATTGAAGGGATTAAGCAACATTAAGAAATTAAGGGCCTGATTCAGACCCACTCACGAGCGGCTGTCCGCTCGCAAGTGGGTCGATGTTATGCACTGAGCATGCGCACGACGGAGAGAGCTCCGTCGTGCGCATGCGCCAGACGCGACGAGCGAAGGAAAGTCCTTCGCTCGTTGTGTCCGATCAAAGGGGGCGTGCTGTCAATGTTGATTGACAGCACGCCCCCTTTGGTGGGCGTGCCGGGGGCGTGCCTCCCTGACGGGGGCGTTCCCACGGGAACGCCTCCCGTCAGAAGCCGGCCCACTGACATCACTAGTGATGTCAGTGGGAGTGATTTTGGCTCTGATAGAGCCAAAATCACGCCGGAGCTTGCGGTTGAAAACCTCAACCGCAGGCTCCGGCTCGCAATTTCGATGGTCTCGATGGTCTCGACCATCGCGGCCATCACAAAGCACCCTCGTATAGCCTGTGGGTGGTGACCCACAGCTATACGAGCGTCCAGGAGGACGCTCCATGAAAATGGAGCCCGGCCCTCATTCAGAGCGTGCGCTCTGCTCAGAGCGTACGGCTCTGAATGAGGGCCTAAGTTTTTAACTAATAAGGGACAATTAAGATCTGGGAAATCCACTAGCCATTGTCGTACTCCTGAATGACTAGTAGAATGGTCCATCAGGGAACATAAAAATATGTAATGTGCAGATATGGCTTTTCTGGCGGCAGGCGGGGAACCCAACAGTTCATCTAGCGTATTCGACCAATCTCCTTCCCAGAATGTCTCAGCAACAGAGGCTGCATAATGTTGTATCTGGAAATAAGCCAGTGGGAAGCGTTGTAGAATTGGAAAGTTTGTTTTGGCCTCATCAAAGCGTAAAAGCTTTCTGGCAGAGAAGTCCTCTACCCCTCTAAGATTTTTAAGTCCCTTTTCCCAAAAAATTGTAAAAGGATGAGCAGCCTCCCAATGCTGGAAAGCCTTATAATCTAGAAATGTCACAAATAGAGACTTGCATTCATTTAGATTCGCTTTACGTCTCGGTCTATGCCATAAGCGATATGTCGACCAGAGTAAAGGGTTATCTTTTATGTCCTGATCTATCTCCGCTTCAAAGCAGTGAAGAAGGGTCGTTAGATTACCGTTTGAAAGGAATTGGGCGTCTAACGCTGTGTTAGTATAAATGTCGCTGTTTGAAATCCAATCTCACAGATGTCTCATTATAGCTGCATGATTGTATATTTGAATCTGGGGAAAGTTAATACCTCAGTTCGATTTATGTTGTTGGAGCTTTATCATTGCTATCCTTGGTCTCTTTCCTTTCCAAATTAATTTGCGGAAAAGACCATTCATTTTTATCAGGTCAGTATTGCCTATCAGTAACATTAGGGATTGCATTAAATACAAAAGACGTGGGAAAGTTGACATCTTAATTAGATTCGCTCTGCCTAGGTAGGAAAGAGTCAAATGATTCCATCCTTCTAATTCACTTGAAATAGCCGATATTGCATCCCCTATGTTTAACCGATATAGTTCTGAGAGATGTTTAGACAGCTTAATGCCCAAATATGTACAGTGGGATTTTGCCCAATTGAGCAGAAGTTCATAGCTCGAAATTGGTCTAATTACCCCTGGTCCTAAGTACATACCTATTCAGGGGCGGATTGGGCCGCCGGGAAACCGGGCTGGTTCCCACTGGGCCAGTCCCCTCAGTGGCTGGCGGCTAGCCAGCACTTGCCCACCCCCCGCTGCCGCAGCTCCGATCGGGCAGAGATATAGTTATGCAGCGCAAGCGCAAACTCGGCTGAGCTGATGAGGGAAAAAAAGGCTGACGGGGGAGCTGCTACACAGCCGCAGCAACTCCTCCCACAAGCCTTTGCGGAGCTTGTCAGTCACCACTGACGGCTCCGCCTCCGTTCAGGCCTTCTGCAGCCCGGCTCCCCATCTCCAAGCAGCAGCCTGCACAGCAGCACAGTGACACCGCGCGACCGAGTCAAGCTGCGGGTAGACAGAGGAGCTGTCTGTACAGTAAGTAAGTGGCGGTGGTGGCTGCACTGGGGGAATGAGGGGGGGCAAGGTTAAGAGAACACTGGGGCTGTTGGGAATGAGCCTGACACACGGGCTGGGGCACACAGGGGCTGTTGAGACACACATGGGCTGGGAGGAATGAGACTGAGATACAGATGGGCTGGGAGGAATGAGACTGAGACACACTGGGGCATGGACACACTGGGGCAGGGACACACTGGGGCAGGGACACACTGGGATGGACACACATACTGGGGCTGACATACACACTGGGGATGGGTGGAATGGGACTGAGACACACACATAGGGGCTGGAGGAAATTAAGCTGACACACTGCGGCTGAGATGCACACTGGGGCTAGGGCACACTGGGGCTAGGGCATACTGGGGCTGAGATGCACACTGGGGCTAGGGCACACTGGGGCTAGGGCATACTGGGGCTGAGACGCAAACTGGGGCTAGGGTACACTGGGGCTAGGGCACACTGGGGCTGAGATGCACACTGGGGCTAGGGCACACTGGGGCTAGGGCACACTGGGGCTGAGACACACACTGGGGCTAGGGCACACTGGGGCTGAAACACACACTGGGGCAAGGGCACACTGGGGCTGAGACGCACACTGGGGCTAGGGCACACTGGGGCTAGGGCACACTGGGGCTGAGACACACACTGGGGCTTGGGCACACTGGGGCTGAAACACACACTGGGGCTAGGGCACACTGGGGCTTAGATGCACACTGGGGCTAGGGCACACTGTGGCTAGGGCACACTGGGGCTGAGACGCATACTGGGGTTAGGGCACACTGCGGCTGAGACACACACTGGGGCTGAGACGCACACTGGGGCTAGGGCACACTGCGGCTGAGATGCACCCTAGGGCTGAGACGCACACTGGGGCTGAGACGCACACTGGGGCTAGGGCACACTGGGGCTGAGACACACACTGGGGCTAGGGCACACTGGGGCTGAGACGCACACTGGGTCTGAGACACACACTGGGGATAGGGCACACTGGGGCTAGGGCACACTGCGGCTAACACGCACACTGGGGCTGAGACGCACACTGGGGCTGAGACGCACACTGGGGCTAGGGCACACTGGGGCTGAGATGCACACTGGGGCTAGGGCACACTGGGGCTGAGATGCACATTGGGGCTAGGGCACACTGGGGCTGAGACGCACATTGGGGCTAGGGCACACTGGGGCTGAGATGCACATTGGGGCTAGGGCACACTGGGGCTGAGACACACACTGGGGCTGGGAGGAATGAGACTGAGACACACTGGGGCTGGGAGACACACTGGGGCTGACACATACACTGGGGCTGGGTGGAATGGGACTGAGACACACACATAGGGGCAGGGGGAAATGAGGCTGACATACACAGGTGCTGGGGAATGGAGTTGAGACACACACTGGCGCTGGGGAATGGGGCTGAGATACACACTGGCGCTGGGGAATGGGGCTGAGATACACACTGGTGCTGGGGAATGGGGCTGAGATACACACTGTAGCTGGGGGGAATGAGGCTGACACACAGTGGGATTGGGGAATGGGGTTGAGACACACTGGGGCTGGGGAAATGAGGCTGAGAGCTACAGGTGGGCCTGGGTATGGGGAGGCGCAGGGGGTCCTGAGAGACATATGGGATCCTGGAGAGAGACATGGAGGCCTGGAGATGGAGTGACACAGAGAGCCTGGAGAACCATATGAGGCCTGAGGATGGAGAGACGTAAAGGGGCCTGGAGTAACACAGGGGCCTGGAAAGACACAAATTGTTTGATCAGGGAAATTCATATTTTGCCCTGCACATTCACTTCTGTTACTATACATTATCTGGTTATGATGATGACATTGGTTAAATTTCTACGTAAACAGGCATCTTCCAGACCATGTGATCTCCTACATGAATAGTGAATACCGGCTGAAGACGCTGTCCAGAGAGGCTCAAATTCGTCAGAGTTTCCCCGTTGCAGAGAAACCACAATATAGGTAAGAAAATAGACTTCCAAACTGACTGGCCTGTACCTAGTTCAGAGGGATGGGGATCCCCAAAAAGAGTGCATCATTCACCAAGATTTCTGTTGCCGACCCTGCTACCCTCAGTGGCTTGCAAAAGCCCCTCCAGGCCCTAAGAGGAGGGAGTATCCTGTCCTCCTCCACAGACCCCGCCCCCTCAACAGACCCGCCACCATAAGGTCTGCTTCCCGAAATTTCCGGGCTGATTTTCCATCCCAATCCGCCCCTGCGTATTGCACAGCCACAGTCACTTATCGGAGGCTGTGCAATACCATCCATCTCTGAATCAGGCCCTTTATGTATACCAGTGTATGCCACACACTTTGAAGGTCATGCTACACAGGCACACAATAAGTCGGTGCATCCAGCCTGGCATGCGACACAAGGTCTGCTCTGCTTTCCCGTTGCTAGAGTAGGGCAGCAGCAGGAAGTTACCGGCCGCAGTGACCGATGGGAGTGGCACATTGTGTTTCCATGGTATCTATGGACGCGCTGATCTCGTTGTGCAGTTTATGGAGCTAGAAAGCGGCTCCTTTACGCACTCATAGTGCTCCCTGTTATGTGCCTGGTATACCCGGAGTGCACATTCCGTGATAGTTTTGCTCTGTTTTCTGTAGTTGTGAGAAAGACTGTGCAATGTATCCAGCAATGGCAGAGTATGGAGCTGGGAAGCATGAGGGGGGTGTACTAAGCAAGGATAACATGGGGGAGATCAGCATAGGAGACATCTACCAACCTGCACAGGAAACATCTGCTGGTGCTGTGCTTACTGACACGTAACAGCAAGGTAAGTGAGACTGGAGACTGCATTGTACTGTATTGTTGGTCCAGTCCCGGTGGTACTACAAGCCCCAGCATGCCCAGCCAGTCAGAAGCTAGTTCAGCAGCTGGAAGGCTAATGCAGTGAATTAAACTTAATGTTTCAGATACTATGAGCTGCTCTCGGGGCCCATAATCTCATGGAGGTGCTGTAATTTGTAGCTCCACCATAAGTGATGACCACTTCTTGAGCATACTCCCTCTCTAATTTTTTACTAAGTGGCAAATGTAACTACACCTCTACTCTCCCACACATTAATACAATTTGGAAACTATCTCATTTACCAACAAACGTACAAATTTGCACTGTGCATTCACCAATAGCAACTAGCAGATTCTGTTTTTTAGGGATGCGGTCAATATCCAGACCGCAAGGATTCTGGCGCTGAGAATGCCGGCATTGGAATCCCGACACTTCTCAGAATCCCAGCGCCGGTATCTCGACTGCCGGAATCCCAAAGGTAAGTAGCGGGGTTGGAGGGAAGGTTACTGTTAGGGTTAAGCACTATGGAGAGGGTTAGGGTTAGGCACTATGGGGAGAGGGTTAGGTGGTTGCGGGGAGGGAGAGGTTAGGTATAGGCACCGGGGAGGAATATTAGGGTAGGGAGAGGGGGAGGGATAGAATACTACTGACAAGTGTTGGTATTCTAACCCTGTCAGGATTCTGACTGCCTGGATCCCGAGCGCCGGCATCCCGTACCCATCCCTATTTTTTATTAGTATTGTACACAATACCCACCAATGCTCATTGCTGGTAGATTGTTATCAAATTCTGCTCTGTGAAACTTTCAAGTTATATTAGTAAATAATTGTGAATTCATAAATAATTTACTTATTTATTTATGTGGTTTAGCATTGTACCAGATTTACTGTACATAATCTTGGGTGAACTTTCTGAGTATATGTACGGTAACTATTGTACAGCAGAGCGAAAACACATTAAGGAGTTTGTTTACTAAACAGCATTTTTCAAAGCCATCAGTTATCTGCATTTGTCAGAATGTTTTGCACATAAGAGTATTGCTGTTTTAAATTCTGGGGCTAAAACACTGATAATTGGTGGCTTTGAAAATCTGCTGTTTAGGAAAAATATACCCATAAGTGTACAGCTCAAATACATTCATGCACATTATTTCAGCTGATGGGATTCCATTCTCACTATGGGGGTCATTCAGACCCGGTCGTTAGCGCCGATGCGCTCAGACCGGGTCGATGGCCCCCCACAGAGCATGCGCACGACGGCGACGGCGCCGTCGTGCACATGCGTGAGACCCGTTACGACCGACAGCGCCGGTCGTAGCGGGTCTCGATCCAAAGGGGGCGAGCTGTCGATGTTGATTGACAGCGAGTCCTGTTTGGAAGACGGGCCGGGTGGGTGGCAGCCCAAACGGAGGCGTTCCCATGGGAACGCCTACCGTTTGGGGGCGGCCCCACTGACATCACTAGTGATGTCAGTGGAGAGCTTCCGGCTCTGACAGAGCCAGAAGCTCTCCGGGGCTTACGACAAGTGAGACCCTACCCTAGGGTCTCGTCGTAAGCCCCGATGGTCGTGATGGTCTCTGACCATCGCGACCATCACCGGAGCGGTCGTTAGAGCTGTGGGTGTTAACTCACAGCCTAACGACCGCAACAGAGGCAGGCGGTCAGGATGCAAGTGGCCGCCCAGTTTCTGAGCGACCACTTGCATCCTCCGACCGCCTCTAAATGAGACCCTATATCTCTGAGATATATAATTATTACATCATATAGTTTTAACCTCTATTTTCCTTTAAAGCGACCAGTCCCGTATGTACAGAAAACGGCGATCACATAAAGGAGTTAGCCCCAGCAAACACCAAGAAGGAGAAGGAATGTGGTCCCAGGTAATTATGTCATCTTTAGTAAGTGAGGAAGAACACTCAGTCTGGGACGCAGCATACACCACCATGACCACCTATTCGCCTATTCATAGGCGCATATATTCCATTCACCTAGACCCAACTGTGGTGAAGGTGTTAGGAGTTTGTTGCACCAGAGGTGCTTCAAGGGAGACGTAGTGCTACTAGTATTACGGAGAGAGGCACTCTGAACTTCCCTAACAACCACTCCGTCCAAGGTCATTATACATCCATCGATAACTTTATTTCATTGGAGCATTGTGTCTCCTTATAAATTAAACTTTCTACCATTTTCATACTCACTTGTCAGTCGTTAATACACCTAGATATTCCTGATTTGCAAAATAGAGACAATTGGTCCTTAGACCTCAGGGCCTGATTCAGAGCCGCTCGTAAGCGGCCGCTCGTTCGTTCCGAGCGATGTTTGCACAACTGCACATGCGTACGGATCGTAATACGCATGCGTGAACCAGTCAGTACGGCCGAAAATCGTTTGTTCGCTAAATAGCGAATGCCTGCTATTTTGAGTGACAGGAGGAGGCGTATGTGGGTGGTAACAGGGGAAGGTGCTTGAAAACGGGGAGTGGAGATCAGAACGCAGGCGTGCTTAAAGGTCAAAACGGGCATTTTAAGGGTGTGCATAATTAATACAGCAGCCTCATTGACCACGTCACTTGGTTATTTTATAGTCAGAACTGCTCGCAAGATTGCGGTAGGAAAAACCAACCATAAGAATAGCGAGCAGTTCATACGCTGGTCGATGTACTCGATTAATCTAATAAATAGCGGACATGACGTAGGATGCGAGCGGCCAGGGGGCGTATTTTTCAAAAAAACGACCGCATGTTTGGTTCGCTCGTTCAGACCTAGAGGAGTGAACAGACCGCAAAGAGCGAGCAGTTCATTTGAATAGCCACCCCTATTTTCTGAACGAGCGAGCGCAAATAGCGTCCGGCTCTGAATCAGACCCTCAGTACGCTCCATATCAAATAGGTGAGCACTTTGTGTAATTTATATCCTTCATGGGATGCAGCATTGCCTTGTAATGTCTTTTCCTGGGGAGTGCTGAGGGGGGTACACCTTCCCGAACTTCTTGGAGGGGCCTGATGAGGCCCCTGGTCAGCTGTTACGGGGAACAGCAAATGCCTTCTTTTGTAGTGCACGGCACATAGTATTTTTTTTACATTTCTTTATGAGGGGATGTGGCCACGCCACCTGTATTTCTGCATGCGTCCGCGCCCCCATCACCTCCTTATTTCCCAGCACTTGTCTGCTCTCTGCGGCTCTGGTTTGTTCTCACTTTCTACACAGTGGGTCTACTTGCTGCCACACTTGTGGTCACATCAAAAAGGGTAGACAGCAGTTGTCTTTGGAGGAGCACTAGTTTGAATTAAAATATAACTTTTATTATTACTTAATAAAATATAAATGTCTACAGCTAAATGTTTAATACATACATAGAAAAACAAATACCTGTGAGTATAATGCTAATAAAAACAGTGATTTAAAGCAAAAAAGTCCCACTGTGTGTTTCTTTCAGCATGTACGAATGAGCATAAAAGCATGTACATATGAGTGAGGGTGGAGAAAGTCATACAAAGCTATTTGTGTCTAATTACTGGCTAGGGTATAGAACACTTAGCTTTTATAGATCTTCTGGGGTGTAGATTCCCCTAATTGACTGGGTGTATAGGCTACTTTGTATCCCATTTTGCATGGAACATTAATTTCCTTTAAGCATAAACCTGACCTATTACTTACAGTCTAACAGTGTTGGACAATAATTATTGTCAGAAGAGATTTTCTTCTACTTGGACTATAAAATTGTGGTTTGCCGTTAACCTGACTATCTGTAGACTACAGGTATGACCTGACCCCTAGCGTTGGCTACCATTCTCCAATAAAGCATTAACGGCCACAATTGGAGCTGGTGCTAGCTGGATATTTGCTGGTCTCTGTGCGTATCCCTTATGGAGATATCCAGGTACTCTCTGGTTTGGGGGTCCTACCGTTTTTACTCTGCAGGTTCTACTTACATGTCCTGGCTGGTTACAATTAAAACATATTCGTGGATTGGATGAAGACACGGGTTGTTGTGAGGTTTGAGCAGGGGGAAAAGGTGGTGGATATGGGTAGGGATATGGAGGCTAAGGGTATTGTGGGGGATATGAAGTTTGTGAGTAGTGTGGGACCTGTGGTTGTGTAGGGTTAGTAAAATAGAGCTGTGTTTGCTGTTGTGTGGGATTAGTGAGGGCATATAACTTCAGGTGTTGGTGTGTGTGTAGATGCAAGTGTTTCTGTTGGCTGTGATGTTACCGTCATTCCTTCCAGAGCTTGAATACTGACAGCCATTAGTTTTTCGCTCTGGGTCTCTCTCTTCTTTGAGATGTTCTTATCATGTTCTATGGCAGATTCTATGAGTGTATCTATTGTGACTCCCCTCCAGCCAGGTTATGAGGTCTGAACCCGAGTCTTTAAGTTTTCCTTAAGACCGTCCATGAGTACCGTGACTATCATTCCCCTGTGGTGAGTGCTATCTTTAATATCTTCTATCCCAGTGTACTGGGTGATAGCCTGCAAAGCCCGGTCGCAATAATCTTCTGCAGATTCACTCTCCTTTCGCTTTTTGGTGAAAATTTTGTTCCAGTTAACTACTACCGGAAAATATATACCCAATTGAGTTACAATGCGGGAAATGTTACCTTAGTTTACTTGGTCCGTTAAGGGAACGTCACCATCCAATACACAATCCGTGATAAATTTTGTCATGTCGGTATTGTGTGGTAGACAGGTCCTTAACACCACACGCCAATCTTTATTAGTTGGCTCATGGGATCGGGGAAATCATTTATGATGGAATTCAGTTCTGCTCTTATCCAAGGACAATGCATTACCACTTCCCTCGTGGGCACTACACCGTTCGCATCTGCATTTCCATTCGGAACAGTTATTGTCCGAATGGGATGCAGACCGCTAGTGCTGCTACCTTTGACCTTGTTACCTGGCTGTGTGTTTAATCTGTTGCTGCTACGTATGGTATTAACAACTTCCTCTACGGGTGCAGAGGGTGTTAGCACTTCCCTTGCTGTTACCGATAGAGATGGCGGCACCACTTGTGGCGTAGCATCTATCATTTGTACAGCATGGGAAATGGCAGACATTACAATAGGCTCATCATCCAGATCATGAACATTTTCTTTATAGTTGCTTAAGAGAGGGTACAAATTGCTTGTTACATTTTTATGGGTATTTTTGATTACTGTACTTGCACCTCCATCCACATAAGGTGGGGGTGGTGCGCGTGAACTGCTGGCAATACCTTCCGCAATGCTACCTTGCTGCACGTGCACGCCATTTTGCAGCTCGCCCGCATTGCAATTCAGTGTCACGGATGTATTCTCTGGCAATGCGCTCGCAACGCTAGTTTGCGTCGCTTGCTCATTTTTAAGCCACGCATCCCCTTCATGCTGCCACAACTTTAAACATTCATAATATTTGACATTTTTCTCTCGGGAGCGCATCAGACTGATGTGATCCCGGACATTATCTAATATATCTTTATCAAAACTACCAATTCTGGGAAACGGTCTAACACTCTTCATCGTCATTTTAAACCATACATCACAATACCTTATTGCATAAGTACCATACTTAGTATGCATAATACAACGGGCCGATCCAAACGGCGCTTCCATTAGCGTCGGAATTCAGACCGACGGCATGCCATCCGCTGGTCTGATAACTACATCCATTAGAAATATAGAGCCGAGTGGTTCATCTGTATGATTGTAATCGCAGTGCAGTCACAGTGCTACTTACACACATGTGCAATGGCTGACATTTGCTTGATCGCGTAACTAAGGGCTTTGCGAAAATCTCTGAATCAGGCCCTGGGTTTGAAAAATGACAGTTAGGAGCTGATAGGTTGGTTTTTCTTTTCTCTCCACTGTATGTCTCTAAACCTGGGTACACACTTAACGATGTGTACCCAGCCCGATGTCTTGTGCAGCGGGACCTGGCAGGGGTGCCAGCAACGGCAAGTGCATACACACTTCTTGATGCCGGCAGCGACGGAGTAATAGCAGGGGCCATAATGCATTCGACAGCATTGCCCCCGCTAAAGATATCACGCGCCGGACATGCATGTAGGTGATGTCGCTGACGACGCACAAGGGCGCATCCTCAGTGATATAGCGGGTACACATTGACCGATGTGCCTGATATGTCGTCTGATCCGACGAATCGGACGACATATTGTCTGGTGTGTGCCCGGCATTAGGCTTAGTACATCTACCCCATAGTCTTTCTGTGGGTCACTAGTCTTCCATTCAGTTGGTGTTGGCAGTTGTCGAGTCAAACCACTGCGACTGTTTCTTTGTGTCATGTTTAGGGTATATGTCTGTCATGGATTCCTAAGTCAATTGTTTTACTTTTATTGCTTGTACTGATGTGCTTGAATTAACAATACAAGTAAAATACAGTAGGTTTTTCTTTATTTGCATCCCAAAAGCAAACTACAAATCACATGAGTACTAAGTTTTTCATTTCTAAATGATTGAACTGCCAGCCATGTCACCTGATCATGGATCCTGTGCCATCTCAATCACACAGTAGGCTATATTTACACTGAATGTTAGTGCCACCTTAATTTTTCGGCTCCAATCCACCGTGAAGCTACTTTGTAATTATAGCTCAATGCCTCTCACAGCAGCACGAGTGTCAGAGGAGGTTTATGGTCATTTATCAGCTTTTATCACCCCCTACTGGATAGTTTGATGTTTTTTTTAAATATGATTATATTGTTCTAATGTAATATGTCTATGTGGGTAATCTGGCATTTGTGTATTTCGTTGTGTTTGTGTGGGAAAAATGACCACATGCTTTCTAGGCCACTACACATACACTTCTTTTAGAAGTCCGCGCATGGTATTGTATTAGGGGTGTGCACCGGCCACTTTTCGTGTTTTGTGTTTTGGTTTTGGATCTGGATCTTTCTTCGTGTTTTGGATCTGGATCGGTTTTGCCAAAACCACCCTTCCGTGTTTTGGGTTCTGGGTTTTGTGTTTTGGATCTGTATTTTTTTAAAAAAAAGCATAAAAACAGCTAAAATCACAGAATTTGTAGGTTTTTCTGCTCCTATGCTATTATTAACCTCAATAACCTTAATTTCCACTCATTTCCAGTCTATTCTGAACACCTCACACCTCACAATAGTGTTTTTATGTCCAAAAGGTTGCACCGAGGTAGCTGGATGACTATGCTAAGCGACACGAGTGGGCGGCACAAACATGTGACCCATCTAGGAGTGACACTGCAGTGGCAGACAGGATGGCAGTTAGAAAAACTAGGCCCCAAACTGTACATAATGCAAAGAAAAAAAAGAGGTGCAAGATGGAATTGTCCTTGGGCCCTCCCACCCACCCTTATGTTGTATAAACAGGACATGCACACTTTAACAAATCAATCATTTCAGCGCAAGGGTCTGCCACACAACTGTGGCTGAAATGATTGGTTCGTTTGGGCCCCCACAATACAAGCTGGCAATTAATGTGTCCCTGCACAAACTGGCTCTACGGAGGCAAGATGTCATCCTCATCCTCCTCATCCACCGATTCCTCACCCAGTGTGTACATCCTCATCCTCACAAAGTATTAACTCGTCCCCACTTGAATCCACCACCACAGGTCCCTCTGTACCTTCTGGAGGCTGGTCTCCCTGGAAGAGCTGATAATTCATTTTGATGAACATCATCTTCTCCACATTCTGTGGAGGGGGGGCAACTCAGGTAAAATAGAGCCAGTTTGTACAGGGGCCTCCAAATTGCCTCTTTTTCCTGCCAGTACAGGTATGGACTGTCTGACATGCCTACTTGGATGCTGTCACTGATGTAATCCTCCACCATTCTGTCAATGGTGACAGTATCATATGCAGTGACAGTAGACATGTCAGAAATTGTTGCCAGGTCCTTCAGTCCGGACCAGATGTCCAAACTTGGTCCTGCCTGCCCTGCATCACCGCCAGCGGGTTGCTTAGGATATCTAAGTTTTTCCTGGCAGCCCCAGTTGCGGGAGAAAATGAAGAAGGAGCCGTTGACGTGTCACGTTCCGCTTCAGCTGACAGTGTGTTCACCAGCAGGTCTTTGCACCTCTGCAGGCTTGTGTCGGCCGGAAAGAGAGACACCACATAGGCTTTAAACCTAGGATCGAGCACGGTGGCCAAAATGTAGTGGTCTGATTTCAACAGATTGACCACCCTGGAATCCTGGCAAAGCGAATGAAGGGCTTCATCCACAAGTCCCACATGCCGAGCGGAATCGCTCCGTCTTAGCTCCTCCTTCACTTTCTCCAGCTGCTTCTGCAAAAGCCTGATGAGGGGAATGACCTGACTCAAGCAGGCAGTGTCTGAACTGACTTCACGTGTGGCAAGTTCGAAGGGCTGGAGAACCTTGCACAACACGGAAATCATTCTCCACTGCGCTTGAGTCAGGTGCATACCCCCTCCTTTGCCTATGTCATAGGTGGATGTATAGGCTTGTATGGCCTTTTGCTGCTCCTCCATCCTCTGAAGCATATAGAGGGTTGAGTTCCACTGCGTCACAACCTCTTGCTTCAGGTGATGGCGGGGCAGGTTCAAGAGTGTTTGCTGGCGCTCCAGTCTTCGGCACGCAGTCGCTGAATGGCGAAAGTGGCCAGAAATTTTTCGGGCCACCCAAAGCGTCTCTTGCACGCCCCTGTCGCTTTTCAGAAAATTCTGCACCACCAAGTTTATTGTGTGAGCAAAACATGGGACGTGCTGGAATTTGCCCAGATGTAATGCCCGCACAATATTGGTGGCGTTGTCAGATATCACAAATCCCCAGGAGAGTCTAAGTGGGGTAAGCCACTGGGCGATGATTTCCCTCAGTTTCTCTAAGAGGTTGTCGGCGGTGTGCCTCTTACTGAAACCGGTGATACACAGCGTAGCCTGCCTTGTAACGAGCTGGCGTTTCTGAGATGCTGCTACTGGTGACGCTGCTGCTGTTGCTGCGTAAGGTGATACATCTACCCAGTGGGCTGTCACAGTCATATAGTCCTTAGTCTGCCCTGTTCCACTTGTCCACATGTCCGTGGTTAAGTGGACATTGTGTACAACGGCATTTTTTAGGACACTGAGGACACTTTTTCTGACGTTTCTGTACAGTCTCGGTATCGCCTGCCTAGTGAGGTGGAATCTAGACGGGATTTGGAACCGGGGACACACTACCTCCATCAATTGTCTAAATCCCACTGCACTAATGGCGGATACCGGACGCACGTCTAACACCAACATAGCAGTCAAGGCCTCAGTTATACGTTTTGCTTCAGGATGACTGCTGTCGTACTTCATCCTCCTCGCTAAGGACTGTTGGAGGGTCAATTGTTTAGTAAAAGTAGTGGTGTTCCTACTTCCTCTCTGGGATGATGAACGACTCCCAGCAGCAGCAACAGCAGCAGCGGCAGCAGTAGGCGTAGCAATGCAGGATCCTCCGGAGGAATCCCGGATAGGAGAGTCAGTCATGCCAGTGACATGGCCTGCAGGACTACTTCCGATCCTGACTAAGGAGGAAATTGACGAGGAGGGAGTTGACGGTGTGGTTTGCAGGCGCTTGGATACAACAGGACAACGGGATTTAGGTGTCCCTGGACTGCTTACGGTCTTAGCCAAAGTTTCTGAACTTGACAGTAACTTTTTATGAACGCGCTGCAGGTGCCGTATAAGGGAGGATGTTCCTAGGTGGTTGACGTCCCTACCCCTACTTATTTCACCTTTACATATGGTACATATGGCAAGACAGTTGTTGTCCGGATTTGGATAGAAATATTGCCAGACCAAAGAGGTGGAATGTTTGGTCTTCTGCCCAGGCATGACCGTGATGGGCTTTTTCATCCCACGGACAACAACTGTCTCCCCCGGAGCCTGATTTAAACAAACCACATCACCATCAGAATCCTCCTCGCCAACTTCCTCCTCAGCGCCAGCTACACCAGTATCCTCATCCTGTTGTACTTCAACAGTGACATCTTCAATTTGCATATCAGCAAGTGGACTGTGGGTGCTCCTTTCAGCACTTGCAGGGGGCGTGCAAATGGTGGAAAGAGCCACCTGTTCCCGTCCAGTGCTGGGAAGGTCAGGCATCGCAACCACCACCACACTTGGACTCTCCTTGGGGATTTGTGATATCTTCTTAGAAAGCACAGTTCTTCGCTGTGCTTTTGCCAGCTTAACTCTTTTGATTTTTTTAGTGGGAGGAGGGCTTCCATCGTCATGTGAAGCTGAACCACTAGTCATGAACATACTAGGGATCGACCTTAGCCGTTCCTTGCTACTCCGTGTCGTAAATGGCATATTGGCAAGTTTACGTTTCTCTTCAGCTGATTTAAATGTCTTTTTCAAGGTCATTTTCCTGAACTTTGCCATTTGGGATTGTATGTGCCCTCTACTATGACATTGGGCATCGGCCTTGGCAGACGACGTTGATGGCATGTTATCGTCTATGTCATGACTAGTGGCAGCAGCTTCAGCACTAGGAGGAAGTGGTTCTTGATCCTTCTCTATTTTATTTTTATCGGAGAAAGTTTGGTCCTCCATTTATGTTATATCGATTTGATATATACGTGCGGCTAAACACATAAAATAATTTTTTTTTTGGTTTGGACTGGAGTGTACTTTGGGGGTTACAGCACCCTTTAACGGTCAAGCCAGCCGGCCCTTTACTTATGACACAGGTGCACGCTTGGCACTACTTTGTTGATGCACGTGCGGCTACTGCGCACACAATTCACAAACACAGAAAATAATTTTTTTTTTGGTTTGGACTGGAGTGTACTTTGGGGGTTACAGCGCCCTTTAACGGTCAAGCCAGCCGGCCCTTTACTTATGACACAGGCGCATGCTTGGCACTACTTTGTTGATGCACGTGCGGCTACTGCGCACACAATTCACAAACACAGAAAATAATTTTTTTTTTGGTTTGGACTGGAGTGTACTTTGGGGGTTACAGCACCCTTTAACGGTCAAGCCAGCCGGCCCTTTACTTATGACACAGGCGCACGCTTGGCACTACTTTGTTGATGCACGTGCGGCTACTGCGCACACAATTCACAAACACAGAAAATAATTTTTTTTTTGGTTTGGACTGGAGTGTACTTTCGGGGGTTACAGCACCCTTAACGGTCAAGCCAGCCGGCCCTTTACTTATGACACAGGCGCACGCTTGGCACTACTTTGTTGATGCACGTGCGGCTACTGCGCACACAATTCACAAACACAGAAAATATTTTTTTTTTTGGTTTGGACTGGAGTGTACTTTCGGGGGTTACAGCACCCTTAACGGTCAAGCCAGCCGGCCCTTTACTTATGACACAGGCGCACGCTTGGCACTACTTTGTTGATGCACGTGCGGCTACTGCGCACACAATTCACAAACACAGAAAATAATTTTTTTTTTGGTTTGGACTGGAGTGTACTTTCGGGGGTTACAGCACCCTTTAACGGTCAAGCCAGCCGGCCCTTTACTTATGACACAGGCGCACGCTTGGCACTACTTTGTTGATGCACGTGCGGCTACTGCGCACACAATTCACAAACACAGAAAATAATTTTTTTTTTGGTTTGGACTGGAGTGTACTTTCGGGGGTTACAGCACCCTTAACGGTCAAGCCAGCCGGCCCTTTACTTATGACACAGGCGCACGCTTGGCACTACTTTGTTGATGCACGTGCGGCTACTGCGCACACAATTCACAAACACAGAAAATAATTTTTTTTTTGGTTTGGACTGGAGTGTACTTTCGGGGGTTACAGCACCCTTTAACGGTCAAGCCAGCCGGCCCTTTACTTATGACACAGGCGCACGCTTGGCACTACTTTGCTGATGCACGTGCGGCTACTGCTCACACAATTCACAAACACAGAAAATAATTTTTTTTTTGGTTTGGACTGGAGTGTACTTTTGGGGGTTACAGCACCCTTAACGGTCAAGCCAGCCGGCCCTTTACTTATGACACAGGCGCACGCTTGGCACTACTTTGTTGATGCACGTGCGGCTACTGCGCACACAATTCACAAACACAGAAAATAATTTTTTTTTTGGTTTGGACTGGAGTGTACTTTCGGGGGTTACAGCACCCTTTAACGGTCAAGCCAGCCGGCCCTTTACTTATGATACAGGCGCACGCTTGGCACTACTTTGTTGATGCACGTGCGGCTACTGCGCACACAATTCACAAACACAGAAAATAATTTTTTTTTTGGTTTGGACTGGAGTGTACTTTCGGGGGTTACAGCACCCTTAACGGTCAAGCCAGCCGGCCCTTTACTTATGACACAGGCGCACGCTTGGCACTACTTTGTTGATGCACGTGCGGCTACTGCGCACACAATTCACAAACACAGAAAATAATTTTTTTTTTGGTTTGGACTGGAGTGTACTTTCGGGGGTTACAGCACCCTTAACGGTCAAGCCAGCCGGCCCTTTACTTATGACACAGGCGCACGCTTGGCACTACTTTGTTGATGCACGTGCGGCTACTGCGCACACAATTCACAAACACAGAAAATATTTTTTTTTTTGGTTTGGACTGGAGTGTACTTTCGGGGGTTACAGCACCCTTAACGGTCAAGCCAGCCGGCCCTTTACTTATGACACAGGCGCACGCTTGGCACTACTTTGTTGATGCACGTGCGGCTACTGCGCACACAATTCACAAACACAGAAAATAATTTTTTTTTTGGTTTGGACTGGAGTGTACTTTCGGGGGTTACAGCACCCTTTAACGGTCAAGCCAGCCAGCCCTTTACTTATGACACAGGCGCACGCTTGGCACTACTTTGTGGAAATAGCAGATCCCCATCGTGGCTTATACAGGATTGTCTTCATCTTGGGAAATGGCGGCGCGTGTATACGCTGCGGCTGCACTTACCGTTGGTGCCGGTGATGGCGATTCCTGTGGTCCGGGTGTCCGTGTGTTGCGCGCTCCGGATGTGGTGTGGTTGTTCCTGTTCCTGCTTGTCGGAGTCCTGTGTGGTGACGGCGGCTGGTGTGGGATCACATACCCCCGCGGGGTGCTCCTTGGTCTCCGCCTGACTGGAGTTTGGAGTGGAGTGGCAGGTTCCGGAGCTGGTGGGGTGGAGCCGCTTGCAGGGGCTGTTGGGTCCGGCGCGGAGGCTGTGCAGGTCTCTGAGGGAGGTACAGCCCCGGGTAACCCCTCAGCCACAGGCATTGTGGGTGGAGCGGGGGTGGCTGGGATTGCTGCCGCTTCTGGAGCTTGTGTGTCTGCTGCCCCTGGAGTTACTGTGCCTGCAAGCGTGGCGGCCCTGGATGGGTCTGTCGCAGCTGGGGTGGTGAGTGGTGGCTGGTCTGGAGACTGGAGTTGTGAGAAGAGCCATGTGCACGGCAATGGAAGTAGAGATTATGGGGGTGGGCAGCGCTCTGGAGGGGGGCATTTCTGGAGACTCGGTTATCCCTGGAGACGCAGGCAGGGTTGGAAGAGGCATCGGAGGAGGGAGAGGAGGCAAAAAAGGGGTAAACGAGCTGGTACTAGAGCCAGGCTCAATTTATGTTTTATCAAACCCCCTTTGCCTAGCTTATTTCTAGCAAATGTTCAGTCCCTGACTAGTAAACTGGACGAATTACATGCAGTTCTTTCATACATGAAGCATCTGGAGTCCTGCTCTGTATTAATTTTTACCGAGACTTGGCTAAATGACTTAGTTCTGGATACTGCGGTCTCTTTTGGAAACAGGATTCTGTTCAGAGCAGACAGAACTTCTTCATCAGGGAAAAGTAGGGGTGGGGGGCTGTGTTTGTATGTCCTGCGTACCTGGTGTATTGATGCTATCTGTATTGGTAATCATTGCTCAGTGGATATTGAATATCTGTCTGTCAAATGTAGACCCTTTTATTTGCCCAGAGAAGTTTCGGTGGCAATTATCATTGCCGTTTATATTCCCCCTCAGGCTAATGTGACAATTGCCCTGGGAATTCTTTACGAGGAAATTGCGAAATTACAATCTGTGTATGTTGAGGCAGTTTTCATTATAGCAGGTGATTTCAATCAAGCTGACCTGAGGAAAGTATTGCCTAAGTTATATAAAAATGTATCGGCTCCAACTAGGGGCATGCGTACCTTGGACCAGGTGTATACAAACCTCAAGTCAGCTTATGAAACTGTTGTTTGCCCCCATATTGGCAGATCCGATCATATGTCCCTGTTTCTCATACCTGTTTACAGGTCATTAGTTAGGAGAGTGCGACCGGTCAGACGTCTGGTAACTATATGGCCGGAGGACGCACTGACTAGATTACAGGATATGTTGGAATTCACAAACTTGGGATTTGTTTATTGATGAGAGTAGGGCAAATGGCGATATAGATATTGACTCTCTAGCATCATTGATATTAGGTTACATCGGTTGCTGTACGGATAGTGTTACAGTAACAAAGAGTATTAAAATATTTCCCAACGTGAAGCCTTGGTTGAACGGGGAAGTTCGATCTCTACTCAAGGCTCGTGATAGAGCGTTTAAATCTGGTGATTTAGAAATGTTGAAATCTTCCAGGTGTGAATTGCAGAAAGGTATTAGGAGGGCTAAAATTAGTTACTCCGCAAAGATTGAAGCTAGAAGTCATGATAACAGGAATCCGAGAAGCCTGTGGCAGATGATCCAGGATATTACTGGTTGTAAAATAAAAAAGGAGGTGATTAGCAATGACAATAATCTATTAGCTGAAGATTTGAACCTGTTCTACTCTAGGTTTGATCAAGAGAATAGTTTTTCTGTTACGCCCCAAATTCCCCGGGTGGGGGAGTCTCCTCTTATGTTGGAGGAGTATGATGTGATTAAATGTCTACGTCGGGTTGATTTGTGTAAATCAGCCGGCCCGGATGGGATTAGCGGTAAAGTCCTCAAGGGGTGTGCAGACCAGTTAAGTTGGATATTAACGGTCTTATTTAATTTGTCCCTTTTTAATTGTGTAGTGCCGAGATGTTTTAAGAAGGCAAATATTGTTCCAGTTCCAAAAAAGGGGGTAGTAAAATGCCTTAATGATTATCGCCCAATTGCACTAACTTCATTGATAATGAAATGCTTTGAAAGGCTGGTATTAGGACATATTCAATCTTTTTTCCCAGTAGATTTTGATCCTTTTCAGTTTGCATATAGGAAAAATCGTTGCACTGATGATGCGGTACTTACAGCACTTCACTCTATTTTAGCTCATTTGGAAGTGAGGGATTCTTATGTTCGGATACTCTTTGTTGATTTTAGTTCTGCTTTTAATACGGTTATTCCCATCTCACTAACATCTAAGTTGTTTGACTTGGGGTTAAGTGGGTCTATTTGTAACTGGGTTTTAAACTTTTTAACTGATAGACCACAAGTAGTTAGAATTGGAGGTGCTGTGTCGGGGGAAGTGTTGATTAAGACTGGTGTTCCCCAGGGTTGTGTTCTCAGCCCCCTATTATACTCGCTATTTACCCACGATTGCGTGTCGACTTCTGATTCTGTGAAAATCATCAAATTTGCTGATGATATTGCAGTCGTTGGGTTAATTAGCAGGAATGATGAGTCCCATTATAGGAAAGAGATCAAAAATTTGGTTTCTTGGAGTGGTGATAATCACTTGCTCCTAAATGGTGACAAGACAAAAGAACTGGTAATTGATTTTCATAGGAGATGTTTAGAGCAGAAATTGCCAGTGTCTATTAACAACCAGGATGTTGATATAGTTGAGTCTTTTAAATTTCTGGGTATCCAGGTTGCGGCAGATTTGACATGGTCTTTAAATACACTGTCCCTAATTAAAAAGGCGCAACAGCGTTTGTTTTTCCTAAGACGTTTGAGGGCCTCGGGAGTTAGCAAAGTAACTATGCTAAACTTTTACAGATGCTCAATTGAGAGCATTCTGACGTTTGGTATCATTATCTGGTATGGCAACTGCACAGCGAGTGAAAGAAGTGCACTGGAACGGGTTGTTAGGACCGCCAGCAAAATCATTGGCGTGCAGCTGCCAACTATTCATGATGTTTATGGGCTTAGGGTTCTAAAGAGAACCAAAGGTATCATATCGGATCCAAGCCATCCATTTCATGAATTTTTTGATAAGCTCCCATCTTTAAAGCGGTTTAGAGTACTTCGGGCACGTACGAGTCGCTTGAGGGTTAGTTTTCTTCCATCTGCTGTGCGCATGTTGAATGCTATGATTGTATCTCTTTAGTTAATTTTAATTTTATTATTTTTGTGAAATTGTTTGTGATAACCTTTACCATGGATTGCTATTCACTGTTTTAAAAAAGTGCAATGTAATTTCGTCTGTCAAACTTGTTTTGCTGATGACAACAATAAATACAATACAATACAATACAATACTTTGTTGATGCACGTGCGGCTACTGCGCACACAATTCACAAACACAGAAAATAATTTTTTTTTTGGTTTGGACTGGAGTGTACTTTCGGGGGTTACAGCACCCTTAACGGTCAAGCCAGCCGGCCCTTTACTTATGACACAGGCGCACGCTTGGCACTACTTTGTTGATGCACGTGCGGCTACTGCGCACACAATTCACAAACAGAGAAAATAATTTTTTTTTTGGTTTGGACTGGAGTGTACTTTCGGGGGTTACAGCACCCTTTAACGGTCAAGCCAGCCGGCCCTTTACTTATGATACAGGCGCACGCTTGGCACTGCTTTGTTGATGCACGTGCGGCTACTGCGCACACAATTCACAAACACAGAAAATAATTTTTTTTTTGGTTTGGACTGGAGTGTACTTTCGGGGGTTACAGCACCCTTAACGGTCAAGCCAGCCGGCCCTTTACTTATGACACAGGCGCACGCTTGGCACTACTTTGTTGATGCACGTGCGGCTACTGCGCACACAATTCACAAACACAGAAAATAATTTTTTTTTTGGTTTGGACTGGAGTGTACTTTCGGGGGTTACAGCACCCTTAACGGTCAAGCCAGCCGGCCCTTTACTTATGACACAGGCGCACGCTTGGCACTACTTTGTTGATGCACGTGCGGCTACTGCGCACACAATTCACAAACACAGAAAATAATTTTTTTTTTGGTTTGGACTGGAGTGTACTTTCGGGGGTTACAGCACCCTTTAACGGTCAAGCCAGCCGGCCCTTTACTTATGATACAGGCGCACGCTTGGCACTACTTTGTTGATGCACGTGCGGCTACTGCGCACACAATTCACAAACACAGAAAATAATTTTTTTTTTGGTTTGGACTGGAGTGTACTTTCGGGGGTTACAGCACCCTTAACGGTCAAGCCAGCCGGCCCTTTACTTATGACACAGGCGCACGCTTGGCACTACTTTGTTGATGCACGTGCGGCTACTGCGCACACAATTCACAAACACAGAAAATAATTTTTTTTTTGGTTTGGACTGGAGTGTACTTTCGGGGGTTACAGCACCCTTAACGGTCAAGCCAGCCGGCCCTTTACTTATGACACAGGCGCACGCTTGGCACTACTTTGTTGATGCACGTGCGGCTACTGCGCACACAATTCACAAACACAGAAAATAATTTTTTTTTTGGTTTGGACTGGAGTGTACTTTCGGGGGTTACAGCACCCTTTAACGGTCAAGCCAGCCGGCCCTTTACTTATGACACAGGCGCACGCTTGGCACTACTTTGTTGATGCACGTGCGGCTACTGCGCACACAATTCACAAACACAGAAAATAATTATTTTTTTGGTTTGGACTGGAGTGTACTTTCGGGGGTTACAGCACCCTTAACGGTCAAGCCAGCCGGCCCTTTACTTATGACACAGGCGCACGCTTGGCACTACTTTGTTGATGCACGTGCGGCTACTGCGCACACAATTCACAAACACAGAAAATAATTTTTTTTTTGGTTTGGACTGGAGTGTACTTTCGGGGGTTACAGCACCCTTAACGGTCAAGCCAGCCGGCCCTTTACTTATGACACAGGCGCACGCTTGGCACTACTTTGTTGATGCACGTGCGGCTACTGCGCACACAATTCACAAACACAGAAAATAATTTTTTTTTTGGTTTGGACTGGAGTGTACTTTCGGGGGTTACAGCACCCTTAACGGTCAAGCCAGCCGGCCCTTTACTTATGACACAGGCGCACGCTTGGCACTACTTTTTTGATGCACGTGCGGCTACTGCGCACACAATTCACAAACACAGAAAATATTTTATTTTTTTAGCACTTGGGGGGAGCACCCCTGATGGACAGAGCACCCCCTGGACAACACTACAGCACCCCTTTAGGACTGGGACACTGCACAGGACTTTGGAGTGGACACAGCCCCTATGGAGAACTGACTGCACAACACAGTCCAGCCAGCCCCTATGGACTTTGAAGTAGTGGACACAGCCCCTATTAACAACAGCAGCACAGCACAACACAGCCAGCCCCTATGGACTTTGAAGTAGTGGACAACAGCAGCACTACACTACACTACACTACACTACACAGCCCTAACTCCCACCCTCCCTCTTCACTGTCCACAGCCGAGTGAGAAAATGGCGCCGACGCGGGTACCTTATATAGGATTCTTTTCTCTCCACTGTATGTCTCTAAACCTGGGTACACACTTAACGATGTGTACCCAGCCCGATGTCTTGTGCAGCGGGACCTGGCAGGGGTGCCAACAACGGCAAGTGCATACACACTTCTTGATGCCGGCAGCGACGGAGTAATAGCAGGGGCCATAATGCATTCGACAGCATTGCCCCCGCTAAAGATATCACGCGCCGGACATGCATGTAGGTGATGTCGCTGACGACGCACAAGGGCGCATCCTCAGTGATATAGCGGGTACACATTGACCAATGTGCCTGATATGTCGTCTGATCCGACGAATCGGACGACATATTGTCTGGTGTGTGCCCGGCATTAGGCTTAGTACATCTACCCCATAGTCTTTCTGTGGGTCACTAGTCTTCCATTCAGTTGGTGTTGGCAGTTGTCGAGTCAAACCACTGCGACTGTTTCTTTGTGTCATGTTTAGGGTATATGTCTGTCATGGATTCCTAAGACAATTGTTTTACTTTTATTGCTTGTACTGATGTGCTTGAATTAACAATACAAGTAAAATACAGTAGGTTTTTCTTTATTTGCATCCCAAAAGCAAACTACAAATCACATGAGTACTAAGTTTTTCATTTCTAAATGATTGAACTGCCAGCCATGTCACCTGATCATGGATCCTGTGCCATCTCAATCACACAGTAGGCTATATTTACACTGAATGTTAGTGCCACCTTAATTTTTCGGCTCCAATCCACCGTGAAGCTACTTTGTAATTATAGCTCAATGCCTCTCACAGCAGCACGAGTGTCAGAGGAGGTTTATGGTCATTTATCAGCTTTTATCACCCCCTACTGGATAGTTTGATGTTTTTTTTAAATATGATTATATTGTTCTAATGTAATATGTCTATGTGGGTAATCTGGCATTTGTGTATTTCGTTGTGTTTGTGTGGGAGGAATGACCACATGCTTTCTAGGCCACTACACATACACTTCTTTTAGAAGTCCGCACATGGTATTGTATGCGCCATAAAGATGATCAGCCTGCAACATAAAGCCCTTATATGATCATGCTGGAGCTTGGTTACTTTTATTGATCTTTACTTGTACACTGCAATATATTCTATTTGTAACCTAATTGCTATTGAAAGTATATAATAATTAACACTTTCTCTGTTTTTCGTACTTTTATCCTGTTTCAGGTTAACTAAAAAGTACCTGCAGGAACTATGCAAGCAGCAAAGACTATACCGCACCCCATACCTAAATGACACTTTATACCTACAATACAAAGGTTTGGACATAAGCTGCAATTCTTTCAACATTTCTAGAGGCATGTGAGGGTGACATATCTATATGACGTGCCTATATGGACACAAAGTTTAATGATGACAGTATAGCAATGCAGTTTTATTGGTAAATTACGTGGCTAGCAAACCCAACCTATGTCAATAAATATGTTATTGTGAGCTGTAAACATTGCTATTGCCATTCCTCATGTATTCCAGGTCTGCATAGATATAAAAGAGAGCTATAGTAAAAGATGACAAGTGCTATATTAAAACTGGCCACAAGGTTTAGATGGGCAATAATCTTAAACACCAGGAATGTTTTGCATATAAATTTTCTCTTCCCTCCTATGGGGGATACTGGAACAATGGGGTACAATGAGAGGAACCTGGGCACTTTAACATTTTTGGTGCTGAAACAGGCTCCTCCCATTTATACACCCCCCACAGCAGCATCCGCTTTCAGTTTTGGTGCAGCTGAAACTAAATAAAAGGGTGTGGTATATTTAGTCGACATTCATTACATCGACATAAGAATGTTGTTGTGTTCATAATGTCAATATTGATGTTATTTTAGCATTGTTGAAAATGTTGACATATTATTTTTGTCTGTAATTCTGTCCCTAATACTAAACCAAACCCCAATGGAAATGTCGACATTCTGTCAATGTCGACATCTTAACCATGTTGAGAACACCAATGTCGGCCTTTTGCTGTTGACATTGTTATGTAATGGCAAAATCTCCAATTGAACCTCCTAATGCCCTTCCTAAAGATAAATGCATGTAACCCAATGATTATGCCCCACTAAGATATAATCCCCTCCATCACACTTTAATTGCGGAGAAATAACAAGAAGATGAGATGTTTGCCTTCTTTAAGTGTATAGGCAAGTAAGAGGCACACATACAGAACATATAGAAGAGCTGCTACAGAAATGTGTTTCTCTTGCTGTCATTTTGTTTCTCTGATTGCACTGTTACATTGTTTAATCTTTTTGTCCTAAAAAGGATTTATGTGTATTGAGAATCTGGAGGAATACACAGGCCTGAAATGTCTGTGGCTGGAGTGCAGGGGCGGATTGGGCCGCCGGGACGCCGGGCTAGTTCCCGCTGGGCCGGTGCCTTTGGTGGCCGGCGGCCACTCAGCCCTTCCTTCACTGACTGACTGACTGTCCTGCCTCCCCCTTGCCTACGCAGCACCGTCCCCGCGATCGCGGCAGCTGCACAGTGCACATTATTGATAAAGTAAATTGAAAAAAAAAAATGGCCGACGGGGGAGCTGCTCAACTTCAGCAGCTCCTCCCAGAAACCTTTGCGGGGCCTGGGGCCGTCAATCACTACTGACGGCTCCACCTCCAGCCTTTCCTGCAGCCCTGCTCCACACTGCATGGTGTGATCGATGTCTATGAGGAGGCTGGAGGAGGGCTGCCGAAGAGCTGGAGGCGGAGCCGTCAATAGTGATTGACGGCCCCAGGCTCAGGCTGCCAGACAGTACCCAACGGCGAGTTGCCAAACACGAGGACAGTGGAGGGAGGTGGTGGCTGCCTGCCAAGTGTCTCTGTGCTCAGTGTGCTGCATCACCAGGTAGGCACCAACATTACATACAACATGTTAAATAAAGTAAGTTCACTCCACTATGTAATATATATATATATATATATTTTATATGGTGTATATATATATTATATAACATATATATATATATATATATATATATATATATATATATATATATATATATATATATAGTATATATGCTATTTATTACATTTCATATATACTTATATGCATAAATGTATATTTAACTATATTTATTTACTTCATATATATATATATGTGTGTGAATATATAAATATGTGTGTGTGTATGTATATATATATATATATATATATATATATACATACATACACACACACACACAATGGGTATGATAAGCCGACAGCGGTGGGTAAGTATACTAACCTACCTCTTTAACCCCCTAACCCTCCCTTGGTGGTCCCTGACCCTAACCTCCCCCCCAGTGGTGCCTAACCTCCCCTTCCCCTAGCCTAACCCTCCCGGTGGTGCCTAACCCTAACCTCCCCCCGAGTGCTGCCTAAACCTAATCCCCCTTTCCCGGGGACTTTGCCGGTACTTACCTGTCTAGACCATTGGGATTGTGGAGCATCGGAGTATCCTGTCCTGTGTCTGGATATCGACGCATGGCATTCTGTCCGCCGGCAATGTGACTGCATACTATATATATATATAGTGAAAAAAATGGGGTGCACTCACCAGTCTTCTTAAATGACAATCTTTATTCAAAAATGGATAAAATACAGCAATTGCGGGATCAACGTTTCGGTCCTAAATTTTGAACCTTTGTCAAGGTATCTTGACAAAGGTCCAAATGTAGGACCGAAACGTTGATCCCGCAATTGCTGTTTTTTATCAATTTTTTAATAAAGATTGTAATAACGGACAGCACTCAGGGACTTGCAAAATGTCTTATGACACACTGAGGGGTCTATGTATTAATAATCGCAGTACTTAGTGATTATTAATGCTCCAACTCGCCAGGAATATTTTCATTTTTAATGAAAATATCCTGGCTATGTGTTACCGGGAACTTGCAGGGACAGCGGTTGCAGTAACCGCTGTCCCCACGAGTTATTTCCCCGTCATAGTGGAGAAGTCTTTCACTGAAGTGAAAGACTTTCCCGGGGAAAGCTGACGCTGCACATGCGCGCAGCGTCAGCCTACGGGGCCGGACAGGGGCTGCGAGAGAGAGATACTGTGGAAAGATGTCTCTCCTGCCCCTCGACACCCCATAGACAAACAGTAGTTTACACCATCTGGAGATGGTGTAAACTACCGGTGCTAAACTCCGAAAAGCATTGCTTTTTGGAGTTTAGTACATACTGTAGCCTAGGGGTCAGATCATAGTCCCCATTGATACTAAAGGGGATTGCAATCTGAAATGCTAATTAGCACTTTGCAGGAGATTTCTGTGAAATCTTCTGCATTGTGATATTAGTACATAAGATCAATACATAAAATTATGCAGAAACTGCAGCTTCTACATAATTTTATGTAAAAAATGGCTTAATACATAGGCTCCTGAGTCTGTTGTGAATTTTGTAAGTCACTGAGTGCTGTCCGTTATTGCCTGAATATGTAAAGACAGCTGCAACTGTGTCCAACTCAGCATCAGGAGGGATCCCGCCCCCCTCAACAGACCCCGCCCCCATTAGGGCTGCTTCCATAAATTTCCCGGGCTGGTTTTCCATCCCAATCCGCCCCTGCTGGAGTGTAACGGTCTGCAGAAGATTGAGAATCTCGACGCTCAGCCGGAGCTGCGCTGCCTCTTTTTACATCAAAACCTGATCCACTAAATTGAGAATCTTCAACACCTGCAAAAACTGGACTCTCTCAACCTCTCAAACAATTACATCAGGACCATAGAAAACCTGTGTGAGTGTTCATATACAGGGGTGTATCTAGGGGTCAGAGCACCCCTGGCAAAGTACTGGACAGGCGCCCCACCCCCACATTTTCAGAATAATTACACTTGGTACTTATTTAATTAAAAAAAAAATTATAGAGATAATAATAAGAAGAAGAAGAAGAAGAAGAAGAAAAAGAAAAACAAAAATGTAACCTTTCCATGTTTCTCCCAGTCGGATTCCCCAAGGACCTTCCTTCCAGTTCAGCCAGCACCCCCTAATGTCTACAAAAATCCAGCCCCCCCCCCTCCTGTCTGACCAGGAGGTGACCAGTCCCAGGGCCAGGCTCCCCAGACATCCAGTCAACAATCAGGCTCAGTACTGCCGCACAGGAGCTTGCAGCATGCATAGCACAGAGGATCCAAGATGGGGCCAACAAGGAGAAATGGAGGAGAGCGATGCTCACTGCACAAAAAGCCGGGCACCGGAGGATGCCAGGAGCATTACTGAGGCCAGCCTTCCCCCCCTTTCTGTCTGACCAGTCAGTCCCCTTCCCCAGCTCCAGCCCCCAATCCCCCGCAGACCAGAGACACTTACATAATTTATTTTCAATATTCTGAGTGCAGCTGCAGTGGCCGGCTCCTCCTCAGTGCAGTGATGAGGCGCACAAGACGTCATAACGTCTCGCGCGCCTTGTCTCAAAGAAAAAATAAAACTATATTAATTTAAACTAGGCAGCCGCCGGCAAGTGCAAGCGCCAGCGGCTGTCTAGCCCTGGATGTCTGCACTGCATAGGAATGAGGGGCGGGCTCGGGACTCCAGTCCTGGCAGACCCATCCTGACTACCCCCTAGCCACAGGTGGCACCGCCAGACAGCGCCCCCCCTCGGCCGGCGCCCCTGGCAAGTGACATCCTGGCCAATGGGTAGATACGCCCCTGTTCATTATACAAGTAGCCGCATAGAAAGTGAGAACTGTATATTCTTTACTGTGAAGGACTGCCAGTCTACTTCATTGTTTGAGGGTAGAGCCGTAACTACACTTTTTGGTGCCCTGTGCCAGAAAGAGCATTGGCGCCCCCCTCATTTTTCAAAGGGACATAATGCACCCAAAAAAGGGCCATGGCTTCATGGGGAAGGGCCAGGGAAGAGATAGGAGAGGCCAGGAGATGCTGGGGATGAAATAAGAGGAAACTACAAGCAAGAATGATTATAAAAAGACATTTGACAGGCCCAAACAGCGCCCCCTGACCTGTTGTGCCCTGTGCGATGGCACCGGCCGCACTACCATAGCTACGGCCCTGGTTATACACATCAATCTATAAGTGCTCTTAGTGAATGGGTTATCATGGTAATAGTAATCTATTTGATTTATTTTATAACGCAATCACTTAAAAAAAAAATAGTGTTATTACTTGTCATATATACACCGTTCAGGCAGCCATTTTATGAACTGCGCTGATGTTTATAATCATGCAACCTTTCAATTTACTAAGAACTAGTGTTTCATGAGTATAGACATCAATTGCCTCCTACTGAATTGATTGGTTGTATTCTCCTTATAAAGTTGGTTTAACCCACATAATGACTGTCTACACTGTAAGTGGCACGTGCTGCTTAAACAAGCGTATTTTGACTACTGTTACACTTCTAAATCCTTAAAATAATATATTTTTTTAAATACTGTATTTAGACAAAATATGAATGTAAACTGAGGGAGGGGAGTGGGGAAACCCCAATTCCTGGTACCAATGCTGTTGTGTCAAAGATCACAAAGATGGTAGATAAATCCACATACAAAATATAATTGGATCAAAGAAAAATATGAATATGAATATAGTAGGGATGTGCACCGGCCACTTTTCGTGTTTTGTGTTTCGGTTTTGGATCTGGATCTTTCTTCGTGTTTTGGATCTGGATTGGTTTTGCCAAAACCACCCTTCCGTGTTTTGGGTTCTGGGTTTTGTGTTTTGGATCTGTATTTTTTTGAAAAAAAGCATAAAAACAGCTTAAATCACAGAATTTGTGGGTTTTTCTGCTCCTATGCTATTATTAACCTCAATAACCTTCATTTCCACTCATTTCCAGTCTATTCTGAACACCTCACACCTCACAATATTGTTTTTATGGCCAAAAGATTGCACCGAGGTAGCTGGATGACTATGCTAAGCGACATGAGTGGGCGGCACAAACACGTGGCCCATCTAGGAGTGACACTGCAGTGGCAGACAGGATGGCAGTTTGAAAAACTAGGCCCCAAACAGTACATACTGCAAAGAAAAAAAAGAGGTGCAAGATGGAATTGTCCTTGGGTCCTCCCACCCACCCTTATGTTGTATAAATAGGACATGCACACTTTAACAAACCAATCATTTCAGTGCCAGGGTCTGCCACATGAATGTGGCTGAAATGATTGGTTCGTTTGGGCCCCCACAAAACAAGCTGGCAATTAATGTGTCCCTGCACAAACTGGCTCTACGGAGGCAAGATGTCGTCCTCATCCTCCTCATCCACCGATTCCTTGGATAAAACAGGAAAAAGGGATTTAGGTGTCCCTGGACTGCTTACGGTCTTAGGCAAAGTTTCTGAACTTGACAGTAACTTTTTATGAACGCGCTGCAGGTGCCGTATAAGGGAGGATGTTCCTAGATGGTTAACGTCCCTACCCCTACTTATTTCACCTTTACATATGGTACATATGGCAAGACAGTTGTTGTCCGGATTTGGATAGAAATATTGCCAGACCAAAGAGGTGGAATGTTTGGTCTTCTGCCCAGGCATGACCGTGATGGGCTTTTCATCCCACGGACAACAACTGTCTCCCCCGGAGCCTGATTTAAACAAACCACATCACCATCAAAATCCTCCTCGCCAACTTCCTCCTCAGTGCCAGCCACACCAGTATCCTAATCCTGTTGTACTTCAACAGTGACATCTTCAATTTGCATATCAGCAAGTGGACTGTGGGTGCTCCTTTCAGCACTTGCAAATGGTGGAAAGAGCCACCTCTTCCCGTCCAGTGCTGAGAAGGTCAGGCATCGCAACCGCCACCACACTTGGACTCTCCTTGGGGATTTGTGATATCTTCTTAGAACGCACAGTTCTTCGCTGTGCTTTTGCCAGCTTAACTCATTTGATTTTTTTAGCGGGAGGAGGGCTTCCATCGTCATGTGAAGCTGAACCACTAGTCATGAACATATGGAAAGACCTTAGCCATTCCTTGCCACTCCGTGTCGTAAATGGCATATTGGCAAGTTTACGTTTCTCTTCAGATGATTTAAATGTTTTTTTCAAGGTCATTTTCCTGAACTTTGTCATTTGGGATTGTATGTGCCCTCTACTATGACATTGGGCATTGGCCTTGGCAAACGACGTTGATGGCATGTTATCGTCTATGTCATGACTAGTGGCAGCAGCTTCAGCACTAGGAGGAAGTGGTTCTTGATCTTTCCCTATTTTATTTTTATTGGAGAAAGTTTGGTCCTCCATTTATGTTATATTGATATATACGTGCGGCTAAGGCGCACACAAACACAGAAAATAATTTTTTATTCTTGTTGGAGACTAGTACACTTTGTGGGTTACACCACCCTTGAAGAAATGAGCCAGCCGGCCCTTTACTTATGGGACACAGGCGCACGCTTGGCGCTGCTCCTTTGTTGATGCAAGTGCAGCTACAGCCCACACAATTCACAAACACAGAAAATATTTTTTTATTTTGTTTGGAGTGCCCTTTGGGGGTTACAGCACCCTTTAGCGGTCAATCCAGCCGGCCCTTTATTTATGGGACACAGGTGCACGCTTGGCATTACTTTGTTGATGCACGTGCGGCTACTGCGCACACAATTCACAAACACAAAAAAATATATTTTTTTATTTTGTTTGGAGTGCCCTTTGGGGGTTACAGCACCCTTTAACGGACAAGCCAGCCGGCCTTTTACTTATGGGACACAGGCGCACGCTTGGCGCTGCTCCTTTGTTGATGCACGTGCAGCCACAGTGCACACAATTCACAAACACATAAAAAAAATTTTTATTTTGTTTGGAGTGCCCTTTGGGGGTTACAGCACCCTTTAGCGGTCAATCCAGCTGGCCCTTTATTTATGGGACACAAGCGCACGCTTGGCACTACTTTGTTGATGCACGTGCGACTACTGCGCACACAATTCACAAACACAAAAAAATATATATTTTTATTTTGTTTGGAGTGCCCTTTGGGGGTTACAGCACCCTTTAACGGACAAGCCAGCCGGCCTTTACTTATGGGACACAGGCGCACGTTTGGCGCTGCTCCTTTGTTGATGCACGTGCAGCCACAGTGCACACAATTCACAAACACAGAAACATTTTTTTATTTTGTTTGGAGTGCCCTTTGGGGGTTACAGCACCCTTTAGCGGTCAATCCAGCCGGCCCTTTATTTATGGGACACAGGCGCACGCTTGGCACTACTTTGTTGATGCACGTGCGGCTACTGCGCATACAATTCACAAACACAAAAAAATATATATTTTTATTTTGTTTGGAGTGCCCTTTGGGGGTTACAGCACCCTTTAACGGACAAGCCAGCCGGCCTTTTACTTAAAGGACACAGGCGCACGCTTGGCGCTGCTCCTTTGTTGATGCACGTGCAGCCACAGTGCACACAATTCACAAACACAGAAAAAATATTTATTTTTTTTGCACTTGGGGGAAGCACACCTGATGGACAGAGCACCCCCTGGACAACACTACAGCACCCCTTTAGGACTGGGACATTGCACAGGACTTTGGAGTGGACACAGCCCCTATGGACAACTGACTGCACAACACAGTCCAGCCAGGCCCTATGGACTTTGAAGTAGTGGACACAGCCCCTGTGGACAACAGCACAACGCAGCACAGCACAACACTACACTGCACTACACTACACAGCCCAGCCAGCCCTAACTCCCACCCTCCCTCTTCACTGTCCACAGCCGAGTGAGAAAATGGCACCGACGTGGGTACCTTATATAGGATCCAAAACCCGCGAAACCCGGAAGGCGGGATGATGACGTTTTGCCTCGATTTCAGATCCGAGTCAGGCGGAAAAAGTCGAGCCTGACTCGGATCGGCCTCGGCTCGGGGGGGTTCGGCTTTCAGAAATCCGAACCCGCTCACCCCTAGAATATAGCCTGAAATGTAAATATATTTGAATATAACTATAAAAATGTTGTTATGAAACATCTCATTTTAAATATTATTTTAAAGGAACAGGAAGCTCTTGGCTGCATTACAATATGTATTCTCCCAGGGTGTATGGTATAGTGTCACGTGGTCAGCTCACATATTGCTCTGGAACAACCTCTGTTGCTGCTGAGATACTACCCCTGTAAAGCTAAAAATAAAACACAATAGAGGGTTATTGCAATACAAAACAACTGATGTCAGAATTTAAGTACAATGTACTTCGGACCTGATTCAGACCCGGTCGCTAAGTTGCGCTCACTCGCTCTGAGCGATTTTCGCCTGTCTGCACATGTGTATAATTTGCAGTGCGCGTGCGCAAGCCAGTCTTTGCGATCTAATTTGGTTGCTCCTAATCCACTATCAGGTCGTTACTTTGAGTGACAGATAGTGCCGTTTGTGGGTGGTAACAGGGGTAGGAGCTTGTAAACGGGGGAGTGGTTTTGCGGACACAGGCATGTCAGGCCGCCAAAACATTGTTGAAAGGGCGTGCATAATTAGCAAAGTAGTGTCATTGTACACGTCACCTGCATGTATTTCAGCCCGCACTGATCGCTGTGCTTGCAGTGGGGAAAGGCAACCTCAAGGGCTGCGAGCAGCTCCGATGACTCGCTGTTACCGATTAATCCTGCAATTCCCATTTGCGAGCGCACTTTGCCGTAGCTCGCTAAGACATAGAGGGCGTCCTTACGCAACGCAGTGTGAGCGCTTCATTTAAATATCCGGCCCCTTTTTGCCAGCGAGTGGCCGCATCTTGCGATCAGGTCTGAACGAACTCCTTAGTTTGGCAGTAGAGTGTCCCTTATCTAAATTAAACTGTTTTAAATAATGTGCTTGTGTTCCAGCTTGTCTCCCAGGTCTGACCACCCTGCAAATTGCTCACAATCAATTACACACAGTGGAAGATATACAGCACCTACAGGAATGCCACAGTATTAGTGTCCTGGATTTATCTCATAATAAACTGGATGATCCTGCTGTATTTGATATCCTTGAGAAGATGCCATACTTGGTATGTGAAGTTAAAGTGCCCTGCAGCCAATCAATTACTAGGCTGCATATCAAGGTTGGCTGGTTTAAATCACTTCTGTTTAAACCAAATGTTTTTTTTAATTATGCTTGACTACAGGCATAACGCTGTGACTGGTATTATTCCACATTCTCAATGCTTGTGGTCTTTATATGAGTAAGCTGAACCAATGCAGTAAATCACACACACTACAAAGATATAGGGAGGGTGAACCAGATGAGAGGTGCTAAATCTGCCTAGTATCAAGCTAAAACTTCTCCCCCAACAATCCAATAGGGCAGGAAAAAAAACACAACTAACATTCTCAATCTTAAAGAGTAAGCAACACCAACACATAAAACAGGCAATACACAGAGAAACACCTCATGGTTTAATCTCCATGTTTACATTTGTATTTAAATTCAAAACCTTCAGTCCTCTTGAGATGAGTGGAAGAAAGAAAGACTTAAGGCCAAATGTAATAGGGTGACAGTTTGGAAAATGTGACAGTTTAGCGGTAAACTCTGACACTGGTTGAGTTTAATCTTCAAAATGGGAAAACATCTGGATGAGAGTTTAAATCGTGAGAGTTTTTTGAGTCTAAAAACCATGTGACTCTATTACATTGACTTTTGCTAAACTCTCACATTTGCCAAACTCTCACCCTATTACATTTGGCCCTTAATCTCTGTGGTGTCACAAGTGACATCTTATGAATGGTGGACGAGCAAAAAAGCGCAATTGAAAGAGTTAACCCTAATGTATTTCCCATTATTGAACAACGTCTGACTGCTCATACATCTTCAGCTAGTGTAGAAATATTTTTTTTCTTCTTGCGGTTTAGTTCACTTGAAGCTTCGAAACAGACCGGGAACTGAAAAGGCCTCTAAACTAGTGTTTATTTTAAAAATGTTTAATGCCAGTGACATATCCAGTTCTAATGCTTAACTCCTTTTGTGTGTGAGTGTGTGTGTGTTTCTCAGAAAAGTGCTTTTGCATGTTTTAATTATGTTTAGTCTAAAGCTGCCCACACACATAGCGATATTTTACCCGATCTGACTGATTCCGACAAATTGGAACAACAGATCATGTAAAACATGGCCAAATCCTGAGTAAATCGTGAGTCCCCACTCACGATCACGATGCGATATGCGCCCCGCTGGACGCACATCGCATCTTTAGATCTGCCATGCAGTAGGGCAGATCTGACAATCTAGGACACGATGCAGCGTGAAAGTCTGACTGCAGGAGAGATCGTATGAAGATTGGACACCAAATTGTGTGCAGATCATGTGGAGATCGTGTGCAGAGCGGCCGGGGAAAGTTGCAAGGGAAATCGTACACAAATCGTACACATCGGCTGATCGTGTGCAGATCGCTATGTGTGTGGGGACCTTTAAATTGGTTTTATTGAAAGATGTCAAATAAATAATTTCAAACCCTAATAACTTTGGATTGTTAATGTTAGAAAGCATTAAAACGTGATTGTCCAAGGTTTCTAATAGATAGCAACGTTTCACAGTATTAATATAACAAGCAGGATTCAATTTTTTATTCATTTAAACATTAATGCAAAAAACTGGTTTAAACCAAAAACAACTGTTTAAACAAACAATAAGCCTATTTTCTTGTTTGTTTTTTTTTAAAATAAAGTTTTTTGTCCAACCCTGCTGCATATACATTAGAGAAGTGAAGATTAACATTTAATGACACTGAAGCAGATGGCATATAGCATTGTAATCCACTGTAGCTAAATAATCACTATAACCTGATTTTAAAAACAACAACAAACATCAACCATGAAGTGGAGATTTTAGGTGCATTGTGCCTGACTGCTGCAGGTATACTCAGAAATGTCACTTTTTCTTGCCTTGATTGCCATACTTAATCTTTGCTTCTGTTCTTCCCATATAGCATGGTGCCATACTTAGTCTTTGCTTCTGTTCTTTCCTTGTAGCATGTTGCCATACTTAATCTTTGCTTCTGTTCTTCCCATATAGCATGGTACCATACTTAGTCTTTGCTTCTGTTCTTTCCTTGTAGCATGTTGCCATACTTAGTCTTTGCTTCTGTTCTTTCCTTGTAGCATGTTGCCATACTTAATCTTTGCTTCTGTTCTTCCCATATAGCATGTTGCCATACTTAGTCTTTGCCTCTGTTCTTCCCATATAGCATGTTGCCATACTTAGTCTTTGCTTCTGTTCTTTCCTTGTAGCATGTTGCCATACTTAGTCTTTGCCTCTGTTCTTTCCTTGTAGCATGTTGCCATACTTAGTCTTTGCTTCTGTTCTTCCCATATAGCATGTTGCCATACTTAGTCTTTGCCTCTGTTCTTCCCATATAGCATGTTGCCATACTTAGTCTTTGCTTCTGTTCTTTCCTTGTAGTATGTTGCCATACTTAGTCTTTGCTTCTGTTCTTTTCTTGTAGCATGTTGCCATACTTAGTCTTTGCTTCTGTTCTTTCCTTGTAGCATGTTGCCATACTTAGTCTTTGCTTCTGTTCTTTCCTTGAAGCATGTTGCCATACTTAGTCTTTGCTTCTGTTATTTCCTTGTAGCATGTTACCATACTTAGTCTTTGCTTCTGTTCTTTCCTTGTAGCATGTTGCTATACTTAGTCTTTGCTTCTGTTCTTCCCATATAGCATGTTGCCATACTTAGTCTTTGCTTCTGTTCTTTCCTTGTAGCATGTTGCTATACTTAATCTTTGCTTCTGTTCTTTCCTTGTGGCATGTTGCCATACTTTTTCTTTGCTTCTGTTCTTTCCTTGTAGCATGTTGCCATACTTAGTCTTTGCTTCTGTTCTTTCCTTGAAGCATGTTGCCATACTTAGTCTTTGCTTCTGTTCTTTCCTTGTAGCATGTTGCCATACTTAGTCTTTGCTTCTGTTCTTTCCTTGTAGCATGTTGCCATACTTAGTCTTTGCTTCTGTTCTTTCCTTGTAGCATGTTGCCATACTTAGTCTTTGCCTCTGTTCTTCCCATATAACATGTTGCCATACTTAGTCTTTGCTTCTGTTCTTTCCTTGTAGCATGTTACCATACTTAGTCTTTGCTTCTGTTCTTTCCTTGTAGCATGTTGCTATACTTAGTCTTTGCTTCTGTTCTTTCCTTGTAGCATGTTGCCATACTTAGTCTTTGCTTCTGTTCTTTCCTTGTAGCATGTTGCCATACTTAATCTTTGCTTCTGTTCTTCCCATATAGCATGGTACCATACTTAGTCTTTGCTTCTGTTCTTTCCTTGTAGCATGTTGCCATACTTAGTCTTTGCTTCTGTTCTTTCCTTGTAGCATGTTGCCATACTTAATCTTTGCTTCTGTTCTTCCCATATAGCATGTTGCCATACTTAGTCTTTGCCTCTGTTCTTCCCATATAGCATGTTGCCATACTTAGTCTTTGCTTCTGTTCTTTCCTTGTAGCATGTTGCCATACTTAGTCTTTGCCTCTGTTCTTTCCTTGTAGCATGTTGCCATACTTAGTCTTTGCTTCTGTTCTTCCCATATAGCATGTTGCCATACTTAGTCTTTGCCTCTGTTCTTCCCATATAGCATGTTGCCATACTTAGTCTTTGCTTCTGTTCTTTCCTTGTAGTATGTTGCCATACTTAGTCTTTGCTTCTGTTCTTTTCTTGTAGCATGTTGCCATACTTAGTCTTTGCTTCTGTTCTTTCCTTGTAGCATGTTGCCATACTTAGTCTTTGCTTCTGTTCTTTCCTTGAAGCATGTTGCCATACTTAGTCTTTGCTTCTGTTATTTCCTTGTAGCATGTTACCATACTTAGTCTTTGCTTCTGTTCTTTCCTTGTAGCATGTTGCTATACTTAGTCTTTGCTTCTGTTCTTCCCATATAGCATGTTGCCATACTTAGTCTTTGCTTCTGTTCTTTCCTTGTAGCATGTTGCTATACTTAGTCTTTGCCTCTGTTCTTCCCATATAACATGTTGCCATACTTAATCTTTGCTTCTGTTCTTCCCATATAGCATGGTGCCATACTTAGTCTTTGCTTCTGTTCTTTCCTTGTAGCATGTTGCCATACTTAATCTTTGCTTCTGTTCTTCCCATATAGCATGGTACCATACTTAGTCTTTGCTTCTGTTCTTTCCTTGTAGCATGTTGCCATACTTAGTCTTTGCTTCTGTTCTTTCCTTGTAGCATGTTGCCATACTTAATCTTTGCTTCTGTTCTTCCCATATAGCATGTTGCCATACTTAGTCTTTGCCTCTGTTCTTCCCATATAGCATGTTGCCATACTTAGTCTTTGCTTCTGTTCTTTCCTTGTAGCATGTTGCCATACTTAGTCTTTGCCTCTGTTCTTTCCTTGTAGCATGTTGCCATACTTAGTCTTTGCTTCTGTTCTTCCCATATAGCATGTTGCCATACTTAGTCTTTGCCTCTGTTCTTCCCATATAGCATGTTGCCATACTTAGTCTTTGCTTCTGTTCTTTCCTTGTAGTATGTTGCCATACTTAGTCTTTGCTTCTGTTCTTTTCTTGTAGCATGTTGCCATACTTAGTCTTTGCTTCTGTTCTTTCCTTGTAGCATGTTGCCATACTTAGTCTTTGCTTCTGTTCTTTCCTTGAAGCATGTTGCCATACTTAGTCTTTGCTTCTGTTATTTCCTTGTAGCATGTTACCATACTTAGTCTTTGCTTCTGTTCTTTCCTTGTAGCATGTTGCTATACTTAGTCTTTGCTTCTGTTCTTCCCATATAGCATGTTGCCATACTTAGTCTTTGCTTCTGTTCTTTCCTTGTAGCATGTTGCTATACTTAATCTTTGCTTCTGTTCTTTCCTTGTGGCATGTTGCCATACTTTTTCTTTGCTTCTGTTCTTTCCTTGTAGCATGTTGCCATACTTAGTCTTTGCTTCTGTTCTTTCCTTGAAGCATGTTGCCATACTTAGTCTTTGCTTCTGTTCTTTCCTTGTAGCATGTTGCCATACTTAGTCTTTGCTTCTGTTCTTTCCTTGTAGCATGTTGTCATACTTAGTCTTTGCTTCTGTTCTTTTCTTGTAGCATGTTGCCATACTTTTTCTTTGCTTCTGTTCTTTCCTTGTAGCATGTTGCTATACTTAATCTTTGCTTCTGTTCTTTCCTTGTAGCATGTTGCCATACTTAGTCTTTGCTTCTGTTCTTTCCTTGTAGCATGTTGCCATACTTAGTCTTTGCTTCTGTTCTTTCCTTGTAGCATGTTGCCATACTTAGTCTTTGCTTCTGTTCTTTCCTTGTAGCATGTTGCCATACTTAGTCTTTGCTTCTGTTCTTTCCTTGTAGCATGTTGCCATACTTAGTCTTTGCCTCTGTTCTTCCCATATAACATGTTGCCATACTTAGTCTTTGCTTCTGTTCTTTCCTTGTAGCATGTTACCATACTTAGTCTTTGCTTCTGTTCTTTCCTTGTAGCATGTTGCTATACTTAGTCTTTGCTTCTGTTCTTTCCTTGTAGCATGTTGCCATACTTAGTCTTTGCTTCTGTTCTTTCCTTGTAGCATGTTGCCATACTTAATCTTTGCTTCTGTTCTTCCCATATAGCATGGTACCATACTTAGTCTTTGCTTCTGTTCTTTCCTTGTAGCATGTTGCCATACTTAGTCTTTGCTTCTGTTCTTTCCTTGTAGCATGTTGCCATACTTAATCTTTGCTTCTGTTCTTCCCATATAGCATGTTGCCATACTTAGTCTTTGCCTCTGTTCTTCCCATATAGCATGTTGCCATACTTAGTCTTTGCTTCTGTTCTTTCCTTGTAGCATGTTGCCATACTTAGTCTTTGCCTCTGTTCTTTCCTTGTAGCATGTTGCCATACTTAGTCTTTGCTTCTGTTCTTCCCATATAGCATGTTGCCATACTTAGTCTTTGCCTCTGTTCTTCCCATATAGCATGTTGCCATACTTAGTCTTTGCTTCTGTTCTTTCCTTGTAGTATGTTGCCATACTTAGTCTTTGCTTCTGTTCTTTTCTTGTAGCATGTTGCCATACTTAGTCTTTGCTTCTGTTCTTTCCTTGTAGCATGTTGCCATACTTAGTCTTTGCTTCTGTTCTTTCCTTGAAGCATGTTGCCATACTTAGTCTTTGCTTCTGTTCTTTCCTTGTAGCATGTTGCCATACTTAGTCTTTGCTTCTGTTCTTTCCTTGTAGCATGTTGTCATACTTAGTCTTTGCTTCTGTTCTTTTCTTGTAGCATGTTGCCATACTTTTTCTTTGCTTCTGTTCTTTCCTTGTAGCATGTTGCTATACTTAATCTTTGCTTCTGTTCTTTCCTTGTAGCATGTTGCCATACTTAGTCTTTGCTTCTGTTCTTTCCTTGTAGCATGTTGCCATACTTAGTCTTTGCTTCTGTTCTTTCCTTGTAGCATGTTGCCATACTTAGTATTTGCTTCTGTTCTTTCCTTGTAGCATGTTGCCATACTTAGTCTTTGCTTCTGTTCTTTCCTTGTAGCATGTTGCCATACTTAGTCTTTGCCTCTGTTCTTCCCATATAACATGTTGCCATACTTAGTCTTTGCTTCTGTTCTTTCCTTGTAGCATGTTACCATACTTAGTCTTTGCTTCTGTTCTTTCCTTGTAGCATGTTGCTATACTTAGTCTTTGCTTCTGTTCTTTCCTTGTAGCATGTTGCCATACTTAGTCTTTGCTTCTGTTCTTTCCTTGTAGCATGTTGCCATACTTAATCTTTGCTTCTGTTCTTCCCATATAGCATGGTACCATACTTAGTCTTTGCTTCTGTTCTTTCCTTGTAGCATGTTGCCATACTTAGTCTTTGCTTCTGTTCTTTCCTTGTAGCATGTTGCCATACTTAGTCTTTGCTTCTGTTCTTCCCATATAGCATGTTGCCATACTTAGTCTTTGCCTCTGTTCTTCCCATATAGCATGTTGCCATCCTTAGTCTTTGCTTCTGTTCTTTCCTTGTAGCATGTTGCCATACTTAGTCTTTGCCTCTGTTCTTTCCTTGTAGCATGTTGCCATACTTAGTCTTTGCTTCTGTTCTTCCCATATAGCATGTTGCCATACTTAGTCTTTGCCTCTGTTCTTCCCATATAGCATGTTGCCATACTTAGTCTTTGCTTCTGTTCTTTCCTTGTAGTATGTTGCCATACTTAGTCTTTGCTTCTGTTCTTTTCTTGTAGCATGTTGCCATACTTAGTCTTTGCTTCTGTTCTTTCCTTGTAGCATGTTGCCATACTTAGTCTTTGCTTCTGTTCTTTCCTTGAAGCATGTTGCCATACTTAGTCTTTGCTTCTGTTCTTTCCTTGTAGCATGTTACCATACTTAGTCTTTGCTTCTGTTCTTTCCTTGTAGCATGTTGCTATACTTAGTCTTTGCTTCTGTTCTTCCCATATAGCATGTTGCCATACTTAGTCTTTGCTTCTGTTCTTTCCTTGTAGCATGTTGCCATACTTAATCTTTGCTTCTGTTCTTTCCTTGTGGCATGTTGCCATACTTTTTCTTTGCTTCTGTTCTTTCCTTGTAGCATGTTGCCATACTTAGTCTTTGCTTCTGTTCTTTCCTTGTAGCATGTTGCCATACTTAGTCTTTGCTTCTGTTCTTTCCTTGTAGCATGTTGCCATACTTAGTCTTTGCTTCTGTTCTTTCCTTGTAGCATGTTGTCATACTTAGTCTTTGCTTCTGTTCTTTTCTTGTAGCATGTTGCCATACTTTTTCTTTGCTTCTGTTCTTTCCTTGTAGCATGTTGCTATACTTAATCTTTGCTTCTGTTCTTTCCTTGTAGCATGTTGCCATACTTAGTCTTTGCTTCTGTTCTTTCCTTGTAGCATGTTGCCATACTTAGTCTTTGCTTCTGTTCTTTCCTTGTAGCATGTTGCCATACTTAATCTTTGCTTCTGTTCTTCCCATATAGCATGGTACCATACTTAGTCTTTGCTTCTGTTCTTTCCTTGTAGCATGTTGCCATACTTAATCTTTGCTTCTGTTCTTTCCTTGTAGCATGTTGCCATACTTAATCTTTGCTTCTGTTCTTCCCATATAGCATGTTGCCATACTTAGTATTTGCCTCTGTTCTTCCCTTATAGCATGTTGCCATACTTAGTCTTTGCTTCTGTTCTTTCCTTGTAGCATGTTGCCATACTTAGTCTTTGCTTCTGTTCTTCCCATATAGCATGTTGCCATACTTAGTCTTTGCTTCTGTTCTTTCCTTGTAGCATGTTGCTATACTTAGTCTTTGCTTCTGTTCTTCCCATATAGCATGTTGCCATACTTAGTCTTTGCTTCTGTTCTTTCCTTGTAGCATGTTGCTATACTTAATCTTTGCTTCTGTTCTTTCCTTGTGGCATGTTGCCATACTTTTTCTTTGCTTCTGTTCTTTCCTTGTAGCATGTTGCCATACTTAGTCTTTGCTTCTGTTCTTTCCTTGTAGCATGTTACCATACTTAGTCTTTGCTTCTGTTCTTTCCTTGTAGCATGTTGCTATACTTAGTCTTTGCTTCTGTTCTTTCCATATAGCATGTTGCCATACTTAGTCTTTGCCTCTGTTCTTCCCATATAGCATGTTGCCATACATAGTCTTTGCTTCTGTTCTTTCCTTGTAGCATGTTGCCATACTTAGTCTTTGCTTCTGTTCTTTCCTTGTAGCATGTTGCCATACTTAGTCTTTGCTTCTGTTCTTTCCTTGTAGCATGTTACCATACTTAGTCTTTGCTTCTGTTCTTTCCTTGTAGCATGTTGCTATACTTAATCTTTGCTTCTGTTCTTTCCTTGTGGCATGTTGCCATACTTTTTCTTTGCTTCTGTTCTTTCCTTGTAGCATGTTGCCATACTTAGTCTTTGCTTCTGTTCTTTCCTTGTAGCATGTTGCCATACTTAGTCTTTGCTTCTGTTCTTTCCTTGTAGCATGTTGCCATACTTAATCTTTGCTTCTGTTCTTCCCATATAGCATGGTACCATACTTAGTCTTTGCTTCTGTTCTTTCCTTTTAGCATGTTGCCATACTTAATCTTTGCTTCTGTTCTTTCCTTGTAGCATGTTGCCATACTTAATCTTTGCTTCTGTTCTTCCCATATAGCATGTTGCCATACTTAGTATTTGCCTATGTTCTTCCCTTATAGCATGTTGCCATACTTAGTCTTTGCTTCTGTTCTTTCCTTGTAGCATGTTGCCATACTTAGTCTTTGCTTCTGTTCTTCCCATATAGCATGTTGCCATACTTAGTCTTTGCTTCTGTTCTTTCCTTGTAGCATGTTGCTATACTTAGTCTTTGCTTCTGTTCTTCCCATATAGCATGTTGCCATACTTAGTCTTTGCTTCTGTTCTTTCCTTGTAGCATGTTGCTATACTTAATCTTTGCTTCTGTTCTTTCCTTGTGGCATGTTGCCATACTTTTTCTTTGCTTCTGTTCTTTCCTTGTAGCATGTTGCCATACTTAGTCTTTGCTTCTGTTCTTTCCTTGTAGCATGTTACCATACTTAGTCTTTGCTTCTGTTCTTTCCTTGTAGCATGTTGCTATACTTAGTCTTTGCTTCTGTTCTTCCCATATAGCATGTTGCCATACTTAGTCTTTGCCTCTGTTCTTCCCATATAGCATGTTGCCATACATAGTCTTTGCTTCTGTTCTTTCCTTGTAGCATGTTGCCATACTTAGTCTTTGCTTCTGTTCTTTCCTTGTAGCATGTTGCCATACTTAGTCTTTGCTTCTGTTCTTTCCTTGTAGCATGTTACCATACTTAGTCTTTGCTTCTGTTCTTTCCTTGTGGCATGTTGCTATACTTAATCTTTGCTTCTGTTCTTTCCTTGTGGCATGTTGCCATACTTTTTCTTTGCTTCTGTTCTTTCCTTGTAGCATGTTGCCATACTTAGTCTTTGCTTCTGTTCTTTCCTTGTAGCATGTTGCCATACTTAGTCTTTGCTTCTGTTCTTTCCTTGTAGCATGTTGCCATACTTAGTCTTTGCTTCTGTTCTTTCCTTGTAGCATGTTGCCATACTTAATCTTTGCTTCTGTTCTTTTCTTGCAGCATGTTGCCATACTTTTTCTTTGCTTCTGTTCTTTCCTTGTAGCATGTTGCCATACTTAGTCTTTGCTTCTGTTCTTTCCTTGTAGCATGTTGCCATACTTAGTCTTTGCTTCTGTTCTTTCCTTGTAGCATGTTGCCATACTTAGTCTTTGCTTCTGTTCTTTCCTTGTAGCATGTTGCCATACTTAGTCTTTGCTTCTGTTCTTTCCTTGTAGCATGTTGCCATACTTAGTCTTTGCCTCTGTTCTTCCCATATAACATGTTGTCATACTTAGTCTTTGCTTCTGTTCTTTCCTTGTAGCATGTTACCATACTTAGTCTTTGCTTCTGTTCTTTCCTTGTAGCATGTTGCTATACTTAGTCTTTGCCTCTGTTCTTCCCATATAGCATGTTGCCATACTTAGTCTTTGCTTCTGTTCTTTCCTTGTAGCATGTTGCCATACTTAGTCTTTGCCTCCGTTCTTCCCATATAGCATGTTGCCATACTTAGTCTTTGCTTCTGTTCTTTCCTTGTAGCATGTTGCCATACTTAGTCTTTGCCTCCGTTTTTCCCATATAGCATGTTGCCATACTTAGTCTTTGCTTCTGTTCTTCCCATATAGCATGTTGCCATACTTAGTCTTTGCCTCTGTTCTTCCCATATAACATGTTGCCATACTTAGTCTTTGCTTCTGTTCTTTCCTTGTAGCATGTTACCATACTTAGTCTTTGCTTCTGTTCTTTCCTTGTAGCATGTTGCTATACTTAGTCTTTGCCTCTGTTCTTCCCATATAGCATGTTGCCATACTTAGTCTTTGCTTCTGTTCTTTCCTTGTAGCATGTTGCCATACTTAGTCTTTGCCTCCGTTCTTCCCATATAGCATGTTGCCATACTTAGTCTTTGCTTCTGTTCTTTCCTTGTAGCATGTTGCCATACTTAGTCTTTACCTCCGTTTTTCCCATATAGCATGTTGCCATACTTAGTCTTTGCTTCTGTTTTTCCCATATAGCATGTTGCTATACTTAGGGGGTCATTCAGACCCGCTCGCGAGCAAATTTCGCTCGCTAGCGGGTCGATGTTGTGATACTGCGCATGCGCACGACGGAGGGAGCTCCGTCGTGCGCATGCTCGAGACCCGGCGAGCGACGAGAAATACGTCGCTCGCGGTCTCGCATCAAAGGGGGCGTGCTGTCGATGGTGACTGACAGCACGCCCCCTTTGGTGGGCGTGCTGGGGGCGTGGCTACCAGACGGAGGCGTTCCCATGGGAACGCCTACCATCTGAGTCCGGCCCCACTGACATCAGTAATGATGTCAGTGGGAGTGACTTTGGCTCTGATAGAGCCAAAATCACTCCTGGGCTTGCGGCAGCGAGACCCTACCGCAGGGTCTCGTCGCAAGCCCGATGGTCGCGATGGTCTTTGACCATTGCAACCATCATCATGGACGCTCGCTATAGCTGTGGGTGGTCACCCACAGCTATACGAGCGTCCAGGAGGACGCTCCATTATCATGGAGGAGGGCCCTGATTCAGAGCGAGCGCTCTGATCAGAGCGTCCGGCTCTGAATCAGGCCCTTAGTCTTTGCTTCTGTTCTTTCCTTGTAGCATGTTGCCATACTTAATCTTTGCTTCTGTTCTTTCCTTATATCATGTTTTAAACTTGATGGGAAATGAAGTAATTAAGAATATTCCTAATTATAGAAAGATAGTTACAGTGTGGTTGAAAGATCTAACTTATCTTGATGACAGACCCATCTTTCCAAAGGACAGGTAAAATGTAGTGTCTGGTGGAATGTTATACATACAATAATTGGAAGTACTAACTGTATGTCATGCAGGGCAAACTCTACCCAGCTAGATATTATCTGCAGCTAGGTAAGTCACTCTTAGTGAAGAATGTTATTTTCAAATATATTTACTAATTAAATAAAGTTTAAATAGAAGTTTAATAGTAAAGGTGCCTACACAATTACATTTATTGTTACATAATGTCAAAAAGATCTCTCAGAAAGTTGTGAGAGTTCAGTACTGGAATAAAGTTCTCTTTCATGCACATGGATAGATTGGGCGATTCTAATTGTGCAGTGTCTTTCCTGCCCATGCTTCATATACCAAGGTTTGTCCTATGTGTGTATAAATCATTACATAAAAAGATTACTTATGAAAAGAACTTTCAGTTATGATGTATTGATTTGTTGCATGTGTTGGATATCTTTAGATCACTGGACCTCATTCAGAGTCGGTCGCGAGCGCCAATGTGCTCGTAACTGACTCGATGGTTTGGCCTGCGTACGCGCAGCGGCCAGCAGAAAGCTTCCTGGGGCTTACGAGTGCCCAGACCCAACCTTAGGGTCTGGTCGTAAGCCCCGATGGTCGTGATGGTGATCACCATCGCGACCATCAACCTGGTCGGTCATTAAGCTGTGGGTGGTAACCCACAGCTTAACGATCGACAAGGAGGCGGCCGTTCAGGATGCAAGCGGCCGCCCTGATTCAGTGCGACCTCTTACAACTAACGACCGCATCTGAATGAAGTCCACTGTTCCTTCTAAGTTAGACAATCTTAAAATTCTAACTTGCTAGGGAAAATATTGCACACTGTAAGGGTGGTAACCTCATTATTTTGACTTTTAACTCTTTGTTTTTCTGAACTACGCACGTTAGACAGAATATTGCTTTGGGCTGAAACTACTGATGTTACACACATGTAAGGATTTAATTCATTTTGATGGAAAAATCTGTTCACAAATTAACAGAGAGGCTCTACTTGCCGAGTGCCCGCTGAGATTTTGTTTCCAGCGGGCGCCCGGCTCCCTCCCCGCAGCGGCAGCCGGAAGCTGGAGCTAACTCCTGAGCTCCGGTTTCCGGCTCCCGCAGTGTGCAGTGCATTATGGGAGAGGCATCATGACGTCTCTCCCATAGTTCAGAGGAGCAGCTGGGCGGACCAGAGGCAGCGGACGCAGGAGCGGGGCTTAAGGTAATAAGCAGCTTCACTATAAGGGACATCACTTCTGGGGGCATTACTCAAGGGGCATTACTAATGGGGGCATTGCATAGGGGGCACTGCATAAGGGACCCCACTACTGAGGGCACTGAAGAAGGGGATCTGCATATGGGGTACTACCACTGTGGGCACTGCATAAGGGGCACCACTACTGGGGTCACTGAATAAGGGACACTACCACTGTGGGCACTGCATAAGAGGTACTACCACTACTGGGGGCACTACCTAAGGGGCACCACTCCTGAGGGCACTGCATAAGGGGCACTACCAGCACTGTGGGCTCTGCATAAGTGGAACCACTACTGGAGGCACTGAATAAGGGGCACTACCACTCTGGGCATTGCATAAGGGGTACTACCACTACTGGGGAAACTTCATAAGGGGCACTACCACTACTGGGGGAACTGCATAAGGGGCACCACTACTGGGGGCACTACATAAGAGGCACTACCACTGTGGGCACTGCATAAGGGGCACTACCACTACTGGGGGAACTGCATATGGGGCACCACTACTGGGGGCACTGCATAAGGGGCACCATTACTGGGGTCACTGAATAAGGGACACTACCATTGTGGACACTGCATAAGGGGCACTACCACTACTGGGGGAACTGCATAAGGGGCACCACTACTGGGGGCACTACATAAGAGGCACTACCACTGTGGGCACTGCATAAGGGGCACTACCACTACTGGGGGAACTGCATAAGGGGCACCACTACTGGAGGCACTGCATAAGGGGCACCACTACTGGGGGCACTGCATAAGGGGCACCACTACTGGGATCACTGACTAAGGGACACTACCATTGTGGGCACTGCATAAGGGGCACTACCACTACTGGGGGCATTGCATAAGGGGCACTACCAGCACTGCATAAGGGGCACCACTACTGGGGGCACTGCATAAGTGGCTCCACTACAATGGGCATTGCATAAGGGGCGCTATTGCTGTGTTCATTATGTGTAAGGGGCACTACTACTGTGGGCATTATGTGTATTAGGGGCACTACTACTGTGGGCATTGTGTATAAGGTGCACAAATGTGGGCATTATGTAAAAGGGGCACTGCTGTTTGTCATGAATAAGGGACACTACTATGTGATGTCATGTGAATCGGGTGAATCAAGATTGTGCTACTGTGGCGTAATTTGAATTGTGAATACTATTGTGTGACCACGCCCCCGTCTTTTGAGACCATGTCCCTTTATATTTTTTTAAAAGGTACAGGGGGGGTAGTGCGTTCCACCATTTCTCTAGGACCACTTTAAGCACTGTATATTAGTATAACCTCATGGAGGTTTCCATTGTTATTTTTCCATTATTATCTTCTATTAACTTTTTATAGCAGCATTTTTCAAACACTGTGCTGTAGCCAGTAGCAGCTCCAGACACGGGCAAGCCGGTCTGTCGCCCAGAGTGCCATTAGTTGGCGCAGGAACAGCCCTCTCTCCACCTGGCGCTATTTTGATGATAAACGCTCATGGGGAGTGGAGGAGGGAAGGGCCGGCAACACAGGACGGCGCTGGTTGCAGTAAAGCCTAGCGCCGGCCCTGGCCGTAGCACACTAGTGTGTTGCGAGCCGTTGTCAAGTGTGCCGCGAGGTCAGTGCAGTCAGAGCTGACTTTACTTGTACTGCTGGCCCGGGGCTCAGGCAAGCCTGGGCCGTGACCTATGGAGATGCCTGCACACTGCTCCCAGCACTGTGTGCACAGTCACTGAGGTTTTTTTTTCTATGGGGGCCAATTAGATTGTTTGTTTTTTTTTCCTGTGGGGACATTTTCTTTTAGATTTTTTTTCTGTGGGGGCCAATGTGTGTGTTTGTTTTTGTTCTGTGGGGACCATTGTGTTTTCAATGTGTGTTTGTTTTACTGTGGAGGCCAATGTCTGTTCTTTTTCCTGTGGGTGGGGGGGATTTTGAGTGTCTTTTTCCTGTGGGGGCCAATGTGCTTGTTTTTAACCCGCGGACTGATGGTGTGCCTTAGCAATTTTAAAATCTTGTTCGGTGTGTGCGAGTTGAAAACGGTCGAAAATCACTGTTTTATAGCATTCAGTACACATGTTATAATTTAATATAAATATAGATTGGTTGTATTTGAAAGTACAGAAGGTACTGTGTAAATAAATAAATACATAACATGTCACAGGTGGCCCATCACCACCATAATAATATACTGCATTGGGCCACTATGTTACATAGCAGCCATTTGAGAATCAGACATTTGATCAACACTCAGCACCTTTTAACCAGTAAGCAGCAATCTGCAACCAACCTGACCATCATGCAGCAAACGTTTGACAAGCGCATAACTCAGTATCCAGCAGGGCCTTAGCTAGGGTAGTGCGGCCGGTGCCATCGCACAGAGCACCACAGGTCAGGAGGCGCTGTTTGGGCCTGTCAAATTTCTGTTTATTATTCATTCTCACTTGTAGATCCCCCTTATTTCATCCCCAGCATCTCCTGGCCTCTCCTATCTCTTCCCTGGCCCTTTCCCATGAGGCCATTCCCCTTTTTTGGGTGCATTATGTCCCTTTGAAAAATGAGGGGGGCGCCAATGCTCTTTCTGGCACAGGGCACCAAAAAGTCTAGTTACGGCTCTGATATCCAGCATCCATTATCAGCATCCAGAGACTCTGACCTATTATATTATTGTTGTGGATGATTTGTAATGCGTCTGACTGCCCTGCAAATTGATCACAACCTTTTGAGATTAGGGTAAAGCGGAGACAAGAGAAACAATTATAGCTCGGTGAATAAAGTGACAGTATGAAGGTGTACCAGTGTGAGTAGTATAGGTGTGAATAGGGTAGGCTCTAATAAAAGAAGTGGGTTTTCAGAGAGTGTTTAAAAATTTGAAGCATGGCAGAAGTCAAAAACTGTGCAGCGGATAAGCCATGTGGGTAGGGGTGAGAGAGGAGATGCAGTGCAGGTCAGGGGCAGATCTAAGAGAGTATTATGGAGAGAATGGGCATGGCCTAATTATCATAGGCCACGACCCCTAGGTGACGTTATTTGGAGGCGTGCCAGCATGCATGATGCTGTTTCCTGACGAAGGCGCAATAAAGCGCTGAAACTTTGAAGTAATATCAACACATTTGTATCTATTTATTGACTGACCAGAGTGATCAACTATCTATATATTGTTTCAGTTGCTTAGCTGTTTCTACAGAGGGCGCCCGGGGAAGTAATATACGGGAACCATTTGGGTGCTACAACTTGTCTTTTTACATATATATATATATATATATATATATAATTAATATATATATATATATACAACACATTAGAGTGTGTAGCATGCAACTCAGTGGGGACTGATCAGTTCCCAGAAGCAGGATGTAGCAGAGGCAGTGGCGTAACTAGGGTATTTGGAGCCCATGGCAAATGTAAAATGGAGTCCCCCCCACCCCTATGTGCGCGCGGCAAAAAAGTGGGCTTTTATCGTCAATCTGAACATTCCTTTCCATATGCACCTTAACCCCAGTAGTGTCCCTTATACAGTACCCCCAGTATGCAATGTCCCCAGTTGTGGTCCCTCTTATGCAGGCCCATAGTAGTGCCCCTTATACAGTACCCCCAGTAGTGGTCCCCCTTATGCAGCCCCCAATTAGTTCCCCTTATACAGTACCCCCAGTATACAATGCCCCCAGTAGTGGTCCCCCTTATGCAGCCCCTCATTAGTTCCCCTTATTCACTACCCCAGTAGTGGTCTCTCTTATGCAGTGCCCCCCCTATGAAGTGCCCCCAGTAGTGGTCCCCCTTATGCAGTGCTCCTTTATATAGTGCCCCCAGCAGTAGTCCCCCCCCCCTTATGCAGTGCCCCCAGTAGTGGTCCCCCTTATGCAGGCCCCCAGCAGTGATCCCCCCTATCCAGTGTCCCTTATACAGTGCCCCCTGTAGTTTTCCTCCCTAATTAGCGCCCCCAGTATTAGTCTCCTAGTAGTAAGCCCCTTATATAGTGCCCCCATAGTAGTTCCCTTCCCTCCTGAGGCAGTGCCCCCAATAGTAGTCCCCCCAGTTGTAGTCCCCAGTAGTGCCCCACCCCCAGTAGTGGTCCCCCCAGTAATAGTGCCCCCAGTAGTGGTCCCCCCCTGTAATGGTGCCCCCAGTAGTGGTCCCCCCCTATAATGGTGCCCCCCTGATGTGCAGACACACAACACAAGTAAAAGTCTTTGCTTCTGTTCTTTCCTTGTAGCATGTTGCCATACTTAGTCTTTGCCTCCGTTCTTCCCATATAGCATGTTGCCATACTTAGTCTTTGCTTCTGTTCTTTCCTTGTAGCATGTTGCCATACTTAGTCTTTGCCTCCGTTTTTCCCATATAGCATGTTGCCATACTTAGTCTTTGCTTCTGTTCTTCCCATATAGCATGTTGCCATACTTAGTCTTTGCCTCTGTTCTTCCCATATAACATGTTGCCATACTTAGTCTTTGCTTCTGTTCTTTCCTTGTAGCATGTTACCATACTTAGTCTTTGCTTCTGTTCTTTCCTTGTAGCATGTTGCTATACTTAGTCTTTGCCTCTGTTCTTCCCATATAGCATGTTGCCATACTTAGTCTTTGCTTCTGTTCTTTCCTTGTAGCATGTTGCCATACTTAGTCTTTGCCTCCGTTCTTCCCATATAGCATGTTGCCATACTTAGTCTTTGCTTCTGTTCTTTCCTTGTAGCATGTTGCCATACTTAGTCTTTACCTCCGTTTTTCCCATATAGCATGTTGCCATACTTAGTCTTTGCTTCTGTTTTTCCCATATAGCATGTTGCTATACTTAGGGGGTCATTCAGACCCGCTCGCGAGCAAATTTCGCTCGCTAGCGGGTCGATGTTGTGATACTGCGCATGCGCGAGACCCGGCGAGCGACGAGAAATACGTCGCTCGCGGTCTCGCATCAAAGGGGGCGTGCTGTCGATGGTGACTGACAGCACGCCCCCTTTGGTGGGCGTGCTGGGGGCGTGGCTACCAGACGGAGGCGTTCCCATGGGAACGCCTACCATCTGAGTCCGGCCCCACTGACATCAGTAATGATGTCAGTGGGAGTGACTTTGGCTCTGATAGAGCCAAAATCACTCCTGGGCTTGCGGCAGCGAGACCCTACCGCAGGGTCTCGTCGCAAGCCCGATGGTCGCGATGGTCTTTGACCATTGCAACCATCATCATGGACGCTCGCTATAGCTGTGGGTGGTCACCCACAGCTATACGAGCGTCCAGGAGGACGCTCCATTATCATGGAGGAGGGCCCTGATTCAGAGCGAGCGCTCTGATCAGAGCGTCCGGCTCTGAATCAGGCCCTTAGTCTTTGCTTCTGTTCTTTCCTTGTAGCATGTTGCCATACTTAATCTTTGCTTCTGTTCTTTCCTTATATCATGTTTTAAACTTGATGGGAAATGAAGTAATTAAGAATATTCCTAATTATAGAAAGATAGTTACAGTGTGGTTGAAAGATCTAACTTATCTTGATGACAGACCCATCTTTCCAAAGGACAGGTAAAATGTAGTGTCTGGTGGAATGTTATACATACAATAATTGGAAGTACTAACTGTATGTCATGCAGGGCAAACTCTACCCAGCTAGATATTATCTGCAGCTAGGTAAGTCACTCTTAGTGAAGAATGTTATTTTCAAATATATTTACTAATTAAATAAAGTTTAAATAGAAGTTTAATAGTAAAGGTGCCTACACAATTACATTTATTGTTACATAATGTCAAAAAGATCTCTCAGAAAGTTGTGAGAGTTCAGTACTGGAATAAAGTTCTCTTTCATGCACATGGATAGATTGGGCGATTCTAATTGTGCAGTGTCTTTCCTGCCCATGCTTCATATACCAAGGTTTGTCCTATGTGTGTATAAATCATTACATAAAAAGATTACTTATGAAAAGAACTTTCAGTTATGATGTATTGATTTGTTGCATGTGTTGGATATCTTTAGATCACTGGACCTCATTCAGAGTCGGTCGCGAGCGCCAATGTGCTCGTAACTGACTCGATGGTTTGGCCTGCGTACGCGCAGCGGCCAGCAGAAAGCTTCCTGGGGCTTACGAGTGCCCAGACCCAACCTTAGGGTCTGGTCGTAAGCCCCGATGGTCGTGATGGTGATCACCATCGCGACCATCAACCTGGTCGGTCATTAAGCTGTGGGTGGTAACCCACAGCTTAACGATCGACAAGGAGGCGGCCGTTCAGGATGCAAGCGGCCGCCCTGATTCAGTGCGACCTCTTACAACTAACGACCGCATCTGAATGAAGTCCACTGTTCCTTCTAAGTTAGACAATCTTAAAATTCTAACTTGCTAGGGAAAATATTGCACACTGTAAGGGTGGTAACCTCATTATTTTGACTTTTAACTCTTTGTTTTTCTGAACTACGCACGTTAGACAGAATATTGCTTTGGGCTGAAACTACTGATGTTACACACATGTAAGGATTTAATTCATTTTGATGGAAAAATCTGTTCACAAATTAACAGAGAGGCTCTACTTGCCGAGTGCCCGCTGAGATTTTGTTTCCAGCGGGCGCCCGGCTCCCTCCCCGCAGCGGCAGCCGGAAGCTGGAGCTAACTCCTGAGCTCCGGTTTCCGGCTCCCGCAGTGTGCAGTGCATTATGGGAGAGGCATCATGACGTCTCTCCCATAGTTCAGAGGAGCAGCTGGGCGGACCAGAGGCAGCGGACGCAGGAGCGGGGCTTAAGGTAATAAGCAGCTTCACTATAAGGGACATCACTTCTGGGGGCATTACTCAAGGGGCATTACTAATGGGGGCATTGCATAGGGGGCACTGCATAAGGGACCCCACTACTGAGGGCACTGAAGAAGGGGATCTGCATATGGGGTACTACCACTGTGGGCACTGCATAAGGGGCACCACTACTGGGGTCACTGAATAAGGGACACTACCACTGTGGGCACTGCATAAGGGGTACTACCACTACTGGGGGCACTACCTAAGGGGCACCACTCCTGAGGGCACTGCATAAGGGGCACTACCAGCACTGTGGGCTCTGCATAAGTGGAACCACTACTGGAGGCACTGAATAAGGGGCACTACCACTCTGGGCATTGCATAAGGGGTACTACCACTACTGGGGAAACTTCATAAGGGGCACTACCACTACTGGGGGAACTGCATAAGGGGCACCACTACTGGGGGCACTACATAAGAGGCACTACCACTGTGGGCACTGCATAAGGGGCACTACCACTACTGGGGGAACTGCATATGGGGCACCACTACTGGGGGCACTGCATAAGAGGCACCATTACTGGGGTCACTGAATAAGGGACACTACCATTGTGGACACTGCATAAGGGGCACTACCACTACTGGGGGAACTGCATAAGGGGCACCACTACTGGGGGCACTACATAAGAGGCACTACCACTGTGGGCACTGCATAAGGGGCACTACCACTACTGGGGGAACTGCATAAGGGGCACCACTACTGGAGGCACTGCATAAGGGGCACCACTACTGGGGGCACTGCATAAGGGGCACCACTACTGGGATCACTGACTAAGGGACACTACCATTGTGGGCACTGCATAAGGGGCACTACCACTACTGGGGGCATTGCATAAGGGGCACTACCAGCACTGCATAAGGGGCACCACTACTGGGGGCACTGCATAAGTGGCTCCACTACAATGGGCATTGCATAAGGGGCGCTATTGCTGTGTTCATTATGTGTAAGGGGCACTACTACTGTGGGCATTATGTGTATTAGGGGCACTACTACTGTGGGCATTGTGTATAAGGTGCACAAATGTGGGCATTATGTAAAAGGGGCACTGCTGTTTGTCATGAATAAGGGACACTACTATGTGATGTCATGTGAATCGGGTGAATCAAGATTGTGCTACTGTGGCGTAATTTGAATTGTGAATACTATTGTGTGACCACGCCCCCGTCTTTTGAGACCATGTCCCTTTATATTTTTTTAAAAGGTACAGGGGGGGTAGTGCGTTCCACCATTTCTCTAGGACCACTTTAAGCACTGTATATTAGTATAACCTCATGGAGGTTTCCATTGTTATTTTTCCATTATTATCTTCTATTAACTTTTTATAGCAGCATTTTTCAAACACTGTGCTGTAGCCAGTAGCAGCTCCAGACACGGGCAAGCCGGTCTGTCGCCCAGAGTGCCATTAGTTGGCGCAGGAACAGCCCTCTCTCCACCTGGCGCTATTTTGATGATAAACGCTCATGGGGAGTGGAGGAGGGAAGGGCCGGCAACACAGGACGGCGCTGGTTGCAGTAAAGCCTAGCGCCGGCCCTGGCCGTAGCACACTAGTGTGTTGCGAGCCGTTGTCAAGTGTGCCGCGAGGTCAGTGCAGTCAGAGCTGACTTTACTTGTACTGCTGGCCCGGGGCTCAGGCAAGCCTGGGCCGTGACCTATGGAGATGCCTGCACACTGCTCCCAGCACTGTGTGCACAGTCACTGAGGTTTTTTTTTCTATGGGGGCCAATTAGATTGTTTGTTTTTTTTTCCTGTGGGGACATTTTCTTTTAGATTTTTTTTCTGTGGGGGCCAATGTGTGTGTTTGTTTTTGTTCTGTGGGGACCATTGTGTTTTCAATGTGTGTTTGTTTTACTGTGGAGGCCAATGTCTGTTCTTTTTCCTGTGGGTGGGGGGGATTTTGAGTGTCTTTTTCCTGTGGGGGCCAATGTGCTTGTTTTTAACCCGCGGACTGATGGTGTGCCTTAGCAATTTTAAAATCTTGTTCGGTGTGTGCGAGTTGAAAACGGTCGAAAATCACTGTTTTATAGCATTCAGTACACATGTTATAATTTAATATAAATATAGATTGGTTGTATTTGAAAGTACAGAAGGTACTGTGTAAATAAATAAATACATAACATGTCACAGGTGGCCCATCACCACCATAATAATATACTGCATTGGGCCACTATGTTACATAGCAGCCATTTGAGAATCAGACATTTGATCAACACTCAGCACCTTTTAACCAGTAAGCAGCAATCTGCAACCAACCTGACCATCATGCAGCAAACGTTTGACAAGCGCATAACTCAGTATCCAGCAGGGCCTTAGCTAGGGTAGTGCGGCCGGTGCCATCGCACAGAGCACCACAGGTCAGGAGGCGCTGTTTGGGCCTGTCAAATTTCTGTTTATTATTCATTCTCACTTGTAGATCCCCCTTATTTCATCCCCAGCATCTCCTGGCCTCTCCTATCTCTTCCCTGGCCCTTTCCCATGAGGCCATTCCCCTTTTTTGGGTGCATTATGTCCCTTTGAAAAATGAGGGGGGCGCCAATGCTCTTTCTGGCACAGGGCACCAAAAAGTCTAGTTACGGCTCTGATATCCAGCATCCATTATCAGCATCCAGAGACTCTGACCTATTATATTATTGTTGTGGATGATTTGTAATGCGTCTGACTGCCCTGCAAATTGATCACAACCTTTTGAGATTAGGGTAAAGCGGAGACAAGAGAAACAATTATAGCTCGGTGAATAAAGTGACAGTATGAAGGTGTACCAGTGTGAGTAGTATAGGTGTGAATAGGGTAGGCTCTAATAAAAGAAGTGGGTTTTCAGAGAGTGTTTAAAAATTTGAAGCATGGCAGAAGTCAAAAACTGTGCAGCGGATAAGCCATGTGGGTAGGGGTGAGAGAGGAGATGCAGTGCAGGTCAGGGGCAGATCTAAGAGAGTATTATGGAGAGAATGGGCATGGCCTAATTATCATAGGCCACGACCCCTAGGTGACGTTATTTGGAGGCGTGCCAGCATGCATGATGCTGTTTCCTGACGAAGGCGCAATAAAGCGCTGAAACTTTGAAGTAATATCAACACATTTGTATCTATTTATTGACTGACCAGAGTGATCAACTATCTATATATTGTTTCAGTTGCTTAGCTGTTTCTACAGAGGGCGCCCGGGGAAGTAATATACGGGAACCATTTGGGTGCTACAACTTGTCTTTTTACATATATATATATATATATAATTAATATATATATATATATACAACACATTAGAGTGTGTAGCATGCAACTCAGTGGGGACTGATCAGTTCCCAGAAGCAGGATGTAGCAGAGGCAGTGGCGTAACTAGGGTATTTGGAGCCCATGGCAAATGTAAAATGGAGTCCCCCCCACCCCTATGTGCGCGCGGCAAAAAAGTGGGCTTTTATCGTCAATCTGAACATTCCTTTCCATATGCACCTTAACCCCAGTAGTGTCCCTTATACAGTACCCCCAGTATGCAATGTCCCCAGTTGTGGTCCCTCTTATGCAGGCCCATAGTAGTGCCCCTTATACAGTACCCCCAGTAGTGGTCCCCCTTATGCAGCCCCCAATTAGTTCCCCTTATACAGTACCCCCAGTATACAATGCCCCCAGTAGTGGTCCCCCTTATGCAGCCCCTCATTAGTTCCCCTTATTCACTACCCCAGTAGTGGTCTATCTTATGCAGTGCCCCCCCTATGAAGTGCCCCCAGTAGTGGTCCCCCTTATGCAGTGCTCCTTTATATAGTGCCCCCAGCAGTAGTCCCCCCCCCTTATGCAGTGCCCCCAGTAGTGGTCCCCCTTATGCAGGCCCCCAGCAGTGATCCCCCCTATCCAGTGTCCCTTATACAGTGCCCCCTGTAGTTTTCCTCCCTAATTAGCGCCCCCAGTATTAGTCTCCTAGTAGTAAGCCCCTTATATAGTGCCCCCATAGTAGTTCCCTTCCCTCCTGAGGCAGTGCCCCCAATAGTAGTCCCCCCAGTTGTAGTCCCCAGTAGTGCCCCACCCCCAGTAGTGGTCCCCCCAGTAATAGTGCCCCCAGTAATGGTGCCCCCAGTAGTGGTCCCCCCCTGTAATGGTGCCCCCAGTAGTGGTCCCCCCCTATAATGGTGCCCCCCTGATGTGCAGACACACAACACAAGTAAAAAAAAAATTTTTAAAAATACACTTACCTGAATCCACGCTCCGGCTCCAGCCACTGTTCCCGGCGCCGCCATATCGCTCGGCTGTGTTGTGTGTGCAGCAGGCCAGCAGCAGTAGCCAATGAAAGTCTGTCTGACTCTCATTGGCTGCTGGGTAACACACTCATCGCTACCGCACTGGCGGTGATGTGTGTGTTACTGCACAGCCTGAGATCGCCCGCCTCCCACCCACCTGGCGCTATTGGGTAAGCGCTCAGGGGGTGGGAAGGTCTTGGCTGAGCAGCAAAGGACTGGCGCTGGGCGCAGGGAAGCCTAGCGCAGGTCCTTTGTAAATGTGTAGCTCTGACCGCACACACTGCGGTCGGCGCTACACTGCCTAACTTCCCCCCATTTCCTCCCCCCCCGTCGCCCAGGGCACACGCCCTGTTCGACCCCCCCCTTAGTTACGCCACTGAGCAGAGGCTGATGATCACATATCAGCCCCTCCGTGTGTGCTGAGATCGGTGGTCAATGTTCAACTTCAGTTCACTCTCCAGCTTGTCCCCTGAATGACCACCTTAGAATGCCAATCGCAAAGGCATTCTGGGGTGCACAAAAACCACTTACCGCCAACATTACAGCTTGGACCCTTCAGGATGAGAAACAAAATAGCATACGGTCACATTAGAATGCAGCAGGGAAGCCCACCTGCCTGTCATCACTTCCCATGCACCAACGCCTGGTAAGTGATTAACAAAATATCAAGATTGATTACGGTAATATATACTGGATGTGAGGAGTAATGCAGAGCCAAGAGTAATACGAAGCTGGCTTAAGAGACTGGAAACTGTGGTGTTGTTCACAGTCAGGAAGATTTGAGAGTCCGGCCAATGGAGTGAAAGGTGTGCAGGAGAAGTGGGTGAATGCAGAAGAAAGGTCACATAGGATGCATATGTAGATGTGACCTTTGGTTTTCAGTAGGGAGGTTAAAATCACCTATTATGAAATTAGTAAAGTCAAATGATAGGAAATATGTGAGCCAGGCACACATAGTTGCCAAGGCATTGGGAGATGGCCTGGGCGGTAGGACAGGAAGTTGCCAAGGCATTGGGAGATGGCCTGGGTGGTAAGACAGGAAGTTGCCAATGCATTGGGAGATGGCCTGGGTGGAAGGACAGGGAGTTGCCAAGGGTTTGGGAGATGGCCTGGGTGGAAGGACAGGAAGACAATGTAAATAGTAAGTAAATGACACCAACAGGAAGTTGAACCAGACAGTAAGTGACTGAAGGTGAGAGTCAGGGTTCAGCCTAGGATTGGCTATCTCTTGCCTCCGTGCCGGCTTCCCCTGACTTCCTTGTGGTCAGATGCCTGGTGAAGTGAGGGGTGAGATGCTGAGTTTTCTACCTTAGGTGCTTTTGCAGACTTCCATGGTCGGCTGTGTGTTTTGGGGATCGAAGTTCCCATCATGGGCGCCGCCATGACAGTCCTCCTAACCAATGGTAGCGTGATCTCAGTCAGCTGACGCTCTGCTCCAATAATCTCCTACCCCTGGGTATAAATCCACCCCCAGAACTTCAGGAAGATGCTGTTCAACTTCGTTATTCCAAGTGCCTGTGTTACTCCCACTGTTGCTCTGTGCTAAGTCCTTCTTCACCCCAGGACAAGGGTCCAAGTATCCTATCCCAGGATGGGGTTTCCAGTGTTATACCCCAGGAGGGGATTTCAAGTGATACGTTTCAAGAGAAAGTCCTTATTTCAAGTTCTTCTCCCCAGGAGGGGGTTTCAGTTTCCTCACCCCAGGAGGGGATTTCAAGTGTCTCACCCCAGGATGGGGTTCCCAGTGTTGTGCCCCAAGGGGGAATTTCAAGTGTTATTCTCCAAGATGGGACCTCAAGTGTCTCACCCCAGGATGGGGTTCCAAGTGTTATACCTCAAGATGGGATTCCCAGTGTTATACCCCAGGAGGGGATTTCAAGTGCCTCATCCCAAGATGGGGTTCCCAGTGTTATACCCCAGGAGGGGAATTCAAGTGTCTTACCCCAGGACGGGGTTCCCGGTGTAATGCCCCAAGATGGGGTTCATGGTGTTATTCCCCTGGAGGGGACTTCAAGTGTCTCACCCCAGGATGGGATTCCTAGTGCCATCCCCCAGGGGGGGATTTCGAGTATTACATTTCCGAAGAAGAGTTCAAGTGTCTTACCCCAGGAGGGGGTCTCAAGTCTTGTACCCCAAGAACAAGGGTTTCCAAGTGTTACTCCCCAAGATGGGGGTTCAAGCATCATACCTCCAGAGGAGGTTTCTAGTTATGTACCCCGGCAGGGGGTATCAAGTCTCATAGTCCAGGGGAAAGTCTCAAGTTTTACATCTCAAAAAGGGATTTCAAAATCTGTATCCCAAGGAAAGATCTCTGGTTCTTTACTCAAGGAATAATCTTCTATTGTTGTGTCAAAGTCAAATGTTTTAGTGCCCAATCCGTTAAGAGGTTCACAAGATGATGCTACCACTACATTTAAAGGTATACCTCAGGATCCATCTGATGTTTCTATGTCCATTTTTTTTATGGAGATATAACGCAGTATTATGCTTTGGTGGATTATTTCATCGCTATTATGAAATCCTCTCCATGGTCTGAAATCAAGGCTACTAATGTAGTAAAATTTATAATTTCATCTTTCCGAGGTAAAGCTTGGGACTGGGTTGAGCCTATTTATGATTCAAAGGATCCGATGCTGTCAGATTTAGTAGCCTTTACTGCGGCAGTCATTAAAGAATTTGGTCCAACTTATCCTTACAGTTCTCTCAATGATACTCATCTCAACAAAGTCTCAAGTTCTGGGGTACCACCCTCTGCTATTAAGCTCAGATGTATTTCTTTGAGTCCTTCTCAAAAAGATCCAGTTCAAAAACAACCTGTCCCGAAGGATAAGACTCAAGGAGGGATAAGGATGATTAATTATAATACAGATTCTGACTACGATCCTGAGTACGATGAAAAAATAATTTCGGCAGTTCCCGTGAAAGATATTTTGCAACTTAAGTCTTCTACTTCTAGTGGTTCGAAAAAGTCTCGGAAAAAGAAGAAGAGTCGATGACTTCCTGGTGACCAACCTTTCTATGACAAGTTGACCATTTTTTTCCAATTATTTAGTCCCAATTGAAGTTTGAGAGACCATCTGGTAGTTGTGTACCTTGTTCTTCTAATCTTCAAAAACATCTTATGTCTTCAAAGATTTTTGACTTTCCTGTGTTTTCAAGTATTTTTTTTGTCTTTCTGAGGAGTTCCAGCTGAGCTTTTATGGGTGTTCGGTGCCCACCCTAAAAGGAGGGGGTACTGTCAGGGTTCAGCCTAGGATCAGCTATCTCTTACCTCCGTGCCGGCTTCCCCTGACTTCCTTGTGGTCAGACGCCTGGTGCGGGGTGAGATGCTAAGTATTCTACCTTAGGTGCTTTTGCGGACTTCCATGGTCGGCTGTGTGTTTTGGGGATCGGAGTTCCCATCATGGGCGCTGCCATGACAGTTCCTCTCATGTGACAGTCCTCCTAACCAATGGTAGCATGATCTCAGTCAGCTGATGCTGTGCTCCAATAATCTGCTACCCCTGGGTATAAATCCGCCCCCAGAACTTCAGGAAGATGCTGTTCAACTTTGTTATTCCAAGTGCCTGTGTTACTCCCACTGTTGCTCTGTGCTAAATCCTTCAGCGTGTTGCTTCAGCCTGCTCACAGTTTCCCAGTTTCCTGTATTAGCTTCCATGCTAAACCTTACTCTGAGACTTTAGCTTTCTCACAGTACTTCAGTGTTTCATGTCCCTTCCCTGTGTGTCTTTGTATATGTGCTGCTAATTTTATTGCAGCTTTTCTGTGGCTATTACCCTGTATCACTGAAGTGTCAGATTACCTGCTGGTATTAATTAGCTCACAGCTGTACCCCCCAGCACATGTCTGTGTCAATCTGCTCTGTGTCTTGTCAGTGCAAATCTGCACTTGCAGTTAGCACTCTCCCAGTGTATGCCTATCTTCTCTATATGTCTTGTCTGTGCAATCTGCACCTGCATATATAATTATTCCCAGTATTTTGCCTTTGCCCAGTACCAGCATTTCTAGCTCTCCTAGTATTTGGCCTTTGTCCAGTACCACATTTCTAGCATTCCCAATATATTCCTTGAGTCCACTCTACTCTTGTATGTGCAATCCCCAGTATATGTTTGTGTTTTCCTGCATATTTAGCAAACTCCAGTACCTGCCTGTTTCCACATCTCCCTGAGCTGCTGAGCTAGTCAGCTCCTGGATTTCTTAGTGATTCTTAGTACATTCTCAGTAATCTCATGCAAGCCGGTGATCAGGATTTCTAATTGTGTTCCAGTGTATCTCCAGTGTTCTAGCAATAACTTAACGTAATATAGTTCCGGTCTTCTGCCATTCCCAGGTACCTGTCCAGAGGGCCGCGACCTGCTCACTTGGTGCAGCGGAAAACCAAATCCCAATTGGAGGGGTCACTGGAGAAAACCACCAAGTGAGTTAGACTCCGCGCCTCTGGGCAGGTCTAGCCAAACCTGGGTTCGGCCGCAAACAGGTCTAGCCACAGTCACTCCGATAGTCGCCTGAACCCCCCGGCTCACCGTCCTCCACAGAGGATCACTTTCACCGGATTGTGACAGTGAGGACCACTCTGCCACCTTGTTTGTCTCCAGGCAGTGAGTTTTGAGGAAGATTTGCTTTGCCAGTCTTCCCAGATATTTAGTAAGAATACTGTCTGTACCTCTGTGGTATCCAGAAGCCAGTCAGGAATAAAAGAGGAGCAACCAACATCCCTTACAGTCAGGATCAGCCTGTGCTTTGAATCCTATGGAGGGCTACTTTTCTGTGTGAAAATGGGAGACTGCAACAGACATTACCAATATCTGCTGCAGTCCCCCGTACATACATTTGGGGGATACTTATTGTTACTAGTAGTACTTATACTTATTGGCACTAGTAGTAGTGCACCAGTAGAAGTGCCCCCATTAACATGCCCCCAGTAGTGGTATGCCCCCCATTAGCAGGCCCCCAGTAGTAGTATGCCCCCCCTTAGCAGGCCCCCAGTAGTAGTATGTCCCCCTTTAGCAGGCTCCCAGTATTAGTATGCCCCTCCTTAGCAGGCCAGTAGTAGTATGCCCCCAGTAGTAGTATGCCCCCCCTTAACAGGCCTCCAGTAGTAGTAGTGCCCCCCCTTAGCAGGCTCCCAGTAGTAGTAGTGCCTCCATTAGCAGGCCCCCAGTGTAGTATGCCCCCCCTTAGCAGGCCCCCAGTAGTAGTAGTACCCCCCTTAGCAGGCCCCCACTTAGCAGGCCCCCAGTAGTAGTATGCCCCCCATTAGCAGGCCCCCAGTAGTAGTATAGCCCCCAGTAATGCCTCCTTACACACACACACACATAAAAAAAAAAAACTTACCTGAATCCCCGCTCCCACCGCCATCTGCTCTGCTCTGCTGGATAACGCACGGAGGGAGCCGGAAGACGGAGCTCATGAGTGAGCTCCAACTGGCTCCCTCCGTGCAGCAGCCAATGAGAGTCTGTGTGACTCTCATTGGCTGCTATTACAAACACACAGCTGCCGCTGGCGGCTGTGTGGTTGATCTGTGTAGGACAGACCACTATCACAGCGGTCTGCCCTACACTAGAGGAGCCCTGACGTCGGATTCTCTCGCGAGAATCCGACATCAGGAGGCTGCGGCTCGGCCTCGAACAGGGATCCGAGTCAGGCAGGGAACACCCGAACAGCGTTCAGGTGGACTCAGATCCCCACAGAATCCGAACCGCTCATCTCTAAAAAGCATTTCAGGGAGATTGTGAAAACAGCACCTATGAGCGTGGCGGTAAAGTGGGCGTGTACTGTTACATCTGAGAGGAGTGACATAACATTTATTTACATCCACATGTAAATGAGCCCCAAAGCAGTTGGTAAGATCTACTTGTTGATGAAAACACACATACTTCTCAGAAAATACATGTAACCATAGGGATCATTGTGCTTTATAACCAATGCAGGGACATTATACTAATGATCCCATTTGAATTTATATATATCTGTTTTTTCTTCTATATAACAGTGTCATAATGAGGGTAAGGTGAAATGAGGGAGATTGGTAGACTCTTCAGGGAGACAGGGAGATTGCTGCTATTTCAGGGAGTCTCACTGATAATGAGGGAGAGTTGGCAAGTATGCTCTGCTCCCCTTACCAACCCCCCAGCAGCACCACCAGCACACTCCCCCCTCCCCCTTATTAACCCCCCAGCGCAACACACCCCCTCCCCTCTTACCAACACCCCAGCATCACTTACAACTGTGTACACTACTTAAAAAAAAATCCTTACCTGATGCTGGTCTTCCCCTTCCGGTCCGAGTTGGCTGTGTACACTGTACTGCTGTCATCCTCCCACACACTTCCTTCCTTCATGCAAGCAGCCATGCCTGGGCGGGAAGCTCCCAGAGCACTGAGAGTAGACTCAGGCCCCCATTTACTAATGAGTTTTATCACCAAAATGAGTGATAAATGTCACTGTGTATGATAAATGGTGCTCCACCCAATCAGCTCCCATCTGTCATTTTCTAACAGTTGACAGTTGGGAGCTGATTGGCTGGAGCATCATTTATCATACACAATGACATTTATCACTCGTTTTGGTGCTAAAACTTGTTTGTAAATGGGGGCCTCAGAGCTGAAGGAGGCGGAGCTTTTCAAGCTCAGCCTCCGAGACTCTGAGTATGCTGCTGCAGCTGCTATACAAATCAGGCTGCCAGTAATAGCAGCTGCCCGGCAGCCAGCAATTAAAATTTAAAAAAAAAGCCTGAAAATGATGGGGGCTCAGCAGCGCCCTCTAGGGGCCGGTGCTCCAGGCAATGGCCCTGTTAGCCCATCCCTAGAACCGCCCCTGTGGGGACAGATGCTCTGCACTGTATACAATGTGTATGCAGAACACAGAGACAGAACCATTCAAGAGGAGCAGGCCACGGGAGATGAGTACTTAGGGGCACAGGTGGGGGCCTTTCGGACATACTGGGGTGCGTCATGTGGCATGTAGGTTGCACTGTGGGGGATATTGAGGGTGGGCACTGTGTGGCATTTAAGGGGGGCACTATACGGCAAGGCAAGGGACATAGTGGCAGGGTGTCAATTCTTTTGAAGAAGTCCCCTACAACTTAGTTGCTGCAGGGCCCCCACAAATCTTAATTTGGCCCTGGTTCTTCCATACCATGGCTGCAAAGGAATACTGTCATTTGTAGTTCTCCAAGTTTCAGAATGCTCTGGCAGACATAGGTATGATGGTGCTACTGGTACTATATAAGAAACACTAATTTAGACAGGTGAGCTACATATATTTTGAGTACAAACTTATAGTGAGCGGTGTGACACATTAACATTATTATGTGCCAGGGGACAAGTTAATTCTTACTAGATCTGTAGCAGGATTCTAGCCTCCCTATATCATTTAGGGGTCTATTTACTAAGCAGTGTTAGGAGACAGAGTGAAAAATAATAAGGTGCCAGCCAATCAGCTCCCAACCGTCATTTTTCAAACACAGCCTATGAGATGGCAGTTAGGAGCTGATTGGCTGGTACCTTATCACTTTTCACTCTGTCTCCTAACACTGCTTAGTAAATAGACTCCTTAGTATGGAGCGTTCGTTGTCCTTAGAGATCATTTATTAATGAAGTGATTTGTATAATTTAATTACAGTATAGGGGCAAAACTACAGTATCTGCCCTAAGGAAAACATTTCTGCCACTGGATTTGGTAAATAATTGTTAGATGATATCAAATGATTTCCTTAGCAAGCATACCCGAACATGTGCTACTATCATTATTTATAGAGAACTCTATATTATATTAGTGTTTTCCATCATTATGTCAAAGTAGCCTGTATATCTCTTGTCCCTATGATGAGATGTCATCTAGATATATAAGTTAGATATGGATATATTTTTTACAAATCATTAATAAAATAAATTAAACCACGTGTTGATTGTATTAAACTAAAATTTAGTAAATGGATGTGAAACATATTATCAGCTTTGTCAGCAATTTTAATACACCATTTAAACCTATTGGGCCTAATCCCAGCTAGCTGGCCACCTGCAGCAGGTCACTGGTGTCATTATGACATCACAGACACTAGGGGGGTAATAAATTGCTGCTACTGTGTGGTGTGACTCTGATAACAGGAAGGGAAGGCGTGGTTATCTGGAGAGGAGGAGTCATAGAGCAAATTGATAGCAATTATGCTGTTAAAGTTTATTTTTTTGGTGATATTGATCACCGCAGAGACTGAAGGCCGTCCTATCTACAGAGCAGTAGGTAAGGGAGAATTATTTGTATGACTTGTTTCTAGTTATAAGGATTGCTAAACTAATTCATATAGGATAACTATTTATCATAGGAGAGCCCTATTGCAGATTAAATCAGCCCTATTTATCAAAGTGTTTACCCACTCATGCTGTATGTCGCAGTGATAAAAGTACCGCTGTAATTCCTGTTCTGAGTACACCATCCTATTATGTCATTGCCAGAGCAAAAGCATCAACAATACTTTAGTCCTGTCATTTTTTCTAATGTATTAGTATTGAAATTATGTTTATAATTAAAATAACATATAGCAGTTGCTTTTTAAACATTAATTAATTCATTTTTTTTGTTTTATTAACAATATCCAAATATAATAATAATAATCAGCTGTGTCTTTCCAATATTTGCCGAGGGGGGCTGTAAATATGCGCATGCACAGGATCACAATCAGGGGCTGGCTGGCAACTTTTAGCCTGGGGGGCAAATGCATGCAGGCGGCCCTGGCAGAGGAGTAGCGTGTAGCCAGGGTGCTCGAAAAAACGTGCGTGCTACGGCGCCCCCCCCTCAAGCGTTCTAGGGAGGAGGCGGGTCCATATGGGATTAATGTAAGGTAAAAATAAATATATGGGGCAGCCCCCTGTCGTAGTGCCCATATGCAGTGCCACCCTGTGCCACAGGAGGACACCCTTATGCAGGCCTCGAGTAGTGCCCCCAGTAGTGATCCCCCCCTATGCAGTGCCCCTTGTGCCCCCAGTAGTAAGCCCCTTATATAGTGCCCCCAGTAGTGGTAACCCTTATGCAGTGCCCCTTAAATAGTGGCTCCAGTTGTAGTCTTCCCCCTATGCAGTACCCCCACTATTGCCCTTTATATAGAGCCCCCAGCAGTGGTCCCTCGATGCAGTGCCCCCAGTGGTAGTCCCCTCCCCCCTATGTAGTGCCCCTAGTAGTAGTCCCCTCCCCCCTATGCAATGCCCCTAGTAGTAGTCCCCTCCCCTTGTAGTGCCCCTAGTAGTAGTGCCCCCAGTAGTAGTACCCCCCTTGTAGTGCCCCCACTAGTAGTAGTCCTGCCCTTGTAGTGCCCCCAGTAGTAGTAGTCCCCCCCTTGCAGTGCTCCCAGTAGTATTCCCCCCCTGTAGTGCTCCCAGGAGTTCCCCCCTTGTAGTGCCCCCAGTAGTATTCCCCCCCCTGTAGTGCTCCCAGTAGTCCCCCCCTTGTAGTGCTCCCAGTAGTCGCCCCCTTGTAGTGCCCCCAGTAGTATTCCCCCCCCTGTAGTGCTCCCAGGAGTCCCCCTTGTAGTGCCTCCAGTAGTATCCCCCCCTGTAGTCCCCCCCTTGTAGTGCTCCCAGGAGTCCCCCCCTTGTACCTTGTAGTGCCCCCAGGAGTCCCCCCCTTGTAGTGCTCCGAGGAGTTCCCCCCTTGTAGTGCTCCCAGGAGTCCCCCCCTTGTAGTGCCCCCAGTAGTATTCCCCCCCTGTAGTGCTCCCAGTAGTCCCCCCCTTGTAGTGCTCCCAGGAGTCCCCCCCTTGTAGTGCCCCCAGGAGTCCCCCCCCTTGTAGTGCTCTGAGGAGTCCCCCCCTTGTAGTGCTCCCAGGAGTCTCCACCTTGTAGTGCTCCCAGTAGTCCCCCCCTTGTAGTGCTCCTAGTAGTCCCCCCCCTTGTAGTGCTCCCAGTAGTCCCCCCCTTGTAGTGCTCCCAGTAGTCCCCCCCCTTGTAGTGCTCCCAGGAGTCCCCCCCTTGTAGTGCCCCCAGGAGTCCCCCCCTTGTAGTGCCCCCAGGAGTCCCCCCCTTGTAGTGCTCCCAGGAGTCCCCCCCTTGTAGTGCTCCCAGGAGTCCCCCCCCTTGTAGTGCCCCCAGGAGTCCCCCCCTTGTAGTGCTCCCAGGAGTCCCCCCCTTGTAGTGCTCCCAGTAGTCCGTCCCCCCCGCAGTAGAGACATAATAAAAAAAAAAAAAACACACACTTACCTGACACCCGCTCCTGCTCCTGGTCCCGCCGCCGAGATCAGCTCCTCCGTCCGTCGCTTTGCATTATGGGAGTGACGCGTCATGGGAGTGACGCGTCACTCACATTTTACCCACTGTGGGAGCCGGAAGATGTCCGGCTCTGGCAGTGGGAGCAGCAGCCGATGAGAGTCTGTCTGACTCTCATCAGCTGCTAAAGCAAACACACAGCTGCCGGCTCTGGCGGCTGTGTGTTTGTGCTGCGTAGCGCTGACCGAACTCCGTCCGGTCAGCGCTACACACGTGGTGCAGTCTGTGTCACAGTGACACAGTCTGCACCGCGGCCCGGGGGGCACATGGCACCCTGCCCCCCGGCCCAGCCCGCCACTGATCACAATCCTGCGTATGCGCACAACTCAGCAAGTTGACTTCAAGGGAATGCATTGGCTGCAGTCCCTAGAAGCCGGGTAGGGCTGGTGTAATAGCAGGGGACAGCCTGTACAGCATTTGATCAGCAGGGAGCGCTTCCATTGTGATGTCACTGCAGTGGTGGATTATACTGAGGAGGCTGCAGCCCTACGGCCTATAGGTAAAATCCGCCACTGATAATAATAATACCAATAATAATAATTTTATTGATTTAGCTTTTTTGCAGAGGGACAAATCATGACCACAATACACAGGTTTAGCTTTGCTGGAAATACAGAAACCAATGAACATATATGGGCATTCAGTTCCACTGTAGCTGCACAAGGCGGCTAATGTACATACAAAACCACAGAGACTGGCCCAGCTAAGCAGTATGTTACTATTACTGCCCTGGGCCAGTATGCCTGAAGCGGCTGAGTAATGTCAGTCCGGCCCTGGTCATCACTATAATAGCCAATACTGTAATAAGCCACCTACACAGCAATTTCCATGTTATTATATGCTGAATATATACAATATATTGACTGGGCAGGGACGCATCTATCTATAATGGGTGCAGGGTGTGTGGTGCACACTGCACACCCCACACCCATATTTTTAATACTTACCTCTCCAAAGTCTCGGGTCAGATGTAGCAGCTCTTCATAAACATCTGGAAAATGGCCGCCTTAGCCATTTTCCCCAGTGTTTTGGGCATGAGCAGTAGGGGAATCATAATTTTGGGGGGCTGGCAGCAAGTTTTCATTAGCATGCCCTATAGTGGGACATATTTTCTTAATAAAGACACGTGCCCAGATAGATATATATTTATATATATTATGATTGTATTTCTGTTTATTTTAAAGGATCAGCAGAGGCTACCAGGGAACATCTGAGAGAAAAGAGGAGCTTTAATTGGGATTCAAGTACAGTAATTATTTTATTTTATCCCCTGCCCCAATTCACTTGATGTAAAAGTCTAAATTAGTGGTATATACCTGGTGGGCTGGAAACTACATTATAATAGCCCCCTAAAGTGCACATAGTTCCCATATGGATGGTAGTGTGTGTAAGAGATGCCACCTCAGGCAGATAGAACCTCTCTGCAGGCAGCACGCATAGGCCTGTACATGTCACTGTCTCTTTCACGGTGCTGTGACAGGATTATTGTTCAGTTTCTGAATTAGACAAGATTCCTCCATTCTTAGCCTTGTCATAAATAACCACATGTGATAGGTAGACAGCAGTTATGTGTGCAGTGTCCATCTTCCCGATAGGCACCACAGCTGTTTGCAGTAGCCACATGCTACGGTACCAGCACAATTGGCAGATATCAGCTACAGTATATATAGACACCTCACACAAATCCCAGTCTCCCTACGTGCTTCTCTCATCTTTCTTTCTTTCCTGATCAGTTATACCAGGGTGAGGCTTCGTGGCTAAGGTGGTGGTGGCTAGCACAGGCCTCCTGTGCATCGCAATACTGGCGGGAGCATGTATTTTCTGTCGTGCCTGGTAAGTTACTAACATTCTATAGACATTATATTACATTATTTTATAGGCACTCTAACCTCAAATATCTACTATTCTTGAAGTGCACTTGCTGCATAAACATGATGGAGGAAACCATTTTGCAGATTTAACCAATATTCTTAAGGATGCAGCCTAATAATTCAACAGGAACCGTTGCCTTGTGAATATTGGTCAGGAGGTGCCTCAGTAATATCATTGGTACCCAATGAATTGTTCGGCTGCATTCCCGTGAATTTTGGTTTAACCCGCAAAATGGCTGCCTCCAATGTCAGTAGGTGACTGATGCGCCAGGGCAGAAAGCGACACCCCAGGCAGGAAAGAAGAATGGCACGGGTTGTGACAGGTGCTAGAATGATCACTAGATATCCATGCCGGTCCACAGGTGACTAAATTAGTACCTTGGTCAATTTGATTTATCCATCTGTGCTCAACCATGGATATCTCTAAAACCTGAACTGTTAGGGTGCCTCAAGGACCACGTTTGGAAACCTCTGCCTTAAGTGAAGGTGTCATTATGGGAGTGACATAACGTCAGAAGGACAATAAATAAGATAGATAGTGTACAGGACACAAAGATGCTGGGAATAAGATTATGACTCAGTGATGGGTAAACTGGGGGAACCAGTTTCTGGGCCGTGCTGCGTGTGCTGTTATCATCTGAAAGCGTCTCATTATATTTACCATTCAGCTTCAAATCCCTAAGAGAGTGTTTGAGCGATCGGTCTGAAGAGCTGACTGAACAGCTGAGGGATCACCTGACGGAGCACCTGGCTAAACACCTACCGGACGTCAAACCTCGGAAGACGATATAGAGGCATTCCTGAGTCGCCAGATATCTAAACCAGGTAATAATAATGATGATGTCTTTCTTATAGAAAGTGGGCACTGCCAGGTATTCCTTATACTAAGGGGGCCATCACTTGCAGTGCCCACGTGTTTCACTGCAATAGTCAGTAATAATACTGTAAAATTATTTATTTGCATAACTAATTTCTCCCAATAGTGCAGAAAGCGATTTGCGGTATTGCAGAGGGTAAGGCAGCCATCTTGAGCGCCCCCAGTTGCTGTTCTATACAACCATTCACATCAGTGCCTGCACCATTGGAGCTTATAGTCTAATGTTTTATCACCCAAACAAGGGTCCATTTTTGTAAAAAAAAAAAAAAAAAAACATTTATTCTATCAGTATGTTTATGTCAGTGCAGGCTGATACCTGTAGCGCCATACCGTGCTTACAATATTAGCCTTGGGCTGGCATAGGCAAACGCAGGGGGGGTTTCTGTCTGCCTGGAACCCCCCCTCCCCAGCACATACCATGACCACAGTAGAAATAGTAATATAATAGAATTTGACTAGTGCTACATGTTCTTCTCAGTATCACAAATGAAATAATTAGCACCACCTGTGGATCTTTTAACATGTATCAGCCAGTAATAAATACACCTGTGCACCAACTAGGATATCTGGAAGACATGCACTGTTAGGGATGCACTGCTATAGAGCCCAATATGTACATATATGTCCAGGGTAGTGCTAGGTTCTTCTGCTGCTCCCCCAGACTCCCGGACTTGCTCCCACGCCCTGGAATGGTGCTCACATCTAAACTAAAAACATTCAGCTCAGGCAGGATGGCCCTACTGCAGTATTTAATGGCTTACTGTGATCTCTGGTCCTGTATATGCTGGAATTATGACACACAATACACATTGTATGATGCATATTACAGCTGGATAAGTGCTAACTATGCCCTCTTCATGGACTGGCTACACTCACTCTAAAATCACGCATTTGGAAACCCTCCTCTAGAAATCCTGCATTAGCCACTGGGCTGGCCATCTGTTGGTGTGGAGGTGTCTATAATTTACAGATCTGCCAGGCAAGATAGCACATACAGCATGCAGTACCTCCTAGCACCACCAGGGCAAGTATTATATTTACATGTGCACGCCCTTCTATACTGAGGTTATGCCTGATCCCCCCACTCCAGGCCCAAGGGGCCACAAGTGTAATTTATATCCCAATCTAATACAGTGACATATTTCTGCAAATACGCATTGCAGGACAGCATACTCTTACACGCTGCACATGGACATGTGTCCAACTCTAAGTAGAACTCACAGTGTCACCAAATCAGTAACACAGAGAAAACATTTGCTATTTTATATGAATAGATATGAGAGCAGTGCCTTATATTACACGTGATGAAACCAGGCCTGTTTGATCAGCGCTTCCATATCTAAGTCTGGAATATCCCATGGTTTTGCTGTTCCGCACTAACATTATATCACCATTTCTTTCATGGTCCATAGCGCATGAACATTACAAAACCGTCACCGAGGAACAAACGCAGAAGAGCAGGAGTCAGAGGAAGAAGAGGAAACCAAAGATGCCCAAGATCACGAAGAATCTGTTCAAAAAGATCAATGTGAAAAAAATGGTGTCCAAAATGCCAAAGAAAGCGCTGAAATTGAAAAAGCCAAAATTCCTTAAAAAAATGAGGAAGTAAAAAAACAACAGCCACTGGGATGGGGTAATTTGTATTAATTCGGCAAATTGGGCATCATTTATTATTTATCATTTATCCTTTTTTTTAAGTTAACTTAAAAACCCCATTATTCCCTATACACTATGATAGAATAAAGATCAATCATTTGTGTATAAAACATGCTGAGTGTATTTGTGCTGACTGTGTGCCTCTCACTGCATAGAAACATGATGAGATGGGGGAAGAGGGACAAAGGGGTACACGCCGTGCCTTGTATTTCAGCTATTTCCCTCCTAAGCAGGGGCACATTTATACATGAAGGTGCTGTTCATCAGGCTCAACCTAACTAAGGGCCTTATTCAGATGGTTCACACACAGCTGGTCGATGTTTGTGCTCTGTGCATCCGTATACAATGAAGTGCGCGTGTGTGAAGCAGCCGCTGCGATCGGGAAGTGATCACAGCAAGCATGCAGTCCCATCTCATAGTGATTGACAGGAATTGACTGTTTGGAGGTGGAGAGGGAGGATGTTCGGCGGAACACAGACGTGCCTCTACGTTTGAACACTGTTACAGGGGCGTGCATAATTAAGCCCCTGCGATTGCATACGCTGGCAGAGTTCTAGATGTTGACAGGGCATTTAGCAGTTTGTGAGGTAGGGTAACATCAACCACAACTGTGTGAATGGATCCGATGTTACTCGATGTTACCGATGGTTTTGTTGACTTGCTGATCCATGTCATGGGAACTGGGTGGCTTTAAAAAGTGATGGGCGTCTTGGTAGAGTGCTGTAGTTGCCGTTCGATTGCATTCATTAGCATATTTTTGCAGCGAGCAGGTGCGTGCGAACGTAGCCGTGCGATCCCTGCTGAATCAGGCCCTAAATCCACTGGGATCAGGTGGGATCTGTCCGTCCAAGCAAGAGGAAAGGCAAGGGGACATTCTTTAGGGGCTCTTAGTCTAATTATATTAATTTTGTGGCCTATCCATAGATTAAAACTTGCATGGAAATAACAGAATTATAGACTAGTGGACACATGAACAAAGTAGAAGATGGGTTATGGTGGAAGAGGCATAAAATGGGATAAGACTTTGAAGAGGCTTATATAAGGGAAGCATGGAGGCTCCTTAATGATGAGTCCACCTATATAAAAGTTAAGGAGAATTTTTTCGAAAGCATTACGTCTAATATTAATGGTTTATTGAAATATGGTTTGGATGTAGGATGCATCTCCAGAGAAGAACACGGGTATCTTAGGGTTGAGCACCCTAGGATGCCCGTGTTCTGTTTTTTACCTAAAATCCATAAGCGCTTGATAGACCCCCCAGGGCGCCCTATAGTTTCAGGGGTCAGATCTGCTACGGCGGGGCTGTCTGAGTTTGTTGACTTTTACCTAAAGAAGTATGTTGTATCATTTTGATAGGCATACTGCACTATTTGATATTGAAAGAGGAGTCAAGATCTTTTTTGCACAATGGGAAATGTATGATTTTTTTACCTGCCACAACATCTGATAATATAATGAACATTTTTTAAAATACCAATTAGTTTTTATTGAGACGAATATCTTAGTGGTTTAAATCGATGTATAATGATATCACATTATAGGTCTTTTCTACACTAAGGAATAGCTAATTAAATAGATCACTATTGTAAGTTGTTGCCGATTGTAAGACAATTACTTTTTGATTTTATTTTTAACTATAATTTTTTGTCTCATTTTATTCTATTTTCTATTTTATTTTATTTTAGTTATTTCACTTTATTCCCATTATATGATTATTTATCCCGAGTCTGTTGTCACTCATAACTATAAATATTGTTTGTGTATATGTTTTTTATGGGGACAATTTGGACTTCTTTTCTTTCCCCTCTCCCATAAAAAAGAAAAAAGAAGAAAACAGAAAAATCTAGGTATCCAACATTTTGTAAATTGAATGTATTTTATTGAATTTGTTTCTTATGCTACAAGGTTTACAGTTGTTGTAACATTTTTTACATATGTGTAACTTTCTATTTTCCGAATGTAATAAAAAGATATTAAAAAAAAAGCAGTATGTTGTAAATCTGGACTCTTTTTTTAAGGATTCTACACAGATTTTGAAGATGTTAGATAGCTTTGATTGGTATGATGAGTTTTGTTGGTGCTCTATTGACATTGAGGCCCTTTACACCAGTATGCCCCATGATAAGGGTATCTCAGAGGTTGAGACATTTTTGATTAATGATCCTGAAGTTTCAGATATAAAGAGGAAATTCATTATAGAGTGCCTTATTTTGGTTTTGAAAAATAATATGTTTAAATTCCAGGACCAGTTATACCTGTTGCAGCAATGCGGGACTGCAATGGGGGCCCCTTGTGCTCAGAGTTTAGCAAATTTATATTTGAGGGTCTGGGAGAAAAAATATATTCTTGGCCGTACTGTGAACCCATTTTTTTTGATAACATTAAATTGTTCAAATGATACATCGATAATGTTCTGATTGTTCGGGAGGGTGGTCTTTCTTTGTTTAATGAGTTTATGGCTTTCCTAAGTGGGAATGAGTTTCATTTACATTTTATTTCAAATTTCCAGCAAGTTCAAATAGAATTCTTGGATCTAGTTTTGGATACCCCATCTTGGGTTGTGGGGGGAAAAATAGATACTTATACCCACTTAAAAGTGGTTGATAGCAATAGCTATGTTAATTTTGATAGCAGTCATCTCTATAACTGGAAGTCTAATATTCAGTTTTCTCAGTTTGTGCGTCTTCGTCGCAACTGTAGACGTGATGATAAGTTTGATGAGCAATCTTTAATATATAGTTCTAGATTCTTAGAGAAGAACTATCCTAAGAAGTTAGTGTTATAAAAGTGCAAATAGAGCTAAGATTATCCCCATTCAGCAGCTGTTGGAATATAAAGATAAGACCACTCGTTTTGGAACCAGTGATTGTTTTGTTCCCTTTGTCCCCACTTTCAATAAAAAAGAAAAGGAAATTAAGAGGGTTCTTACTAAACATTGGAATCTGCTATCATTGGATCCTGTACTTGGCAAAGTTTTACCTACTGCTCCCCAGGTTATCTTCAGAAAGGCTAGATCCTTGAAGAACATTTTAGCTCCGAGTTCTCTCCTCCCTTCTGTAGCACACAATTCTGTGAATTAGTAGCTCCACCATTTTGTGAGTGACAGCAATCTCACTCTGTTGAATCTGCAGTTAACCACATGGTGTCATGGCATACCATATCTGTATTACACAAGGAACACGTCCATTAAGGCGTCAGCCTTAATGATCGTAATTTAATTGCTTTTTGAAGTTTGAGTGGCAGAAATTCCATAGGTTTTGTGAAATTTCAGATCATGTCTAAGCAGCCTTAATGGGACATGTGAAACCGTAAGGTTTTTTGTCTATGGAATATTATATGTGTGTGTGTGTGTAGACCAAACCCCCACAGCACTGGTCACCAGGGCTGCCATCAGGGGGGGACTGCTGGGACTGGAGTCCCGGGCCCGGCAGAGATGGGGGCATGTGTAACATCAGTGCACATTAGTGCAGGTCCGCCAGCTGGTGGTGCACAGGCGTACGAGAAACAGCAGCGCTGAATGTCTATGAGACGGTGGCGGCTGCATTACAAATATGGGGCTGACCGTGAGCTAATTAGATCTCGCAGAACAGCAGCCAATCAGGAGCGGCCACTCCTCATGGCTGCCTGTCTGCGAGCTGCGATGGGCTTGCAGTCTACACCATATTACAAATGCCGCCGCAGTCTCAGGCACTAATGTAATGTACTGATGCTGCAGCAGTGCACCTCCCGGGTCCCGGCAGGTGTCACAGCAGTGGGATAGGGGTTTACAGCAGCTGCTTAGCTCTCTGGCTTCTCCGCCCCCTGCCTGGCAGTCTCAGAGGAGGGGTGTGATCAGATTAATGTGAGTGCAGCTTGGAGCATGGACAAGGGGAAAGACCACATTCTATGGCAGGTGAATCTGCCCCTGAATCAGATACATGGATTATGGCATAGTTCCTGATCCTGCCCTCAATCCCCTTGTAGTCCAGCCTTCCCTGTCCTGTGCACTCCACTCCCCTCACTCATCCCTGCCCTGTGCCCCACATTAAGGTCCAGCCATCCCTGCCCTGTTACCTCCACCCCCCCAGTCATCCCAGCCCTGTGCCCCACATTAAGGTCCAGCCTTCCCTGCCCTGTGCCCTCCCCCCCAGTCATCCCAGCCCTACATCCCATTAAGGTCCAGCCTTTCCAGCCCTGTGCCACCCCCACTATGTCAGGCCTTCCCTGTGCTGCCAATAGGTCCAGCCCTGGCTATTTTAATATAGTGTGTGTGTGTGTGTGTGTGTGTAGATCTGTGCAAGTGGGGCAGGTTCATATATGTGTGTGTAAATTAGGGGTGAGCGGGTTCGGATTTCTGAAATCCGAACCCCCCCGATCCGAGGCCGATCCGAATCAGGCTCGACTTTTCCCACCTGACTCGGATCTGAAATCGAGGCAAAACGTCATCATCCCGCCTTCCGGGTCTTGCGGGTTTTGGATCCTATATAAGGTACCCGCGTCGGCGCCATTTTCTCACTCGGCTGTGGACAGTGAAGAGGGAGGGTGGGAGTTAGGGCTGGCTGGGCTGTGTAGTGTAGTGTAGTGCAGAGTAGTGTTGTGCTGTGCTGCGCTGTGCTGCTGTTGTCCATAGGGGCTGTGTCCACTACTTCAAAGTTCTTAGGGGCTGGCTGGACTGTGTTGTGCAGTCAGTTCTCCATAGGGGCTGTGTCCACTCCAAAGTCCTGTGCAGTGTCCCAGTCCTAAAGGGGTGCTGTAGTGTTGTCCAGGGGGTGCTCTGTCCATCAGGGGTGCTCCCCCCAAGTGATAAAAAAATAATATTTTTTCTGTGTTTGTGAATTGTGTGCGCAGTAGCCGCACGTGCATCAACAAAGTAGTGCCAAGCGTGCGCCTGTGTCATAAGTAAAGGGCCGGCTGGCTTGACCGTTAAAGGGTGCTGTAACCCCCAAAGTACACTCCAGTCCAAACCAAAAAAATATATATTTTCTGTGTTTGTGAATTGCGTGCGCAGTAGCTGCACGTGCATCAACAAAGTAGTGCCAAGCGTGCGCCTGTGTCATAAGTAAAGGGCCGACTGGCTTGACCGTTATAGGGTGCTGTAACCCCCAAAGTACACTCCAGTGCAAACCAAAAAAATATATATTTTCTGTGTTTGTGAATTGTGTGCGCAGTAGCCGCACGTGCATCAACACAGTAGTGCCAAGCGTGCGCCTGTGTCATAAGTAAAGGGCCGGCTGGCTTGACCATTAAAGGGTGCTGTAACCCCCAAAGTACACTCCAGTCCAAACCAAAAAAAATTATATTTTCTGTGTTTGTGAATTGTGTGCGCAGTAGCCGCACGTGCATCAACAAAGTAGTGCCAAGCGTGCGCCTGTGTCATAAGTAAAGGGCCGGCTGGCTTGACCGTTAAAGGGTGCTGTAACCCCCAAAGTACACTCCAGTCCAAACCAAAACAAAATATTTTTTCTGTGTTTGTGAATTGTGTGCACAGTAGCCGCACGTGCATCAACAAAGGAGCAGCGCCAAGCGTGCGCCTGTGTCCCATAAGTAAAGAGCCGGCTGGCTCATTTCTTAAAGGGTGGTGTAACCCACAAAGTGCACTACTCTCCAGCAAAAATAAAAAAATATTTTCTGTGTTTGTGTGCGCCTTAGCCGCACGTATATATCAATATAACATAAATGGAGGACCAAACTTTCTCCGATAAAAATAAAATAGGGAAAGATCAAGAACCACTTCCTCCTAGTGCTGTTGCTGCTGCTGGGAGTTGTTCATCATCCCAGAGAGGAAGTAGGAACATCACTACTTTTACTAAACAATTGACCCTCCAACAGTCCCTAGCGATGAGGATGAAGTACGACAGCAGTCATCCTGAAGCAAAACGTATAACTGAGGCCTTGACTGCTATGTTGGTGTTAGATGTGCGTCCGGTATCCGCCATTAGTGCAGTGGGATTTAGACAATTGATGGAGGTAGTGTGTCCCCGGTTCCAAATCCCGTCTAGATTCCACCTGCATCCTCAAAGCAGCAGCGACAAGCGTGCATCTGTTAAAGGATGGTGTAACCCTCAAAGTGCGCTCCACAAACAATAAAAATATTCTTTTTTTTTCTGTCTTTGTGAAATGTGTGGGCTGTAGCCGCACCTGCATCCTTAAAGCAGCAGCGACAAGCGTGCGTCTGTCTGTTAAAGGGTGGTGACACCCTCAAAGTGTGCTACACAAACAATAAAAATATTGTTCTTTTTTTTTCTGTCTTTGTGAAATGTGTGGGCTGTAGCCGCACCTGCATCCTTAAAGCAGCAGCGACAAGCGTGCGTCTGTCTGTTAAAGGGTGGTGACACCCTCAAAGTGTGCTACACAAACAATAAAAATATTCTTTTTTCTGTCTTTGTGAATTGTGTGGGCTGTAGCCGCACTTGCATCCTCAAAACAGCAGCGACAAGCGTGCGTCTGTCTGTTAAAGGGTGGTGTAACCCTCAAAGTGCTCCAAAAAATAAAAAACTATTTTTTTAATGTGTTTGTGACTTGTGTGCGATGTAGCTGCACGTGCATCAACATAGTAGCAGCGCCAAGCGTGCGCCTGTGTCATAAGTCAAGGGCTGGTTTGGACATCTGGTCCGGACTGAAGGACGTGCCAACAATTTCTGACAAGTCTACTGTCACTGCATATGATACTGTCCTCAAAGCAGCAGTGACAAGCGTGCGTCTGTCTGTTAAAGGGTGGTGTCACCCTCAAAGTGTGCTACACAAACAATAAAAATATTCTTTTTTTTTCTGTCTTTGGGAATTGTGTGGGCTGTAGCTGCACTTGCATCCTCAAAGCAGCAGCGACAAGCGTGCGTCTGTCTGTTAAAGGGTGGTGACACCCTCAAAGTGCGCTCCACAAACAATAAAAATATTCTTCTTTTTTTTTCTGTCTTTGTGAATTGTGTGGGCTGTAGCCGCACTTGCATCCTCAAAGCAGCAGCGACAAGCGTGCGTCTGTCTGTTAAAGGATTACATCGGTGACAGCATCCAAGTAGGCATGTCAGACAGTCCGTACCTGTACTGGCAGGAAAAAGAAGCAATTTGGAGGTCCCTGTACAAACTGGCTCTATTTTACCTGAGTTGCCCCCCCTCCAGTGTGTACTCCGAAAGAGTGTTTAGTGCAGCCGGGAACCTTGTCAGCGAATGGCGTAGGAGGTTGCTTCCACAAAATGTGGAGAAGATGATGTTCATAAAATGAATTATCAACTCTTCCAGGGAGACCAGCCTCCAGAACGTACAGAGGGACCTGTGGTTGTGGATTCAAGCGGGGAAGAATTAATACTCTGTGAGGATGAGGATGTACACAACACTGAAGAGGGTGAGGAATCGGTGGATGAGGAGGATGAGGACGACATCTTGCCTCCGTAGAGCCAGTTTGTGCAGGGACACATTAATTGCCAGCTTGTTTTGTGGGGGCCCAAACGAACCAATCATTTCAGCCACAGTCGTGTGGCAGACCCTGGTGCTGAAATGTTTGGTTTGTTAAAGTGTGCATGTCCTGTTTATACAACATAAGGGTGGGTGGGAGGGCCCAAGGACAATTCCATCTTGCACCTCTTTTTTTTCTTTGCATTATGTATAGTTTGGGGCCTAGTTTTTCAAACTGCCATCCTGTCTGCCACTGCAGTGTCACTCCTAGATGGACCACGTGTTTGTGCCGCCCACTCGTATCTCTTAGCATAGTCATCCAGCTACCTCGGTGCAACCTTTTGGACATAAAAACACTATTGTGAGGTGTGAGGTGTTCAGAATAGACTGGAAATGAGTGGAAATTAAGGTTATTGAGGTTAATAATAGCATAGAAGCAGAAAAACCCACAAATTCTGTGATTTTAGCTGTTTTTATGCTTTTTTTCAAAAAAATACAGATCCAAAACACAAAACCCAGAACCCAAAACACGGAAGGGTGGTTTTGGCAAAACCAATCCAGATCCAAAACACGAAGAAAGATCCAGATCCAAAACACAAAACACGAAAAGTGGCCGGTGCACACCCCTAGTGTAAATCTGGCTCTGATACTAGTCAGTGCCTCCCTATCCATTGACCTCACCGCACATCCCTGGTATAGTCCTGATGACGGGGCTGATGGTCTGAAAACGTTTGACTAATATACATAACTACTGCACCTTTGTGTTTCCGAGTGCCATCAATTCGTATTTTCTATGATTATCTTCTATTGCCCACCGGAGCATGCTGATTATGATATGAGTGCCGGCAAACTGTGGACTGGTTATTCTAGCACACAGCCAGATATAGCCAACGTTTCAGATGTTTACTACATCTTTTATCAAAGATGAAAGATGTAGTAAACATCTGAAACATTGGTTATATCTGGCTGTGTGCGGTGATTATTTTGTTCAAGTCCATGGAGTGCTGCCGATTTTTGCGTCTGTGTAAGGGGTCAGTTTTGTGCTTCTGGAACTGCACCCGGGCAATACACCTTCTGTTTGTTATATATATATTTATATACAGTATATATATATATATATATATATATATACAGTCAGGTGCATAAATATTGGGACATTTACAGAATTTTTATATTTTGGCCTCTATACACCACCACAATGGCTTTGAAATGAAATAAACAAGATGTGCTTTAACTGCAGACTTTCTGATTCAATTTGAGGGTAATTACATCCAAATCAGGTGAACGGTGTAGGAATTACAACGGTTTCTATATGTGCCTCCCACTTTTTAAGGGGCCAAAAGTAATGGGACAATCAACTCAAAAGCTATTTCATGGACAGGTGTGGGCTATTCCCTCATTATTTCATTATCAATTAAGGAGGTAAAAGGTCTGGAGTTGATTCTAGGTGTGACATTTGCATTTGGAATCAGTTGCTGTCGACTCTCAATATGAGATCCAAAGAGCTGTCACTATCAGTGAAGCAAGCCATCATTAGGGTGAAGAATCAAAACAAACCCATCAGAGAGATAGCAAAAACATTACATGTGGCCAAATCAACTGTTTGGAACATTCTTAAAAAGAAAGAACGCACCGGAGAGCTCAGAAACACCAAAAGACCCGGAAGACCACGGAAAACAACTGTGGTGGATGACAGTAGAATTATTTCCCTGGTGAAGAAAAACCCATTCACAACAGTTGGCCAAATCAAGAACACTCTCCAGGAGGTAGGTGTATATGTGTCAAAGTCAACAATCAAGAGAAGACTTCGCAAGAGTGAATATAGAGGGTTCACCACAATATGTAAACCATTGGTGAGCCACAAAAACAGGAAGACCAGATTAGACTTTGCCAAACAACATCTAAAAAAGCCATTACAGTTGTGGAACAACATCATATGGACAGATGAGACAAAGATCAATTTGTACCAGAGTGATGGGAAGAGAAGAGTATGGAGAAGGAAAGGAACTGGTCATGATCCAAAACATACCACCTCATCCGTGAAGCATGGTGGTGGTAGTGTCATGGCGTGGGCATGAATGGCTGCCAATGGAACTGGTTCCCTTGTATTTATTGATGATGTGACTGCTGACAAAAACAGAAGAATGAATTCTGAAGTGTTTCGGACAATATTATATGCTCATATTCAGTCAAATGCTTCAGAACTCATTGGACGGCACTTCACAGTGCAGATGGACAATGACCCGAAGCATACTGCAAAAGCAACCAAAGAGTTTTTTAAGGCTAAAAAGTGGATTGTTATGCAATGGCCAAGTCAATCCCCTGACCTGAATCCAATTGAGCATGCATTTCACTTGATGAAGACAAAACTGAAGGGAAAATGCTCTAAGAACAAACAGGAACTGAAGACATTTGCAGTAGAGGCCTGGCAGAGCATCACCAGGGATGAAACCCAGCGTCTGGTGATGTCTATGTGTTCCAAACTTCAGGCTGACACTTATACACCTACCTCCTGGAGTGTGTTCTTGATTTGACCAACTGTTGTGAAGGGGTTTTTCTTCACCAGGGAAATAATTCTTCTGTCATCCACCACAGTTGTTTTCCGTGGTCTTCCGGGTCTTTTGGTGTTGCTGAGCTCTCCGATGCGTTCTTTCTTTTTAAAAATGTTCCAAACAGTTGATTTGGCCACAACTAATGTTTTTGCTATCTCTCTGATGGGTTTGTTTTGATTTTTCAGCCTAATGATGGCTTGCTTCACTGATAGTGACAGCTCTTTGGATCTCATATTGAGAGTCGACAGCAACTGATTCCAAATGCAAATGTCACATCTAGAAATCAACTCCAGACCTTTTACCTGCTTAATTGATAATGAAATAATGAGGGAATAGCCCACACCTGTCCATGAAATAGCTTTTGAGTTGATAGTCCCATTACTTTTGGCCCCTTAAAAAGTGGGAGGCACATATAGAAACCGTTATAATTCCTACACCGTTCACCTGATTTGGATGTAATTACCCTCAAATTAAATCTGAAAGTCTGCAGTTAAAGTACATCTTGTTTGTTTCATTTCAAAGCCATTGTGGTGGTGAATAGAGGCCAAAATATGAAAATTCGGTCCCAATATTTATGCACCTGACTGTATATATATAATATCATACAAACTCAGCACTCACTTTTCAATCTGTAATTCCTTTGAATACAGGGAATGTTAGTTCCAAAGGCACCTCAAATGGATGAGTGATGTGGATTAAGCTCGTCATTTCTATATATCTATATTGTAAAATGGGGTATTGAAATGAGGACTCCAGACAGGCAGGTACTAGGAAAAGCAGTGTCTTTTTAATAGCAGCAAACACTGCACCTTAGCATACGTGAGCACAGGCCTGGACACACACAGGCACATAACAGAAAATAAGCAAACAACATAAAAGTAAATGTCTCAGCACGGAATGGGTATGAAATACCGCCGGCCGCATAGCAGCCCGACAGGAGCAGAGTGCGACGCAGCGGAAGCCCGACAGCGCTGGAAATCCCGATCGTGGATAGGTAAGTATCCACTAACCTAACCCCCCTAACCCTAACCCTCCTTAGGGGTGCCTAACCCTAACTCCCCCCCCCAAGTGCCTAACCCCAATCCCCCCTCTAAGTGCCTAACCCTAACTACCCCCTTCCCCGCTACCTAACCCTAAGTCCCCCGGGGGGGTGCCTGACCCTAAGTCCCGCCCGGGGGTGCCAAACCCTAACCCTCCCTCCCCCTAGCCTAACCCTAACCCTCCCTGGGGGGTGCCTAACCCTAAGTCCCCCCCGGGAGCCCTAAACCTAACCCTCCCCCCCGCGGCTGTCCGCTCGCAGCGCCCGGCATCACTACAATCGTGATGCCGGGCGCCGGTCTCCCGGCGTCGGGGAAATGCGGGCGTCTAGATGTAGACGCCCGCATTTCCCCGACGCCGGGATAAGACAGTCGGGAAGCCGGCTGCTGGTATATAGGCAGTTGGCTTCCCGATTGCTTCCCCTCAGCACTCCTTGTGCTAATGTCTGTGGACCATCCAGTCCTGGCACCCTAATGCTAACCTGGCTAGCTTATCCAGCAACAAGAGCAATGAGCAACAGGTGTGTGAGAATTTTAAACCCTTCCTGTGCTGCTGACTTCCTGCTGGCTCTGGAAGACCTGGAAAACAAGGAGTTCCATATCTCCATCTTGAGCTGTGCAGCCCTGAAAACCTGAAATTCCAAACTTCTATTGTAACTGCAGAATGTGTTGGTCTTGTTTTCCTCCCTTTTTAAGGGAGCTTATCCCACCAGAATGTGGGCAATTTAGGCGAGAGACAACCCCTCTCAACACACATCCCCCCTTTCGCTTTTCCAAGCTTGGGGAAACACACTTTTCCTTTCGCGACAGCCGAGACCATTCAGCCTTCTGAACCACTTTTCCAGGCGTGTCTTCTTCATAACCCCTGAAAGTGGTGCATTCTGGCAGAGGAGCAGCCATACTTCTATTCTTGCGGACACCAGGTTCTGTCTTTTCCACTGTCCCGTAGACAAAGTATCCCTCAAAGAGCCAGTGCGACATCCGAGCAGTCTATCGAGAAGTGCAGGGACCACACTTTCTTCTTGTTGAAAAGCTTTTCGCTGTGCCTCAGGAATGCAATACGGTCACTGCTTTACACCCACTCCTTCAGGTGTATTTATGCCATGCTCTATTAATGCAGTGCACCCTGGCAGGGAAGAAAACACACCCTAAATATTACGAACTAAGGCTTCCGCTCTTTTTTTTCACTGTTTTGCTGACAAGTTGTCTGCCTGCGGAACTTTTGTAGGGCCAAGCAATCTAAAGCGGCCCCCAGGAACCCGAGGTGTGGCGATTTCCAGCACATTAATGGCAACATCTGTATTTGGTATAACCTTTCTGCCAATATTTTTGTCTGGCCGTAACCGGGCAATGTGTTGCAGATTTATTTTCCCAGACATTAATTGCGCAAAGAGAACTGGCCGTGCTTTTCCACTCTTCTTCCTTTTCGGAAGTAGGGTCTTGGAGACTTTACATTGGCGTTGTCTCTGTGGGTCCTTTAAGAGCTCTACAAATCCTGGGAAATTGCGACTCAATATGATAGGATAAGGGAGTTTAGGACCAACCACTGCGACCACCTAAAAAAGCGCCCCTTTATGGTGAGGCTCGCTCGCATTTGGTAAAAGTTTTCTGTGGATCCATGAACGCAGAGTACTTCAACTAACCATGGCACATTTTCCACTGCCCTAGACAGTGTGCCACGGCACAGTGGTTGAAGAATGCTGCTCTATAGGCTCTGTTTTTCTGGGACAGTCCCGCCTTATATGACCTGGCTCTCTGCACTCATAGCAAACGACCTTGGCATCTCCAGTTGTGTTTCCTTGAGGAGGGGCGACAGTCGGGGTCACAGGCCAATGGGGTGCCATCTTAACAGGTCGCTCATACCCTGGTTTCTTTTCTGGCATCTTTGTCATATTTCCTGCGGTCTCATACTGCTCCAACACTGTAACTAATTCCTCTAAATTCTGAGGATCAGCGTGTATGACCCAGCGCTGCATATTCCGCCTTAGGGTTCTTATAGACTGGTCAACAACCACCGTCTTTACAATCTGAGCGGTAGTGCAACTCCTGTCTGGCGAGTTCTGCAAGCTGCTTCCGAATAGGGACCCTTTGTAGTAGGGCCCATTCGTGGAAGTGCTGCACTTTCCCAGAAGGGGTGAGACCTGACCTGGCCAGAATGACACTTTTGACTAGGTCATATTTCTCTGCATCAGCAGTGGACAAATCAGCATAGGCTTTCTGAGCCTCACCAGTGAGATAGGGGGCAAGCCTATCAGCCCAAGTATCTGCTGGCCATTTTAAACACTGTGCCACACTCTCAAATATCAGCAAATACACCTCTGGGTCATCTGAGGCAGTCATTTTATTCAGATGCCCTGCACCTGTTGTGCCCACTGGCTGGATCAGCAGCTGCAACATTTGTCCCTCTGTCTTTTGATGAAAGGCCAACAAAGTTACTATAGTGTGAAAAACTTCCTCCATTTTTATAGTGGGAGGAGTATGTACAAGTTTAGGTGCTTTTAGATAACAAGCCAGCTTACACAAATAAATATATCTCTTTCAGCAAAGCAATTGTAATTCACATAACACAGAAAAAGAAAACATGTCATGCTTTTTTTTTCCTCCAGCAATGCAGGGGTTAAACAGAACACAAGAAAAGAAACTGTCTTTTTCTCTTCCAGCACTGCAGTGCTTAATTAGACCTCAGTAATATGTGAGTCTTGCTCTTGTTCAGTGAACAGGTGAACTTAATTAGACAGCATACTAGCTGGTAAATATACTAATCAGCATTTATTATATCTCAAGCACTTTACTGGTTCGCCAATCATACTCACGTATACCAAACATTCTGCCTTGTCAGTTCCTTTGCCACGCTGAAAGCATAACAGAACAAAAGCAAACATAAAAGTAAATGTTTCAGCACTCTTGTGCTAATGTCTGTGGACCCTCCAGGTCCAGGCACCCTAATGGAGGGTACAAATGGTCAGATTTTCTGGAAGATTTGAACGATAACGATTTTAATAATCGTTACATTGTTCATATCATTGACATGTTTGACATGCATCCACAAACGATGCGCGTGCCCACATGTCAGATAACGATATCTGAAATCAACTGTGTTTGCAGTCAGATTTGGATGATTTCATTCATTTAAATACTGGCAGAAATCGTTTATCATTAATGAGATCATTGGTAAAATCGTTCAAATCATTCATCATTGATCTAGCAAGTCTGACCGTGTGTATGCACCATTATGCTAACCACCACCCCCAGCCTATCGCCTGGTTAGCTTATCCAGCATCAGGAGCAATGAGCAACAGGTGTGTGAGAGTTTTAAACCCTTCCTGTGCTGCAGACTTCCTGCTGGCTCTGGGCGACCTGGAAAATAGTGGAGTTCCACATCTCCAATTTGAGCTTTGCAGCCCCGAAAACCTGGAATTCCAAACTTTTGTTGTAAGTGCAGAATGTGCTGGTCTTGTTTTCCTCTCCCTTTGAGGGAGCTTATCCCACCAGAATGTGGACAATTCAGGTGAGAATAAACTCCTCTCACCACAATATATTTTTATCTTATGTCCCCTCTTGTTTTCGGCAGGAGCCCCCCTCACCTAAGAGGGTAGGAGCCGCCACTGTGTGTGTATGTGTGTGTATATATATATATATATATATATATATATATACACACACACACACACAAGGAAACCCCCTTCTACAAATCCTGCATTTGCCCCTGGCCGCACACTAGGGATTGACATCTGGCTGTGTGTGAGGCACAGTATGAGTCACCAGAAGTACTGGGCAGCGACACACCTCGCAATCACCACTGAACTGTACCTGCTGGTATCGACAACTGTGGGTCTAACCAGGGGATTATTTATAATGGGTGCAGGGTGTGCGGTTCACCCTGCACCAATATTTACTTTATACTTACCTTTCTGCAGTCTCCATTTTCCAGGTGACTGGTGCATGTGCAGAAAAAATGTCCCCGGGAATAAAGTGCAGACACCATTTTCCCAGAGACTCGTTCATGCGCAGTAGATTCTGGAATTAAGCCAGAATCTACTGCACTCAGGGCCTGATTCAGAGCCGGACGCTATTTGCGCTCACTCGTTCAGAAAAAGGGGCCGGCCATTTAAATTGAGCACTCGCTCTTTGCGGTCTGTTGACGCCTCTATGTCTGAGCGAGTGAACGAAACATGCGCTCGCTATTTTGTAAAGACGCCCCCTGGCCGCTCGCATCATACGTCATCTCTGCTATTTATTAGATTGATCGAGTACATCGAAAGGCGTCTGAACTGCTCGCAGTGCTTGTGGTTGGATTTTCCTACCGCAAACATGCGAACAGTTCAGGCTAAGAAACAACCAAGTGACGTGGTCAATGACGCTGCTTTGTTAATTATGCACACCCTTAAAACGCCCGTTTTGACCGTCGTTTGGCACGCCTGCGTTCGGATCTCCAATCCCCGTTTTCAAGCACCTTCCCCTGTTACCACCCACAAACGCCTCATCCTGTCACTCAAATTAGCAGGCACTCGCAATTTTGCGAACACACGTTTTCCGACTGCACTGACTGGTTGGCGCATGCGCATTACGACCCATACGCATGCGCAGATGTGCGAACAACGCTCGGAGCGAACGAGCGCCCGCTTACGAGCGGCTCTGAATCAGGCCCTCAGTCCGCTGCCAGAGAGGAGGGGACCCAAATGGAGGCTGCATTCGGGCCCTCTCCTATCTTAAAACGCTCCTGGTTCTAACTGAGGGGGAAGCATTGAGGACACACACACACACATTTGTGTGTTAGTTCCAAGCAAAAGCTCTCATCCATTGTAGTGTGTGAGTATATTAATAATCTGTGTTATGAGTTAAACGGGAATTCGCATCAAGAGTTTGCAAACATAGGTCCTTACCTATACACAATTACACTAAGGTGTGCTCCCACAAGTGGCAAGCAAAGCTTTAATGTACTCTAGACTAGTATTGTTCATAGGAAATGTGCCAGTCCCTGTACACACCCTTCATCATCGTACAGGAGTCAGGACAAATCAGGTTTGTCACGGCCCTTCCCCATGCGGCCATGCCCCTTTTTCGGGTACGCTTCTTATGTGCCTATTTGAAAAATTGGGGTCGCGCCAAAGCACTTCCTGGCCCAGAGCACCAAAAGTCTAGTTACGGCTCTGGTGAAGACTCATTTGTTGAAACACATAAAAGTCCTTACAACTGCTTACAGATATTACTCTACCCTATAGGAAGCATGCATTCACAGTCATCCTTTTATGATTTGGGATTGTGTGTTAGCCAGCGAAAGATCTGGGTAAAAGGCAGGGACGGCCCGCCCGTTACGCCGACTATGCATGTGCATAGGGCGCCAGCCACCAGAGGGCGCTTTGATTCGCACACCCTCCTGCCGCCACAATCCTTCCTCCAGAAACCCCTGCTGGCACAATCCTTCCCCCCCGGCCGCCTCAGGGAGGCTCCATTTGCCGGGCACCCGCTGAGAATTTACCAGTGGGCGTCCGTCTCCCTGCAGCATGGGCGGAGTCGGACTATCACTGGAGGAGGAGGAGCAGGTTGGGACACTGCCACTCCTCCAGTGACTGCAGCCCAGAGTCACTCACATATATCCTGCGTGTGCAGGCGTGTTACCTCCACACGGAGCACTGACGGAGGGCGCTGCCACCACCATGGTCAGGTGCAGGGGGGTTATATATTTGCTGCTGTCTGCCTGTGCATTGTGTTACGAATGTGAGAAATGGTAAGGGACTACAGTTCCCAGCATGCCCCTGGGAGGAGGGGCCTCTGGCTGGGTGTATACACAGTGCCTCCCGCAGTACTGGGACCAGCCTGGCTCTTGTACCGGTTATGGTGGTGAAAGACGTGTCTGGCTGGGAAGCTGTGAGCAGTGCTACATTACATTAATGGTACCACAAGACTGCCCGTGTTTCCGGGGCCTGCACGCAGGTAACCATCGGAACACAGAGTGATATAGCAGACTTCACATACAAAGTATCCACCTGGAATAAAAGAGTCTGAGAATATTCAACAACTCACAGAACTAGGCTCTTCCTGATGTCACTAGATGTGATGCACTGTTACGGGCAATATCCATAGTCTTAATGATCGCCCTATAACCATTTTGTGAGGCCTTTGCCCATAGCAGCCAACCTTCCCATATAGCTTTATGTGCTTACCATTACTCTGATGCCCCAGACCTTCAGATTATAAGGGATTATTAGCTCAGAATAGTGGGGTAGATGTAAGAAGCCCTGAAGCGGTATTAGCACACGTTATGTGCGCTGATACCGCTTCTCCCCGATGTATGATCGGGGGGTTGGAGAGGTACATGACAGAGGCGCTATGCGCCCCTGTTATTATCGGCACTGCTATCTACAAGATAGCAGCGCCAATAGCCTGGGCCATGCATGAACGGTCAGATCGCCTGACCATTCGGCCCGCTGTAGCTGTCGATATCGACAACTACAGCCTGGTGCTGCCCTATTCCCCACAGCAGGGACAGCACTGTCCCTGCTGAGGCGGCTGCCGGCTCCAGGCTGCATGCAGGATCTCAAGATCCCACGCATGCTCAGTGGAGCCGGCCAGGACTGACACACAGCGCATCAGCACTAGGCTGATGCGCTGCGGTCTCTAGTGGGTAGCGCCGGAGGGGGGAGTTATCGCTCCCCTCTCCGGCCGATGAGATGTTCATACATCTCATCGGTAGTGCTTCCTACTTCTCCTCGGTAAAGAGCCAAAGCAGGAAGCGTTATAGCGGCATGTTAAGTGCCGCTATAATACATCTACCCCAGTGTAAGGGATATAACACCATAAAAACCATTCAAGTGGTGTTATGTGTACACGCCAGGTGATGGACTGAGGACAGCAGGTAGTATAGCACAAGATAGCGAACAGGCTAAAGTACAATGCTAGCGGCAGACAAGCAGGATCATGCTAAAATCAGAGGTCAGGGAAGGCAGACAGCAAGAAAGATCCAGAAACTAGCCGAGGTTACGTCAGCAAAATCCAATTACAATCCAACAAAAATGCAGGATACAGTAACTGGATAGCAAGGAACCATAACCAGCACTACTGATCAGACTTTGTGACAAATTTAACGATGACCTTAATAATTTACATACATTTCTTTATATCACTGAGTAAAAGCAAAACTGTCAATTCTGGGCACTACTACAGGGGGCATTACAACTGGGGGCGCTACTAATGGGGGCATTGCAGAAGGGGTACCACTGCTGTGGACAGTATGAGCAAGTGCCACTACTACTGTGGGCATTGTACAAGGGTCACTACTACTGTAGGCATTGTATTAGGGGCACTACTACTGTGGGCATTGTGTATAAGGGGCACTAATGTTGGCATTGTGTAAAAGGGGCACTACTGTATGTCAGAACATAATAAGGGACACTATTATGTGATGTAATGTGAATCAGGCCCTATGTGTGGTGTAATGTGAATTGTGCTACTGTGTGGTGTAGTTTGAATTGGGAATACTATTGTGTGACCACTCCTGTGACACTTTCTTTTGAGACCTTTCCTTTAGCATGCCTCCCAACCATCCCTATTTTGGCGACAAAGTGTCCCAGAAGGGGGGGGAATGGTGAATAGATGCCATGCGCATGCATGCGGCATCTATTGACTGGAGAAAGGGACTGGGAGCATGCCCAGCAGAAAGGGACTGGGAGCATGCCCAGCAGCTCCAGAGCACTGGGCATGTACCCAGCATGATTGGAATTACGGTGCGGCACTCGTGATTATGGCTTTCCCATGACACCACACCCCTTTCCTTTGTCGGGTGCACACACCTTCGGCGTGTGCAAATTCCACCAGGGGGCGCCAAAATGTATCTTCGCTTACCAAAAATATTAGGCTCGGGCTGGCCCTGGTAAAAGGAAGAATGGATTTAACTAAATATCCACAATTTATAGAAGCTAATGTCATATTGTAAACTAGGAAGCTAGCCTGAAATACTTAAGAGGACTGAAAAGTTATTGGAATCACTTTCACAGTCCCCAGACTACAATATTATAAAATATCAGTGGAAAGAGTTAAAACAAGCAGCAAATTTCAGGGTTATGGGGTCAATCCAATAAGGTGCAAGTTTGTTTCATGAAACTCGCAGACTTCGCACAAATGCGCGCACACCCAAGGATTCTCCAATCCAAATAAAAATGCCTATTTGCTATACTCGCAGCGGGTGCGAATTGTCTGCCAAATGTGATGTGAGAGAAGTGCATGAAAAAGATGGGGTGACCATCCTGGACCCTGAAAAAGTAACAATTTTGTTGGCAAAATCATACAGAAGGCTGTGAGTGGCCATAAGGAAAGTACTAGAGCTTAAATGGTGGTAAATGGCTGATTTGTACATTTTTTTAATTTATTTTTTAAAATAAAAAGCTTATAAAAATAAAAAGCAATCTGTTTTCAAGTAATCTCAAACTAATTAAACACAAAAAAAATTAGGAAAACAAGATGCTTTACAGCACATTGAGGTGACAATTATTTAAAAAAAATAAATACTCTAATTAGATTTGGGGTGCATAAAGCAACAAAAAAGTTGATTTGGGGGTAATTTGAGGCAATTTTTTTAACCACCAAAAATGACATGTAATTATTGGACTAATTAAGCTAATTGGATACTTCCAATTGCCTAAAAAGTCATTAGGGGAGGAAGGCAGGGGAATGCCCAAGGGGTTCTGCATGGTGTCCCGACATTTTAACCTTGAAATAAAGATTTTCCCTACCAGCTCTCACCCTCTGGGAGGTCTGAATAGAAATATGTCAGTTTAGTTGGACTGGTTCAATGTGAGTTTCTAATTGGATTGCAAACTTAATTTGCAATTTGAATTTGCTGAGAACACAGCAACTCGCACCTAATTGGATTGACCCCAATATCTGAGCCAGCAGAGTTCTGCGAAGCAAAAATAAAGACTCCTAGCTGGCTGCTAAGTGCTTGTAAATTGTGATTTCTGCCAAAAGAGTACTAAGTACTAAGTATTAAATGAGAGGGTGTCATTAAGGGAGAAGTAATTTCTGTTGTTTCATATCTTACCTAATTCTGCTTAACCCTACATTTTTAGATTTGGGTGGAAGTAGCCTTTAGTGCACACTGAGTAAAATCTACTTTATCTAAATATGATAAAAGAAATTGCTGCATTAACATGTCTGTATTTTGAAATTCATACACACAACTTATTCAACTACTCACTAACCCTCCCCACCCACCCACCTACACACACACGGTACAGACTCGTCCTTTTCCATTGGCAGCTGCTTTTAGGAAACAATAAATAATTATGTATATAGTTTTAGTTCATTTATCCTTCAGTGGTTAGTGACAGTTGATTTCTATTTGTGCCTGATGATCATGGTCCAATTGTAAAGCAGAACAGAATATGGTGGCGTTATATAAGTAAATAAATATATAATGGTTTGTAGCAACTGTTATAATGTAAATGTCCACTGGATGGCATACTTAATACATGATCTATTTTGTTGTACGGTTTTCTAAAAGGCAAGCAATGGATTTAGGATTATGTACCTTTACCCTCAGGACACTCAGAATTCTAAAATAGCAATAGAGGAGGCCACCCTACCAGATGCATTTTGTTGCCAAGACTTCATCAGGTGACATCTTGTTGATGAAATGCTCTTAGGTTCAGTTATTGTTTGGTCCAGGCAAATTTCAAAGGATTGTTGATCTCATTGAGTTGGTGGGCATTTTTATGGGCAATGCTGCATCCAGTTTTGGCTGAAGTTTGAGATAAGCCTTATTATTTTGACGTCTTGTGAGAAATTATATTTAGCATTTTTTTTTAAAATGTATAATAAATCAAACTGGAATACTACACTATAGTAGCACATTGTGGTTTGTGATTTTGTTGCAGATCTTTTATACCTGATGACTCATCACTGTGAGGATTCAACATAGAATATGAGTATTTCAGTATTACTTATTTTATCCCACTGATGTATGCATAATACCATATGGGTTGATTCCCTTGTTTTAACTTTATTACATTATGTGCACCATCTTGTTGTCTGTTTATTATTATTTGTGTGGTGTTCAGTGCTGGTTCAAACCTGTTACAAGAGGAGTATATAAAGAGATTGGGTCTATACTAAGCATATGACGTTGTTCAACACAATATAATAGAGAAATGTAGGAGTTCAGATAATCGGCACCCTCAACTCTTCCTTTCATATGGATTAAAGTCATAAAAAAAGAAAAGTTGCAGAGGGTAAAATGTTATGATTTGTGTATCACCACGTGATCACTAACATATGAATGTTGTGATAGAAGTCCCACAAAAATTAGGAATGATAAATGGTCCAATCCACAAGTTAAGAATGAGAATTTTTAATAATCAAAATCACCTCCACTCCTACAATTTATGTTCTCCCCAAAATACATAAACATGTCACTAAACCGCAGGGGAGGCCAATTATCGCAGGGCTCAATAGCATTACATCTAATTTGCCAGCAGATAATGCTTTCCATTTACAGCCTAATGTTGTAAAATAGGAACTTAAGGATTCTGTTGGTGTATTAAACATCTTAAAAATGATACAATGGTCCAATAAATACATGTTGGTCACTTGAGTTGTCAATTTCCAATGTACCTTTATCAATCATGACAAGGGAATTGAGGGCCTCATTCAGAGATGTACGCTACTGCAGTCGCAGCTGTGAAAATATGCTAATTTTACCAAAGCTAACCCAAGCATAAGGACGCCCACTGCTGCCTTCTCATATGCGTCCGACAACATACAACAGTGTAAATACCAATGCAGATTGGACAGCCACGCGGCTTGTAAGTCAAGTCTGACCGGCCTCAAACACTACGGCTCTCCTGACATGCAGTGAGCTCTCATGCTGCAAAGGAGATCACAATAGCTCATTTATTCATGCCCATGAAATGGTGTTTAAACGGTCAGACATGCCTGCGTTTGCCTAAACAACCCCCGTTACCTCCTGCAAACACTAACTACCTATCACTCACTTTGCGAATGAATCCAATCACTACACAATCACTGCACGTTCGCAGTGTGGCTTACACGCATGAGCAATGGCAAACAAATGTTCGATCTGCGTAAATATCAGCAGGTGTAAATCTCTGAATCAGGCCCTGAGGCTCTAGAATCCTATTTAGAAAGAACGGATTACACACTCCAACAAAAAAAATATGTAGGTAGTTGTCAAGGATATTTGAACGAATTTAGGGTATTTTGGGGCTGCAGAATTAAAAAATTTAAGTTTTTTTTTTTTTCAGGTTGGCTCTAATTCTTGAGATAATGCATACCCTCAAGTACTAGGAAACTTAGCCATGACGCGTGCATATGGCAATCTATCGGAACATTCTATAAGGTGAGACTTGAATATTCTAGTTGTTAACTCTGCGCTCATTATAGAATATTTCCCCTCCTATATAAGTGATCGACCACCCAACCAGCAGTCAGTCGACAGTTGTCTATTGTATTGTTTCTCGTCCAAGTATCTCAAAAATTAGAGCCAATCTAGCAAAACTGATGTCATATTTGGAATCGGCACCAAAAAGTTACCCCAAAATCGCTCTACAATGATTTGCAATACAGTGAGTGTTTATCAGTGCTTTGGATGTTTAGAATTTTATTGTAGAAGGAATTAACTTTATTTTACACAACAGTTATTTTTACTTTAAGGGTCATTACGTGGAAAAAATAGCTGGCAGTGGGCATAAGATTTACCCCTAGTTATGCCAATTTGTTCATGGCTATGTAGGAAGACCTGAACATTTGGAGTGACCATCTGTATGGGTCGAATTTGGTGTCTCGGAATCAATAATTTGATTATATCCTTTTTAAAAGGCATGGTCCTGAGGACCATCTTAAAGAATTTTTACATTTCTTAATAGCAATGACCTTAATAGCCATTCTTTTATTGGATACAGTAAAGATGAGGTAAATTTCCTTGATTTAGAAATGTATATTGAACTCTAGTATTTTCACTAAGAATTTTAGGAAACCCATTGATTCATTGATTCATTTTATAGCTGCAAATAGTGAGCACCATAATAATTTCTATGTCTCAAAAGAAATTGTAGAGATCATAATATATGTACGTAGCAAATAGAAGAAATTACTGAGATATTTTTAGTCAAAGACTACAAAAAAGAAACCATAGACAAAGCCATAAAGTGAAATATATTGAATAGGGGGACCTTTTTAAAGAAACAGAAGCCAGGAAAGATATACATGTTCCTTCATTACTGGATATAATAGTAACCATAAAAAAGTACAGTCTATTTTCCCAAAATTTTGGCCAGCATTATTAAACGATCCCTTCCCATCCAAAGTTCATATATAGGAAAGCCAATAATTAAAAAAACTGAACTTGTTTGCAGAACTTTTTCTACTACGGAAAGAAACAAATGTTTTAATACTATTGGCTTCTACAGATGTGGTTTATGTGCCGCTTGTAGAAGTGTCCAAAGTGATAATAGCAAATTTCAGGATTTTAGTGTAAAGGTTTTAGAATCAGGGATTTTATGTGATGTAATACTAATAATTTGAACTATTTGATCCACTGAGAATGTGACTATTCCCATGTGGGCAACCTTTTTAGACCACTTAAAATCTGTTTCAGCGAAAATATACGTAACATAAGAAAAGTGTTGGTAACATAATCTTTTTCCGCTTACTGAAAAAAAAAATCACAATTGCTCTTTAACCAATATAAATAACTTTTGGGAATACAACATATACAGGGGAACTGGAAAAATAGGGATTGTGAAGTGTGGCTTGCTAAGAGTGAGAAGTAGTCGATACATACATTAAAAATTTTACATCTAAATGGGTTAAATCTAGAGTTCGAGCTAAGGTGGTTTCTTACTGATTAATTGGTCTTGTATTTTAACTATTTATCGTTGATATAATTGAATTACAGATGTTATATGAATCATTGGGGCCAATGGCATCATTCCGGTAGGTGAAACGCAAACAGGAAGTTACTAGACCACTTCCGGGAATTTGGAATGCAACCTGCGTTCCACCAGCACATCTTCAGGAGATGCTGCTATGGCAATGAAGATGTACTATTAAACACAGGGATGATGGAAGAGTTGGAGCCACACCCATCGAGAACAAGGATGTGTTCCTCTGGCTCAAAGTATTTTTTAATCATTTGCTAGCTTTGTATGGAAGTTGTGTACATTTCCTGTGAATGGAACGCAATTTGTATTCCATTGGCCTTGTAATTTCTGGAGGTGCTGGCTAGAGAGGGGGCGACTGCCAGCTGTTTTTAATTGAAGAAATTATTAACTGCCTATTTACGGGACTATATGGGACACTACCTCAGACACCTTGAAAAAGGCTACATGTGGGTAGCCGGGACACGTTGATGAAGGAGGTACGCTGACTTCCAGAAGAGGCATCTACTCTCTGCACTATTCACAGCACTTAAGAGGGCTTCCTGGGAGCTCACACCAAAGACTGTCCAACGTGCCATTTTGTTACTCACTATAGTCTGTGTATAATTACAAAAAACTATAAAAACTTTTTAAGAATGATAATACACTAGATGTTATGATTTTCTTTTAATGCATCTGTGCCATATTGAGCTGAATGGAGATCATTAAGGAGAATGATGTCACAGAGCAGAATTGACAAGTGATTATTTTGTAAACACAATACAAATGGGGCTTTGTCCTAATTGAAGGTGTTTACGGGACTCACATATACCTGCAAACAATTGTGGATTTGGGTTATCATTTCCAGTGGCGGTTGTAATGGTGGGGCTGCAGTGTAATCCAAAACTAGCAGAGGGAATCAGGATAACTCAAGTCCCTACCCGTGGTTGTAAACACTTCTTTATATTACCGGGAGTCTTATTTTGGACTGCGCTTCAACCCCACCGTTACAACCTCCACTGATTATTCCTATTTTTTGTGGGACTTCTTTCACAACATCCATGTGTTGGAGTGATCGAATATCATACAGTATCACCCTAAGCAACTTTTTTTTTTTAATGACGTTGATCCATCTGAGAGGAAGATTTGAGGGTGACGATCATCTGCAATCAAGGGCAGATTGAGAATTTTAAATGGCCCTGGAAAAATTCAGAAAGTGGCCCATGTTGACTAACTGAAAGAGCAATTGAAGGTCTGAAAAAAGGGGCGTGTCCTTAAGAGAAGGGGCATGTCATGTGAATTACCATGGCAGCAAGACACTCCCCTTGTTTTTGTCACACTTGGGACATGCCTAGCACTCCATGAGCTGCTGGGCATGTCCCCAGTGTCTCTCTCTCTCCAGTGAAAATAGGGGGGCTTCCCAACATCCCCCCCACCACAAGGGGAGCTCTGTCTCACAAGACAAGGATGGTCTCATCTTGCAATGTTAAGAGATCCTCCACGGGACACTCTTCTTACTATGACAGGCATCAGTAAGCTGCCTGTCATGCAAGTCACTGTCCTAGACCAAGTAGAGCAAAATGTCTAAAAAAAATCTATAGTATTTTTTTTTTGTGTGTGTACTAAATAAAAATACACCTTACCTTTATGTGGCAATGGGGAACCTCTGAAGAAATTGATCCTTCCTGGACAGGCAGTGTCAGTATTCACTATTCATGCAGGAGATCACATGGTCCGGAGTGATATATAAGAGGGACGATAAAGGGACAGTGAGATGAGGGTGCACTGGGCTGGATGGGAAGGGAAACGCTGGGCTCAATGGGATGGGCACTGTTACTCGGCTGGCTGGAGGTTTTTAAGGGGTGGGGCAGTGAGAAGGGGGCTGGTTGTGGAGAGAATTGGGAGACACTGGGATCGGAGAGGGGGTCAGTGAGATGGTGGGGTTTGAGGGACACTGGGCTGAAGTAGGGTGAGACACAGAGATGGGAGCATTACATGGGGTTGTTCGTGTTCCATGCCCAGCATGCCTGAAGCAGTGTTCCAAAGCCACAGCAGCCTCCAGAGCAGCAGCACCTCAACTCCAGCTGCTGCTGGATGTGGGATGCAGGAGCTGAGGTCCAGGAGCCGGGTTGAGAGTGACGTGGTGCGGTGAGGTGCAGCCCAGTTGGGTGGGACTGCCAGACCGTCAGTCTCAGGCAGCCACACCACTGAGAGGCTGCTGAACTGATTCTCCTAATCAGCTGGCCGGGACACAGATTTTATAAAAAATGTAAAAAAAAAACAGAAAAAAAAGAAAGATTTTAGTGGCCCCAACATGGTCCGGCCCAACAGAGAGAGTCCCTGTCTGCAATCCTCCATTACATCTATTACCTTGTGTTGAACAACCATGTGAATTTAGTATTAACCCAATCTCTTTATATATTTGTTCTTGTTTAGTATGATGCTATACACCTGGGTTCAATTAGTAGAGTGACCTGTTTTTATATATATATATAGAGAGAGAGAGAGAGAGAGAGAGAGAGAGAGAGAGAGAGAGAGAGAGCACCTAGCGAAAGGCTTCTTTAAAACAGTTACAGCAGGAGGCAGCCATCCAGTTAGCATTACTAATGGAGAATATGTGGACTATATGTGGATATAACATTGTGGGGGTCCATTTTGTGCTATTTTTAAGTATTTGCATTGTATGTGAGTATGTATAGTACCTCTATATTTTCAAATCCCAGCACCATAAGTTTGTATTGAAGGCAATGATATGTAACCTGACGACAAATTCTAAAGTATGCTTGTTTGTCTTTGTAAATAGTTTAGTGAAACCCTAGGAGAGAATTATGCCATGTGACACAGGGCGTATTATCTTGAAAAGTAACATTTTCTGAATTGCTGAACCAATCCTAGCAATTCTTGTAGGGCCACATCTGTGTTTCTTGAGCTGTAATGTGGGGTACACACTGCAAGATGGTTCGGCCGACCAATCTAAAGATTTGGTAAGGCTATGCATAAACTATATTGTGCACATACATGCCGACATTCAGTTCCCTCCTTCCAGCATGGAGCTGCATGTCTGTGCACAGCGGGGGGCGTGGCCGGGTAATGACACGGTTTTTTGGGGGGAGCCACGCGATCGCATCATCATGGCTCCGCCCCCTCTTCACAATGCCGAAAGTATTGGCACTGTAAAGCAGGGGGCGGAGCCACGATGACACGATTCAGTGCGAATTGCGTCATCGGACCCCCGCTGCGAGGGTTTCTTGTAGTAGTTGGGGGGGGTCAGGCGGCAGCCGAGAGGCTTGCCTGCCTTTAAGGGGGTCGGGAGCGGCACCCGATATTCGAGAGGCTCCCGACCAAATCGGGAGGGTAGGCAAGCCTGACCAACGACCATCCGTTGTCTGGCCAGAAGAATCAGTTGTGATGTAATTTTCACTAGTTCCTGTGGTCAGCAAATGGGTTGGTTGTTAACACAAGCAGATGTGAACAATATATCTGCACGATATATCGCACTGTCCGTGCGCCACAGCCGATGCAATATATCTGTGATAGACATCATTCATAGATATATTGTGTGTACATGTACATATTGCCAGATGGTTGAGAAGATATATTGTGTCAGCTGTACGAACGATATATCATCCAATGTGTACCCAACATAAGAGATCTAGGCGGTGATTCAGGTTAGGACGGAATTCCAAAACTGCACGCAGGGAGCTTTGCAATGCCATCCTTGCTGATATGCAAATGCAGCAGGAGGTGTACCGAGGTTGCAGGCTGAGATCACTATCATGACCATCGGTCGCGATGGTGGACGGGACAGGGCCGCCGGCCAGCTGAGGATGCCTCAGCTTACTCAGGCTGACCTGCTTGCAAGGCCAGGAATCTGTGTCCGTGGACGCAGCCCCTGCCTTGCCCAGGGCTGGATTAAAGGGGGGGGGGGCGACAGGGGCGGTTGTCCCTGGGCCCCCACACAAAGAGGGCCCCCACACTACTGCATTCAGCAGCACATTCAGTGCTGCATCAGCCTGCGGCAGGGCAGTAGTGTGGACGGCACATAAGTGCCGTCCACACTACATAGCACAAACACACAGCCGCCGGCGCCGGCAGCTGTGTGTTTGTTTTAGCAGCCGATGAGAGTCACACAGACTCTCATTGGCTGCTGCGCTGCGACCCACTGCTGGAGCCTCCATCTTCCGGCTCCCACAGTGGCTGATGGGAGAGACGTCATGATGTCTCACCCGTCATGCAGAGCAGGCCGGCCGGGAGGACGCCGGACGGAGGAGCAGATGCCGGAGCGGGGATTAAGGTAAGTGAAGATTTTTTTTCTCCTGTGTGTGTGTGTCTGGCCGGGGGGGGGCGACTACTACTAAGGGCACTGCTGGGGAGGGAATGGACTACTACTAAGGGCACTGCTGGGGAGGGAAGGGACTACTACTAAGGGCACTGCTTGGGAGGGAATGGACTACTACTAAGGGCACTGCTGGGGAGGGAACGGACTACTAAGGGCACTGCTGGGGGTACTACTATGGGCACTGCTGGGGATACTACTGGGGGCACTGCACACTGCTGGGACCAGTACTGGGGGGACACAACATAGAGGGGGGATTACTACTAGGGGGACTACTGTTGAGGGGGGACTGCTACTGGGGGCACGACTGGGCTGGGCTGGGCTCTGTGTGGCTTGAAGGGGGCCCCCGCAACTTAGTTGCCCTGGGGCCCCCAACAAGCCTTAACCCGGCCCTGGCCTTGCCACTCCTGGAAATCGGGGCGGACACACACCCATTTCCGGGAACACAGACCGTCCCCGCCCCTGCACCGCCCCTTAAATGTCTCTGCCTGTCAATCAGGCAGAGGCATAGAAGGGGCTGCGTGCAATCACGCAGGACCCATTCTGAACATTAGCAGAACGGGTTCTGCGCACGTGCATATTCCTGATAATCAGCCCCCTAGTTGTATAATGTAATCTGCAACCATCTATGATAGGTGATACATTTGAATGCTGTTTTGCTAGCTGTATTCCTTACAGTGCTTTGTGAAATGAGGATATTTTTCAAAATAAACCAGAAGTATCCCTTCAGGTACTCAGTAAAAAAGTTCTATAACACTGGAGACTGCATAAAACACAAAACATTAACAAAAATGCAGCACTAGTGGTAACCAAATAATATTAATCACATAATTGTAACAATTACTGTTTAGTTACATACGTATATTTAAAACATTGTACACATACATCCTACCAAGACTGTGCTGTTATAGTAATGTTTTTACATGTGCTCTTCTTACCTGTAGCGTATTGTATTTATACTGCTAATCTGTTATGTTGCAATATTTTGTTTACCCTATATAATAGTGCTGCAGTAATTTTTTTGGCTCCTTATAAATAAAACATGATATTAATAATTACACAATTGCCACCTGTCAGTTGGCGGCCAACTGGAAGCAGCCCTTTCCCCCACCCTCCTATCAATTATTAATAGAGTCTAGCTGGGCCAGCATATGGAATTCATGACCACTATTCTTAAACACTCCTCTAACTCCTTTGACAAGATATGGGGCCCCTGGTTGTCCTTCTCCAATGCTAGGTCCACATTCATCTAACTTTCTCATCCTCTCTCGCTCTCCAAAAACACTTTTTCTCTAACGGTTCTAGCCACGCTTTCTTCCTTCCCTTCTTTTTTCCCCTAGTTCTAATTTCTATCTGTCTACCCTCAAAAAATGTGTCTCGCAGTAACACAGGTTTTCAATCAAATTGTGAGCTTTTATTCTCATATGCTGTTATTTTTTCCTGATGCTGTGTACTGTGTTGATCTTCAATAAACGTATTATTTAAAAAAAAATAATAATCACACAATTGATAACATAGCACAAATTATTAACCCCCTTCACTGCTGAAGCTTTTTTTTAGTCCTGTGTAACTCATTTTTGGAAGTTTACGCTATAGTAGCCCAGCAAGGCCTTATATTTCTTAAATTAAAAACCTGCTGTAATAAATTAGGGAACCCCCTTTTTTATTTAACACAATATGGCAGAAATTTGGGCATTAGATCCAACTAGAGATGAGCGGGTTTGGTTTCCGGAGTTCCGAATCCACCAGAATTTAGCATAACCGAGTCGGATCCGAGTAGGCTCGGAGTTTCCCGCCTGGTCGGATCTCGAAACCGAGGCAAAACGATAGAGTCAGGAATCTCGCGGTTCACGAGCTTTCTCTATGATCAATGTAGTATATAAGGGACCACGCGACAGACGCCATTTCACTCCGGCTGTGGAGACTGAACAGGGATGGTGGGTAGTGTAGGGCTGGGAGAGGTGCTGGTGCTATCTGCTGTGTACTGGGCTGGTGACTGCTGATCCATTCTGGTCTCTGGTCACGGTGCGGTCACTGTCACTGTGCTGTCTGCTGATCCATCTGGGCTGTCTGCTGTGTCCTGGGCTTGTGCTGTGTCCATCTTTGGGCCAGGGTCTGGACCCCCCCAAAAAATAGTCCAAAAAAAAAAATCAAAGTGTCTTTTAGATTTTTCTGTGTGTGTGTGTGTGTGTGTTAGGCTTAACTGCAGTACCAGACCAACTCCAGTCGTGCTAAAAACAAAAAAAATCAATCAAAGTGTCTTTTGTATTTTTTCTGTGTGTGTGCGCGTGTGCGCGCGTGCGTGCGTGTGTAAGGCTTAACCGCAGTACCGCACAAGATCCAGCCCAACTCCAGTCGTGCTAAAAACAAAAAAAATCAAAGTGTCTTTTATATTTTTGTGTGTGTGTGTGTGTGTGCACATGCGTGTTAGGCTTAACCGCAGTACAGCACAAGATCCAGCCCAACTCCAGTCGTGTTAAAAACAAAAAAAATCAATCAAAGTGTCTTTTATATTTTTCTGTGCGTGTGCGCGTGCGTGTTAGGCTTAACCACAGTACCGCACCAGATCCAGCCCAACTCCAGTCATGTTAAAAACAAAAAAAAATAAATCAAAGTGTCTTTTATATTCTTGTGTGTCTGTGTGCGTGTGTGTTAGGCTTAACCGCAGTACCGCACAAGATCCAGCCAGCAACGCAAGTTGCAACCTAGTGCTGCCCGACTCTGGAGTCAAGTTCTTCTGGAGCTGACAAAAAATAAAAATCATCATTTGTCTTTTATTCTAATAATTGTCTGTGTGTGTTAGCCGCACAAGATCTAGCAAGTCGGCAACGCATCGTAGTGCTGTCCGGCTCCAGTCATGATCAATCGTTGCTCTGGAGCCAAGTTCTTCTGGAGCTGACAAAAAATAAAAATCATCATTTGTCTTTTTTTCTAATATTTTTGTATGTGCGCACAACTGCACGTGTGTGAATTTTGTAACCGCACCTTGGCTACACTATTGGTGATTGTGACACTGCTTCAAGACTGCAGAAAATATGGAGGGCTGTCACATGACAGGAGAGCAAGGCCAAGAACCACATGTTGTAGCTGGCGCCAGCAGTGCAAGGCCGTCAACTTCCTCGCCCACTATGAAGGCCCATGCCCCAGGACTTAAGTCACGCCATCGATATGGTAAAGCAAGTTTTACTGAAGTTAAGAAAAAAAATTTGAAAGGATATTTGCCTTTAGATAAACAAAAAATTGGCAATATGCCATTCACTACACGAAGTGGAAAGGAAAGGATAAGGCCTTGGCCTTTCTTTATGAAGACTGCTGATTCTGATAGCCCTTCTGCTTGTTGTAGTAGTGGTGGTGGTCCAATTAAAAATGTGAAAGTTGTTAAGACAGCTCCAGAAAAACCAACTGTGTGCCCTGAGAAATCGAAATCACAAATCCCCGAGGAAAGTGCAAGTGTGTCCGTGGTTGCCATGTGTGAGCCCGACCTAAATACTAGTGTACTGGAAGATCCTCCAAGTTCCAACATTTGTGTGCCCTCTGTAAATGTGGGGAAGGGCAGTCAACATCTTGCACACGTAGTCATTGAGGATGCTTCTGTGGAATTGCACATGGAGGAGGAGGATATTTTGGTAGTTGAAGGCTCTAAAGATGATGAGGATGTTGATGCTGAGGATGTCGTTTGTGTAAGGCAACACCTGTTGCTCATGGTTTGAAAAAGCCAAAGCCCATTGTTGTCATGCCGGGACAAAAGACAAAAAAATCTACTTCTCACGAGTGGAGTTATTTCCATCCGGAGCCGGACAACAGTTGTCAAGCCATATGTGCCCGTTGCCATGCAAGAGTGAGTAGAGGCAGGGACCTAAACCACCTAGGAATCTCCTCCTTGTTACGTCACTTGGAGTGCATTCATCAAATATCAAAGTGTACATCACCAAATTCCAAAACTCAAAACGTGACAAGTCCACTGTTACCTACCTGCTCCCACTCTGTGAGATCCAAGCGCCTTCGATCTCCAATACCAACATCTGCATCATCAACATCCTCATTCGTCATTGGAATTAGTCCTGCTACATCCAATGTTGGTATTCGAAGCATGACTGACTCCTCTCCTATCCGTGATTCCTCAGAAGGATCCTTAATGACTACGCCTGTTGCTGCTGCTGTCAGTGGATCTTCATCCCAGAAGGGGACCAGGAAGAAGACAACTTGTAGCGTATCCTCCAAAAAACAATTAACTGTCAAACAATTGTTTGCAAGGGCAATCAAGTATGACAGCAATCACCCATTTGTACAGCAGATTATGAAGCCATAACAGCTATGCTGGTATTAGATGTGCATCCAGTATCCGCCATTACTGCAGTGGATTTTCAACAGTTAATTAAGGTCCTGTGTCCTCGCTACCAGATCCCTTCTAGATTCCACTTCGCTAGAACAGCAATTCCAAGTCTGTACAAGGACATTAAAAAAAACCTTATTAATGTCCTCAGAAATGCCGTTATACCCACTGTCCACTTGTACTGATACAGAGGCAGGCTACCCTTTGTATAACTGGTTTCACTAAGAGGCATACTGCTGAGAACCTCTTAGAAAAACTCAGGGAAGTCATTGCTAAATGGCTTACCCCACTTGGACTCTCCTCGGGATTTGTGATTTCGGACAATGCCACCACTATTGTTAGAGCATTACATGTGGGCGAATTCCAACACGTCCCATGTTTTGCTCACACAATTAATTTGGTGGTGCAACGATGCTCTTGGTTGCCCGTAAAATATCTGGACATTTTAGATGGTTGTCGAAGATTGCATAACCAGCAGGTACTGTTAAATTTGCCCTGCCATCAGCTGAAGCAAGAGGTAGTAACTTGGTGGAATTCTACCCTCTATATGCTTCAGCGGATGGAAGAACAGCAAAAGGCCATCCAGGTCTATACAACATACTATGACATAGGCCGTGGAAGGGGAATGCACCTTACTCAAGTGCAGTGGAGAATAATTTCTGTGTTGTGCAAGGTTCTCAAACCCTTTGAACTTGCCACACGTGAAGTTAGTTCAGACACTGCCAGCTTGAGTCAGGTCATTCCCCTCATCAGACATTTGCAAAAACAGCTGGAGAAACTGAAGGAAGAGCTGAAATGGAGCGATTGAGCAAAGTATGTCGGACTGGTGGATCAAGCCCTTGATTCACTTCACCAGGATTCAAGAGTCGTCAATCTATTGAAATCTGAAAAATATATTTTGGCCACCATTCTGGATCCAAGGTTTAAGTCCTACCTTGTGAGTTTTTTTCCAACAGACCAAAATCTAAAACTATGCAAAGAGCTGTTGGTCAAAAAATTGTCAGCTGCAGCCGCATGTGAAACGTCATCATCTCCTCCTTCAGTTTCAACAGCTGCCTGGAAAAAAAATCAATTTTCCTTACAGAATGCCTGCTGGTCATGCAGATTGTTCACCAAAAAATTACATCTTGTCGGGCCTGGGAGAACTGCCTACTAGTGACATGTCTACTACTATGTGTGGTACGGTTTCCATTCACAGAATGATGGAGGACTATTTCAGAGATAACATCCTAATAGACATGTCAGACAGTCCCTTTCAGTACTGGCAGGAAAAAGAGGCAATTTGGAGTCCCATACACAAACTGGCTTTGCATTACTTAAGTTGCCCACCCTCCAGTGTGTACACCGAAAGAGTTTTCAGTGCAGCTGGCAACCTTGTCAGTGATCGGCGTAGGAGGTTACTCCCTCAAAATGTGGAAAAGATGATGTTCATTAAAATGAATTACAAATTCCATGAGGAAGATTACAAACAATTACATCAAAAAATTACAGAGGCGTCTATGGTGGATTCCAGTGGGGACGAATTAATATTGTGTGAAGGAGAGGATGTACACGCTGATGGGGATGATGAGGATGAGGACAACTTGTAATGTAAAGCCAATTTGTGTATGGGATAATTTTCATGTCCAATGCACATTGGCAGCTTGTTTTATGGGGATCCAAACAACCAATAATTTCAGCCACAATTGGCAGTCCTTGTTGCTGAAATGATTGGTTTGTTAAACTGTCCTGTTTCGTATACAACATAAGGATGGGTGGGAGGGCCCAAGGACTATTCCATCTTGCACATTTTTCCTTTCCATTATGTGCTGGTTGGGGCATTCCTGCCTGACATTTTAAATTAATGTTATGGTTAGTTTAGGAACCAATGATTGATTTTTCAATTAATTTATGATCAATTTAACAGCCAGGGGCTGCACCCAATGAATTGTTTTTAAATCAATTTATGATCAATTTAATAGCCAGGGGCTGCACCCAGTGAATTATTTTTTTAATTAATTTATGATCAATTTAACAGCCAGGGGCTGCACCCAATGAATTGTTTTTAAATTCATTTATGATCAATTTAACAGCCAGGGGCTGCACCCAATGAAATTTTTTTTAATTAATTTATGATCAATTTAACAGCCAGGGGCTGCACCCAATGAATTGTTTTTTAATTAATTTATGATCAATTTAACAGCCAGGGGATGCACCCAATGAATTGTTTTTTAATTAATTTATGATCAATTTAACAGCCAGGGGCTGCACACAATGAAATGTTTTTAAATTAATTTATGATCAATTTAACAGCCAGGGGCTGCACCCAATGAATTGTTTTTTAATTAATTTATTGTCAATTTTACACCTGGCTGTCACTGTCATCGGCATAGCTGCGCAGGGGTGCTGTGCTCCTGTCTGTCAAGGGGCTGCTGCCCAAAATAATAAATAAACTATTTTTTTGTGTGCGTGTCAGCCACATCTGTCATCGGCATAGCTGCGCAGGGGTGCTGTGCTGCTGTCTGTCAAGGGGCTGCATGAATATTGGAAAACTTTTTTTTTTAAGTTATTGGGTTACAAAAAGGTTTTTCTTAATCTTAAACATAGCAGAAATGTTATCCTAACAGCTTATAAAGTTCTATACTCTAAAAAACTAAAACCTATATTTGTAAAAAACTAAAGCCTAATTCTGCCTAGAGGGACTGACACCACGGCTAAACATTTGAGTCACCTTCTGGATGTGAATTGTCTCATTTGCATGGGGAAAACCCAACCCTCAGATGAGATGGCTCTCAGCCAGTACACAACATTGAAATCACCATTAAAAAGTCACAATGGAAGACTACAGTGTGGAGAATCTTTCTTCACAGTCAGGAGAGGCCTCAGAGAAAATGAAAAAAGATGCTCTAGGTTAGTGGTGTCAACCTGGGGCCCTCCAGTTTTTGTGGGACTGCATATCCCAGCATGCCCTGCCACAGTTTTAGCATGCCCTAATAGCAAAACTGTGGCACTGCATGCTGGGATGTGCAGTTCCACTGCAGCTGGAGGGCCCAAGTTTGACACCACTGCTCTAGGTGCTGAACTTCAAGGGATTTCTCCATCACGTTCTGCAGTGTGGAAAGGTTTCATTCACATGTTTTCTATGAAGCAGTTCAGAGTTACAGCCTCCAAAGTGTCTGGCTATAACACCCACCATTGCCAGGAATTATTAAAGATTATTACAAGTAAAGGATTCATCTGTCCGGAATCTATCTGGGAATCCATGGATCGTATTTGGCCTGAATGCACTAAGACATCCTGTGATTCTGTCACTGTGTTCTGTAGTCAACTTTATTCCTACCTGAATCACAAACTGAAATACGGAATAGTAAGCACATACAACATGGAGGCCTTTGTTATTCCGCTGCCTGCATGCCAACCAATACCTCCCAGACTACACCCACTGGGGGGGACCAGGTCTTGATAATGACCATCCCAATCTGTTGCTAGACCTTCTTCTTCCAAACCATCCATCCTGGACTTCCTGTCCAAAAAGGGTAAGCAGGGTACAGAAAGAGGAGCTAGATGTCCCCAATTACATTTTTTTTCTTCTATCATAGATGATGTGGAGAGATAAGAGCTTCAGATGTTGGAACAGGGGCTCCCACCTATTTGGCTTCCCTCCAGAGAACAGAGCTCTGTTCCTCAGGAAGTGTCTATGCCTGAGCTGATAGGTAGGTAGTCTCTGTCTGTTAGTAAACACCCTTCAGGAGATGGCAACCCAAAATAACAACAACTATAATAAATTAATGTGTCCACTGATGATTACCAGCATGATCCCTTAACAGCAACATACCCCATATGGCCAACTCATAACATGACACCCAGTTTGCAGCCTCCTCTTCTTTATGACACTAATCCAGTCGCCATGGTTGATCAATCAGCCATGTGTGGTCCACCCAATTTTTGGCCTTCTACATTCTATTCATTTCTAACATTCACATATCTAAGAGAAGTGGACAGTGGGAACAATGGCAATTTGAAGGCCACTAACTAACTCTGTTTTTTTTATGTCCCTGTACAGGTTGGGAAATTCCGTTTCAGAACAGAAGGTTTGCAAAGGATTATTTAAGTCAATTGTCTATTTATTTTTGGAAAGCACGCTTCCTGGTCCCCTTCTGGGATGAAAAAAAATCAACTCCCAGCAAGCAGGCATGGCGCTCAAGAAAGAATTCCCAAGAAAGACACAACGTAATACCTAAACATCATTTGCTGCTCTGTTCCACTTGTTCACAATATATCTCATATGGTTAAGTGGATAGTGGGAACAACGTCAGTTTGAAGGCCACTAACTAACTATGTTTTTTTTTATGTCCCTGTACAGGTTGGGAAATGCCTTTTATAGAAGATTTGCAAAGCATTATTTAAGTCAATTGTTTATTTATTTTTGGAAAGCACGCCTCCTGGCCCCTTGTGAGCTGTGAGGTGGTCAAAATTGACTGGAAATGAGTGGAAATTAATGTTATTGAGGTTATTAATACTGTAGGAACAAAAAAGGTCAATTTTATGCGATTTTAGCTGTTTATTTTATTTTTTAAGAAAAAAATCCATATACAAAAACAAAACACGAAAACAAAACACGGTGGTGAGGTTTTGGCAAAACCAATCCAGATCCAAAACTAGGGGAGATCCAGATCCAAAACCAAAACACAAGGGTCGGTGCACATCTCTAGACCCAACCAATCTGTAGAAAATGTTATTTTCTTTATACTGTTTCAGCGATTGTCTGTTGATCCCCAGACAATCATTACTAAGGGGGGCACATAATTTGAAATAGGGGTCTCCCCTCTTTCAAACAAGGGTGGCCCCATTTGTGATCAGTTGAACAATATAGGGATTTTTCTTGAAATCAGCAGTCTCCTTGTCTGGATCTCTTCCTTATGTTGTACATAAAATTTAAAAAGAATATTTAGTGTAGTCTGATACACCTAGGTAAATGATACACCTCTATTGAAAAAGCCACTGGCATTTATTAATACTTACTTCTCCGGCCAGAGCCGGCCCTAGCCAAATTAGTGCCCTAGGCATCCCTGAAAAAGTGTGTGGCCTCACGGAAGGGGCATGTGTTGTGGCCCCTTCCCCCACAGATCACAGCACAGCACAGCACACCTCCCCCAGCACAGCAGCTCTCGCAGCACAAATCACAGCACTGAGCACCCCTCACCTAACATAGTCTCCCAGCACAGCACCCATCAACCACCACAGCACCCCTCACCCAGCACAGATCACAGCACCCATCACCCCTCTCCCAGCACAGATCACAGCATCCCTCAGTCCTCTCCTAGCAAAGCACAGATCACAGCACTCATCTTCCATCCAGTGCATGCCAACCCAGCACTAGCCACTAGCCACCATCCACTTTCCCCACCGACGCCAGCTGTTCCAACGCTGCCCGCTCACTGTTTGCTGCTGCCAGGCTCGATCGGAGCTGTCAGCTGAGCACCGATCATGGATGCTGCACAGTGGCAGTAGTAGCTGCCAGAGTCTCTGCCCAGCCGGCAGTAGGTGCCCCGGCCATGCCTGCCCCAATCCTCCTAGGAAGGCTTGGATGCCCCAAGGCATTTGCTTAGTTTGCCTATGCCAAGGGCCGTCTCTGCCTCCGGCCAGATCCAGCGAAGTTCTCTTCGTCTGCGAGGTCCTCCGTTGGGCTGATCGGCCAATATATTGTCTGTGTGTGTACCAGTGATGTCTGTGAACGTAATTCACAGACATATCGCATGGCTGTGCTGTACAGCCAATGGCAGATATTACTACCGCCTGCCCATACAGCCCTCCCTGGCTGCAAAAGCCACCAGGGAGGGGGGTGCGATGCGACCCTCGGCCAGCAGGACCCGCGACCAGATGATGGTTGTTCAATCGATCTGCAGATATATCGATTAGGTGTGTATCCATCTTAACCCTATCAGTTGGATAGAGAGTCTAAGCACATCAGCAAAGATAGGAAGGGGTCCCGGTCACTCCTCGCAGATCCCGAAATCGCCGCTGATAGGAAAAAGTAGGGAGAGGAATGAACTTCATGCTTTTTAAAACTGCAATTTTTTTTTCTCAGTATTGGTGGAGACCTTGATCTACACAAAAATAATTTTACCATTGAAAGAGCTATAAACAAACACTATGCTTTCAAATTATGTATTGAATCCTCTGTGTTCCAGACACTGTAGGCTTTTTCAGTTTATTTCTTTACATATATATATATATATATTAGGGATGTGCAGGCTCGGATAGGTTCGAGTTTGCACGTGGAGTTCGGATTTTTCCCTCCAAAAAAACGGAACTCAGAACGAGGCAAAACGTCATCTTACATGGACGAACATCATCATTCCTGGACAAAAGACCAGGAATGATGATGTTCGTCCATGTAAGATGACGTTTTGCCTCGTTCTGAGTTCCGTTTTTTTGGAGGGAAAAATCCGAACTCCACGTGCAAACTCGAACCTATCCGAGCCTGCACATCCCTAGTTGCAAGGCATTTTGCCAGTGCTAGACATGCTCTGTCCGTGCTTAAGTATCGCATGATTGATCACGTTCCCCCCCTATCTAGGGGTGGTAATAGAAGTAGATTGTTAATGCAGCGTGAGACTAGGTGGATATACCGTCTGGGTACTATGGCACCCAGAGGGCTCAATGAGCAACTGGGCTTAAGTTCATTCCTGTAGAATTGATTGAATAGGTATATGTGAGTGGGCTAGATTTACATCATAGGTCTTTATATCTATTGATATAGCCAGCGTCTTTGGGCACGATATGTGCCGTCATAGATGCGAGTAGGCAAAATATATGTAGCGCTTCTACACTTTATTGGGTGCTAATGCACTTAATGTTGTTAACATCATTGCAAAATGTATGGTGCAGCGTTGTTTGTTTGTTGTATGTTTAGTCAGTGTATTTTGTTACTGTGTTACTATGGTTATGGGAATGTGTCACTCATGGAGCGACGTGATGACGTCATTAGGGAGCTGCTGGAGTTTGGGCGTGTGGTCGCGCCTTAGCAAGCATGCTGATTATCACTGGGTGATTATGCTTATGTATATAAGGTATGTTTTTTACACTGCGAATTTGTTCTGACGAAAATGCTGATGCATTGAAACGTTAACCGTTTTCTACAAGCCGTATCCTGTGTGTTTATTGCGTGGAGTGCCACACTTTGCAGAGTCGTATATATATATATATATATATTTATTGATTGATTGATTATATATGTTTACAAATGAAATATTTATTTACAAGCGCTTTCAAATATCTATCAATTACTGTATGCAGGGGCAGAACTAGAGAGTGGTGGGCCCAAGTGCAAGAATATATTTTGCCCCCCCCCCCCGTGTGTATCTCGATGATGGTAATGTAACCCCGAAATATTGAAAATAACATGTTTGTTCTTGAAAGTAGAAGTCTCTGGAGTGCCACCTATTTGCAGGCTGTAGTTCTCGTCTTCCATCTCTTGCAAGGTCTTCTTGATGACAGTGCTGTGGATGCCTCAGGGGTAGGAGGAATGGTGTCTGCAGCCAGCCATCCTTAGTCGTCAACCCCTCATCACCTTCCTCAAATTCAGCCTCTCATCACCATCCTCAGCCCAGTGTGATAGCAGTGTTAGAGAAAAAAAAAATTTAAATCGGAAGATTGTGCTTACCTGTCATGCTCAGGTTTCTCCACGTCGCTTCGGATTGTCGGGTAGTAGGACTCCATTGCCTTCAGCAGAAGAGGATGATGGTAAGAGATGAAGAAAGGGAAGATGAAAGGGAGTGGTGGGATGAACGGCAGGGCAAGAGGATAAGTGGCTTGTGAACGGCACAGGGGAAAGGTGGGTGGTGTGGGCAATATATGAGAGGCTAGTGATATTTGGATATGGGAGAACTGCAACTGGAGGCTCACAGGACAGGGAACACTGGACATGGGAGATGCAGGGAGGGCTGGACCAAGGGGAGATTCACAGAAGTGAATGCTAGACCTGGGGGGGAGAAGGGCTGGACCATAATAGGATGCAAAGAGGAGGGAGGGCTGGACCTGGGGGGCACAGGGCAGGGAGGTCTAGACTAAGCGGAAGTACAGGATATGGAGGCCTGGACCTATTGGCGTAACAGGGATGGATAGAAATGGTGGGGGTGGCACAGGGCAGGGAAAACTGGACCAAGGGGGATACAGGGCAGGGAGGGCTGGACTAAGGGGAAGTGCAGGACCTATTGGGGTCACAGGGATGGCTAGACATGGTGGTGGGGGGAGGCACAGGGCATCGAAGGCTAGACCTTAATGAGGGGCTACAGGGCAGGGTCATAACTCATGTACCTAGTTGCAACTGGCGCATTGATAGCTAGCCAGGCACGGAGACAGCCTTTTGAAAATGGCGCTGACCGCAAGCGAATCACAGCTCATGAACCAGCAGCCACCACTGCTTCTGCTCCTGATTGGCTGTCATTCCATGACCTCTGATTGGTTCGCAGCCGGCGCAGTTTCTCCATGTCCGGTTGACGGTGCCGCTGGTAGCCTGGCGCAAATCCCCACCGCTGCATCTGGGCCCCCTTCTCTCTTGGGCCAGTGACTCCAGTCCTGGCAGCCCCAACCCCGTGATGGCAGCCCTTCCACATCTATGGAAAACATAATTTTTATATAGAACAAGGTGATATTGTCACAGGTGATCAGCTGCTAAGGGTCCAGGTGTAATTTTGAGGGTGATATGGCACTCTCGTTTGGGCACCCAAAGTGCCAAGTTATCGCACATTTCTGCTCATCTGCCCTGGGGTCTGCGAGCAGAAATGTATGCTCCAGCAGCTGTACATGCCTGTACAGAGTAACAATTGAATTGCTCTGTTGAGTGCCCGGCGCTATCAGAAACGGACAAAAAGAATGGAATTCCCCCCTAAAAAATTAGTCGTTTATGAATAGTAAATGTATACTTGTAAACACTTATGGCTCTAAGAAAAGATACCAAGATGCACATTTGATTGGAGGGTAACCGATGGTTCCTTAACCTTTCCTCTTTTTGAGATTTAAAGTATAAATGGGACAGCAGGAGTCACAAGTTGTAGAATGAGGAAAAATAATGATCCTGCATGGGATGCAGTCGTAATCACAACAGCGGGGATTCAGACGCTCAGAATGCCGGCGCCAGAATCCCAACACCTGTCAGAATCCCGTGCCGACATCATGACCACAGGATTCCAGATGACAAGTAGCAGGGTTAGGGTGGTGGTTAGCGTTAGGCACTAGGGGGGAGGGTTAGATTTAGGGGACAGGGATGAGGAGGTTAGGTTTAAAACTGGGGGAGGCATCGGGATCCTTAGCGCCGGGATCCCGTACCCAACCCTCCTGCACTTCTAACTTCCAGTGTAGTACAATTCCTATACAGAAATTATAAGTGCTAGCTTGGCCAAGTCAGTAAGCTCCAAACCAGAAACAAGTGATTTCTGCTAGGGGAGACCTTACTCTGACCTATACTCATGACTATAATAAATAACAAAAGAATAATTTTCAGAGTTCATCAAAGCAGCCAGACTGGAATGGTTACACTGGCTTTTCTGACAAAACTTGTAATACAAGGACAGGGAGGTTTTTTTAAGCCGGGTAAGACCTAATGGACTCCTTTCATATATGGTCTCATTAAAGATTAAACTGTCTTTAGTTTGGAAATATAAAATGAATGCTGATGCCTGAAAACTATTTATTGACTGCATGGTTTCCCTCCTTCATAACAAGACCAATGGTTATATATTTGTGGTGTGGATATTACTGGGAATACAGTTCCTATTTTTTTTAGCATTTCCAAGCATATTTTATATATTATTTGCTTGTGATGGAGCAAGTTTTCTTTTAGCAGTATGTTGAAATAAACACATTTTGTTTAAATAAGACTAATACAGTGAAAATGGGCAGAAATAGGAATAAAAATAGTCCATAATTCTTCCCACAGCTACTTCGACAATTATTGCAATTCCAAAAGAAAAATACACTTTCCCAAAAACCCCTTCTAGGTTATTAGTGCTATCCCAGAAGTGAACCCCAAATGTTACCAGCTATTTACCCTATAACATTAATATACCTGGAGGCTGACACAGTCTGTTTCCAGTACTGATGGGAGAGTAGCCCCAAATGGACCCCATCTCATAGTGCCATTTATAAAACAGCAACCAAGTGTCGATGGAAGTTCAAGCTGATGGTGATATACTTGACAAGGACACAAATACCCCCAGCACACTGTTGTCAACCAGTAAAAAAAGGGCAAATAAAATGTCCTTTGATTTCTGAACAAAATGCAGAAACCTTATTTGCTAATACAGTATATGATAAGCTTACTGTCACTTCACATTGCTTCTGCATCAGGGTACTTTTACCTCTAACCTCTGGCAGTTCCCACTTTTGGTTACATATTTTTCCTATATTGGGTCATGATTTTAAAATGAAAGGAAATTTACCAGGAGATATTCCGTAAGCCTCCAAAGTGGCAAAGACCAGCGCACCCTATCAACTACTGCTCCCATGCATGTCACGTAATCAGTGATGCACAATCAATTCATTCAATTTCTAGATAATCCCTCTCTTTCTAGCACTTACAAAAAACTTGTATCTTGTGCATCACTCTTTGTATATGTTAAGACTGTCGGAAAGTGTCTATGTATGTGTGTGTGTGTTTTAATTCATATCAGATTTTTAAGTATTTAAGTATGGTGTTAATTGATGAAAGGCTCATAATGAACTGTACACTCCTCTTTAAAATTTACCAATACTTTAGAACACACTTTTTGCCATAGAAAAATGTCAAAAAAGTTAATGGAATCAATCCACTCTATCCCCACATGCAGGGCCGACGTGATGAATAAGTGGGGTCAGCAATGCAGAAGGGCCTGAAACCGGGTGCCGGCTTGATCTCCATTATAAAATTCACCAGGCAAGTGGATGTGCCACCAGTTTTAAATTGGTCATCAACCACAAGCCATTTGCGTCTCACAAACCAGCGGCCAATGGGCAGCAGGGGCTATATGAACTTGGCACCAGCTAATCACGGCTCGTAGACTGGCACCCAAAAAGCAGCCGCAGCAATCCAATAGTGGTTATTCACGTCATAGCTATGATCGCATTAGATCCAGGTCTTATGCAACCTAAGGTAGGAAGGCAATAGCCTGAGCCCCGGGTGATTGGCTAGACATTAGGCCCAGTCCACTCTTTAGTAACAGAAAGGTGAGGAGGGGGGGGGGTGTCTACTGTACTGCATAATGTGAATAAGGGGCTGTACTGTGAAAATGTGTATATGGGGCTCTTCTGTGTGGCGTAACGTGAATAAGGGGCTCTACTCGGTAGCGCAACGTAAATGAGTAAATATGAAACATTGTAAAGAGACGTGTCAAGAGGACATATTTGTAGGAGGGCACAAATTTATAGTTTGCTGGGGAGCGCTGAACACTCTAGTACCAGCCCTGCACACATCTATGTTATATGTAGTAATGTCTCAGGATCAAACCATCTATGTTTTAGGAGTTTGGGTCTAAAATATTGTCACCCTCTCCTGAAATAATGGGGAGGGAAAGGATGAAAGGTGACAAGTGCTGTACGGTCATATCTACTTAGCTATTCTGCTAAGAATTCAGACCATCAGGAAATCACACAGCATCCTTGTAAGCTATCTATCTAGGTGCAGACGATGAAGCCTCTAGGACAAGTAAATAAGCAGGAATTGCTGCATTGCTTTTTTCCTATCCTTAAAGTCTTGAAAATCAGTCAAACAAATACACTATACACCTGCTGTACTGGAGTTAAACCAACCAGGTGTCTTCAAGATCTTCCAAAAGTGAGACTCTGAACAAGAACCTGGCATACTTGCCTACCCTGCCGAATAGGCCGGGAGCCTCCCGAAAATGGTGTGCCACTCCCGGCCCCCTGGAAAAGCAGGCAAGCCTCCCCCCCTCCCCCCGCGGGTATAAGAGAAACCCCTGCAGCGGGGGAGGCAGATGACGCGATTCGCGTCATTTTGGCCCCCGCATCCTGCTTCACAATGCCGTTACTCAAGGCATTGTGTAGCGGGGACAGGGCCAAAATTATGTAAACGTGTGGACACGCCCCTGCTCCACCCACAAAACTGACCAGACACGCCCCCTATTCTGCCCATACCCCCCTGCAATGTCAATGTGGCTGCTCCCTCCAGGATACCTTGGGGTATAGGTGATGACGTCAGGCATCGGGCACCAAAGAGTTAACTTTTCAGCCTCCCAGGATTCATCAGGGTCCCCCTCCTATACCCCGCCCCCGAGCCAAGGCATCTCAGTTACGTACCAAGCCATAGGCCGGAGGAGGAGAAGGAAGAGAGAAGAAGAAAGATCTGGACACACACAAGAATCACATTCTCACCAGAGAGAGACAGAAAAAACGGTGACCAGAGTAAAGCACATCTGCAGCACAGGTGCGACAGGGCGGGAGTCCTGTGGAACCCTATGGACTTCGTAGAAATAGAGATAACAAAAGGTATGTGCTTACCATATCTCATATTTTCTACATCAAGGTCCATAGGGTATCCACAGGATACCTTGGGGATGTCCCAAAGCAGTATCCTTTAAGGATGGGGACGCTCCTGTGCTGAAAGGAGAATCCGCCGTCCGAAGGAAGCATCCTGAGAGTCAAAGGTGTCAAAAGCGTAATACCTCACAAAGGTATGAACAGAGGACCACGTGGCAGTCTTGCAGATCTGGACTGCAGAGGCACCACGTCGAGCTGCCCACGAAAAACCCACAGACCTAGTGGAATGAGCCCTCACAGAGGATGGAACCGGAAGGCCTTCATGAAGATAAGCTTCTGAAATTGCCATACGAATCCAACCTGCCAAAGTTTGCTTTGAAGCAGGCCAACCTCTTTTACGGAAGCCATAGAGGACAAACAAGGCATCCGACTTCCTAAAAGAAGTGCGGTCAACATAAAACCTTAAGGCCCGCACAACATCCAAAGTGGGCTCACCCACTGAAAGATCAGGTGAATTAAAAGCTGGCACAACGATGTCCTCGTTGATGTGGAAACTTGAAACCACTCTAGGAAGGAATCCAGGACAAGTGCGCAGCACCGCCCTGTTCCTATGAAAAATCAGAAAAGGGGGTCTACAGGAGAGAGCCCCCAAGTCAGAAACACGTCTGGCCGCAGCAATGGCCAGAAGGAATATTGTTTTAGCTGTAAGCCATTTAAGGTCCACTGAGCCCAGTGGTTCGAACGGCGGTCCCTGGAGAGCTCTCAGGACCACAGCCAAATCCCAAGGAGCCACCGGTGGAACAAAAGGTGGCTGAATGTGAAGAACACCTTGCATAAAGGTGCGTACATCAGAGAGCGCAGCAATCCTACGATGGAACCAGACTGACAGGGCAGACACCTGCACCTTCAGGGCAGCAAGGCGAAGCCCATGGTCTAGGCCAGCCTGTAGGAAAGCCAACACTCTAGAGAGGCAGAACTCCCGAGGGGCATAACCTCTAGGTCGACACCACTGGAAGAACGTATGCCACACACGATGGTATATTCTTGCAGAGGATGGGATCCGAGCTCTTAGCATGGTTTGCACCACAGAGCCGGAAAACCCCCTGGACCTTAACATGGCCGTCTCAACGAGTCAGGTCCGGGTGAAGACAAGGACCCTGTGACAGCAGATCCGGCCACAGTGGTAACCGCAGAGGAACGTCCACTGACTCTGGAGGTCCGAGAACCAGTGCCGCCTGGGCCACTCGGGAGCTATCCATAGGAGTGTACCTCCTTCCTGTTTGAATTCCCGGATTACCCGCGGAAGAAGGGAAAACGGAGGAAAGAGGTAGGCAAACTGGAATGTCCACTGGACGGACAGAGCATCCACCAGAGACGCCTTTTCGTCTCTTGTTCGAGACCCGTACACCGGCAACTTGTTGTTGTGCCGGGACGCCATGAGGTCTATCTCTGGAAGACCGCACCTGTCCACCAGAAGTTGAAAGACGTCCTGGTGCAAAGACCATTCTCCCGGATGTACGCCCTGCCGGCTGAGAAAATCCGCTTCCCAGTTGAGGACTCCCGGGATGAACACCGCTGATAGAGCTGGGAGATTGTGCTCCGCCCAGACCAGGATGCGGGACACTTCTGCGAGTGCCGCCCGACTTCGGGTTCCTCCTTGTTGATTTATGTAGGCCACGGTGGTGGCGTTGTCTGACGACCTGCACAGGGTGACCTTGGAGAACCCGATGTGCCTGCTGGAGAGCATTGAACACCGCGTGGAGTTCCAAGATGTTTATTGGAAGCTCATTTTCTGCCTGAGTCCACCTGCCCTAGAACAAGTGTGGACCCAAGACCGCTCCCCAGCCCCAGAGACTGGCATCCATTGTTAACAGGACCCAGTTCGCCACCCAAAATGGGCGACCCTTGTTGAGATGGGTCGTCTGCAACCACCAGGCTAGAGACAGGCGAACCCCCGGAGTGAGCACCATCATCTGGGACTTTAGACTCTGAGGCAGTCCATTCCATTTGGACAGTATCAATTGCTGCAGAGGTCTGGAGTGAAACTGGGCATATTCCACCATGTCGAATACTGACACCGCATCGCCGAGTTCACAGACACTCGGCGACACTGCAGACAACTGCGCACCCTCAACTGCAAAGTAGAGATCTTTTCCTCTGTCACAAAGATCCGCTGCTGCCTGGAGTCCCACAAGGCCCCTAGGTGCAGGATCCTCTGAGACGGGGTCAGGGTGGACTTTTGCCAGTGTATCAACCAGCCGTGATGCTGCAGCACTGCAATCGTCAGGTCCAGATGGCGTAGAAGGAGCTCTGGAGACCCTGCCAACAACAGAAGGTCGTCCAGATACGGTAACATTCGGACTCCCTGCTTCCGCAGGTGAGCCGCCATGACCTTGGTGAACACTCGTGGAGCTGTCGTGGGTCCAAAAGGCAGTGCCCGGAACTGGAAATATTCGTTGTGGATTGCAAACCTGAGGTATTGCTGATGGCGCAAAAGAATAGGGACATGCAGGTAAGCGTCCTGAATGTCCAATGACACCATATAATCCCCAGGTTCCAGCGCCAGAATAATGGACCGAAGGGTCTCCATCCGAAACAGAGGCACCCTCAAGGACTTGTTGAGGGCCTAGAGGTTGAGTATCGGACGGTAAGACCAATTGGGTTTCTGCACCAAAAACAGATTGGAATAGAAACCTTGGCCCCTCTGGGAGAATGGAACAGGCACTATAACTCCAGCCTGGAGCATAGTGTGCAAAACCTTCCGCCGTTCCAAGGCTTTGTTTTGGTCTAGTGGAAGGCCTGTGGTGAAGAACCGGGATGGAGGCCTGTGCCGAAAGGAGAGGGCATACCCGTGAGAAACCACCTCGTGATCCCAGGTGTCCGGCGTAGTTATCGACCAACACTGGGCGAACTGAAGCAGGCGGCCTCCCACTTTGGGATCCCCCAAAGGGAGGCCCAGACCGTCAGGCCGCAGGCTTGTCATCTGACTTAGGGGCCGGACGTCTGGTACTCGAGGCCTGTTTCCTGGGCTTGGCCGATTTCTTGGGCCCAGCCTGTCGGGGAAAAGACTGTGCTTTAGGCCTACCCTGGGCCCTGTAAGGCCTAAAGGACGACGTACCAGAACTTGAAGGGACCGAAGCAGATGGGAGACATGCAGATTTGGCTGCTGCCAGCGTAGCTACAATTTTGTCCAAATCCGGACCAAATAGGACTTCTCCATTAATAGGCAAACCTTCTAAGCCCTTTTTGGAATCACCGTCCGCTTCATTGATGTAAGTGGCCGAGTCCCGGAGATTGCCCACCAACTCCAAAGACGCCTCCAAACTATCAGCCCAGCGCTCCATAGCTCTGGCTACCCAACACACGGCCATAGCCAGTCTGGACGCCCAACCCCCCCCCCCCCGAAAGGGAATAAATGGACTTTAGGCAGATTTCCACCTTGCGGTCCGTAGCATCCTTCAAGAAGGACATGGAAGGCATGGACAAAGTGGCACTTCTGACTAGTCGTGTCACATGGGAATCCACCTGCGGAGGGGATTCCCACTTAGAAAAATAATTGTGAGCAAACGGATAAGCCACGGCTAAGCGCCTCTGAGGCTGATACAGTTTTCCGGGATGTTTCCACGCCTCCTCTAAATGGTCTACGAACTGACCAGACAGAGGAAACACTGTGGCGTCACCCTTAAAATCCTTGAAAAAGGCATATTTGGATTTGGACACCGGAGGATCATCATCCTCAATAAGTAAAGCCGCCCAGACTGCCGAATTAGGCCAGGAATATATACCTTTGACTTAGTGTCTGACTCTTTAGGACGGAGAGGTTCCTGGTCAGACAGATCCAGAATCTCCCCATCATCGGACGTCACGTCGTCATCCTCATAAGGAGCAGACAGAGACACCACAGGCCGCAACACAGACTCCCCTTGTAAAACATCCGACAAATGCTGTACTGAAGATGTCAGAGAATTAACCCACGCAGGCTCCTGTGAAATCTGGGGAGGGGAAATAGGGAGACTGTGGGGTACCATCAGTTGTCTCAGGAAAACCTGCATGGGTGACGACACCACTGACTGCTGGGACAATCCCATCTGGGAAAACGCAGGTGGCGGAGCTAACTGGCACACTAGGGTTGTAAGCGCCTTAGCTAAACAAGCCCAGAGAGGTTCCTGTAACGGAGCATTGACAGTAATTGGCCGTGCCAATAAATAACACTGCCGACATAGCCCCTCCGCGTTACCCTCCCCCTCCGCTATTGGTACATTGCACTTAGTACACATAAGCTGGAAAGGAAATTCACTCTCAGACATGATGGGAAGTATGTGACCCCTCTCACTGATACTCGTTAGTATAGTGGGAGAAACACCCTGCAATCACCGCACCGCAAGGGCTTTAGCAGAGTAAGAGCAGGGACAGTAAAATGGCTGACAGTAGAAAGTGAAAGTACAGGCAGCAGCGCTAGCAGGTCACATACAATGCAGAAGAAATTAATCCCTGCACTATCAGCGCTGTTTCTCAACTACACAGACACAGAGTCTGGTAGGACACAGCGCTGCATACACTGACCTTAAGCCAACGGAGGAGAGGTATGCCGGGGACCTAGACCGCGATGCCACAGATCAGCAGCTTCCAGCAGCGTTCACCATGCAAAGATGGCCACCGAGGAGCAGAGAGGAGGCCGGCCTGGGGGAGGAGCGCTACCACAGGACCAATCGGCAACGCAGAGAGGGCTGTGTGTAGCGGGGGAGGCGCCAGCTGTATACAGGGAAGGCGCGCTCCCCTGGCATGCAATTAATCCCTGGGATGCCGCAGCGCTTGCCGCTCAGCTGCGGCCCGCTGTCCCAGGGGGAAAGTGGAAGCGTAGGTTAGTACCTGGCTCCCCGCTGCAGCCAGTCCCCAGGGAGCCCCCTGCCTGCGGTCTGTGGACCATGTTCTCAGCAGGAACCCACCGCGGGACTCCCGCTACTTAGCTGCTCCCCTTAGATCCGGCCATGGTCCGAAGCATCTGGAGTCACCGCTAGCCGTGACCCCAGACACTTACCAGCATCCCCGATTCAGTACCAGCGTTCTGGAACCAGCGGGGTATAGGGGAGCAGTGACTATCCATGTTGTACTCCCAGATGTGCAGCCACAGCTGCCTTGAAAGAAACTTCAGGGGCCATTCTTAGCCCCCCTCTAAACAGGTGCTCCGACTCAGAGCCGGGCACCAACGAAACAGATGCCTTGGCTCGGGGGCGGGGTATAGGAGGGGGACCCTGATGCATCCTGGGAGGCTGAAAAGTTAACTATGGTGCCTGGTGCCTGATGCCTGACGTCATCACCTATTCCCCAAGGTATCCTGTGGATACCCTATGGACCCTGATGTAGAAAGGACCCTTTGAAAAACGCTTGTCCGGAGAAGGAAAGGTAAGCGCTACCATCAGTCCTGTGTCATGCCAACAGAAAAGCAACCCAAGACCATTCATGTGTGGGGTTGCTTCTCAGCCAAGGGAGTGGGCTCACTCACAATTTTGCCTAAGAACATAGCCATGAATAAAGAATGGTACCAAATCATCCTCCAAGAGCAACTTCTCCCAACCATCCAAGAACAGTTTGTTCATCACCAATGCCTTTTCCAGCACGATGGAGCACCTTGCCATAAGGCAAAAGTGATAACTAAGTGGCTTGGGGAACAAAACATTGAAATTTTGGGTCTATGGCCAGGAGACTCCCCAGACCTTAATCCCATTGAGAACTTGTGGTCAATCCTCAAGAGGCAGGTGGACAAACAAAAACCCAGAATTCTGACAAACTCCAAGCATTGATTAGGCAAGAATGGGCGCCCATCAGGCACTATGTTGCCCAGAAGCTGATTGACAGCATGCCAGGGCGAATTGCAGGTCTTGAAAAAGAAGGGTCAACACTGCAAATATTGACTCTTTGCATAAACTTAATGTAATTGTCAATAAAAGGCTTTTACACTTATGAAATGCTTGTAATTTTACTTCAGTATAGCATAGTAACATCTGACAAAAAGGTCTAAAAACACTGAAGCAGCAACCTTTGTGTAAACAAATACTTGTGTCATTCTCAAAACTTATGGCCATGGCTGAATATGGACACTCAATCATCAGACCAATATGTGTCTGTTGAACATCGAATTCCAAAACCATGGGCACTTATAACAGCCTCCACTCTTCTGGGAAGACTTTCCACTAGATTTTAGGTCATGACTATGGGGAGACAAATCCGTTTAGCACAAGGGTGATTCTGTGTGTTATGCACGGGGCATATACATACATTCAAGTACGTGAACTGTTTCTATACCACAATTTTTTTTTTCTGGTGTCCAACTCTTAAATAAATACTTTGTTGGTAGAAAATATATACCATATAAAAATTCACTACAGTAAACAGTTCCTTATGGAATCTGTAAACGTCCCATATGTCACACAGAGAATCACCACCCACAATAGTATTAGTGAGGTCACACACTGATATTGATCGATCAGGCCCGGCTCGCATTCTGCACTCCAATTCATGCCATGCCAAAGGTATTTGATGGGTTTAAGGTCAGGGCTCAGTGAAGGCCAGTACTGTCTTCCACATCAATTTAATGGACCTCTCTTTGTGCACGGTGGAATTTTGAAGCTAAAACAGGAAAGGTTCTTCCCAAATTGCTGCCACAAAGTTGGCAATTCTCTAGGATGTAATTATAGCTGGCCAACCTAATGATCTTTCCAACCATCCAACTATTTGGCTGGTTGGAATGAAAATCTGGTAATATATGGTAGCAAATGACAATCGACCATTTGCTCCCACACACTGGAAAATGGACATACATGGTCGTTAAGACAAATTGGTTAAATCAATCGGATTTAAAAAAAAATTTGTCCACTTTTCAGTGTTTGGGAGCTAGTGGTTACCAGTTATTTGCGCCCATATATTACAAGATTTTCATTCCAACCTACCAGCTAATTGGATGGTTGGAAAGATAACCTTTAGGTGTATGACCATCTTACAAAAGAGGTGTGGCTATTAAACAAGACTGATAATTTAATTAAACATAAATGATAGCAAGTACATTTTACCTCTGTTCCCTTTCTATGTACTCCCTTCTGCATCCACACACCGCTGCATTCTTATTTTCCATTGGTCAAAGTATTGTTGTAGCTCATTATCTGTCAGCTGTCTCAACAGCTCCGTTATTTTGTGTGATTTGATGCATTGTTCTGATGAAGGATGAAGCCATTTTTGATTCTTTCCTGTAAAGTTGCTAGAAAATTTTTGTAATGTTGATTCATAATTCGGATACTGAGTCGAACAGTTTTCTAAATTTTTTCCACCCTTTCATCATCTTCACTAAATCTTTTGTGCACTCAAACACACGTGCACGTGACATACAATCTGCCCCGTAAGCCTCAGTAAGCATACGGAAAGATTTGGTGGGTGCGTTGGTCTTTTTAGTTGAGAAATGTAAGTTAACACATTCCTCTGCTTTGAGCTAAGCATTTTTACAAACGCACATGAAAAGCACAACTTCTTGAAGGCTGTGTGACAACAAAATGAGAGGGGGAGAAACTTGCAAAACCGTTTTGGGATAGTTAAAGGCCAATATTCTCCCACTCCCTTTTAACTCACACATTATGGTTTATTTGTTTACAAGTACAGTGTCGCTATTTAATAGCCACATCTTGTATGTTGTAGGAATTCCCTGCACTGGAACTATGGGACTTAGGACAAAACCATCAAAATCGGTCCCAATTATTCCTCCAACAAACTCTACAGTTCATAGCACTTTTTCAGGCAAGAAATGTTCCCTGAGCGTCAGGAGCTTTACTTACTTTATTCGCAGCCGCAGAGCACGACCAATTTTTTTTTCTAAAATCCATATTTTAAGGAAAAATGGTCGGGAATTGCTCTGGGGCTCCTGCGGCACCCCGTCTAATGACTAATTAAGCAATTGTAAGTTTCCAATTAGCTTAATCAGTAATTACTCACCTTCAGAGGTGGTTTCTTCTTCATCCAGGCTGCCGGGACCCGGTCTTCTGCAGAAGCGTGTGTGGTAAGCATTATTGCAAGTACGAGTAAGTATGTGCGAGTGAGTGTGTGTCTGTGTGACCCCCGTGTGTTTGTGTGAGCCTCCCCGAAGGCTGAACTACATCTCCCAGCAACTCCCTCCCCAGTGCAAAGATGGATGGGAGATGACCGGGAGCTTCGGAGATCACTGGACCAGTATTTTTTTCCTCACACCGCATACAGTTTTTTTTTTTCAATTAAATACCGCAGGTTTTGGGAGCGCGCATACCCGCGGTAATCCAACATTGGGCGCAACACCGGTGTGATTATTTTGCATTGAAAACCTTGCTCCCAATTGAATACCCCCTATTGCTCCTGCTCTCCACCCTGGACACTCTCCCCAGCTGGACATCGGTGACCTGGCCGTGAGTATCTGTACATATACCCTTACTATCAAAAATCTTAAACGCTATCACTAATACCCAAAACCCTCGCAATTAATCCTACTAGCTCAACTTTTACCCTTAACCCAAACCATAATATTCTAACATTGATACCATAACCAAAACCCTAATCCAACTCTACCCCTAACCCTAATAACTGCACCATAAAAGGGCAGACTAGATAGAATTTGATGGCAGATAGGAACCATTTGGCCTATGTTAATATAAGCAGCCATCGCACACTGGATAACCAATCCTAAGTAAAAAACTAAATACAGCACTATAAACTATTTCTGAGTATACAGTAGATACTAAACAATAATGTCTTAAAAAAGGAGAAACCACTAGCAAAAAGTTAAATCCTCAATTTTAATATCAATAAAAAAACATCCATTGCACATATATATACTGCATAAAACCTAGTGCATATGAATATAGATAGCGATAATCCTAAAACAAGTTCAACTCAGGAATAAATTAGCAATATCACCAATTTGCTGATAGAAATTAATATATCAATTGACATATAGCTACCATTTATGCTAATTGTAGATAGATTATCAATCAACTAACAGTAACCACTTCATCATATGGAGCAATAAGTATCCACTTTGAAATATATCAAAAGTCCAGAGCAGCTTCCAGACGGATTAGCTGAATCTTTCAGCATGCAAACTAATCCTCTGGTCATGGCCGAAGGTGCAGCTCTGTTTATATTGCTGGTGATTAGTCACTGCTTGCGGGCTTTGAATGAAAACAAAATCTTGGTAACCAATTATGCAGCAATCTAGACCAAGTGGCAGAAAATGCAATTAACAGCATGTGTGTGTCTCAACGGGAAATAACAAGTTCCCATAATCTGTTTAGATCAACACATTTTGCCTTACTGTGTGCATGTGTAATAAATATATATATAAAAAATATCATACAAACTTGGCACTCACTTGTGTTTCAAACTGCAACTCCTTTGAATACAGGGAATGTTGGTTCCAAAATATTGAAATAATTTGTTTGGCAGACCAAAATCATTTATCTGAGAATCAGTGTAGGGACTGGCCAGATGGGAATGACCGTGAAGCGGTGGTCATCTTAACAAATTATTGCAATATTTTGGAACCAACATTCCATGTATTCAAAGTAGTTGCAGTTTGAAAAGCAAGTGAGTGCCAAGTTTGTATGATATTTTTTATGTAGATGGTGTGGGGCACCCCAGATGGTTGAGTGCCGTGGATTAAGCCTGTCATTTATAATTATATATAAAAAAATACTTTTTCAATTTAGTATCGAATTGAAAAATGTAATATCAATGACATTTTTCCATATTTAATTAGAAGGGGTGTCAACATACTTTTGGTAAAGCTGTCTATGTAGTTCGTCAAGAAGTAGAAGGAATAGAAAACATTTTGGAGAATCACATTAAATCCTGGGAAAAAGCACTGTTCCATTAATGACGGTCTGTTATTTACAGTAAATAATAAGTGCTTGAACTGACGCTGTTGAGCTTACTGTAATCGGCGGATATGTGCATGGCCAAATGTCACGGGATGTTCAGCAGCGCGTAGCAGCAAAGATACATTAGCTGCCAAACATTATCCACGTTTTTGTATGGTACAACAATAGTTTGAATTGCCACATGTAGTGACTTCCAATACATTTGTGAAAAAGACCGTTTGTGGCAATATTTTACACCCTGAGGCAGAGTACCAATCTAATTTGCTACAATGGAAGACAGAGGCAAACTAAATAAACTATTTGAGGAATGAGATACTTGTAGCTGCACCAAGTGGCCTGTTTTCCAAAAGGGCCAGTGGCACCAGCCCTTCTGCTCGTTAGGGTTGCATTCTACTTGACAAGGTATTTTAAGCTTAATTCTTGAGCAAGTGTTGTAATGAAAAATATACACAAAAAAAAAAAAAAAAAAAAAGAAATTTAAGATACAGTATGTAATATGAAAGAAAGGTAATGTAAAAAATATATTGCTTAATTTTACTCTTGGACATGGAGAACTTGTCATTTGGAAACATTTCCTTATGAACCCTTCTCCATAATGTAGATGTGACGAAGCGCTGAACCGCATTAACCAGCTACATGAAAAGGTAAAATAATCGGGTGAACAATAACTAATGTATATAGTTGAGGATGCTATCAACATTCATTATTAAATTCTTAATCTTCTCCACTTTTTACTCAGATTTTTCCTACACCCCAGCTGTGCAGCCAGCAGGCCATCTATCCCTGATCGCCACTTCAACGCTGATGTTCATTGTTCTGAAGCTTTAATGAATGTAAAGCAACGTGCGGGAAACAGGAGTCCGGTGAGTGTCCGGTCAGGAGTCGTCCTTACATTCCGGTTTGTCTTTGCTGGGTCCCATGAACTCTATTCCGTCCACCGGGATGTCCTTGTCCTTGATGGCTTTCTGAGGAACAGAAACAGTTACATGTGAATTAGCACCTCCATCCCCCTCCCCGCCGCCATCACACCCCCCTCACCTGCACGCAGCGCCGGTAACTCCGGAACAGCTCGGTGCACGGGTCCCCGCTGCCTTCCCCCTTCAGGAACTTCTCCGCGAACCATCGGTTGAAGCACTGGTCATACTCGCGCTTCATGTCCGTGCATTCCTCCCCCACGCTGTTCATGTCACTCGCCAGTGACCAGGCGACAACGAAAGTACACTTTCTACTGTCCTGTCACCTATTACAATCGCAGAACAGCGGCGGCCATCTTGGTCCAGGGCATTGCTGGGCTGGCCACCACGTGACTAATGTGTGTGACCTTTCTAAACATGGCCGCTCTTCCCTTATCATTGTCTCGTTGAGGCATATCTTGTCGCATGTTTCATGACGTCGCATGCGTCACAGTCCAAGATGTGGCTGCGGACGGCCGCCTTGCTGTGCTGGCGGAGGATGGAGACCCGGCGGCTCCTGTCCTCACAGAGCAAGGTACGTACGTATCCGGGTGTGGGCACATGGGGGGCAGTGTGCGTGGCATATATAGAACAGTATTACTATGTATATATATGTTCTTTGCCCTGAAGGTGCCACAAAGACCCACATGGAGTATTGAACCCGAAGGTGATGTGCAGGTAATTCCGTGTACAATGCAGGGAATGTGAGAGCATTACTCACACACGTTTGCAGTATATTGTCTGCTGTTTCTTCCAGAGATGTGACTGCAGGAGGTTAGTTATATGTAAGCAGCTCCCGTAGAGTTCCTTCCATTTGTTTGTCACATTGTAAAAGCATCATGTCGTCATATTCAGGGAAGAAATGGCTCAGCACCACTTGCCACACACAACACGAATGACTCATTTCTCACCACACTAAACACCTTACAATATACCCATTGTGTTGTTTTTTTGTACCATAACACTACTTTTAAATAGATTTTCTGATTACACCTCAAACTGAGCAGTTTTATTACATTTTCTTAGCATGTGGTTTTGATTTATTATTTCCCAGGGATGTCATGTAGCCCCAGAAGTTATAGATCATCTGGAGCATTTAGCATTGGTTGATTTTCGAAACCAGGAGGGAGTCCAGCGCCTGGCAAGAGCAATCCATTTTGCAAACCAGCTACACAATGTTAATACAGATGGTGTGCAGCCACTAGCAACAGTGTTAGAAGACAGGTATATATTGCTATTCTCTTCCTCTCTCTTATGCCGTTAGGAGCAAATTTGCACCTTGTCGGAACCACAATGTATTGCAGAGGAAGGTCACATTTAAAATGAGCAGACGTGTAGATTTGGGAAGGGGAGAGTCCTCATTCAATTCTAAATTGCAGTGTAAAAACAAAGCTGCCCAGTCTGTGTGCTGCATACAATAATACATGAATGCATTTACACCACTTGCATAGCAACATGGCTTCCCAAAGAGCACATTTGCTCTTTTTTTGCCTTGCACCCAACTTAGCATGAGCACCACAATCTCTGGAAAGGTCCTACAGCTTATGTAATGCACATTCAGTTTTCTTTTATTAACAGGGGACTGTATGTGAGGAATGATACAGTGACAGCCGGAAACTGCGCAGAACTTCTCCTCGCAAATGCTAGCGTTGTTGTGGAAGATTATTTTGTTGCACCTCCAGGTATAAAATTCTTAGGTTGAACATTTAATTTATTTTTATTTGATGGATGACACTAAGTAAAACTTTTGTCAACAGGAAACATCCCTTTGCCACCACAGGAGAATATCTACTTCTCTCCCAACATGGATGATCTATAATCCCCTGGACCCCACAGTAAAAAGAAAAGAATGCAGAACTAGGAAAGTTCAGTTTTATTAGGACAGCTACAGATGTTTATTCTATTTAACTGAAACACTTTCATAATAAAGGGAAACACATACAAACTTGATTGAAGATTAAAAGTTATTTCAAATAATATTGTTCTAACAAACTGATGGGGGTAGGGTCTATATATAGGATAAACATGAACATTCCCTTAGGTTTGTCCCAGCGCCATAGCATTCCACCTGTTTAGATCCCGTATAGCTATCATTCACTGCACACTTATCCAAACATCAGATTAGGCACAATACTGTCTGTTGCCTTCTTGAAGATGACAAAACTTAAAAAGAAAACAATGAAAAACATCTGATGCAAACAGCACACACACTTCCTAAAATAAAAAGGTACGGGCAGAAAATCATGGTATAAAAGACAGTTGATGAAATCCATCAGTTGTGGAATGTAAGAGCAGATGGTCTTTCGAATTAAATTGATAGAAAGTGTCCCTGCGTGGCAACTCAGTACTGTCGGAAGGGGGAGGCATAACGGGGAGAACGACGACTTTGATATGGAGAATCACGGCCTCTAGAACGGGATCTGGATCTTGAGTAGCTGCTATTCCTTTCAGCACAGACACGAATGTATGAGGTTTCACCCTGCAAAAAAAAAAAAAAAAAAAAATTATATTTAATGTCCACTGCATACGCACATTAAAAATTAGGGGGAAAAAAAAAAAACACTGCCATCATCTTACCTCATGAGATCGAAATTTAGTGTCATCCAATTTCCTCAAAGCATATTCCATGTCTTCCTTACGAATAAATTCCACTATTCCCATCCCATCTTTATGTACATCAGCATAACAAACATCTCCAGCTTCTCTCATATGATCCTTCAGATCTTGCCAGCTCCCTGATGGAGGAAGACCTAAAACAAAACAAAACAAATCCTAAATTTAATCAGCAGTAGATTTGGCTTTATTGAACTTACTGCAAACATGGCAATGGAGCAAATTAATTATTTCCTAAATGCCACAATACTGAAAAGGATTTGGATGTTAACATTTGGCATCAATTATTAAGATAGGGACACCTTAAATGTAGGGGGCCCTAAAGCTACTAAGGAGACTGGTAATACCCTTTGCAACTGATGTGAATATTTACAATGCCAGGCCACAGATATATTCTAAAAGTGCACTACTGCTTATCAACTGTATGATCCCTCTACAGCCTGTCCAGTGTAGTAAAATAGTAAACATGTCACTTTACTACAAGAATTCATTGCATCAAAATATTTTTTTTGTTTAAGCTTGCTGTAGTACTTAGGTAAAACACCAACAAATTGGTAAAGAGTAGGAAAATCTAAGTTTTCATTCAAACTAAGAATTACACATGTTACCTGAGTAGCACAAATACATATGACTTGCAGACAGATTATTATTTTCATTGCATCAAGTCTATCAATATACACACCCACACACAGGTGTTGCATGTGAAGACCAATTACAAGCCACAACTTTTTCATTGAGGCCTGTGATTGGTCTTTCCAAATCACCCTTAGGATTCAATTTGGGTGTGAGAAAAAAGGAACTGTTACGGCCCAGGGCAAATATATGGCAAGGATTGAATAGGCAGACTGAGCTCAAGCCGAACTGTGATTTATCCGGCCACTCACATCCCTCTACACTGCCATTTAATGTTAGTTAATGAAATTGCTTTACCTCAGGGCCCTGGGGAAAAAAACTACAATAGCTACTCTGGCTAGGGAGTATTTAAATAAAACATTTTACCCTAGTAGGAGTGCAGAATTACAGTATGTTACATTTCTAGGCTACAGTGGACTATGCCTATCATATGAATAGGATGTTATAATCACAGGCGGGCACCATAATAACAGGTTTATACACAATGAGGATGCTCTGTACATGATGGAACCAGCCCTGTGTCCTGCTGGCTGTGAGGCGGATGGGACAGATGTACATTAGGCTGCCTCTGGCTTACATGTGGCTTCTAGTGGGGCACGTTATAGGCTGCAGACTGGGAACCTTCCCCCGTTACCTGAGACGAGGACTCTGAACTCTGATCTCCGGGAGGGGGGTCCGTTCCTTCCACGTGGGCCGCCGTAACCGCCCCCGGACCCCCGATTAGACCGGGGAAACTCAACACGTAACCGGCCAGAGCCGAACTCGTATCCGTTGCGTCCAAACACCGCGTCCTCCGCATCCCTGAGAGGAGAAGAGAGCACTGAGAGCCCGGTCACACGGAGGTCACTGCCCGCCCCCAGCCCCGATTCCCGCAGGTCCCTGCGCCTCTCACCCACAGGCCCCAGCACAAAGCCCGGGCCTAGCACCCGGAAGCCCTCCCCGCCCCCATCTGCCCGCACGCCGGGCAGCCACTGGGGGCCGAGGAGACGTCGCTGCGTACCCAACCCGTCGCTCACCTCGGGTCCTGGAAGCTGATGAAGGCGAACGGTGCGGCGCTGCTGCCCCCGCGATTCTTCAGCTCGATGCTGCGGATCCGCCCGTACCGATGGAATAGCTCTTCCAGCTCCTTCTCCCGCACGTCGGCGGGCAGGTTTCCCACATAGATCCGCCCGTCCCCGGAGCCCCGTGCGCTCGCGCTCTCCCGCTCCCAGCTAGACATCTTGCCGCTTCCTGTGACCAGCCGCGCGGAGCACGGCGGGAGAGCACCGGAAGTACCTTAAAGCGGAAGTGTTTGCGGGAGCGTGCGTTAAAAGGGGAAGGCCCTAGCCAGAGAGAGCGCGCGTTAGAGTTGGAGGAGGAGGGATGCAGTCTAGCTACTATTGGCTGCCTGGTGGTCCAAATAATAGCCCTATAAGCCCTGTAATAATATCCTTGGTTCTTTATCACTGGGGGACCTCATACAGGAAACTGATTTATGTCTTCATCCGTCCTGGCTCCTAGTTACTTAGCAACCTCTTCATGGAAACCCGTTGCCATGGTCACCAAGGCAGCATCCATTTTCTGAGTAGGATAGATGGAATGCAGTCTCTACTCAGAAATATGGCGCTGACCTGTCCTACACAGTAGCCAAGTAATTCATTGTTATTATAAGGCTACAAAGTGATCCTGATGAGGGACGGTATTGATCACCTATATCTGTGATAGTTGCCATATAATATACTATTGAATAAAAAAGTTTAGAGATCTGTTATGTGCAAAATCATAGTTACCAGCTGCCACTAATTTCCAGAAAAAGGTTTTACATTTAAATTTACTGATAATGTGTTCTGGCCAACGGCACAGCGCAATGCTTATCATTCTGTGTGTTATACATAATGTTAATTTGTAGGGTCATATTTATTTGTTTGACTTATTGTAAAAGATAAAGTTCAGGGAACATACAGTTTTGGGGATTCTAGTCCCCAATGTAGGGTACCTCAACATTTTCTAGCTTAGGGACCTGGACAAATGCCCTCTAGAAGGGGACATGCTCATGTGGAATTGGGGAGTGTCCAGCACTTTTGATCAGCTGGACTGACCCAGTTCTGTACCACTCCCCTAAAAGCAACTTTAGAATGCTACGCACAATGACAAGAACAATCAGCATTCATTCACCGGGTGTGATATGTATTACCGCAGGCAGCATGGTTGGCGGTTCAATTCCCGACAGCGGCTGCCCGACAACAGAGGAAATCCCGATCGTCCTAAAGGTAAGTATTTACTAACCTAACCCCCCCTAACCCTAATCCTCCTTAGGGGTGCCTAACCCTAACCTCCCCTCCTGTGCCTAACCCCCCCCTCTAAGTGTCTAAACCTAACCCCCCCTTCCCCGCTATCTAAACCTAAGTCCCCCGGGGGGTGCCTAACCCTAACTTACCCCCGGGGTGCCTAACCCTCTCTCCGCCTAGCCTAACCCTAACCTCCCGGGGGGGGGTGCCTAACCCTAAGTCACCCCTGGAAGCCCTAAACCTAACCCCCCGCGGTGTCGAGTTCCAGACTACATTTCCATTCACCGTAAAGGATGGGATGTACCCCCAAAATTTCTGGAATATACCCCAGAAATTGGGACCGTCCTACCTAAATCTAGATGGCATCCTAAAGGACATTTTGGATATATGTCTTAGTTGCATCTGCTCAGCTGCAAAATGTTTCTTAAATGTAAAATGGTTTTAGGAAAATCCTTCCCATAATCCCTAATGTCGCCCGTAAAAGTCTCCTGCAGCAATGGCTATCTCCCCTCCCTCCTTCCTTTAGTCTTTTTTTAGGAAAAACTTTTTTTCATATTTAAGATGGATTGGACGGAAGCTTACCTCCAAAAGGAGCTTTGTGTAGAAATGTTTCAACACTTAGGATAATTACATCAACTTTCAACCCGATGACGTCAAAAACCTGATACCTATGTGCTTCCAACCCACCCAATGGCTGCAATCTCATTTATCCTCTGACAATGCTTGAATCCAACCGTAAAATTACATCCCAATCTATTTCATATGCCCGGTCGTTTTAAAGTGGAAACTTCCTACCTGTCCTAGGTTCACTGCTAATCCTTTCCACCCTCCTTATTCCCTCACCCCCAGCCTTTCTGTATGCATATATACTGCTAACCTTGATACTTTTCTTATCCTCCAAACTCTCATCACCCCTCACCCACCCACTTCTCTTTTACCCACACTTTCGTACTTTATATCTCCCTTCTTTCTTTGCTTTCTACTATCTAAAAAAAAGGAAAAATTAAGAGACAACTAGGTTTCATCTTATCTAGCTCATATTTTTGCTTATTAAGAAAATTCTAGAATTGAAGGGGGAAGCAGTCTAGAAGCCGATGGACGGAATCCCAATCGTCGGCTTTCCGACTGTCTAATCCCGGCAAGGGTTAAATGACAAGCGTCGAAAACCTGACACCTGTCATTTTCCCTACGCCGGGAGCCCGACACCTGGCTTACCGATCGAAGGTAAGCCAGGCGCGGACAGCCGCGGGGGGAGGGTTAGGTTTAGGGTTCCCGGTGGGGACTTAAGGTCAGGCACCCCCCCGGGAGGTTAGGTTTAGGCTAGGGGAAGGGAGGGTTAAGCACCCCCGGGGGGGAGGTTAGGGTTAGGCAACCCCCCCCCCGGGGGACTTAGGCTTAGGCGGCGGGGAAGGGGGGGTTAGGTTTAGGCACTTAGAGGGAGGGTTAGGCACTTGGGGGGGAGATTAGTGTTAGGCACTTGGGGGGGAGGTTATGGTTAGGCACCCCTAAGGGACGGTTAGGGGGTAGAATAGGTTAGTCAATACTTACCTTTTGACGATCGGGATTTGCACTGCTGCCGGGATGCCGCTGCCGGGATTTGAACCGCTGGCCATGCGGTAAATCATACTGAATCCATTGAAGGCACAGGATGACGAGTATCTGTTAACTGGGCCATAAGAAACTCGTAATAAACATGGACTTTTCACCCTACAGGACGTCTATGTGGAACTTTTTCTCAAAGGACATTTGAATTCACATAAAAAAATTAATGTTAACCTGCAATGTCCGTGGACTTTACCCTTCATACTGCATTATATACCTTTGTTTATGGTCAATCCATGCATTTTATCTCCTTAAAATGTATCCCCTTTTCACTTTTGTAAGTCTGTTTTTATCTCAATAAAAATATTGTTTAAAAAAAAAAAATGGAGGAACCTCTACAGTTGTCATTCTGAGCTATATTTTTACAACCTTTTAATTCTCTGCTCCTGCCTTTCCCATTTATTTTCCTCTTATAATAGTACTGAAATAAATTATTTTTAATAGTTATTGTAGCATTAATCAATCAATACTGCGTCTAATGCTGGCCATACACCTACATGACCAGCATAAGATCCGATTCATCATACGATTTCCCTACGATTCCCCGGCCGTCCTGACCACACGAATTTGTGTTTTTTTTCACACGATTTTCATTAGATCAGTCGTACGAACACGCGTCACTATAAGACGGATCGTGTAAACGGTTGATCGTGTGCCTCATCAAAAACATGCGATCATGCGATAGATTGGTCCAAAATTTAAATAGAGGGCTGGGCTTCACTGGCGGTATAAAAAAAGCCTGCCTCTTCAGCTCTGTGCACTCCTGTTTGCTCTGTGATTAGTAAGGCTTGGTTTTACCCTGCTGGACGCTCCTCATTGCTAGCTACTGTGCATTGCCTTGTATTGCCTAGCTTTACAGAGTGCTTCTTGCTCTATTTACTGTGGTTGGTCTGTTTTCTGCTTTTTTGTGGTGATGGATCCCTGCCGTTATAGAGCACTGCTGTCCTATGCTGTGGTCAAGCTGAGTGAGGAGAGGGTGAGGGCCCAGCATAGGAGGAGGAGGAGGTCCTGCTGGACCAAGGATTGGCTGCTGGAGAGGGAGAGTCAATCCTATATGCCCATGCTGATGGAGATGAGGGACAACAATCCGCATGACTACCGCAACTTCCTGCGGATGGATGACACCACCTTTCTGGAATTGCTGCGTCTGGTGACCCCCTATATCCGGAAGCAGGACACCAAATTTCAGATGGCCATCACAGCCGAGGAGAGGCTTTTGGCTATGCTGAGGTACCTGTATGCTTGATGGGGGTGGGCCGCACTTCTACTAGTAGTGATGTAGTGGTTCCTATATTTTGGGGAAAGGGTCGGGTAGGTGCTGCAACGTATGCAAGAGTACTTGTTGGGTAAATACGACAAAAGTAGGGTGGTATACGTGAGCTCCTAAGTGCGAGAGATAATGATTGGAGGTGTAGAATGTTAGATGGAGGGGTGTGTATGTGGGAGGGGTTGGGGAGGGGAGTGTGGAGAGGATGTGGTTATGTATAGGTAGGTGGATGTAATAAAAACTGACAAATGATGTTGGATCCAAACCTATTTATTGGGTAGTCACAATGCTCCCTAGGCGGTTCCGTGTGTAGACGTACATATGGTGAATAATATTGATAGTCACGATATAGCCCACGGTTGGGAGGGTGGGTGGACCCTTTTAGGGGGCTCCTTTGGCGTGCGGTCCTCACTCCTGCATGTCCTCCTGCTGGACCTTTGGTCGACAGACTTACGGCAACCGGGGTGTGATGTGGGCTGTGGACCAGGGTGTCTATTGAGTTGGCGGCGTCCCGCTCTGCTTGGTGGTGGACTTACCTACCGGTAGGTGGGGAAGGGTCCACGGTGGATGGCAGTTGTAATGGATGTCCTGATGCCAAGCTTGGTGGTAGTGAAGTGATGCGGAGGTACGCGTGCTTCGGATGATCCCACGAGCCCGTGGGATTGGCGTTTTTGTCCCGTTCGTGTCCCGGGAGGGACAGGTGTAGCAGTACAGAAGGTGGGAGTATAGGTGCAGTTGCAGTATGTCTCCAATGCATTTCGGCGATTTAGCCTTTTTCAAGTAGTTACTGAGTACTAGATAGTTCTGTTATTTTTAGTGGACTTCCGGGGTGTGGGTCCGGTCACGTGTGATAAGCGGGCCAATAGCGTATATCAGTGGGCGTGTCGTGTTGCTGCATTAGTGGGTATCTGAATGTTTATGACATGTAGGTCATGTGGAGGTGGGCGGGTTGTGTCTGCAGGAAGTGCGTGTGCCAATGTGTGTGCCTGTTAAAGGTGGTAAGTGGTGATTGGATAGGACAGGCTGGAGGCGTGACTCATGAGAACGAGGCGTGTCTGTGCTTATCGTTGCCAACTTTACATTATGTTAGCATGTTGCTAAGGCTACGGGGGGGCGTGTGTATCCGTGAGTCACATGACGGCGTTGTTATGGACTCGTGTGTGACGTAGTTATGACAAATGGGAGTGGGGACTGTGGGTGTATGAGGTGTGTATTTACGCATATGTGGGGAACAAACCCAGGGGGGGGGCCTGATCGTACTCATATTGGTGGGGGGCGTGCGTGGATTATGTCGAGATACTGCGTTAGTATGGGAATGCATGGGTATAGGGTGGGCGGGGTGTGTGGCCATTGTGGGTCACGTACACATAATGGTCCAATAGTGAGTGGCGTGGGTGTATCCTACGACACATGTATAGGTTCCAAGTAATTATTTGGTGCAGCGTGTATTAAACTATTACCGTTAGTGATCCGTTGCTTACGGGTGGGCCATCAAATGATTAAACCTAAAATGATTAAATGGTACATGTGGTGATAGGTTGGGGGCGAAGATATCTGTGTGTAGGCTCCATGTTGAGCGGGGTAGAGTGGTCTTTTGCAAAAATAGTGTAGTGTTGTATGTATAGGAACCTGTGTGTAGTCGGTGGGGTAAGGGGGTATGGGAGGTGGGTGGGTGGTTAGGTATGTATATTGTGTATGTGCTTATCTAGTGTCAGGGATCTGTGCTGACATGATCTAGGTGCAGAAGGGTAAGTTGTACTAACTGTCTAGTGAGCGTCTCGTGACGGGTGGTCTACCATAGTGGGGTCAATATGGGTACCTTGTTAGTAGCACTCATTGTGAGGTACTGGTGCTGGTAATGGGTGCAGTGAAAAAACAAACGGTTATCATACCAACAGTACCTGACAAAAATACACAAACCACACAGACACACTACCCACCCACCACTACCATTAACAGACTCAGGTTCCCCCTGTAGCACCGACTCCGACATCCACAGATCCTTTAGTATACACGAAATTGACGAAGACCAAGACGAATTGCACTACGCAAACCTAGCCATGCTCTCACTAGAACAAGGCTGGATCAACACCACAAGAGGGGCCTACAATATAGGCAAAATACCCACAAACACCGGACCCACCCTCACGACAGCCGTAACAACACAACCTAACACACACCCTGACCATAACTCTGAACAATGGGCGGCCCATTTTTTAGATCTAGAGGCAGGCAACAGGACCTGCCAAACTCCATCGAGACACTCCACACAAACGCCAGTAAGGCAAAAAAGGAAACTAAATCAAAGAGACGAGGATGCAGAGGGGGGGACAAATTGAAACAACACATAACCACCCAACCCAGCACGACAGCGCCCTCCACAGGCATCTTCAACCTTAGCGATCAGACATTGTCTAACGATGACATCTCAGTTCTAAGGAAAGGACTGAAATTTGCACCACACATGGGTTTAAACAAATTCGAGGTGTACCTTGACCTACACAGATTCATCAGATGACTCACACTTAAGAAATATTTCCTATCACAATCCACAACCAACAACAGGTGATGTAGATAGATACAAACACTCCAAACTAAAACCCCTGAGCCATCTCAAAGGCCACCTAATCCACACCTTTGAGAGACTAGTGATGGACGATATCAACCAAATACCCACACCCACAAAGAGTAAGACACCAAATTTGAATCGTAGGGAACAGACAGCACTACACCAATTGCAAAATAACAACAATATCATCATAAAACCAGCTGATAAAGGTGGAGGAGTAGTCATTCTGAATAAAACAGATTACATTACCGAAGCAAGAAATCTACTCTCAGACACACACGTATGAAACACTCAAACATGATCCAACACACACCTTCAATCATGAACTACACAACATTCTCCAAACAGGACTGACCACCGGCATCCTGACCAAAAAGGAATTCGAATTCATACATAACCTGCACCCAGTGATCCCGGTTTCTTACTACCTCCCAAAAATACATAAAAACACTGACAATCCCCCAGGCAGACCAATAATATCTGGCATTAATTCCATGACAGCATACCTCTCCCAATACATAGACCATTTTCTACAACCCTACGTAAAACAGCAACAATCCTACATACAAGATACGACACACATACTAAACATTCTCGAAGGGATCTTGTGGGGTGATGACCACTGGCTACTGAAGTGATGTTACATCATTATACACAGTCATTGTCCACCAACAAGGATTGGACAGCATCAAACATTATCTAGCCCAAGACCCGACATAGACCCAATTCATCCTGGATGGTATAAACTTCATCTTGACGCACAATTATTTTTGGTTTGACAATGACTTCTACAGACAGAAGACAGGCACCGCCATGGGGACTAGATTTGCCCCCAGTTATGCCAACCTTTTCATGAGCAGGTGGGAGGACGAGCGGATCTGGTCAGGGCATGACTGGGGGAAAGTCTGGTCCTATGGGCCAGGTACATTGACGATATCATCTCTATTTGGAAAGGACCACACAACACCCTCATGGACTTTTTGACTTACATTAATGACAACGACAGACATCTCCAATTTACTACACACCATAGCAGGACAGACGTTAATTTTCTTGACTTACAGATCTTCATCGACTAATGACATATCCATACCAAGACATATCACAAACCAGTTGACGTCAACAGTTTCATGCTCTCCAGCAGTGGCCATCACCCTAATTGGTTACAAAACATACCAATAGGACAGTTCAAACGGATTCGTAGGAACTGCACCAAACTCAGTGATTACTACGAACAAGGCACCAAAATGAAACAACAATTCATGGAAAAGAACTATGATAGTACAACACTTCAAAACACTCTTGACCAAATAGGTATGGAAGAAAGAACGCCATTACTTCAATACAAGGCAAGTAGTTTAGAGACCTATACAGACAATGTCCCATTCATTACACAGTTCAATACCAGTGCCACCAGGATCAAACAAATAATAAGGAAACATTGGAACCTGCTTTTAAAGGACGAAGCATTAGCCCCCATACTACCATCGCAACCAAAAGTGATCTATAGGAAGGCACCCAACATCAAAACCAAATTAGTTAGCAATCACATACCCCCCACCACAGCCAGACAAATGACTTTAGATAAACAACCCCTCAAAAAAGGTTTTTACCATTGTGGCACGTGCAGTAACTGCCGCAACCTAGGGCACAGAAGCACCAGACCAACCACCACCTTCTCCTCCACACATACAGGAAAAATCTATAACATTCAAGAACACATATCATGCAATACTAGCCACATGATTTACTTGTTAGAATGTCCATGCAAAATGCAATATATCGGGTGCACCATCAGACCCCTAAAAACTAGGATAGCCGAACATATGAGAGGAATCAAGATCAAAACGGACACGCACAATGTTCCCATACATTTTCGAGACAAACATGACAGCTGCACCTCGGGCATGACTTTTACGGGCATAAAAGCAATAAGCAAGAACTGGAGAGGGGGAGACATTACCAAGAGACTTAATAAGGAGGAACTCAAATGGATCTTCACCTTGCAAACATCTATACCCCATGGGCTGAATATTGATAATGAGATCAAATCAGTCATTTCTAAATAACATCATTAGTGGCTTTAGTGCATCAATATATACATCATGTACCACCATCAACATCACCAACACATACCACTGTTTGTTTTTTCACTGCACCCATTACAAGCACCAGTACCTCACAATGAGTGCTACTAACAAGGTACCCATATTGATCCCACTATGGTAGACCACCCGTCACGAGACGCTCACTAGACAGTTAGTACAAACTTACCCTTCTGCACCTAGATCATGTCAGCACTCACCCCCCACCCCCGAGATATGGTCCCCCCACAGGTCCCTGACACTAGATAAGCACATACACAATATACCTACCTAACCACCCACCTCCCATACCCCCTTACCCCACCGACTACACACAGGTTCCTATACATACAACACTACAACACTATTTTTGCAAAAGACCACTCTCTCCCGCTGAACACGGAGCCCACACACAGATATCTTCGCCCCCCAACCTATCACCACATGTACCATTTAATCATTTTAGGTTTAATCATTTGATGGCCCACCCCTAAGCAACGGTTCACTAACGGTAATAGTTTAATACACGCTGCACCAAATAATTACTTGGTACCTATACATGTATCGTAGGATACACCCATGCCACTCACTATTGGACCATTATGTGTACGTGACCCACAATGGCCACACACCCCGCCCACCCTATACCCACACGTTACCATAGTAACGTGGTATCTCGACATAATCCACGCACCCCCCCACACATATGAGTACGATCACGCCCCCCCCTGGGTTTGTTCCCCACATATGCGTAAATACACACCGCATACACCTACAGTCCCCACTCCCATTTGTCATAACTACGTCACACACGAGTCCATAACAACGCCGTCATGTGACTCACGGATACACATGCCCCCCCGTAGCCTTAGCAACATGCTAACATAATGTAAAGTTGGCAACGATAAGCACAGACACGCCCCGTTCTCATGAGTCACGCCTCCAGCCTGTCCTATCCAATCACCACGTACCATCTTTAACACGCACACACATAGGCACACGCACTTCCTGCAGACACAACCTGCCCACCTCCATGTGACGTACACGTCATAAACATTCAGATACCCACTAATGCAACAACACGACACGCCCACTGATATACGCTATTGGCCCGCTTATCACACGTGACCGGACCCACACCCGGAAGTCCACTATAAATAACGGAACTATCTAGTACTCTGTAACTCCTTGAAAAAGGCTAAATCGCCGAAACACGTTGGCGACATACTGCAACTACACCTATACTCCCACCTTCTGTACTGCTACACCTGTCCCTCCCGGGACACGAACGGGACAAAAACGCCGGTCCCACGGGCTCGTGGGATCACCCGAAGCACGCGGACCTCCACATCACTTCACCACCGTCTAGTGGCTGTGACCATTCACCCTCGTGGCCGACCGTCCACCCGACTACCCCGCGGGACCAAGGAGGCTAGAAATACCACCAAGCTTGGCATCAGGACATCCATTACAACTGCCATCCACCGTGGACCCTTCCCCACCTACCGGTAGGTAAGTCCACCACCAATCAGAGCGGGACACCGCCAACTCAATAGACACCCTGGTCCACAGCCCACATCACACCCCGGTTGCCGTAAGTCTGTCGACCAAAGGTCCAGCAGGGGGACGTGCAGGAGTGAGGACCGCACGCCAAAGGAGCCCCCTAAAAGGGTCCACCCTCCCCCCCAACCATGGGCTAGATCGTGACTATCAATATTATTCACCATATGTACGTCTACAGACGGAACCACCTAGGGAGCATTGTGTCTACCCAATAAATAGGTTTGGATCCAACATCATTTGTCAGTTTTTATTACATCCACCTACCTATACATAACCACATCCTCTCCACACTCCCCCTCCCCAACCCCTCCCTCATACACACCCCTCCATCTAACATTCTACACCTCCAATTAATATCTCTCGCACTTAGGAGCGCACGTATACCACCCTACTTATGCTGAGGTACCTGGCTATGGGACGGTCCTTTCAGGGCCTAAAGTTTGGGACTAGCATCTCGGCTCAAGCTTTGGGACGTATTATCCCAGAGACGTGCAAGGCTATCGTGAAAGTGCTGCAGTTCCCTTATTGTGAGGTAAGATAACACACACCACACTTTATTTATTGTCAAACCAGAAACATGTTTTTTTATAAGTTTCTCTAGTTTGCTAGTTATGTGAAACATTAGATTAAAAAATAATACTTATGTGAAACTGAAATACTTACAGTCAGGTGCATAAATATTGGGACAATGGTTTCTATATGTTGCTCCCACTTTTTAAGGGGCCAAAAGTAATGGAACAAACTAAACAATCCTAAATCTAATCTTCACTTTTTAATACTTTGTTGCAAATCCTTTGCAGTCAATTACAGCCTGAAGTCTGGAATGCATAGACATCACCAGACGCTGGGTTTCGTCCCTGGTGATGCTCTGCCAGACCTCTACTGCAAATGTCTTCAGTTCCTGCTTGTTCTTGAGGCATTTTCCCTTCAGTTTTGTCTTCATCAAGTGAAATGCATGCTCAATCAAATTCAGGTCAGGGGATTGACTTGGCCATTGCATAACATTCCACTTTTTAGCCTTAAAAAACTCTTTGGTTTTCACTGAGAAGCGCTGTCCAATGAGTTCTGAAGCATTTGACTGAATATGAGCATATAATATTGCCCGAAACACTTCAGAATTCATTCTGCTGCTTTTGTCAGCAGTCACATCATCAATAAATACAAGGGAACCAGTTCCATTGGCAGCCATACATGCCCACGCCATGACACTACCACCACCATGCTTCACTGATGAGGTGGTATGTTTTGGATCATGAGCAGTTCCTTTCCTTTTCCATACTCTTCTCTTCCCATCACTCTGGTACAAGTTGATCTTTGTCTCATCTGTCCATAGGATGTTGTTCCACAACTGTAATGGCTTTTTTAGATGTTGTTTGGCAAACTCTAATCTGGTGTTCCTGGTTTTGAGGCTCACCAATGGTTTACATCTTGTGGTGAACCCTCTATATTCACTCTTGTGAAGTCTTCTCTTGATTGTTGACTTTGACACATATACACCTACCTCCTGGAGAGTGTTCTTGATTTGGCCAACTGTTGTGAAGGGGTTTTTCTTCACCAGGGAAATAATTATTCTGTCATCCACCACAGTTGTTTTCCGTGGTCTTCCGGGTCTTTTGGTGTTGCTGAGCTCTCTGGTGCGTTCTTTCTTTTTAAGAATATTCCAAACAGTTGATTTGGCCACACCTAATGTTTTTGCTATTTCTCTGATGGGTTTGTTTTGATTTTTCAGGCTAATGATGGCTTGCTTCACTGATAGCGACAGCTCTTTGGATCTCATATTGAGAGTTGACAGCAACTGATTCCAAATGCAAATGTCACACCTAGAATCAACTCCAGACCTGTTACCTACTTAATTGATAATGAAATAACGAGGGAATAGCCCACACCTGTTAATGAAATAGCTTTTGAGTTGATTGTCCCATTACTTTTAGCCCCTTAAAAAGTGGGAGGCACATATAGAAACCGTTGTAATTCCTACACCGTTCACCTGATTTGGATGTAATTACCCTCAAATTAAATCTGAAAGTCTGCAATTAAAGCACATCTTGTTTGTTTCATTTCAAAGCCATTGTGGTGGAGAATAGAGGCCAAAATATGAAAATTCTGTAAATGTCCCAATATTTATGCACCTGACTGTATGTGAAAATCAGATATATTTAGATATAAAGATGGCTAAAATGTTAAAAGTATCACCAAGTAACCCAATCCCTGTTAAGTATGGTGCAGAATGAGCTTTGGTGTTTGTGGCCCAGATTTCAGGGGAGCAAACACATGCTGAAAGTGCAAAATCAGTGAGCCCAGCCCCACTGACATGCACTTCCAGCATGTGTTCCTAGCCCCCTCAGAGTCTGGAACACAAACACCATGCTGCATTCAACACCATACTTACCAGGAAGTGTGAAATGTCAATAATACAAAAAAAAAGTGTAAAATTCTTTGGGAAAAACATAGAAATTAAGATAAATCATCATTGTCGTCATTTACTTCACGTAATACTGTGAAAAAATTGGGTGGTGAGGGTGTAGAATGTGAGGTTCCGAATTTGTTGTGGACCCGGGGTGGTGATAGGAGCAGACACAGAAGCAGACTTAAATGAAAAAGTGGGGTTTTTTAATAGGTGACTTAGAAGACATGGGAATGGCAAATGAAAAGTCCAGGTATAGCACTAAAGTGCCCTTGATAACTGTAGTGGGGTTAATGGATAATGTCCAGATAGTGACAGGCAGGAACAGTCCAGTAAACAAATATGGCGAGCTGTAACAGAGTGCAGATATGATGAGCTGTAACTGAATGCAGGAATGATGAGCTATAACAAATGGAGGAATGATGAGCTGTAACAAATGCAGGCTGTGGTAATGAAGTCCAGCTGGGAGTGCAGGGAGGCAAGGTGCAGGGAACAGCAGGTTCAGGTACTCAGGCAGGTAAAAGGTATATGGAGGGTTCAGGCTAAATCCAGCAGGTTGGAGCAGGCAAGGTTCAGGCTAGTAGCGTAACAGGCAGGCAGATAGGGCACAGGTACTCTCTCTCAGCCGCAGCTGAGAAACATGTTGCACTGGCAAAGGAAGTAAGGCTCTGGACCTTCCTAAATACTCAGTGCCATGCTGTGACTGGCTGGAATGAGCACATGACCTACCAGGATTGGACAGCTGGAATCACATGGCCGCAGGCAAGATGGCGGCGCCCATGCCAACGGAACGGAAACACCGCCAGACCTCACCAGGCCTAGTGACAATGTGCCTGCACAGAACCATGCGCAGCCAGTGCCCCTCGCCAAACACCAGAACTGCTGCCCGAGACCTCCCCGCCATAATGACCTCACAAGTAATACCCGGTGGCTACCATGCCGAGAAACCCTGGCCGTGACATAGAAGTTGTTTGGAAGGACGCGGCGGATGGAGTTATATTTTCGTAGGAGGAGGTGTCTGGGGGAGCAGCATGGTAGGTGGAGGTGGGTGGGGGAAGAGGTTGGTAGGAGGTGGGGGGCCCAGTTTGGATGGAGGAGGTTGGGGGAGTCTGATGGTAGGTGGAGGTGGGTGGGGGAAGAGTTTGGTAGGAGGAGGTGGGGGGGCCCAGTTGTTTGGATGGAGGAGGTGGTTGGGGGAGTCTGATGGTAGGTGGAGGTGGGTGGGGGGGGCCCAGTTGTTTGGAAGGAGGAGGTGGTTGGGGGAAGAGGTTGGTAGGAGGAGGTGGGTGGGGGATGAGGTTGATAGGAGTAGGTGGGTGGGGGCTGAGTTTGAAAGGTGGAGGTTGGTGGGGTATCAGGAGGGTAGTGTGTTAGTTTGAAGTTGGTGGATGGTATGTTTGGGATTAATAGTAGGTGGGTGTTGCCGTGTTGAGTGTAGGTGGGGTTTGAACTACTGGCCGGATAATAATGGTAGTGTTCGATGTCAGTAGACATTGCCTTGCTTTAAATATTAGGTCAGTTGTCAGCCTTTCAAATTGTATTCTTTGGTCCTGGACCATTCCTCGCAGCACTGCACTGACATAGGGGGTCATTCAGACCCGCTCGTGAGCGGCAGTACGCTCGCAAAAGCGGGTCGATGTCCCCCACTGCGCATGCGCACGATGGAGGGAGCTCCGTCGTGCGCATGCGCGAGACCTGGAGAGCGACGGGCTCTCCATCGCTCCGGGTCTCGCACCAAAGGGGGCGTGCTGTTGATGTTGATTGACAGCACGCCCCCTTTGGTGGGCGTGCCGGGGGCAGGCCTGCCAGACAGAGGGACATGGGACATGGGAACGCCTACTGTCTGAAGCCGGCCCCACTGACATCACTAGTGATGTCAGTGGGAGTGATTTTGGCTCTGATAGAGCCAAAATCACTCCAGGGCTTGCGGCAGCGAGATCCTACCGCAGGGTCTCCGTCGCAAGCCCGATGGCCGCGATGGTCAAGACCATCGCGACCATCATCATGGACGCTCGCTATAGCTGTGGGTGGTAACCCACAGCTATGCGAGCGTCCATGAGGACGCTCCAAAAAAAGGTAGGAGGGCCCTGATTCAGAGCGAGTGCTCTGGTCAGAGCGTTCAGCTCTGAATCAGGCCCATAGGCCACAAAGTTGTCATATTCATCTGGTGGTGTCAATAAGGCCTGGATATGTAGCGGGTCTTTAGTGTCTTTATTATTGTTTTACTTTGTTTTGTAGAAATTGCTGGGGTGGGGTTTGGAGTCGCAACACTCTCTTCTCCACTGTGTTTGTCTGGGTTGCTGGTGATATCTGAAGTCTGTAAATAGAGAACATTTGTTCAAATTTAATTTTTACATTGTTTTCTATTTCTTTCACAGTTCCCTACAAGCACGGAAGAGTGGATAGCCATTGGGGATGAGTTTGAGAGAGGTTGGCAGTTCCCAAACTGTGGAGGAGCTATCGACGGCAAGCATATTAGGATTATCCCAACTGCCAACACAGGGTCCTACTACTATAACTATAAGGGCTACTTCAGTGTTGTTCTGATGGCTGTGGTTATCGCAAACTACAAGTTCCTGTTTGTAGATGTGGGGAAGAACGGACGTTCTTCCAACAGTGGCTCCTTTCAGAAGACGGCATTCTACGAGAGGCTCACCACTAACACCCTTCATTTGCCATCCAGAGAGTCAACGAAACATGGGCTGAATTTCGTTTTTGTTGCTGACGAGGCTTTTGCCCTTCATGAAAATGTCATGAAGCCATTCCCTCAGAGGGCCTTGACTCATGAAAAGGGGTGTTCAATTACCACCTATCTCGTGCAAGGCATATTATGGAGAATGCCTTTGGGATCTTGAGCAACTGATTCCAGATTTTGCATACCCCAATAAATTTAAAGGTCGAGAAGATTGACTGGGTGGTCACGGCTTGCTGTGTCTTGCACAACTTCCTGCGCAAGAAAGCCACCCAGCAAAGGTCATTGTTAACACCTGCAATTGAAGACCCCGAAAATCCGGAAGAGGTTGCTCCGTTCCCCTCAGTCGCGCACCCCGCGGTTATTCTCTGGCCAAAAAGGCTCAGAGAGGAATATATGGCCTATTTTATTGGGGACGGTGCAGTGCCGTAGCAAGAGAATATGATCTGAAAAATTTGGAACTTACCGTTGATGTCTCTGCAGATGCCAGGAAATCCTCTTCCAGCAGGCTGCACTCCTCTGACTCAGCCATCACCTGTACTGAAGATCTCAGGGGATCCTGCTGCACCAGGAACATCATCATGTCATAATACTAAAGTTTGGGTTTGTATATGCTGTCAGCCCCGGCTCCAGAACGTTTTGAATCCTCCACGTTCTTATGCTGTTTGATGAAGGTTGTACGCAGATTCTGTATCTTATTGCGCACCCACACTAGGGACTTTGCATTTTCGTGATATGGCATACTATACTCTGAAACTCCTTTAAGGCCTGGTCACGCTTCAGTCTGTTGCTGTACATATTGGACTTGGTACGCCAAAGACAGTCATGGTGCCTGTATAGCTCGATAAATCCAGTTATGAATTCTGGTTCCCGATCCAGAGACATTCCTATGTGGAAAAAAATAAAAATGAAATATGAACTGTGTAAATGGGGCCCCCAAGTGGACTTATATTCTGGCCACCCCCACGTGTTGAAATTCTTGATTTGTTATTAATAAGTTGTAGTGTAATTTCTTTCAGATGCATATAATTGTCTATGGGGTGGGAGATCAATCCAATTCAGTATCACAATGTGCTTTCCATGATTACATTTATAAAACATGGTGGGTGGAGGGTGGTGTGGCCGATGGGCATTGGCTCAAAAACATAGGTGGACAGTGGTCAATGGGCATTGTTGGGAAATAGATGCGCATTCCTGTGCAAAAAGGGGTGGGCATTGCTGGGTAAACACTAGCTAGATGGTGGGCATTGCTGGGGAATAGATGGCCATTGCTGGGCAAACGGGTGGGCATTGCTGGGTAAACAATAGCTAGACGGTGGCCATTGCTGGGGAATAGATTGGCCTTGCTGGGCAAAAATGGGTGGGCATTGCTGGGTAAACAATAGCTAGACGGTGGCCATTGCTGGGGAATAGATTGGCCTTGCTGGGCAAAAATGGGTGGGCATTGCTGGGTAAACAGAGGTGGTCAGTGTGTGCAGGGCTCAAACCAATGCCCACTATACATATGCTAAACATTGGTGGCCAGTGGTCTTTGTATAAGGGAAACATGTGGCCTGCAAATACTATACAATACCTGCACAATTTTGTCTGCTGCTCACGTTGCTGATCCTCTCCGCTCGGGTACTGTCTGCAGTGTGCGTAAACAGGAACTTGTCACTCAAGTGACAGGGCACGGCCGGTCGGAGGCACGATGCATCGCATGCTCAAAAACACGGCACGAACAGCATACGAATACGACGTAGAAGATGTGCTGCACATCTAATCATACGATCATATTTAGGAGCTGCGGGAGCGCGCATCGGATCGTATACGGGAAAAAAAATGCACGATTTCAACAGGATTGATCGTACGGCGCGTCAAAAATCGTACAATTGGACAGAAATCGCATAGGTGTATGGCCACCTTTACTGTAAAACACAGTGGTTACAAAAAGTATCCACCCCTTTGACATTTTTCATGTTTTGTGGCTGATTCTAAGTTGGGAGCAAAGGAAAACAAGTAACTTTGTACCTGGACAAACCATGTTGCACAGCATGTGGTTCAAACCGCTGTAACTAGGGGATGTGCGACCGGTGCCACCACACAGAGCACACCTCGTTGCTGCCCCACAGTCCTTGCTACTGGGTAGAATGGCACCCTGCAGCCAGGATTGCTTGTTCAGTGCAGTATGGAGCGTCCTGTGGACGCTCCAGACGGGTGCATGCAATCTGTGCAGCCGACTATGTGTCATTTAGACAGACGTTCAGTCGGCCCGGCACTTACCAATACTGCCAGCCTTGCCCCTTAAGCGTGACATCATGTGAGCAATGTCATGTTGTGCGCTCACGGGGCGGGGCCGGCACAAGGCACATTTGTGCCCTGTTACGGCCCTGGGTTCAAATACACACATGCTGGACTGGTTTCTTTTTATACAGCAATTTAGATTTGAGTTTGGACACGCCCCTCCCAAATCTAAATCTCGCTGCACATTTAAAATATTTGGCATCAAGTAGTGCAACATGGTTTTGCACAGGTATAAAATTAATTGATTTTTCGGGATGGACATTGGATGCACATCGGAAGCCCAGTTTCGAATGGCTGTCAGGCTTCTGACATCAAATCCAGCTATTCAATGGCTACTAGCAATCGCCATGTAACTGTTCAATGGTATAACCATCAATAGTTTTCCTGTGCGCATGCGCACATTAGCTGAGCTCCGGACAGGTGGACACCACTTCTCGGTGTCCGCGGTTGCACAGAAGCAGCTAGCCATTGGAAAGCTGCATCCGATGGCTGGCAACTTTTGAATACCCGCAATTCGATGAAAAAAGTACTTCCATCGAATCAGGAAAATCATTGGTTGCTAACCATCGGCTTGTGATGTTCATCCATACCTACGTTATTTATTACCAGTTATTTATATAGCGCACACATATTCTGCAGCGCTTTACAGATAATATCTGGCCATTCACATCAGGCCCTGCCCCAATGGAGCTTACAATCTATATTCCCTACCACATGCTCACACATAGACACACTAAGATTAATCTTTATTGGGGGCCAATTAACCTACCAGAATATTTTTGAAGTGTGGGAGGAAACTGGAGTACCCGGAGGAAACCTACGCAAGCATAGGGAGAATATACAAACTCCGAACAGTTGGGACCGTAGTGGGATATGAAATCATGATCTCAGTGCTGTGAGGCAGTAATTGTTAACCATTACACCGTCTGTGCTTTGCTAGCTTTGCTCCCAACTTAGAATCAGCCCCTTTGTTTTCTGACATGATGGATTCAAAATGGATTTATCCTGGAATTTTTATGATGACCAACATAAAATACTTTGTAAAGTCAAATGACTCTTAGGGCAAATGTAAAAGCCCGCGATTTGCAGGAGTCGTTGCGATTCAGACAAGATAGTCAGGCGATTTAAAGGCAGAACCAGGTTGTTATTGCCTTTAAACTAATTGAAACAATCTTGCTGAATTCACGCTGTCTCCCACAAATCGCAGGCTGCTACATTTGGCCCTTAAGCTTTTTCTTAATTATAAATATAAAAAGTCTATAATTACTCCTATTTTAATACTTGGTAGTAGCACCTCTAGTATTTATCAGCGTTGTGTATCTGGACATTGCAAATTCGGACAATTTTCTTTACAATATTGCACATGTTCCATTAAGCTGGACTATAAGTAAACATCAACTTTTAATTATTATTATTTTCATCTTACAATTATATGACATAACACGGGTTTCACAGCGCCATACATAGTGGCAACACAATCGCAAAAGTATAAAATAGTACAGTCAGTTACATAATTTACATGTAATTATATAATTTGTCTGATTAGTAGAAGTGTCCTAATGAGCTCTCCACTGCGGTCCAGACGTTACCATCCTCTGGGGCCATAAACACTTTGGAGAAGCAAAGGTCTTGCTCTTTCTTCTTTTTAACCATACTCAGATATCTACACCTGGTGACTCCTGTTGTCCTTTCACCCACCTCCGTTAATCAAAATGCTAGCTTTGACCTCCACTCGCTAACTAAGTCACCGGCAACGGCCTACACACAGCACCAGCTGAGTTTTGGATTGCCTGTGCTGACCTGGTCCCTATACCGTTACGTCTCTACATTAACCTAACTCTGCATCTGCTGTTATGTTTTTAAACATCTTACATCCCAGACCTCACTCCGTCCTGCTTCTGTTAATTGAGGTTGTAGCTCCGGCCTTGGCCTTGCCCTCTATCTCTTCTACTGCTTCCTTTCTGGTGCTCAGATCCTCCATATTCCCGATGCTTCCACAAGCTTTCCCAGTGCCTCCTCTAGGCCCCTACCTCTGTTCCTGTTGAAGACTCTGAGCTTTTCTCTGCATGGGTCACCCTCTTCACCTCCATGCTTGCCCTCCACCTGCAACCTGGACTCCCTATCTGCCTGGTGCATGTTGCTTGGATGGCTCTTGATTGTGAAAATTAATTTTTTCTGGATCCCACTCCTGCCCTCAGTCCCCCAGACACTTATTTCCCCTCTTCCAGCCTTGTAGATCCCTTCCTGACTGCATCCCATTTCCATGCCTCTGGCTCCGTCAATGGCCTTCTCCCCCTTCATGCCCTTGGTTCCCCTTGCCTTGGTATCGCCTTTGGACTTAATCTGCAATGCTGCCCTATTGCTGCTAATATCCTCTCAATTGCTGACTGGGACCTGCTGTAATTTTATATCTAGATTTTTATTTAGACTCCATGACTGATTTTAGTATTGCCTTATTATGTCCCCTTGTTTTTCTATTTTTCATCCTGATCCAATCACACTAGCACTGTTGCGTTCTTATTTTTATGCTACTTTTCAATTGCTCTTCAATTCTATTTAAGGTGGGTACACACTGCAAAGATATATCTGCAGAATGAGTGATCTGCATATATATCTGTAGATGATGGGTTTTTTTCATATACACTGAATGACCATCATCTTCCAGGCATGTGTACTGGCGATCGGCTGATCGCCCGTACACACTTGCCAATGGACAGCTATATCTGCAGATATATCTGCAGATATATATCGGTTGTGCAGCACAGCCAACGCAATATGTCTGTGAACAACGTCATTCACAGACATATCGCTGATATATTGGCCGATCAATTGAACGGCCAATATATCTGTCAGTGTGTACACAGCTTTAGTTAGTGTCCCTTCAGCATAGCATTTCCGGACACTCTCTAGCCTTCCTTTGTTCGTTCTCTTTTTGCCTCTCATTACTATTTTCCCTTCCCCAGCCTTCACACCTTACCATCTTACATTTTGTTTAATTAGCCTGTTAGCTTAGTCTTGCCTTGTGTAATTTAATCAGTCTTTTATCACACCATTGTTCCTGTCTTGCTCTATTGTTTAAATCAGTCAGCTTCCACTTTTGTGTTTTAATGTACTCATTTAATTTAATTAAATGTACTCATACATCCAATCCTAATCCTAATACCATCAACTTTCTCATCTTCTGCTTTACCCCCTCCTTCCCATATTTTGCAAAGTGTGTAGTATCATTTTATTACCAGCTAGCTGTATATTGCCATTTTGCACTGCCAATTTACTCTGCATTTTCTTACTATGTTGCCCTGTCCACCCACTTACCCTCCCCACCACCACTTTTCTCTATATCTTCAGACCTCACACCCTCTCCCTTTTCTGCCCCCTTCCCATGTTGTTCCCTTCCTCACTCTGGTACATGCCATTGTCATCCTTCATTCCTCTGTCCCTTGCCCCTTATCTTCCCTCTCCATATGTCTCTTTGGTGCATTCCTTATTTGCTCCCTTTCCCCCACAACTGCCCCTCCATTCTTGTCCCCAGCTCACTTCCTTAATCATTTCTCTTCCAAGCTCCCTCTATTCCTAGCTTTCTTCTCCCTCACTCCACTGCTGCATCCTTTTCTATCCCTACCCTCCCCCTCTTACTCACACAGCCATACAGTCAATCCCACTCTGAACACCACATTCCCAGACAACCTCATCTTTTTTTGCCCCAGTCACTCCTTTCTAATTAGAATTTCAGTTATGTTTGTAACAATCTGTCCCCTACAACTGTTTTATCTCCAAATCTAAAGCATCACAGATATCTTCATCCCCAATACCACTTCCTATGCTGCTCTCTCATATTGGGGTCTCTCCCTCCCTCAGTCTCCACTGTGATGAGTGGCATGTACCTAATTATCTCTATAGCCAAATGTAGCTATTTAACGTTATAAGTCGCACAAGAAATAATTGCTTTCCAGACATTGATTGTGGTTCCAAAGCACAAAAAGATGTTATTCACATAAAAGCATATAGTTACACACCTTGATCTTAATACAATTAGCGCAAACAGATTATACAATCACAAGGTACAGTCGATACATATGCAGGCGCTCTGGATCCAGATTTTCCCAGCATCAAATGTGAAGCCTCTGTCACAAGAAAGAACAAGCAGACTGACTACTGGAAATAGAGCGTCTGTATATGTACCCTTACAGAGAGTGGTAATACGATGAAAACGAGTTGGCATAATCCCATTGGTTCTTCCTCTTTGTTCTTCTGTAATGATACACTTCATAGGCCAGTTTGTACAGTATGGGTTCAGCCCTCCAACGGCTCTTTGTGTCTGTTTTCCTGCCAAAGAACAAGTCTAAACTGACTAGCAAACATTACAGAGTACATTTCAATGCCTAACTCTCTATGATTCATAATTTGCAGATGCATGTTGCGATCTCTTTGCCGATGGAACCAGAGATCTGCAAATAAACAGTGGTAATGAATAGCACCAAACACGGTCTGCTTATCATGTACTACACCTTAGATCTCAAATACAGTCACTTCATAACATATTTAATTATTAATAAATCCTTGGGTATTAACCTTAAATCTAGGGAACCTTTCTGTGTAAGTGTGCAATATTTAAGTGTAGGGATATTAAGAAAAGACGCTAGTATGCGTTGTGCGTCTTCGTGTTTGTGGAGTACACCATGGTATGTGTTTTGCGGGGTTGTTCATATTATATGTTTTAGTAACTGTGTGTATTTATGTAATGAGGACTTTTAACCTGGGGCAGTGGCAGACGCACGACGCTAATAATCATAACATAGCATAGCACCGTACACGTAGGTATCGTGTAGGCGCTGCAAGATGGCGTCGGGCGGACAGCGCAATATGGCGTTGTGCGGACATTTTCGGTCTCAGCCAATTATCCGGCTTCGACAGTGGCGTGGAAGTTCGTTTCCCTGACTGCACCTTCCGTGTCTAGCCATTGAGACCTCTCTTTCCTTTTCCTCCTTTGAGATCCATTAAATCTGTCTTTTCCATCCAATTCATCTTCATGTAGTAGTCATCTACCATACCCATGGCTCCAACTCCCACATCCTAGATAACTTTGCAGCATGGTTGACCCACCCATGGACCTTCCATCCATGATACTAGGTGACTTTATTATCCCACTTGACAACCCCTTGGAAGTTCCTGCTTCCAAACTCTATTCCCTCAAATCCACTTTTGGCCTAACTTAAAAAACCTGATCCCCTTCACTTCATGGTCACACATTGATACAGTCTTCTCGCATATATGCATCATCTTAGCATTCACTAACTTCCTCTTCCCTCTTTCCAACCATCATATTGTATTATTTAGCCTCTCCCTCCTCTTCACCTCCTCCCTCTCCTATAGTCAATGTCACCAAATGCAACCTTGACTCTCTTGACCATTCCTACTTTCCCCTCTGTACTGTCTCCTTTCTTCTATCTCCAACCTTTCTTCTCCTGCCCAAGCTGTCTCTCTCTAACACCTCCTTCACCATGGCATTTGATTCTGTTTTTACTCTCAGCCCCCAACCCTGGCACTCCAGACTCAATGTTCGCCTCTTATCTCATTTTCTATCTCTAACTTCAGTCCTTTCTCTTTTGCCTCTATACCTCCTCCCTTGGAAACCCCAACAGCTCCTTCAGTCTCCAATACCACCTTTATGCTTTTGACACTCAAATCTACTTTTTCTCCCCTGACCTCTCTCCCTCTGTCCTCACTTAATACATGGTTTGTTTTCTTGCCATTTGAAAATATTAGGATAGTGGTATCAAATTGTGCTGTTTCAGACCATTCTGTTTCATCTGTGTTCTGGCTCTTAGTAAGTCTCAGGGTTACAAAACTGCACCTAAAATTGTCCAAAAACATAAATTTACCCCAAGGTATTGTAGTGCTGTTGGCAGTGTGATAACCCATTAGTTAGCCTTGATGGCCCACTGCCCAATAGGTGGCCTGGCTAGCCTAGCGTGGGAGCCACATTACGAACATTTTTATCATCAGGGTCGGGCATAGTCATAAAGGCGTCAAACCCTATTTGTATCTACTACAAGGGGGCTTGTCGATCCATGTGGATCAGCTACCAAATCTCTGCAGATGTTCCTATCTCTCCCCTTTCTGGACCACGGAGCCTCCTTTAACGAGAGGTAATCAAATGGGCAAGGGATTAGCAAAATAATATTAACTCAGATGTGTAGTGCTGTTATGGGAGTTGTGGCAGTACCAACAACATCTCATCAGCCAGATCTGGTGATCCCTGCCAGACACCACAGCACATCAGCCTGATGCGCTGTCTCACCTCCCGACTGCATCCAGTGGGCATGCACGAGATCTCACAAGCATCACAAAATCTCCTCGCACAGCCCAAAGCCCAGCAGCTGCCGCAGCCAGGGTCAGTGCTATGTATGCAGCAACGACAGCTGCAGCTGTCAAAATGATAGCTGCAGCTGTCGTAATGGTCAGAACCCATGACCGTTCATACATTAGCTTACACATCGGCATACTATTTAAGGAGTACTAAAAATTACAGGGGAGCATAGCACCCCGGTCATGTCAAACACATCTCCACACTAATACACGGGAGAGAAGCTGTATCAGTGCACATAACGTACGCTGATACCACTAAACCCAATAGCGCCCATTCATACAACTCCCCCTGTGTGCTGACAACCAACTTCATAGTGTGTGTTACTGGCCGTAGCAGGTGCTCCTGTGGAGGGAGCAATCGGGTGCAGCATAATTGAACCATTTAGTATTAAACCCACACTATTTGTTTTATGGTACGAGCAATACCTGGATATGCCGTGCTTTTCAGATATACTTTATTGGCAATGAATCTTTTATTTGGTTATTTTTAACAGATTGTCTTTTGCCCAAGGGATTCCAGGATCATTTATTTAAGGGAGTAGTGGTCCATACATTGGGGGGATTCAATTCAGTGCAATGTTGAATAGCCCTTGGAAGGAGTTCCTGGAGCTATTCAATTGACCGTGCTGTTAAATACAACTACAGGATTGCTTCTCGCTCCCTCCTGAGGTGCGAGCAGAAATCTGACTTAAGTGCCGGCCACCATGCAGTTTTCCAGCACAGCGCAGTGGTAACAGCCTTGCAGCCGGCACTTTAGTTGGAGAATGCCGGTTAAACACCCAGCTTTAGGCGCAGTAACCTGCATCCCTTGACTTAAGTGCTTTTAGTCGGACTAAACAGCGCAGTCAATTGAATAGCTCTGTGAACTCCTTCCCGGCGCTATTCACACCACGCTGAATTGAATCGCCCCCGTTGAAGGACACTGGTGTTGGCATTTTCTTACACTGTGGGTTAAATTTACTAAGCATCGTGTACTGGTCTGATTTTGCATTTACGGGAGTATTTAGCCATTTTTACAAACACACACAACCGCTGCATTGAGCAGCAGCACGATTAAGCTGCACTTACCAACAACCCAGCACAAGTTAAGTTGTGATTCGCAACCTTGTCCTGTTTTTGTTCATACTATTTTCTGCACTCTCTCATCAGCGCTGCACCCAGAACTACCCTGCTATGTTTTATACAACAGGGGAACTGTGGCAGACTAGCGCTGACAGCAGAAGCGCTCTCCTCTTCTTTATGTCTCAGCAACCTTGCCCGGTTCTCTCATCACTCGTCGTCTGGAACACGACAATGTGACAGCAGAAACAGGGTAATCAGCTACTGTGAAGGGGGCGTGGCCATGCCTTCAACGATTAGGCCACGCCCAGCCCACTGTAAGATTTACTATTTACAATTGCATTAACCATTGAATTAGCTGGATTAATTGCATGTGCAGTGTGTTTTTGTGTTTTTTTTTCAATATGTTATCATGCTGTAAATGCCTAATAATTGAAAATCTATCTAATTGGAATTCCGCTTTGATAAACCTGCTATCAAAAATTGTAATGTCGCAGCAGGGCATGGATCTCATATTGGAGGATTTCACTACATGTTGTTCCTTTTATAATGGTAAGTTTTTCTTTTGTGTTTTGTATGTCCAACTATATTTTAGAAGTATAAAATTAAAAGTTAATTTTTAATGTCATAACAATTCAAACCAGCAGTGCCCTCCAAAAAGAGTCTTCTTTTTCTTCTGACCCATTTAATCTTTACTTGTGCAAGAGACTATGGGCCTGATTCAGCTTCAGACGGAATTGCAAAACTGCTCGCAAGCAGCAGGCAATTCCATCTGTGCTGATAGCATTGGATACTTTGCGTGACATCGGCCTTCTAAGGTGACCCATGGGGTCACGCAGCTGGCCGCCGCAGTTGAGATGAAGAAGCCAGGAAATCTACATCAGCCGACAAAGTTCCTGGCTTCTTCCCTCCCCCACAACGGTGGTAACACGCCTCCATTTTGGGGAATGGAGGGCATTGCCACCCCCTTCCCACCCACAAATGGCAGCAGACCGGTCAATCACTGTCTGACAGCCTGCTGTCAGTCTGCGAGAGGGATCGCAGACCCGTTCTGCACATACGCAGAACAGGTCATGCGCCTGTGCATATTCCCGAATGTGCACTGCTGAATCAGGCCCTAAATTTGAGTAAACAGTGTGATATTAATCTTGTTTGAGCTACTAGAGAAACAGTACCTGAGTTTACAAGTGTAAAGAGCGGCAGCTATTTTGTATGAATACTAAGCTGAGTTAAAGAGAATTTGCTCCATTTACTAACGAAACATAACTCCTTTAGCGCTCGCTAAAGGGGTTATGCCACCTTTCTGCATTTAATAAACAGCGGTAATCTGATGCTGTTTTCACAGAATCACTCTCGCTATTTTTTAGATGGCGAGCACAATGTGGTCCCCATTGCCAGCAATGGAGACCCAGCGGTGCCTTTCTGGCTTCAGCAAAGCCTTCCAGGCACTGCCGGGTTCCCATGTCATACACATGCGCAGACGGACCGTCGCGCATGTGCATAACACTGGAGCCCCGTTGCTGGCAGCTATAGGCTGCCAGCAGCCCAGCGGAGGATGTTGACAAGGACTTCGCTGGACTTCACGAGACCTCGCTGGAGGGGTAAGTATTAATAAATACTTGTGCCATTTCATTTGTATCACAGTGATACTAAACAAAAATTACCGCTGGTATTTTCGCTCATTAGTAAATGGAGCCCCACTTTGGGACTGAGGGCCTAATTCAGAGATGGTTGGTAATGCAGCTGTGATCGCAGCAGCTCTGTTAATAGTGGTTGCAGGAATATTCAAATGCTAATCTCAGCCTTCCCTTTGTGCTCCACTGTGCAATAGTGTGCGGGAGCGCTGAGACATCCACTTTCAGCCTCTTTGTTCTGTGCAATTGCGATGGAGATTGTAAACACTCCAATGCAACATCAGTCACATCATTGCCTGTGACACTCCCATAGCATGCCCATGCATTCATTTTAGGTCACCTACCAGTCTCCACCCTGAAACACCCAGGGTTTACAATCCTCTTCTCCAGTATTAGTGAAACCACAGGCAATTGCAAATGCCATCAGGTGTGAATTGCAAGCCTTATAACTGGTAAGCCAATGCTATTGCTCCCAGGAATCAGGAAAGAACAGTATTAGATGCTAAGTTTATTTCTATTACCAATTGTGGTTTACAAATACATGCATGTAATTGGTTAGTAATCGTCCAGTAACACAGTACTCCAACAACAGAACTTTGTGTGCCCTTTAGAGTCAATAGTTCTGAATAACTGAGGTGTTTGCTAATTCTGCTGCATAATAATCCGTGTTGCTATTACTGTATATCCATGTCTTGCAAAGGTTAATTGAGTGGTTAAGGTATAGTATATTTAGACAACCAAGAAATAGCATTTTCCCTAGTTATAACCAAAGAGCAAAGATAAAGAAACCTGTTTAATTATTGATAAGCATTATTGCCAATTGCCTATTCACTACTGTATTGCTATCTACATTGAAATTGCTAAATCAATTTTGTGCTGCAATCTCCTGTCATATATATGGTGATCCTTATTTTCATACAGTAACCCGCCCTGGATCTTTCTATTCCTACCCCCCTTTAAAAAATCTACTTGATTATTCTATTTACCAAGTCTGTCAAGTTATGTAATTTTACAGTGTGTATGGGGCCACATCTGCAGAGCCATCACAAGGGTGAGACAAAGAGCATTATAATTAATTTAATACATAAAGAGTATGCTCAATTCAAATTGAAACTGGAAGAAAAACAAGTAGGTGTTAAATGAATTCGTGCAGCAATACTCCCACGTCTCATCTGATCCACCTACAATATTCTCATAACATCCAATAATTGTCTCTCAATACTATGTGCGAGGTGTCCATGACAGGTAATAAACAAACAGTAAGCACAAACCTACTATCCAAAAGGAAAAACAGAACTGATTGTATAGACACCAGAAAAACTGATTGAAAGCGTGTCTTTAAAGAACTATGAATTCACAACCATATCTGACTAATTGTGTTGACTCTTATGTTTCTATTTGTACATTTAGGTGCCTATTTCCCTAATATCTGTCACAAACGGTACATGCGGTGAATTAAAACACTGTCCCCTTTTAAACATCAGGTAATGCAAAATACAAATATATTTGTCCCAATTGTCTTTCTCACTAAATAGAATATTTTTACATAACATTTACAGTGAGGAGATAATTCAGCGACTCATTACACATTGTGTGTGTGTGTTCCAAAAAGCGGAGGAGGCTCTGTCAAACCCACAGACTGCCTTTTTGTATTAAAGGCTTTCTTTCTATATGTATGCCAGCAAAAATAACCTCTAGTTGGGTAGATGCAGACTACAGCAAAGGATAGGAAATCGCTTCTGGATGCTTCTGGAGTAGTGTAAAGTGAGAGGAGTTTGTATACAATTTCACATCTTGGTATAACCTTTTTTTTTAATTACACTGGTATTAATCAACATAAGCGATTCTGTTGTTGCGAAGATTATGGCTATAAACTTCATAATAAAGCACCACTCCTCTCTGCCAGGATTACTTACCTCTTGGTTACTGACCTTGAGTGTTCTTCTTCCCATGGCACTGCCACTGCCTAACTTAATTCATGTAGTCTGAATTGGAAATTGTGTCAAAATAACATGTGAATTGAGTTCTGTGGCAGAACAGAGTGTTTCACTGAGTTCTGTCGAATTTTGCATTTGCTTCGGCATTCCATGCAATGGCATCCAATATTTTGTTGTGGTAATAATGAATAAAGCAGGGATGAAGGCAGTTGGGTTAATGTAATAAATTGCGACTTGTAGGCATCGGCGTGATCCCGGAGAGTCTGCCCGACATTTTAGGAGGCGATCATTTTAAAGGCTGAATTAGGTTGGTGTTCCCTTTTAAATGATTGCCCCTTTAAAAAATTGGCATGCTACGCATACTAAGAATAAGCACAGAAGTCATCCGACATGCCAACGACACTTTCATGATACGGATCAGTTCTGTGCAATCGCATGATCACCTCCCAGTTACCACCCAGAAATGCCTATTTCATGAATAGTGTTGTCTGTCGACAGATCAATTTGTACACACTAGCAAACTCCAGCCATATGCTCAGCGCTGTAACTAGGGTGGTATGGCCGGTGCCGCTGCACAGAGAGCCACATCCCTGAGGGCGAAACTGGACGGCCACCACAATTTCTAACCCGATCACGCTGTGCACTACCTCTTGGGACGGGAGAGACGTCTTGACATCTCTCCTCCGCTCCCACAGTTCCTAGGGTGAGTCGCCATCAGGTGCAGTATGATAGGCAGCGGCGACAGCAGCGCAGTGTCCATCAGTGAGCACTGTCTGCAGCAGGTCAATCTCAGACAATGTGAGGTCCGGTGGTGGCGACCAGCACCAGCAGTTTCCCATTTACTGCCGCAGCAGGTGTGTGACAGTGTCAGTGGGAAGAGTGTTTGATCCCCAGCAGTCAGAGTAACTCAGTTAGTGGCGCTGTTCTAGTGCTCCAGCTGCAAACTATTCACTGTGCGTGCATATGGGGGGTTGGGAGGCGGAAGGGTTGATGGGGGGATATTCAATCTCAGATTATGAATTAAATATATGAGAATCCCCACAGAGCACTACTACTGTGTGGGCATAATGTGTAAAGGGCACTTCTATGTGGCATAATGTTTTTAAGGGGTACTATGGTGTAGTGTAATGTGAATAAGGGGCACTACTGTATGACATGTGTATAAGGGGCACTGTGTGGCATAATGTGTATAAGGGACACTGGGTCTGATTCAGACCCGCTTGCGATCGCTGAGCGCTCACAAGCGGTTCGATGGTGCCCTAGTGCACATGTGCACGACGGAGGGTGGCCGTCGCTATGGGTCTCGCACCAAAGGGGGCGTGCTGTCGATGGTGAGTGACAGCACGCCCCCTTTGGCGGGCGTGCCGGGGGCGTTGCTGCCCAGACGGAGGCGTTCCCATGGGAACGCCTACCATCTGGGGCCAGTCCCACTGACATCACTAGTGATGTCAGTGGGAGTGCTTTTGGCTCTGATAGAGCCAAAAGCACTCCTGGGCTAGCGGCAGTGAGACCCTACCGCAGGGTCTCATCGCAAGCCCAATGGTCGCGATGGTCTTGACCATTGCGACCATCTTTTTGGCCGCTCGCATAAGCTGTGGGTGGTCACCCACAGCTATGCGAGCGGCCAGGAGGCCGCTCCAATTTTAGGTAGGAGGGCCCTGATTCAGAGCGAGCGCTCTTGTCAGAGCCCACTCTGTCAGAGCTCTGAATCAGGCCCACTATGTGTGTATAAGGGACACTACTGTGTGGAATAATGTGTATAAGGGGGGGTGTGGCCTGGCGGCGGAGGGAACAAGACACGCCAATACCGAGCTCCCGATCTAGCACAGATTGTTGGTGCCATGGGGTGGCTTCCCGGGCACCAATTATACCCGGACACTTCCCTTCTCCTACTCACCTTGCTGGCTACTGGGAGGATCACGCTGTGGAGCCGGGGAGTGATTTTTTTCGCTCCCGTGGGTTGCCGCCTTACCTCCTCCAATATCCGGGGCCTCAATTTCTGCATCGGCCTGGCGGCTGCTTCCAGACCTGCACGGGGGAACCCGCAGACCGCACCATTGCCACCCGGGGAGGTCTTGGAGTCCCCAGATGCTGCCCATCTATACAGCGGTGCCTGCCCATGCTAGGGGTGTCACTGCTGCCAGCTGCAGATCGGCACTGAGACCTCTGGTGGTGGCCATCTTTCAAGGCACTCACCCATCAGGTGCACATTGGAATGCTAACCCCCTGCAACACCTTTTGGCCTTCAGGACCCCTGGAGGATACCTCACTGGTCATCTGCCTCTGTGCCCTGCTAAAGTGAGTTTACAAGCTGACCTATCTGGGATGCCCTCCCCCCCACACTTGTAGCAGATACAGTCTGAATGACATCCTGACATTCCTTCTCAACTTCTGTAACACTTAGCAGATTGTGAGATCCCTGTCAAACCCATTTTCATTACCTAACTAAGGAAGTCAGCTCCACTTTTATTTATTGAAGTTGGTCTTCTACACCACAAACATCTGTCAGGGAGAAATAATCATATATCTATGCTTTTACATCATCTCACTCCCTATGTGGATCAAGGAGGAGACTATGTGACTGTTCTTAAATATGTTGTTCTTTATGACCTGATGTTTTTCTAATGCCAGGTGACCAGGAGTTGCCATTTGTTGTGTCCTCACTGCTGTAGCATGTTTATGACCTGATGTCACCAACTGTGACCTATGCTGTTGTCTGCTGATTTTTTTCTTTCGTTACATTATGGTCAAGAATATAAAACCCTTTCTAAAAGGTAACACACCTCTTCCGAAAGAGTCCCTCTCTCAGGCAGATATGTGGCCATTTCTGCAACCCACCCCAGCCAGACCTATGGAAGATCCTTCAGCTTCTAGCCCTTCCTCCTCGCCTCCGATCTCCCCGATGTCCCCTTATAATGAGGACTTGTCCCATCTGTCCTCTAAGAAAGATAAAGACCTCCAGGAAATGTAATCTTTCATGAAAACCCTACCCACGAAACAAGATCTACAAGATACTATCCACCAAGAACTGGCCACCGTCAAATGAGATAAATCGCAGATATCTGACCACGTGACCTCTTTAGAAGACCATCAAGACACGACGGACGTATACCTGGCCTCTTTGAAGGATATAAATTCAGCTCAAACAAAAGAAATTTGTTCAATACTCTTGAGGATGATGGACATTGATAACAGGGGAAGGAGAAACAACATACGCATTAAGGGCCTCCCTGAAGATGTCCCCCAAACAGGACTGGTGGGTGCCCTCACAAAACTATTTAATGAAATCCTGGGAAACAACCCTAATGACCTCATCACCTTTGACAGGGCTCATCATGCACTTAAACTGAGAGGACTTCCTGCTGACCGCCCACATGATGTCATCTGTCGTTTACACTATTATTCACAGAAATAGAACATTATACGCAAGGCTCGACAGTTAGATGGAGTTGATTTCAATGGCATGGAGATCCCTATTTACCATGATTTATCTTGGCATACTCTCCAGCAGCGGATGTCCCTCAGACCTGTTATGGATGAACTACGTATGCGTCAATTGAAGTATAGATGGGGCTTCCCCTACAACCTCCAGGTTTCTTCTTCTGGGTAGCTACACTCCCTGACCTTGTTTTCTGATCTTCCCTCATTCTGTTCTGGACTTGGCCTACCAAAGATTGAGATACCTAATTGGGAGTTTGATTTATCTGCGTTGCAATTACCCTCAATGGGCTGAACGTAATTCCCCCTGGCAGGAAGTTCGTGGCTCCAAGAAGAGATTCCACACTTCACCGACCTCTCCAGTCGTGGATCCTACTTGACTGATTCTATTTCCCTTGGGGTTTGGGTTTCTCCCTTGTCAACTATACTGTACACATATTGATTGTTGAATCTCCCAGTCTCTACCTCTTGCTTTATCTAGACAGAAATGTTTTTTCAAGATTTTGTTACCTTTTACAAATATGTAATATTAGGTGTGTTTTTTTCTATTATGCTACGTTTTGCAGTGTTTCTTCTTTTGTTTGCTTATTTTATAATGTATATCTTTAACTGGGCCCCTTCATGGTGACTCCCTCACCCCACACCCGCCCTTGGCTATAATGCCCATTGGGATTGTGGTCCCCCGATGTACCAGTTTCCTAACAGCAGGTTTTGTGTTGTTGTTATGGTATTTTCTTCTATACCTTGTCTTTCCCTGTCCTCTTCCTCATTTTTCTTTTTCTTTTCTCTTTTCTGACCACCTTGGGAGTCGATGTACACTCAATTATTTTATGGCAACCATGACTTTTTACGGTAAACTTAAAATATCTTCGATTAATGCAAGGGGCCTTAGTGTCCCTGAGATAAGGTTTGATTTGCTTAGATCACTATGGGCTGATAGGGTGGATGTTGCATTGGTTCAGGAGACACATTTCAAAGTTTACATTCATAGTCCATCCCTTACAATAGCCGTTGTCCCCTTGCTTATTATTGTAACATCCCAGACAGTAAATCTAAAGGAGTAGCGATATTATTTTCCAAAAATTTGCAGGTCTCTGAAATTTCTGTACATAAACCTGTCCCTGGTAGGGAACTCCTTTTAAACTATAAGTTTACTAACAAAATGTATACTTTCATTGTAGTTTATGCCCCTAATCACGATCAGGCCTCCTTCTTTCACTCCCACTTTTTGCATTTTGATTCTCTACTTACCGGAATCATCGTGTTAGAGGAGGACCTTAACTGGGCCCTAGATCCATCCCTCAATACTTCTGTTAATCTCCCCAGATATTATAACAAACGTTAAGAAGTTATTCCATGATCTCCAGCTGGCCGATTCTTGGAGGGTTCTCCACCCGACAGGACGTGATTATTCATTCTATTCCCACCCCCATCAAGTATACACATGACTGGATTAATTATTTTTAAGCCATAGACACCTCCTACTCCTCTTGGACGCATCTGTCGGCTCGATCACTTGGTCTGATCATACCCCGGTGTGTCGATGACTCTGTCGGTTCCGCCTCAGACTCCCGACCAATGGACATGGCGCCTAAATGAATCCCTGTTGCAGGATGCCTGTTGCAGGAATGAAATTTCCGAAACTCTGCCTGACTATTTTTCCATTAATGACTCTGATGAGATCTCTAAAATAACTTTATGGGAAGCCTATAAGTGCGTTTTGCGAGGCAAGATTATACAGCTTGGCTCTCATTGCAAGTTTGTTCCAGCTAATTCATTCCTTAGAGTCCTCTCACAAGGCCTCGCTGCCCGGGGCGACATATGTGGAGCTGGGAGAGGCTCGAGCGCAGTTGAAAAAACTACTTTCTGACAGTGTCCAGCTTTCCATCCATAGATGTAGTCGTAAATATTACCAATGTGGTTACAAGCCAGATCATTTACTTGCGCAGGCACTCAGAGCCCAGATTGTGACCTTGTTTATTAGCTCCGTGAATGACGAAACAGGCTCTCTTTGTTTTAAAACTCTTGAAATTGCATATTGTTTCAAAAGCTATTATTCAACTTTGTATAATTTGAATAAAGCTCCTACCGACGCAAACCCCTCTTCTTGCATATTACAGGCTAAAGAATATTTGACAGCTGTAGCAAATTCTACACTCCCACTTTATGATCGTGAAGCTTTGGAGAAGCCTTTCACTTTACAGGAACTGGAACTTGCCATCTCCTCCATGCCATTGGGCAAGAGCCCTGGCCCAGATGGCTTCACTATTGTTTACTACAAGACATTTAGAGACATGTTGGCCCCTAGACTCCACCAGGTCTTTAACTGTGTTTCAGCTGACACCCATTTCTCTTCCCAATCCTTGGAGGCACACATATCAGTGATCCCTAAACAGGGAAAGGACCCCTCGGTGTGCTCTAGCTATAGACCTATATCCTTGTTGAACGTACATCTCAAGCTGTTTGCAAAGATAATGGCGAACAGGATGAATGGTCTGCTTCCTTCCCTAATACACAATGATCAGGTGGGATTTGTCCCTGGTCCCGAAGCGAAGGACAACACCGCTAAGGTTTTGAACCTGATCCATCTGGCTTCCAGGGGTCAGATTACTACTATTTTGCTCTCTACTGACGCCGACAAAGTGTTCGACACAGTTAGCTGGACCTTTATGAAGTCGGTGTTTGAGCACATCGGGTTGGGTCCTCAGGCATTCCACAGGATCATGGACCTTTACAGACTGCCCACTGCTAGAGTCCGAGTAAATGGTTCTCTTTCCGACCCTTTCTCTATAGGAAATGGGACGAGACAGGGATGCCCATTATCCCCGCTAATTTTTGTCCTATGCATTGAAGCTCTGGCTAGATCAATTAGGGCTAACAATTGTATCTTTGGCCTCTCTGTGGGCGATGAGGAATATAAATTAGCTATGTTTGCCGACGACCTACTGGCCATGATCTCATACCCTGACATCTCTCTCCCTCATCTTATGCGTGAATTGGACACATTCGGAGAACTTTCCAACTTTAAGATCAATATGTCCAAATCATGTACCCTCAGTATCTCAACTCCTCCTTTGACTATAACCAGGCTCAAATGTTCTTTCCCCTTTTTATGGCAGGGTTCACACATAGGTGTGAAATTACCCCGAGACCTGACCCAACTGGTCCCTTTAAATTTTCAATCGCTCCTTCAAGTAATGTGTGCAGATTATAGTGGATGACATTTTAAACAACTTTCTTGGCTGGGAAGGGTTAACATTGTTAAGATGAACACCTTCCCCAAATTGCTTTATGTCCCGTACTCCTGGTTCCATTCCATACAGCTCCTGATCCAACAATTTATATAGTTTCGTAACAGACCCAGACTTAACCGTTCCATCCTGACACGATGTGTCCGCTGCAGTGGATTCCAACTACCTGATATTAAAAATTATTATTATGCAGTTCTTTTAAGTAGGATTTTGGACTGGACTAGGAATCGAGACGTTAAACTGTGGGTGGAACTGGATTGAGTTTGTAACCAGCAATACCCTGAGATCTTACCCTGGCTCCCTTCCTTACCCAAGCTTCCTTTTGCTCACCTAACTATTTCTCCAACCCTTTCTTTTTGGAAAGTCCTGCATCGTTTACCTTATATATCCTTGGAATTTGGCCCTTTAACCTATTTCTTAGCCAATTCTGATTTTTCCCCTGGTCTGAACCTTTCTCATTTTTCTGGATGGGCAGTTGAGGGGCTCTTCAGGGTCGGTCAGCTGGTGACTTCCAAAAGGGTGAAACAATTCTCCGATATTAGAACTAAGTGGGATATCCCTCAAAGAGATTTTTGGACATTTTCTCCACTCCGGTTCTAGACTCTCGCAAGAATCTCGAGAGTTAACACCCTTTGAGAGACTTTTTGTTTCTGTCACAAGCTGCCGCACTGCCAATGCTGAGTGGGGTGAACGCCAGGCAAGTGTTCGCTGAAGTCTCCTCCTTGCTCCTGTTTGGATCTGAGGTTAGCAGCATATTGTTTGCAGTTCCAGTCTTGGTTGCTGCTGAGCCTCTGCACTAATTACTGCCTGTCTGTGTGCAGCATCAGGTGCACACTGATTGATTCTCCTGTCTGTGCACAGCCCAGGTGCTCATTAGTCTGTCATTAAGGAGACTTGCTCTGGTAGGGCCCTGTTTCTGTTAAATTCCAGCCAGCCCTTCAGTCCATGCCAGTGATAGCATTTCACGTGTTTCTGGTTTCTGTTGGTGTCCTGTACACAGTCGAGTTCAAGAATCCAGCCAGCTCCATTGTTCCTGCCGTTTGTGTCATCCAGGCGGCACAGTCCGCATCTGCACTACCTGCCGTTTGTATCATCTGGGCAGCACGGTTTGCACCTGCATTACCTGCTGTTGGTGTCATCTTGGCGGCACGGTCTCCATTCCTGCCTTGCCGTTTGTGCCATCCAGGCGGCACAGGCCGCACTCAGAGTCCTGAGTGCGCGACCTAGCGTCCAGAGTACGCAATCCTTTGTACAGCCGAATGTGTCATCCCGGCGGCATTTAGCGCACCTGGGCGTCCTGAGTATGTAATCTTGTGTACAATGCTTATGTCATCTCGGTGACATTTAGCGCACCTGGGCATCCTGAGTATGCAAATCTGTGTACAACTGCTTGTGTCATCCCGGCGGCATTTAGGGCACCTGGGCGTCCTAATGGTCTCATTCAGACCCGCTCGCAAGCGCCTGAGCGCTTGCAAGCGGGTCGATGTTTGGCTGTTTGCACTTGCAGTGGCCGCACTGCGCGTGTGCAAGCCCCGGAGCGAGAGAGAAATTCTCTCGCTCCAGGGCTCACTACAAAAGGGGCGACTGTCGATGTTGATCGACAACTCGCCCCGTTTTGTAGGCATGGTGGGGGGGGTGGTTTCATAGACGGAGGCGTTCCCAAGCTAACGCTTGCCGTTTGTGGGCGGCCCCACTGACATCACCAGTGATGTCAGTGGGAGAGCTTCCGGCTTTATTAGAGCCGAAAGCTCTCTGGGGCTTGCGGCAGACGAGACCCTACCTCAAGGGTCTCGTCGCATGCCCCGATGGTCGTGATGGTCTCGACCACCGCAACCATCAACCTGGTCACTCGCTACGGCTGTGGGTGACCCACAGCTATACGAGCGTCCAGGAGGACGCTCCATAATTATGGAGGGCGGCCCTCATTCAGAGCGTGCGCTCTGCTCAGAGCGTACGGCTCTGAATGAGGGCCCATGTGTATAAGTGGCACTACAGTACTGTGTGGAATAATGTGAATAAGGAACACTACTGTGTGACATATTGTGTATAAGGGGCACTATTGTGTGGCATAATGTGTATAAGGGGTATGCAGTCTGCAGTCAGGATGCCAATGCTCTAAATGCAGACCGTCACCATCCCAACTGTCTAATCCCGGCAAGGGTCTAATGACAGGCGTCGAAATCCCGACGCCTGTCATTTTACCTACGCCGGGAGCCCGGCATCCCAATCGAAGGTAAGCCAGGCGCGGACAGCCGCGGGGGGGAGGGTTAGGTTAGGGGTCCCCGGGAGGGTTAGGGGTAGGCATGGGGAAGGGGGGGTTAAGGTTAGTCACCCCCGAGGGGTGGTTAGGGTTAGGCACCCCCCCGGGGTACTTAGGTTTAGGCTGCAGGGAAGGGGGGTTAGGTTTAGGCACTTAGAGGGGGGTTAGGGTCAGGCACTGGGTGAGGAGGTTAGGGTTAGAACCCCTAAAGGAGGGTTAGGGTAGGTAATTAGGTTAGTGGTACTTACCTCAATTAGCAGTCGGGATCTTCACCCCTGCCGGGCTTCTGCTGTCGACCGGCAGTAAATCATACTGATTCCGTATAAAGGGCTCTACTGTGTGGCATAATGTATATAAGGGGTTCTATGGCATGTGGCATCATGTGTATAAGGGGCTCTACCGAGTGGTGTAACATGTATAAGGGGGTTGGGTACGAGATGTCAATGCTCAGGATCCGGGTGGTCAGAATCCCAATGTTGGCATCCCGACAGGGTTAGGATAGCGACACCTGCCGGTAAGTACCCAAAACCTACCCCTAAACTTAACCCTCCCTTCTCCGCAGCCTAAACCTAACTTCGCCCCCCCCCGCAGCCTAACCCTAACCCTCCCCCCTTGCAGCCTAATCCTAACTCTCCTCCTAGTGCCTAGCACTAATCCCTAATCCTAACTCTCCCCTTAATTTACTGTCGGGATGCCGGCAGTTGGGATGTTGGTGTCAGGATTCTGGCTGGTGTCAGGATTCTGGTGCCAGCATTAACACACAGAATCCGTGAAGATTTCACAAACCTATGTGTTAACATGGTTGTGGTACCTGTTAACACGCTTGTTTTTAGGGATTTCTTTTCGGTCTGATCAGACCCGTAAAAAAATGCTTATTAACTGCAGCCTGTGGGCTGCCTTAGGGGCTAATTGAATAGTCCCGGGGGATCAGTTAGCCCATGGTAAATTACCACAGCTAATTGAATTTACCCCTGGGTAGTAGAAGCTGCTGCCACTGGGTATGCATAGCAGCTTTGTTCCGTCCTTTATACTGCATGTGGCCGAAGCTCTACAGAAATCATATTATATACGGGTTGGGAACGGGATCCCGACGGCCAGGATGCCGATGGTCAGAATATTGACAGCGATATCCAGACAGTCAAAATGCAGGCAGATTTAGGTATTATAACCCTTTGCCCTAACTCTAACCCTCCCATTCTGCAGCCTAACTCTAACTCTCCCCTCCCGCAGCCTAACCCTAACCCTCCCCCTACTGCCTAACCCTAACCCTCCCCTCCTGGAGCCTAACCCTCCCCCTACTGCCTAACCCTCCCCCTAATCCTAATACTTAATTTAGTAATCTGTCAGTATTCTGACTGTCGAGATGCCACTGTCGGTTTTGTACCCTCGACATCCTGACTGTTGGGATGCCTACTACATCCCTTATATATTACTGCTATTGTGGTCATGATTTGAGCAGCTGGGGCTGAGGCAACTGGAACACCCTCCCTCTCCCATACGTTTGTCTTTGTCAAGAACCACTAACAACCATTCAGGACCGTAGGGAAGGGTGTGCATGTGGTGCCTTTGGCTAGGGTGCAGGCCCTGGAGGTGGCACCATTGTTGCCCCACGGACGCTGCATCTGGCTAGCAGGGTGCCTGGCACATCACCCTGCGGGCAACAGCATTGCTTCAGTGCTGGTTGGAGCGTTGCAAATACGCTCTGGGCACGCACCTGGTAGAGCTGCCCAGAGCATCTGGGAAGTTCCCCCTTACTCCTGACAGGCTATTACTGGTGAACAAGCCCTATCTCGTGGGTGAAACACGCATCCAGTACACGGGCTCCCGCCAGCGCCGACAGGGACTCCCTCATAACGCTTGGAGAGCTAGGCTGATTCTTCTCATTCATGACACACACAGGTATTTCCTCTGATATTTCTATTTAGTCATCCTCTCATTCGGTCCTGTAGTAGTATCCTGCAATGCTACATTACCACAGGCCAGGTACACACAGGTTAACTACTATACGAACAGCAAAGGTAACTTCTCTTCCTTCCTATTTGTTAATTCTCACAGCACATACCTTAATATAGCTTGTTCACTGCTATTCATGCACACAAGCAGAATATAGGTTTTGTTCTATAGAGCTGCAACTGCTTTTTCTTTCTTATGAGACACTGATATAATACACATGTTAAGCACAGTGATGTTTGGTTATATTGTTTCCAGTATCAATTAAGAACACTGGCTAATTATAGTGGTCTCCGGAAACGTTTTTGTTTCAGAAAAACAGACAACACATACATAAATACCTGCAGTTGCTTGATTCAACAAACCTACTGTAAACAGTGTGTAATTATATTTTATTAAGAATATCCCAGAACAGGAATTAAATTTTGATTCGGATACTGACGTGTTAATTCAGCTCTTCCTACTGAATTTACTGTGACTGTGATACTGACTCATGAATGAATTTCTTACATAACCGTTTTCTTTATGCAGGAAGGTGAATAACCATTGTGGTTGATGTGACTAATGCTGGGTACACACTGGCCGATATATTGGCCGATCAATTGATCGGCCAATATATCGTGTCCCCGTCGGCCAGTGTGTACAGACGATATGTCTGTGAACAATGTCGTTCACAGACATTTATTTATTATTTATTTATTTATTACCAGTTATTTATATAGCGCACACATATTCCGCAGCGCTTTACAGAGAATAGTTGGCCATTCACATCAGTCCCTGCCCCAGTAGAGCTTACAATCTATGGGGGTCATTCAGACCCGCTCGCGAGTGCAGGACCCTCGCAAGTGGGTCGATGTTGCCCAACTGCGCATGCGCACGACAGAGGGAGCTCCGTCGTACGCATGCGCGAGACCCGGCGAGCGACGGGCTCTCCATCGCTCCGGGTCTTGCACCAAAGGGGGCGTGCTGTCGATGTTGATAGAGCGAAAATCACTCCAGGGCTTGCGGCAGCGAGACCCTACCGCAGGGTCTCCGTCGCAAGCCCGATGGTCGCGATGATCAGGACAATCGCGGCCATCATCATGGACGCTCGCATATGCTGTGGGTGGTCACCCACAGCTATGCGAGCGGCCAGGAGGCCGCTCCATTTTCATGGAGGAGGGCCCTGATTCAGAGCGAGCGCTCTGGTCAGAGCGTTTGGCTCTGAATCAGGCCCTATGGCCCTCATTCAGAGCCGTTCGTTAGCAGCAGTACGCTCGTTGCGTTCCGATGTTGTGAAACCGCGCATGCGCCGGGATTACACTGCGCATGTGCGTACGGCAGATTGCGAGCTTTTTTTGACTCGTTCGTCAAATTGCGAACAGGAAGTGACATGTGAAATGTGATTGACAGAACAGGCCGTTTTTGGGCGTTGACGGGGGTGGAGATGGGAAAACGCAGGCGTGGCGAGGTGTTTTTGGGGTGTACATAAATTAGCTCATGCGAACGTAAAATGTGTTCGTACCAAGTCATACGTCACTGGCTGATCCTCTTTCCGTTCTAACTGCTCGCACAGCTTGGAGTGTGGATTACTCGACCACAATGGCGATGGGCTTGTCCTCCGGTCCGGGCCTCCTCGATGTTTCATCGATTTATCACGGCTTGGCAGAAAAACAATCAACTTTGAATTGCAAACCAGCTTATAATGGGTTTTGAAAAGAGTTTTTTTGGTTAGCACAAAACCGTATGCAGGTGAAAATCTCAGCTGCTAATTTCAAGATTACACAATCAATTAGCGTACATTTTTAGGAATGTTCTTTTCAATATTTTTTTGGTTTTGTGCTATTGTAACAATAATGTCATCATGTTTGTGTGTATTTTACCATTTTGCTTTTGGCTGGCGAATTTGCATCCTTTTTTTATTTTCAAAGTGTTCCTTAAAGAAACCTTTTTTTTTTACCCTTTGTTTTTTATTTTTGGATTTCGTTTTTGGCTTGTGGGCCAGGATTAACTCTAAACCATTTTTCAAATAATGTCACAATACAATGGAGAACATTTGTCAATTTTTTTATTTCCTCAACACATTTTTTAAGATTTCAGGGGCATTTGGCAAATAAAGTTTTTGGTCATTGTTAGCCAAAAATAACGGAAAGAATTATGCCAAAAATATTGCCAGTGTTGGCAAAATTAAAAAAAAACAATAAAAACAATTCACAAGAAAGGAGAGGGAAGTTTTGGCCCTAAAGGAATATGGGGCAAGCACAGAAGGAGTGTGGGAAAAGTAGCCAGTGCTGTCATCGTTTTTTTCCCCATTTGGCTGGGGTAGGGTGGGCGCCAGACCGGGTCCGGGATGTCCTCTGGCTGGCCTGTCCAGAGGCAGATGTTGTGGCCTCTGGACTAGGCACAGGGCTAGGCACATTTGGAGGAATGGCTGTTGTTGGGCCAGAGGTGGAGGATCCTGATGTTCCGGCAGGAAGGGAGGTCGGCTCCACCATGTGCTGGCGAACTAGATGCTCCAGGGCATTGGCTATTCTGATGTTGGCCGTGGTATTTTCAGCCAGGGCCTGACCAATGGTCACGTTGGCCGCAGCATTTTGCTCCAGGGCCTCAGCCACCCGTAGCAGACTGGCGTCCATCCTCTGCAGAATCTCCGTATGGTAATCCGATTTAAAATTGAGTTCTGTGAGGAGTGCCACTGCCTGCAAGGGGGATTGCCCTGGACTGGCTTCTGCAGGGTCCTCAGCCGGATGTACTGGTTCCTCCCCTGCAGAGCCAGCCGAAATTCTGCGGCCAAGGCTCCCCTCTGGAGCAGACTCATCCGCCTGTGTCTCTGTGTGAAAAAATAGAAAAGAGTCACATTAGAATCTACATATTGTCTCAAAAACATTTCAGAGTTGTTTACTTCACAACATTTACCTGGAACAACATGAGGAGCCGCAAAGTCTGGCATGTCCGTATCCATGTTGGACACGCCAAACACCTCCACAGCCTGCACACACCCCTGTGCCAGCTCTTCCAAATCAGTCAGCTCCAATGACACAGGGGTGGGACCCCCACCTGTCCCCCTTGCATGCCTAGCCCTGTCAGCCATTTTTTGCTTCAGCCGATATTTGAAGTCTTGCCATCTGTGGGTGAAAAAGTTGGCATTATTCCTGCATTATTTGGACCTGTATCCACTTTTTTTTTGTTTTTAACTTACCTGCGTTTGACATCCCGGGCTAGACGGACAAAATCACCCACCCTATTGACATCACTGGCTATCTCCTCCCACATTCTCCACTTCTGGCTTACACCCATATTCCTGTCTGCCTGTGGCAGGATGTCCACACACTTCTGAATCAAAACCTCCATCTCCTTTCTTGTGAATTGTGGCTGCCTTTTCTTTTTGCCAGCTTTGGCCGGAATACTGGGCCCAGCAGCCTCTTCCATGTCATCCTCAACACCTATTTACATTAAATGTTTGGAAATTTAGATGTCAATCTTTCACTCTATTCTGGTTCTAAATAATCCTTGAATAGAAATGAGAGAAATACTTACCGGCCGCCTCTTGGCCATTGTTTGGCTGGTCTGTAGCCATTTTGCTTGTTAAAACTTGAACTACACCAGACCGTTTTTGTTTTTCCGTGACGTATTTATACATGCGTCCTTATTATTCGACCGCATCATTGATTGTGCGTTCCTATGATCCGTCCTTAATTTGAGCGGGAAACGAAACACTATTTATGGTTTTTGGCGACTCGAGTCGAGGTGGCGGGTGTTGTTTGTTGGAGGTTGCATGGTTCGGAGTGTATTGTTGGAGGGAGTAGTGTTCGAGGCGGTTTTTTTTACATATTTTCCGTTCACATTTTTTGGTGTGGTTATTTTATTGGTGGTTTATTTTTGGAGTAAGTTTTTTCCAGTCATCCTTGTTTAAATTATGGATCTACAAAATAGATGTTTTTTTTCATAAAATATTATGTATGGTTTTTTTTTGTTTTTTTTTGGCTGTGCCCCAACAACATTTTTGGACTGTGACTTATTTATCGTGTATTGGTAAGTTTTGTTTATAACTGGATTTTAAAATGTTCATGTATTGTTCTTCGCATATTTAGGACTCAGTAAGGTTTTTTTGATTTTTTTTGGGGATGTTAAAAATGCGAACTATTTAGCGCACTTTTGTTGGCTTCTTCCCCCTTGTAAAAATGCGAACTATTTAGCGCACTTTTGTTGGCTTCTTCCCCCTTGTAAAAATGCAAACTATTTAGCGCACTTTTGTTGGCTTCTTCCCCCTTGTAAAAATGCGAACTATTTAGCGCACTTTTGTTGGCTTCTTCCCCCTTGTAAAAATGCGAACTATTTAGCGCTCAGATTTTGGGGGGGGATTTTTTTGGCAAAATGTGGAAGTCCTCTCAATGTAGGTTTTCAAATTTTCGAAATGTGTGCTCCCCCCCTATATTTTGGCCCATTTTCTAAATTCTCAAGATAACAAAATGACCACCCAAAATTCTAAACTAATTTTTTGACGTTGAAATGTAGGTTTTTGAAATCATGACAATACTCTGGCATGTAAGCATCTTTGGATTTTAACGGAAAGATAAGTATTTGTTTTCTAAATTTATTTTCAACATACCTTAACTACATTACTTACCATTTCAGGTTGATGTTGGTCGTATTATTTTGGCCATGCTGCCGGAAGCCGACCAACCTCAATCTCGTCCCAGGCGTAGGCATCGTAGGCGTGCAAGGCCCCAGATATATAGAACATGTGTCACCCTTTTTGGAATGCCAGATGATGAGGTGTTAAGGCGCTACCGTCTTCCGCCCCAAATCATCATAGACACTCTCTCATTAATAGAGAGTGATCTTGAGCGGCAAATTGACAGTCCTACAGCAATACCACCACTTACGCAATTAATGTCGGTGTTACATTTCTGTGCCTCAGGATCCTTTCAAACCACGGTGGGAATAGTTGCGGGAATCTCCCAATCCTCCTTTTCAAGGATCCTGAGGGCAGTGATGGAGCCCCTTTTCAAGCACCTCCATCATTTTATTAAAATGCCTTTGGATATGGGTTCCCTTAGTGTGGTGAAGGCCAATTTTTACCAAATAGCTGGCTTCCCGCACATCATAGGGGTTGTGGATGGTACTCACATACCACTTCAGCCTCCAGCACGGCTGGAGGCCATTTTTAAGAACCGAAAACACTATCACTCACTGAATGTAATGGTGGTATGTGATGCCTCCCTCCAGATCCTGTCCCTGAATGCAAAATTACCCGGGAGTGCACATGACTCATTCGTCATCCGGCAATCAGGGATTTGGCATAAATTAAACAACCTACAAGCTGGTGATGCGTGGCTTCTGGGTAAGTGGAGACCTTTATTAGATACCAATGCAAAGCTTGATACACAGTGATCCTAATTTTGTAACTTCTTTTTCACAGGAGACAGTGGCTACCCTTGCACGCCCTGGCTGCTCACTCCTTATTTGGATGCCACACCAGGCGCACAAAGTGAGTATAATTCCAAACTTACAGCCACCAGGCAAGTGGTGGAGCGCTGTATCGGCCTTTTAAAAGGCCGATTCAGATGCCTCCACCGCTCTGGTGGCGAACTCATGTATTTTCCGTATATGGTTTCGAAAATTGTGGTCCTGTGTGGGATATTTCACAACATCGCCATAAGTAGTGGTGTCCCATTGCAGCCAGAGGATGCCTTGCCTGAGGATGGCCCCCCGAGGTTGGTCAGTATGTGGGGGGGCCATACGCGATGATGTGGTGGCCAGATTTTTTAGGTAATTATTGTCCCAAATGAAGTTAGATGACACAATGTAGACATGTAATAATTTAATCTTTTTGTGTTTTATTCCATAATATTTTTTGGAAAAACGATGACTACTACCTGATCCTAAAAATTGACTTCATGTGGACACATTGGATATAACTTCTGGACCAAATTTGTTGTCGCCTCATTTGTGGAATCATGTTGGCATGCTACTTCGTCAAACAGTTCTTGATTGTTTTTTGGGGGGTTTTTTTGGGTGTAGGCTGTATTTTTGAGAGTGTTTTCACTGTGTGTATTGATTGTGGAAAATCACTTTCTGTTTCTTATTTGTGATTAAAATATTTTTTGGTACGTTTGAACAAACATTTCATTTCTAAATTACATGCAAGTGTAACCTGGTTCAAAAAAGGAAAACTTGCTTAAGGGCTAATCCTGTAATGAATAAAAATTTCCAGGATTTTACCCTGCTTTGTGGCTAAAAACAAACACCAAAAGGTATTATGGTGATTCAGTATGTTTTCTAATCTCGGCCTAAGCAGGTTTCATTTAATATTTACCTTACCCCCCAATAAAATTAAACAACAAATGCTGCTAATTCTACAAACCTATTGGTATTGTTAGGTGTTTCATGTGCCAGCTTACATAATTCAGCTTTCTACAATCTAAGTTACATTACTTTAAAAAAATTGCTGCAATAGTCGACTTATGTAAGGTTAAACAATCTAATATTGACAGAGAAGGAATGAGACTTTAAACACAACTTGTTTTTTTTATTTTTGAAAACATGTCAATTTTTTTGCAAAAGTAAAAAATTAGTGGCGCAGGATCCCCGACATCTGATCGAGGACCACCAGCAGGCCTATAACATGGCCCCTCAGCCTCTGCACACATGCTGCTACCTCGGTCAGCCGCCTCTGGTCCTCTGTGGGTTAAAAATTGAGGTGCTTAATAAAATGAAACCTTAATTTTGTTTTAAAAACCACTTCAAAAGCAAATTCGACTTTACCAAAAGTGACAATTTTTACAAACATTACAATTCAAACCCAAAAATCTTTGCCAAAGTAAATTACAAAAAATGACTCATAAAACTAAAAAATTTAAAATGGAGAAGTACGCCCAAAAACTACATTTGTTGGTACCGTAAACAAGAGATACAAGTATGAGTGTTTGGACATGTGTGATATGTGTAAGGGGAAAACATCATAGACATTTTAAAACAAAGATATATATAACAAACATTAGAAATAACTACAATTTGAAAAATGCACAGGCAAAGGATAACATCCACCAAAAAAAAATAAATAAAAAAAATAGTTTAAAAGGGAAATATACCGTTCACAATGACGCCTGGACCTGTAGCCCCACCATCGTCCTCCTCGGAGGTAGGCCAATGCAGGTCTGTTGTAGGAGGGGTTATTTCTGAAGGTGGTGAGGGGGTGTTAAAGAGAGGAGTGGTTGGAGGGGAGGGTGATGAAAAGAGAGAGGGGGGTTGAGGGGAGGGGGAATTTGGAGGGATGGGAATTATCCTAGAGGGAGGGGTGTCCGGGTCTGGCCAGGCTGGGTTGGAGGGTGAATTAGGGGTAGGTTGGGGAGAGGAGGATTGGCTGGGAGTTGGGGATAGGGGACAAGGCCGTAGTCTGCGCTCTGCCCCTAAATGATGGATAAAATTTTAAGTTTTGTTGAATTTTTATCCTTGAAAACATCCAAAAATATAATTAAAAAAAAGAAAAAAAAAAAGGAAAACATGCACACGCAGATATGTAGTAAATAAACAAACAGGGCAAGAATGAACACATGCACACGCAGATATGTAGTAAATAAACAAACAGGGCAAGAATGAAAACATGCACACGCAGATATGTAGTAAATAAACAAACAGGGCAAGAATGAAAACATGCACACGCAGATAGGGCCGCAAAAAAAACCAGGAAACCAAAAAAAAATAGACTTACTTTCTGCTATACGCTGTCTAAAACATGCCAGCAAGCGTGGCGTGCGGCATTGCAGATCCGACCACCTGCGCTCCAGCTGGCCGATCTGTCGGCGTGAGCCGAAGGAGCGCAGGCGGCGAACCTCCGCATAGGCGGAACGCTTCTCTCTATTGCTGATGGGGGGAGTCTGGCTGGTTATCCGCCGGTCCATAACCTCCGTAAGTACAAGAAGCTCCCGCCTGGTGAACGCAGAGGCTCTCATGATGGCAATGGTGTATTTTTTTAAAAATCAGTTTTAATAAAGACCAGATAATAGTTTTGATTGGCTAATGTAGTTGGAAAATTAACAGGAACCATTCTATTGGTTAGTGTATGAGTCATGTGTTCTACAGGCTAAAAAATCTAATGAGAGTTATGATAGGCTTAATGCAGTGACATGCGTTAGCTAATTTAAATAAAGAAATGAAAGAAGTAAAATATGCGTAAGACAAAACACGGAAAACAATAGGATAATTGGCTAAAACATGTATTTTGGATAAAGGAAACCATTGTTTAAACCGTACGTATTCTGCGTGAAAAAACAAACACGGACAAGAGTAAAGTTTATTGAAAAAGAGAAAAAAAAAAAGAATTGCAAACATGTGAAGAGCAATTAAGCAAATTGATATATTGATTGGCATGATACGATTGAAGTAGGTATGCAGAATGAACGAGCAGGTAATCGAAATCTGACAGGTTTGGACTTGTGCGAGCGTTCCCTGCATGCAAAATTGGAGATGTACGGTCGCAATTTGGCTCACTCGTTAGCTAGAGGAGGGGTTGGGAGACTATGGGGCGGAAGATTAGCTGCGTACGAAATTACGAGCGAGCGCTTGAATTTACATTTTTCGGCACGTACGCCGAACGTGCGAACGGCCACTTGCGTCCGGGTCTGAATCAGGGCCTATGTTCCTTATCACATGCTCAAACACATACAACTAGGGTTAATTTTTTTAACCTACCAGTATATTTTTGGAGTGTGGGAGGAAACCGGAGTACCCGGAGGAAACCCACGCAAGCACAGGGAGAATACACAAACTCCACACAGTTAGGGCCGTGGTGGGAATCGAACCCACGACCTCAGTGCTGTGAGGCAGTAACGCTAACCATTACACCATCTGTGCTGCCCACATATCGCACTAGCTGGGCTTCACAGCCGATGAACAGATATGTCTGCAGACATATCTGTCCATCAGCAAGTGTGTACGGACGAACAGCCGATCGCCCGTAAACAGGGGCGCCGAGAGGGGGAAGCGGATACTAATTACCCGGGGTCCGGCACTGCTCCCCCTCCCTCTTAGGTCACAGCAGCCCAGCACACTCTGCTGTGTGCTGGGCTGCACTGGGAGACTGTCCGAGGCTGCTAAAGCAGCAGACGGAGCAGTCTCCTATGCCAAAGGGGGGGGAGAGATCACGCTGATCGTGCCCCCATTGGCTGTGCGCTGGGCTGAGGGGCACACAGCGCCCCCCTCCCCAGCGTGCAGCACCGCAGATGAATTTTTCTTATTTTCCCAAGGGGACGTGTCCACGCCTTCCACGATTAGGCCACACCCCCTACCCGCCCCCAGGCTGGCCCGACCCGCTGGAACATGCAGATGATGGTCGTTCAGTGTGTATGAACGATCATCATCTGCAGATATATCGCTATAGTGTGTACCCACTTTTAATAAGCTTAACAGGTGCTAATACAACAAATAAATTTGTGATATCCCTAATATATAATGGTTGTAATCTATGAATAACGGATGTTACTGATTACACTATTATTGTGATCATTTCAGCTATTCCCGTGTGTTGATGAATGTATTGATAGAGATACTTATGATTAAATTCAGGGTAACTCTGTGCTACAGTGCTATATATCTGTAACAATATTAACAGAAATACAGTAATTAAATTAGGTCAATCTCATTGCATATTTCAACTATTTATAATAATTCATCAATTTCTTGTGCTGTTTGCTTTTATGACTATGATTTGATTAATCATGCCTATATGATTGACATGCGAACTCTCCAAGCAAGAAATTAATTATCACTAATACTGAGACAAAATTATTTAATATTTTCACCCAGCCGTATACCACAACGAGGAGATTTATCAAAAATCCTTTTCCTTTTTGTAGCCATTTTATTGTATATTTCCTACACAATTGTAGGTAAATATTGCTAATGTATTTCCTCTCACTTATTTTATATATGCAGAATAAAAGTAAAATTTTAATATGTACATATTTCTCTAATTTTTCTCGTATAAGCTACACCTTAAATATTTAACACTTGAGCAGTGCCCCCAAGAAGGGTTCTTTCTGGTTTTGTAGCATTATCTGTGATGCAACCTACCTTTTCCTGAGTAGCGTCCGCGCTTTGTATGATATCAGGTGTTCGGGGGCAACAACGGAGCAGAGAGCCCTGCTGGCGCTGCAACTGCTGATCTTTTTTTGAAGCATATCCCAGACAATTTAGTCTTCTTTACTGCAAATAGGATATAAAATGATTTAGAAACTCAGGGCCTGATTCAGCAGTGTATGCTTGTGCACTGCTGAGCGCATATTGCCGAGGTTCTGGAATCTGCGCAGGCGCATAACCCATTCTGCGTATGTGCAGAACGGGTATGAGATCCCGCTTGCAGAGTGGCAGCAGACTGTCAGTGATTTACAGTCTGCTGTCGTTTGTGGGAGGGGAGGGTGCGGCGATGCCCTCCGTTCCCCGAAATGGAGGAATGTCGCCGCCGTTAGGTGGGAGAGAAGAGGCCAGGATCTCCGTCGGCTGATGGAGATTACCTGGCTTCTTCATCTCATCTGCGACAGCCGGCTGCGTGACCACATTGGTCACCTTAGCCAGCCGATGTTCCACAAAGTATCCGATGCTGTGTTAGACAACGTAGCTCAGATACGTAATGCAGCAGGAGGCGTGAAGCCTCCTGCTGCATTAACAGATCAGCACAGACGGAATAGCTAAGATACTTGCGAGCAGCTTTGCAATTCCATCTGAAGCTGAATCAGGCCCTCAATATTCAGTTTGATAGAAAATGAACATCTTACTAGCACCCAACAGACCATGTTTTCCTTCCTATGAAAAGATGATGACCTCATTCACACAGCAGCCAAGTGAAACATTTTTAGTCATACACAAGGGATATTGGAGGGTTCATGGTACATTTAACGTTCTGAGGAATAATGGCACACAGAGGGCCTGATTCAGACCCGGTCGCAAGCGCTGAGCGCTCGCAACCGGGTCGATGGTGGCCCAGAGTGCATGCGCTCACGGATAGCGACGGGCAATCCGTCGCTCCGGGTCTCGTACCAAAGGGGGCGATGTTGAGTGACAGTATGCCCCCTTTGGTGGGCGGACCGGGGGAGTGGCTGCCCAAACAGGCGTTCCCATGTGAACGCCTCCGTTTGGGGCCGGCCCCACTGACATCACGAGTGATGTCAGTGGGAGAGTTTTCGGCTCTGTTAGATCTGGGGCTTGCGTCAACAAGACAAGGGTCTCGTCGCAAGCCTGATGGTCGCGATGGTCTTGACCATCGCGACCATCTTCCTGGCCGCTCGCTATAGCTGTGGGTGGTCACCCACCGCTATACGAGCGGCCAGGAGGCCGTTCTAAAATAAAAAAAGACCGGCCCTGATTCAGAGCGAGCGCTCCGTCGTGCGCATGCACGAGACCCGGGTCCGGGTCTCGTACCAAAGGGGGCGTGTTGTCGATGTTGAGTGACAGCACGCCCCCTTTGGTGGGCGGGCCGGGGGCATGGCTGCCCAGACAGAGGCGTTCCCATGGGAACGCCTACCGTCTGGGGCCGGCCCCACTGACATCACAAGTGATGTCAGTGGGAGAGCTTTCAGCTCTGTGAGAGCCGAAAGCTCTCTGGGGCTTGCGGCCACGAGACCCTACCACAAGAGTCTCGTCGCAAGCCCGATGGTCACGATGGTCTTGACCATCGCGACCATCATCATGGCCGCTCGCTATAGCTGTGGGTGGTCACCCACCGCTATACGAGCGGCCAGGAGGCCGTTCTAAAATAAAAAAAGACCGGCCCTGATTCAGAGCGAGCGCTCCGTCGTGCGCATGCACGAGACCCGGGTCCGGGTCTCGTACCAAAGGGGGCGTGTTGTCGATGTTGAGTGACAGCACGCCCCCTTTGGTGGGCGGGCCGGGGGCATGGCTGCCCAGACAGAGGCGTTCCCATGGGAACGCCTACCGTCTGGGGCCGGCCCCACTGACATCACAAGTGATGTCAGTGGGAGAGCTTTCGGCTCTGTGAGAGCCGAAAGCTCTCTGGGGCTTGCGGCCACGAGACCCTACCACAAGAGTCTCGTCGCAAGCCCGATGGTCACGATGGTCTTGACCATCGCGACCATCATCATGGCCGCTCGCTATAGCTGTGGGTGGTCACCCACAGCTATGCGAGTGGCCAGGAGGCCGTTCTGAAAAAAAAAATGCACGGCCCTGATTCAACAAGCTTGATGTTTGTTTGGCATTTTTATATTGTTTTTTTAATGCTGTTTAATATATTTGCTTTATTAAAAAGTGCTAAAAGATACTTTTAAAAAATATCCTTCTGACTCTTATTAACAACATCCCGTTTTCTTTGCAGTGAGAACATTTATTTATAGATTACTGAGGGTCGTACTGATACGTAAATACTTCTTCCCACCATAGGGCAGGGAAATCTACGACAATATCTTGGGCGTGATGTATGTGTTATGAAGAGTCTAAGGTGTGGTAGGAGAGCTTTGAATGTTTGGGTTGTGTGCGCATGTTCAAACACACTTATACAGTATGTCACCATCAATTCTATCACATATACAGCTCCCCATGATCCATTTCCTGACTGCTCTAGTTAGGAAACAAATGGCTAGCATCGAAGACCAATGCATTGTCTTTCAATTCACACACAATTAAATACTATATATAATTAATGTTTTACACTATACCATTGGGGCAAAAGAAACAGTGGTGTAGAATGTTGGCATTTGTAATCTACATTTTTTGAATGATATTCAAATTTGACCTTTGTCAATTTGTGTGTGTTGCCAATATATACTGGAATTTCATACACGAAGCACATGATCCACATACAATAAGTCTCATTTATCTATGTGCAAATGCGCAACTAGCAAATACATAACTCCTACTTGTTTGGGTGGTGCTCCATTACAAAAGGTCTTTCTTTGTGACCACTGAGGGTTTGCGGGTCCAGATGGAAATATACATGGTATACTATTATACATGGAATACTATTATACATGGTATACTTTTATACGTGGTATACTTTTATACATGGTATAATTTTACACATGGTATACTTTTATACATGATATACTATTATATATGGTAAACTTTTATACATGGTATACTATTATATATGGTATACTTTTATACATAGTGTACATACATGGTATACTATTATACTTGGTATACTTTTATACATGGTATACTATTATACATGGTATACTTTTATACATGGAATACTATTATACATGGTGTAGTTTTATACATGGTATACTTATTATACATGGTATACTATTATACATGGTATACTATTATACATGGTCTACTTTTATACATGGTATACTATTATACATGGTATACTATTATATATGATATACTTTTATACATGGTATACTATTATATATGATATACTTTTATACATGGTATACTATTATACATGATATACTTTTATACATGGTATACTTTTATACATGGAATACTATTATACATGGTGTACTTTTATACATGGTATACTATTATACATGGAGTACTATTATACATGGTGTACATTTATACATGGTATACTATTATACATGGTATAATATTATACATGGTCTACTTTTATACATGGTCTACTTTTATACATGGTCTACTATTATACATGATATACTTTTATACATGGTATACTTTTATACATGGTATACTATTATACATGGTGTACTTTTATACATAGTGTACATACATGGTATACTTATTATACTTGGTATACTTTTATACATGGAATACTATTATACATGGTGTAGTTTTATACATGGTATACTTATTATACATGGTATACTTTTATACATGGTATACTATTATACATGGTCTACTTTTATACATGGTATACTATTATATATGATATACTTTTATACATGGTATACTATTATATATGGTATACTTTTATACATGGTATACTATTATACATGCTGTACTTTTATACATGGTATACTATTATACATGGTCTACTTTTATACATGGTATACTATTATATATGATATACTTTTATACATGGTATACTATTATATATGGTATACTTTTATACATGGTATACTATTATACATGCTGTACTTTTATACATGGTATACTATTATACATGGTATACTTTTATACATGGTATACTTTTATACATGGAATACTATTATACATGGTGTACTTTTATACATGGTGTACTATTATACATGGAGTACTATTATACATGGTGTACATTTATACATGGTATACTATTATACATGGTCTACTTTTATACATGGTATACTATTATACATGATATACTTTTATACATGGTATACTATTATACATGGTATACTTTTATACATGGTATACTATTATACATGGTGTACTATTATACATGGTGTACTTTTATACATGGAATACTATTATACATGGTGTACTTTTATACATGGTATACTATTATACATGGTATACTTTTATACATGGTATACTATTATACATGGTATACTTTTATACATGGTATACTTATTATACATGGTATACTATTATACATGGTATACTATTATACATGGTCTACTTTTATACATGGTATACTATTATACATGGTATACTATTATACATGGTATACTTTTATACATGGTATACTATTATACATGGTCTACTATTATACATGGTCTACTTTTATACATGGTATACTATTATATATGAAATACTTTATACAAGGTATACTATTATATATGGTATACTTTTATACATGGTATACTATTATACATGGTGTACTTTTATACATGGTATACTTTTATACATGGTATACTTTTATACATGGAATACTATTATACATGGTGTACTTTTATACATGGTATACTTTTATACATAGTATACTTTTATACATGGAATACTATTATACATGGTATACTATTATACATGGTGTACTTTTATACATGGTATACTTTTATACATAGTATACTTTTATACATGGTATACTATTATACATGGAATACTATTATACATGGTGTACTTTTATACATGGTATACTATTATACATGGTGTACATTTATACATGGTATACTATTATACATGGTATACTTTTATACATGGAATACTATTATACATGGTGTACTTTTATACATGGTGTACTATTATACATGGTATACTTTTATACAAGGAATACTATTATACATGGTGTACTTTTATACATGGTATACTATTATACATGGAGTACTATTATACATGGTGTACATTTATAAATGGTATACTATTATACATGGTATATTATTATACATGGTATACTTTTGGACAATCCCCTTATGCATTTTGACGTTTACCTCATAAAATACTGCCCATTTATATCTTAAATACCTCATAATATATTTACATAGCTCCAAACATTTGGCCTGATTCTGATGTGGACGACATTGGGCAGCCGCAGGGAAGCGGCTGTGTACTACGAGGGTTGTCCAAAAAGTAATGCCTAAATGCTCATAACTCTAAAATAATATGCAACATTTATTTGAAACTTTGTCAGTTTGTAGTTTAATATGTCTGCTAACTATGGCCCTCATTCAGAGCCACTCGCTAGCAACAGTACGCTCGTTCCGAGCGATGTTCGCACATCTGCGCATGCGTACGGTTTTTAGTACGCATGCGCGAACCAGTCAGTGCGGCTGAAAATCGTTTGTACGCAATATAGCGAGTGCCTGCTATTTTGAGTGACAGAATGAGGCGTATGTGGGTGGTAACAGGGGAAGGTGCTTGAAAACGGGGAGTGGAGATCCGAACGCAGGCGTGCTTAAAGGTCAAAACGGGCGTTTTAAGGGAGTGCATAATTAATCCAGCAGCGTCATTGACCACGTCACTTGTTTTTTTTTAAATCAGAACTGCTCGCAAAATAGCGGTTGAAAAAACCAACAACAAGAATAGCGAGCAGTTCATATCCTGTTCGATGTACTCGATTAATCTAATAAATAGCGGACATGACGTATGGTGCGAGCGGCCAGGGGGCGTTTTTAACAAATAAACGAGCGTATGTTTTGCTCGCTCGTTCAGACTTAGAGGTGTGAACAGACTGCAATGTGCGAACGGATCATTTGAATAGCCACCCCTTGTTTTTGAATGAACGAACGCAAATAGCGAACGGCTCTGAATGAGGGCCTATATGTGTAGTTTTGTTTAGGTAGTTCAAGAAATACCATGGAATCCAGGATGAAACAAAGAGCCATCATTGAATTTCTGGAAAAAAAAGGCTGCAGTGCTACAGAAATCCACAAAGACTGAAAAAAGTGTATGGTGAGCATACAATAGACTATAGCAATGACAGAAGGTGGATGAAGTTTTTTCAATTGGGAGAATCGTCCATGTGCGACAAACCTCGTGGTGGCAAACCATCAACTGCAGTGACAGCAGAGAACCAATACAAAGTCAATAATTTGGGATAGCATAAATTGTGTGTTAAATTGGTTCCAAAGCAAATAACCAGGGATCATAAGGCCCAGAGGGTGGAAGTGTGCAATGAACTTTTGACCAACTTTGAAGCCAACCCTGAGACGTTTTTGGAAAATGTCATTACAGGAGATGAGGCCTGGGTATTCCTTTATGACTCAGAAACAAAGGCCCAAACAAAACAATGGAAACACCCAAGTTCACCTAGGCCAAAAAAGTTTAAATCACAGTGATCCATAAACAAAGTTATGGCCACATTCTTCTGGGATTGCCGAGGTGTTATTCTCATTGATTACTTGGAACCAAACCAATCAATCAACAGTGATCGATACATTATTACACTTAAGAAGCTGAAAGAAGCCATCCGCAAAAAAAGGTCAACAATTCCACTGTCAAATGTCATCTTACACCACGACAATGCCAGATCTCACACTTCGATGGCAACATCTGGGGCCATTGCCAAAATGGGGTGGGCAATAATGCCACACCCATTATAGAGTCCTGATTTGGCCCCTTCTGACTTTCATCTGTTTGGCCCTCTCAAATACTGTCTCCGGGGTCAACATTTTGAAGACACAGAGGTTGCTAAAATCGTCATACGGTCCTGGGTCAAACACCAACCACTGGAATTTTTCCAAAGTGGATTCACAGCTGGGTTAAGAGGTGTAGAATATGTTTGAGGGCAGATGGTGAATATTTTGGGTTGAGAGGTGTAGAAAATGTTTGAGGGCAGATGGTGAATATTTTGAGTAGAGTCATTCTGTTACTAAGACTTCAAAGTATTTTACTGCAAATTTTCAAATCTGTATCTATAATAAAATTTCAGTTGTGAACATTTAGGCATTACTTTTTGAACAACCCTCGTACCATACAACTAAAATACAAATGCAGGAGGAAGTGTCTGTAGGAAATAGACGCCTCCTGCATGCATCTGCGATCCCAGTGCAACGTCCTTAGACGCTACCCTCATCCAGTCCGCGTAAGCCGAAGTTTACTCAGCCTGGCCATCAGAACCTCTCTGCCAGGTCCAGGAAGCCTGCAATCGACGACACACACCCTGGGCTTGGCATGTCTACAACACGGAGGCAACACACCATCATTTTGTAAAGTGGTTCAGGTCGCCACTACCGCTCCGCCCCCAAATGCCACAGCATGTCAATCATGCTGCGGCTAAGGGGGGATTGCAACCGTTCACGCAGGACCTGCTCTGCACATGCACAAACCCAAAACAATCCGATATGTACGTAAACCTTTGGGTTTACATACATATCTGAATCAAGCCCGTTGTGGCCCCATCAAGTACTAGTCTGCCCTTTGCTCCCCTCCAAATAGCCAAATATTGCCACGTGTACCAGTAGTAAGTGCCCGTGGCACCTGTTTACCTGTCTCTGCTGTTTAGAGCAGCAATGAATGGAAGATACTATTCACCTTTCCCATCTGTGGTACATAGCTGTTGTAAATGTGGACAGTTGGAAGGTATACTGTATATTAGGACTGCAACATTATACAATGCAGAATTCATACAGTATACCCGATGTAGTGTGCGATTCAATTATGAAATGTGCGATTAGTAGGTACAAAAGTGCCTGTCTGACACAAATTTAGGGGTACATTTATTAGAATTTGCGATGTGCCCCCAAAAATTAAGAATCCTTATCACCGCATATTGTAACAAAAAGTATTCTATTTTCATTGGGATATATCAATATATCAATCCAAAATGCTGGGACACGGATTCCCCATCTGCGATGATGTAAGCCCGCACATGTACTATACACATGTATCAGTATCCACATATTTTAAGGGTGGAATTGCTTAATAGAAATGTTATAGAATAATACACAGCTAATGTATAATACTCAAAATTCTGTTAGTGATTTAGATTATATAATAAGCAAAATGCACATGTTCTGTAATAAATTAATGTGTTATACATTATTTGAGATTTGCAAATACCTAGGAACAATGTAATATTTGTTGTTCCCTGCAAAATTGGAGGAAGGGCTAGTGATGCTGTTACACCCTCATAGGAACAGATCAAGGGCCTCAGGTGGGTGGACCAGAACTATACCAACATGGTCGCACCTAAAAAACTATTTCTCTGCAGTGTGTACCTGAAGGCTGGTGCTTACAGACCACTCTTTCTGCATTAGAATTTCTTTGCAAAAGCCATATCAACTGCCCTGTACCTTTCCCTTGTGCTGAGCTAATGGCTGTTGCTCCTCTGTATTAGTGGTAGGCTTGGAGCGTGATGTTAGAGTTCCGCACCTCACTCCGAGCCTGTCACTGAGCAAAGAAGTAGCAGCTTATGGCATCACTGTAGGTGAAAACAGGCACCAACCTTCTTCTCCATTGTCAGCCAATAAAATAGGGACTGTTTAACTTAAATCTATAAGGCAGCCAGTAATGAGGGTGGTGGTGCATGGAAAAATAAAACCAATAAAGGGATGACATTATGTCATTCATTCATTCATTCATTCAGCATTTTACATGTCCTTGACATGCTGGTGCTTTAGTTTATTGACTTAAGACACACAACAGTAGATCTCTTACAGACTGCGGGCCTGATTCAGGGCCAGATTCAGCAAGGATCGCAGTTGCTAATACGCACGCAGTCGGTAGATTGTTGCATTCTGCGCATGCGTATGCATCGCAGTGTGAGTGTGTGAACCAGCTGCTGCGATTGGTACTGCGACCGCAGAGGCTATGCAGACCCAACGCAGAGTAATTGACAGGAAGTGCCATTTGTGGGTGGTGACGGGGGGAGGGGGTCATGCAAACGCAGGCTTGCCAGTGCGTCTCAACGCCGTTTCAGGGGCGTGCATATGCAGTGTGAGGACTCATAGCGTGCGGGGCTGTGAGCTATTTCCCAGTAAGGTCAGGGCTTGTGCATATGGGTCAGATGGTACTCGATTGTACCGTTCATACTGTACAGTGTAGCTCTGCCCCTTATTTTGTACATTTGTGTTTGAGTGGCAGCTGGGCTGCCAAATATTGGAAGAGTGCAGGGGCTGGCTGGTAACTTTTAGCCTGGGGGGCAAATGCATGCAGGCGGCCCTGGCAGAGGAGTAGCATGTAGCCAGGGTGCCCGAAGAACTTTCGTGCTACAGCGCTTCCCCCCCTCAAGTGTTCCAGGGAGGAGGCGGGTCCATATGGGATTAATGCAAAGTAAAAATAAAGATTAGGGGCAGCCCCCTGTCGTAGTGCCCAAATGCAGTGCCCCCCTGTGCCCCAGGAGAGGACCCCCTTATGCAGGCCTCCAGTAGTGCCCCCAGTAGTGATCCCCCTATGCAGTGCCCCTTATACAGTGCCCCCAGTAGTGGTCCCCCCTGTGCAGTACCCCTTGTGCCCCAAGTAGTAAGCCTCTTATATAGTGCCCCCAGTAGTGGCCCCCCCCTGTGCAGTGCCCCTTTTGCCCCCAGTATTAAGCCCCTTATATAGTGCCCCAATAGTGGTACCCCCTATGCAGTGCCCCTTATATAGTACCCCCAGTAGCAGTCCACCCCCCATGCAGTGCCCCCAATAGTGGTAACCCTTATGCAGTGCCCCTTAAATAGTGGCCCCAGTTGTAGTCTCCCCCCTATGCAGTACCCCCAGTATTGCCCTTTATATAGAGCCCTCAGCAGTGGTCCCTCAATGCAGTGCCCCCAGTGGTAGTCCCCTCCCCCCTATGCAGTGCCCCTAGTAGTAGCCCCCTCCCCTTGTAGTGCCCCTAGTAGTAGTCCCCCCCTTGTAGTGCCCCCAGTAGTAGTAGTCCCCCCCTTGTAGTGCCTCCAGCAGTAGTAGTCCCCCCCTTGTAGTGCCCCCAGTAGTAGTAGTCCCCCCCTTGTAGTGCCCCCAGTAGTAGTAGTCCCCACCCTTGTAGTGTCCCCAGTAGTGGTCTCCACCTTGTAGTGCCAGCACCCCCCCCAGTAGACACACGTAATAAAAAAGATTAAAAAAAAACCACTTACCTAAATTCCTCCCGGGCCGGGACTCTGCATTATGGGAGAGACGTCATATGATGTCATGACGCCTCTCCCATTACCCACCCTGGGAGCCGGAAGGTGGAGCGGCTCCTTCAGTGGGCGCAGCAGCAGCTAATGAGAGTCTTTCAGACTCTCATTGGCTGCTGATCAAAACAAACACACAGCTGCCGGAGCCGGTGGCTGTGTGTTAGTCAGTGTAGCGCTGACCGAACTCCGTCCGGTCAGCGCTACACACGCGGTGCAGCCTGTGTCACAGATACACAGACTGCCCGCGGCCCGCATGGCGCTGCGGCCCGGGGGGCACATGGCACCCTGCCCCCCGGCCCAGCCCGCCACTGGAAGAGTGTGTACGTTGATAGAATCCTTTCAGCAGACTGTTTCAGCAGATGCAGATTGGAGGTCTGCTGAAAAATTGGACAAGTGTGTATGCATAGATTGGATGTAGAATAGGTGAGCAGGTCAGCACAAGGATTGTATAAACAGTCTGATCTGGAGTCTGATCTCCTGAGAATTGGACAATTGTGTACCCAGGGATACTCACCAGCAGAAGTGCCGCAGGACCAACCGAAAGTCATCATCAGCTGACCACCAGACCCAAAAGACACTGCTGGAGCCGCCGGACCCGTAAAACCAGATAAGTCAGCACTGCACCACCAGGGACATTTTATCAACATTCTAATCATGTGGACATTTCACCAGTGTTGACATGATGAATGCTGATGTGGTTAATATCGACATGCATGTTACCATTACAATCATGTCGACATTCTCATTATGAATGTTGACATGATGAATGGATAGCCTAGTCTGGAGAAATTCACAGTTGTGCCATAACTTCTCCATTTCTTTATAGTGAAATTGACAGAATCTGAAAGATATTAAAATGTAGAAATGTTGTCTGCTTCCACTGAGTGGGGCTATTTAATAAACTTTTCTCTGATTTGTTTTATTCTTTGATGTTAGTTATGAATTACGTACCAACTGTAGGAGCATCCGCTGACAGATGTACTTATTCTGAAATCATTGAAACACATTAATTGGATGCAACTGATATATGTTTATAAAATTACCTCTGAAGGCAACTGATTGTACCAGAGTTTACTTAAGCTGGGTACACACTATACGATATATCGTTCCGTCGCCGATAAGAATGATATATCGTACACATCGTATGTACTCCAGATCCCAGATCTCCTGATGCACATCAGATTGGACAATGCAATGAAAGATGTGGTGCGATTACATTCAGAATGTAACAATACATTGCGCCATCGTACACCGATCGTGCAGTGTGTATGGATCGTGCAATGTATCGTTCCATCGCATCATACCATCGCTAGGTATGCACATTGTATAGTGTATACCAAACTTAGGGCCTGATTCAGAGCCGGACGCTCTGACCAGAGCGCTCGCTCTGAATCAGGGCCCTCCTACATGAGAATGGAGCGGCCTCTTGGACGCTCGCATAGCTGTGGGTGACCACCCACAGCTATAGCGAGCGTCCATGATGATGGTCGCGATGGTCAAGACCATCGCGACCATCGGGCTTGCGACGGAGACCCTGCGGTAGGGTCTCGCTGCCGCAAGCCCTGGAGTGATTTTGGCTCTATCAGAGCCAAAATCACTCCCACTGACATCACTACTGATGTCAGTGGGGCCGGCTTCAGACGGTAGGCGTTCCCATGGGAACGCCTCCGTCTGGCAGCCACGCCCACCAAAGGGGGCGTGCTGTCAATCAACATCGACAGCACGCCCCCTTTGGTGCGAGACCCGGAGCGACGGAGAGCCGTCGCTAGCCGGGTCTCGCGCATGCGCACGACGGAGCTCCTTCCGTCGTGCGCATGCGCAGTAGGGCACCATCGACCTGCTTGCGAGCGTCCTGCGCTCGCGAGCGGGTCTGAATGACCCCCTTAAGGTGTATCTTAGCAAATACATTTGTCATTCATTAAGAAAAAGCTTTAGAGTTGTTTCATATTGACATTACAGAGTATTTAGGGCCTGATTCAGACCCGGGCGCTATTTGCGTCCGCTTGCTGGCTAAAAGGGGCCGGCTATTTAAATCATGCTCGCACTGCGTCGCGTAAAGCCACCCACTTAGTAATAGCGAACAGCTGCACTCTGCGCTCGCACCTGTATAAAGACGCCCCTTTGCCACTCGCAACACACGTCATCTCCGGCAGTTGTAGGATTAATAGGGAATAGGGAACATAGAGAGCCATCGGAGCTGCTCGCAGTGCTTGTGGTAGCCTTTTCCCACCAGAACATTGCGATAAAATACAACCCAGTCACGTGTGTAATGACGCTACTTTGCCAATTATGCACACCCATTAAACGCCGTTCTGACGGTCGGGCACGCCTGCGTTCGCACATCCACACCCCTGTTTTCAAGCACCTTCCACAGTTACCACCCACAAACGGCACTATCTGTCACTCAAAATAGCGGCCCGACTGCGGGCTACGGGCGAGCACTCTCCCATCGCAATGACTGGTTCGCGCACGCGCATTGCGACTCATACGCATGAACAGATTGCGAAAAATCGCTCAATGTGAGCGAGCGCAGCATAGCGTCCGGGTCTGAATCAAGCCCTTAGTGTGCATCTATGGTAAGAATTGCTTAATAAATCACATTGATTGCATGATATATGAGAATACAAAAAATGTCAGAGAGTAACAAGGCAGCTGCTCCACAAGTGTTTCTCTCCTACATCATGTTTCGAACTACGAATGGTGGATAATGATCCGCCGATATTGATGTAGAGGGGGGGGGCTTCTATCTGCATGATGGCAAGGTACAATTATTGAAATTTCATATGCAATTTTGAGTTTCTGCATTGAAAGTGATATGAGTTATATATTATATTGTTGGATAATTGCATGGCATCAATATTATATTATGTACTGTATGCTGATATGTTATATTTTATTATGCAAAAGTATATGTTACTCTTGAATATGTGCTAATAAAAATATCTAAAAAAATAAAAATATCAGAGAGTGTGAATACTGTGGGGCTGTGGTCAAGTTGCCTGTTAGTGTGTGTTTTTACATTACGTATGCTCTGCAACTGAGCACATGCAAGTTCAGGCATATTGATCACATCTACACTCATGACTGAACAGGCATAACTGGGTTGTAATGGCGTGTTCTTCTCACTAAAGGCTTGATTCAGAGTATCACAGTAAGCAGTAGCAGCCATTACTACTAAACTATTCTAATGCCTGCAGGAGACGCCTGAAGGGAAAAAAACGCCTCCTGCTGGCATTGCAGATCTGATGCCTGCATCCGAAGGTGCAGCAACAGATTACCATCGCGCCCATCGCCCATCTCAGCAAGTCTAAGCTTACTCAGAATGGGGACAGAACTCCTTAGCTAAGGCCAGGAAATCTACTTTGGAAGATGCAGACCCTGGCCTGGCCGCACCTTAGAAAACGGGGGCGACAGGTTCCCGTATCCTACCCACTCAGCTCCCTAAATGGTCACAGCATGTCAATCATGCTCTGGCTGTGGGGCACTGCGAGCGAGACCGCAGATCAGGATCTGCACATGCGCAGTGTGACCTCTCCACATGCAGAGAACAAAAATCATTGTGGTATTGAGATAACTTCACAATACCATGATACCCTGGGCCTCATTCAGAGGCGGTCGGAGGATGCAAGCGGTCGCTCAGAAACTGGGCGGTCACTTGCATCCTGACGACGAGACCCTATGACGAGACCCTAGGGTAGGGTCTCACTTGTCGTAAGCCCCGGAGAGCTTCTGGCTCTGTCAGAGCCGGAAGCTCTCCACTGACATCACTAGTGATGTCAGTGGGGCCGCCCCCAAATGGTAGGCGCTCCCATGGGAACGCCTCCGTTTGGGCTGCCACCCCCCCCGGCCCGCCTTACAAACGGGGCGAGCTGTCAATGAACATCGACAGCTCGCCCCCTTTGGATCGAGACCAGTGCTGTCGGTCGTAGCGGGTCTCACGCATGCGCACGACGGCGCCGGCGCCGTCGTGCGCATGCTCTGAGGGGGGCCATCGACCCGGTCCGAGCGCATCGGCGCTAACGACCGGGTCTGAATGACCCCCCCTGATTCAGGCCCTTAGGCAAAGTTCAGTGAGTGCACCTTTCCCATACATGCAGTTCAAGAGCACTATACACCTGATTTTCATCCAACTGTGCATAAGACCCTGTATCTGTATGGATATACAATGTTGGTTCTCTGATGTATAATTTGATGCTTTAAAATCATCGACCTGGTTTATTGCTTTGCTGTTTTTTGTAGCTATTAATGGCATATTTATTAAAGAATATTTGCACCTGTTTTCAGGTGGCACCTGCAAACATTAAGTAACCCCTGAACCAGTGTCGGATCCAGGGGGGTCGATAAGGGCGATCGCCTCCCGTACACAAAGCCGAAGCCCTGTCCACTTATTGACACTGTCAGTGTCTGACAGTGCAGCCACGCAGTGCTAGTGATGACTCACACATCGCTGCTGCCGGCCCAGCGTAGTGTCCCGCGGCCCTCCGTCCCCTGTCTTCTTCCCACACTTACCTCATTGAGTTGCCGGTTGTCTCCGCGGGCCCCCCTCCTTTGTCTCCTTTGCACATGCGCAAGGTCAGAGATATCTGAAATGCGTAGTAGGACTCTGAGGATGCTGCAGGGTCCGTCTACTGGCGCCATCTTTAACAACGTAGTATGCTTGTGTGCGGTGGTTGTTGGCCGAATGCAGTGTAGGGCGCGTGGGTCCTGTCTCTTTTTTGCAGACTGTCACTGACTGTGTGAGTGAAGCATATTCTTATGGGGGGGCCAGGGGTGGTCTGGTGCAGTGCACATGTGGGTGGAGGGCGACGACAACTGGTCACTGGTGTGTGTGGAGTATATTATTACAAAGGGGATCTGGCGGAGCATACTATTATATTATGTCATGTGGGGATGAATGGGGTCTGCAGCATATTAATATATAGTTTTGTGGGGAGGGGGTCTGGAGTATATTGTTGGGGGGGCTGGAGCATATTATTACAAAGGGGGTCTGGTGGAGCATATTATTATATTATGTCATGTGGGGATGAATGGGGTCTGGAGCATATTAATATATAATTTTGTGGGGTGGGGGTCTGGAGCATATTATTACTGTGGTGGGTTGGGCGGGAAGGGCAGGTGTGTGTGGAGCCTAGTATTACAAGGGGGTCTGGAACATATATTATGGGGGAGGGGGTGTGGAGCATATTATTGGGGGGCTGGAGCATGTTATTACCGGGGCTGTCTCTGGTGCATAATATTATTAACAAGAAATAATATTTTTCTTGTTAATGAATATTCTGTTTTATTTTTTTCAAAATGTGTTGGAAATGGGTGAGGCAGATCTGTAAGTGGAAGGAGTCAGTATTAATTCTTAAACCACCCCCCCCTAAAAGTAAAGACTAGATACGCCACCGCCACTGAACAGGGCCAGATTAACAATGGTCCTGCATAAAATGTGAGGCATCTGCATAAAAATAGGTCCAAGATCATGAAAGCATGATTAGCAGATGCCTAGCTGGCCACACAGTCAACCATAAATCCTAAGCATTTAAATAGTTTTTCTAGTTTTCCCCAAAAATCATGCAATTTTTCTATTTTATGAATTTAGGGAGACAGCATGGCTAATAGTGCTCTACACACCCACAAGGCTCTGCCCATGGGATGTAGTTGAAATCCCGGCTATCGGGATGCCACCGCTCATAATGCTGGCGGCGGAATCCCGACACCAGTCAGAATCCTGGCACCGGCATCCCGACAGCCGGCATCCAGATGGCAAGTATTGGGATTAGGGGGATGGTTAGGAGTTAGGCACTAGGGCAGCGGTGGCCAACCTGTGGCTCTTCAGTTGTTCTGATGCGGGTCCCCTGGCTGACACTGACTGCCTCCTCTGATAGGCGTACAGCTGTTCAGAGAAGGCTCGTCCTTTGTTGCAGAAGTCTGCTCTGCTCTGGAGGCATGTATGGGTGATGTCACGCCGCAAACAGGAGGCAGAGCTCAACTTGTGACTGAACCTACATCCATGAAGAGGATGCGTTCACAGACACCAGAGCCTACCTACATGACACAGACAATCCACAATAAGGTAAGAGCTGTGGGGGGGGGGTTTATTTTATTTTTTTATTTTATTTGTGACATGTGGGGTGGCTGGAGAGGCATGGAGTGGGAGGGAGTGTGATTGAAGGAGGCTGGACTGGAGTGGCCCAAGGAGAGAGGGGGGGCTGGAATGGCACATGAGGGTCTGCTGTTGTGACACATGAGGGTCTGCTGGAGTGACAAATAGGGGGCTGTAGTGACACATGGTGGGTTGCTGCAGTGACACATGGGGGTTGCTGGAGTGACAAATGGGGGGCTGAAGTAACACATAAGGGGCTGTTGAAGTGACACATGAGGGGGACTGGAGTGACACATGCAGGGGGCTGGAGTGACACATGGGGGGTTGCTGGAGTGACAAATGGGGCTCTGAAGTGACACATAAGGGGTTGTTGAAGTGACATGCGGGGGACTGGAGTGACACATGGAGGGCTGGAGTGACACATGAAGGGGCTGGAGTGACACATGGTGGGCTGGATTGTATTATGTGAATGTTTTTTTTTAATATACTTTATGTGGATGTGGCTTTTTCAGTGTATTATTTGTGGATGTGGCTTTTCCAGTGTATTTTATGTGGATCTGGCTTGTTTCAGTGTATTTTATGTGGATCTGTTTTTTCAGTGTTTTTTATATTGTTCTGGTTTTTTCTTTCCTCTTTAATAGTTATCTCCACGGTGATTGTGTGTATGCACTTTTGCATGCTCCTACAAACATGATACCAGGGGCGTGGCCTAGCTGGCACAAGGCTACACCCCTTTTTGCATGTGCGACTTCGGCGCGCACATGATCTCGGCCCTATGACATACGTGCAGATATTTTTGGGTTCTTTGCCTCTTCCTGGTTGGCCACCCCTGCACTAGGGGGAGGGTAAAGGCAGGGCCGTAACTACAGAGTGTACTGGATGTGCACTGCGCAACAGCTTGGCTTTCCATCAGTTTTCTAGATGTTCTGCCCAGTGCAATTAAAGGTGCAGCATAATCCCTGCTCTTGGAACATGCATCTGCAAACTAAAATTGCCCCACACAGGGAGGTGGAAAAATTAGAAGAGCTGTGTAAAGTCCATCTTCCTACAACTTCAGAAGCAGCCATTTTCATTAACATATTATTTTTTTCTCTTAACAAATTGAAATTAATAATAGGTGAACGACAGGCTTTCTACTGTCATCAACAGGGCCATAACTAGGGTGGTGTGACCTGTGCCATGGCACAGGGCACTGCAGGGCAGGGGGTGCTGTTTGGGCCTGTCCATTTTCCTGTCTATTATCATTCTCACTTGTAGCTTCCTCCTCTTTTATCCCCAGAATCTCCTGGCCTCCCCTATCTCTTCCCTGGCCCTTTCCCATGAGGCCATGGTCCTTTTTCAGGTGCACTATCTTATGTCCTCATTTGAAAAATGGGGGAAGGCGGGAGCGCAAATGCTCTATCTGGCACAAGGCACCTAAAAGTCTACTTACGACTGTGGGTAAAGGTTAGGCACTAGGGGGGAGGGTTAGGCACTAGGAAGGAAGGGTTAGATTTAGGCACTAGGGGGGAGGTTAACTTTAGGGTGCAAGGAGGGAGGGTTAGGTTTAGGGGCAGGGTTAGGATACTTACTGACAGGCAGGGCCGACATCAGGGGGAGACTGCCGGTGCTCCTGTCCTAAGCCCGGACAGAGAGGGGGCCCGCCTCTGCAGCGGCGGATCAGGGAATGACTATAACTATATAGAAATGTCCTCAACAAAATGGTCGCCGCTAGGAAGTAGACAAAGAACCACAAATATGGAGTAACAAATATTTAGGTATACAAAGAAGAATCAATGAAACAGATGTCTTGAGAGAAGGCAACATTATGTCTGCAGGATCAACAGCTAGGAAGCTCACTGGGGAACTCCGGCTGACAGCGGTGAGGCAGGGCTAGGAATGTATATACTATATGTCTGTGAGAGGGAGTTTGATGGAGCAAGGCTGGGGATTGTGTGTGTGAGAGGTGTGTCATACTGAGGTGGGGTTAATGTATCTATATGTAGTGAGAGGGAGGTGGCTGGTGCAGGACATACTTGCCTACCTTTAATACTCTCTTCCCGGGAGATGCCCGGGTAAGAGAAGCAGCAGGGGGCCGACGGGGGCGGGGCTTGACGATTCGCGTAATTAAGCCTCGCCCCCTCGCGGTAAAATTGCCGCGATTGGGTACAATTTACATAGGGGGCGGGGCCAAATGCTGTGATTCATGCAGAATCACGTCTTAAGCCCCGCACCCTTCACGGAGACCCGCGATTGCTGCGGGTATTCTCCTCATTCTGCCCACTTCACTAGGAAATGGGCAGAATGCGGGGGGTTACCTGAAAAATCGGGAGCCTCCCGCGAAAACCTGGAGGGTAGGCATGTATGGTGCAGGAGCATATCTGTAGTGAGAGGGAGGTGGCTGGGGTATATGTATGTGAGAGGGAGGTGGCTGGTGCAGGAGCATATATGTAGTGAGAGGGAGGTGGCTGGTACAGGAGCATATATGTAGTGAGAGGGAGGTGGCTGGTACAGGAGCATATATGTAGTGAGAGGGAGGTGGCTGGGGTATATGTATGCGAGAGGGAGGTGGCTGGTGCAGGAGCATATATGTAGTGAGAGGGAGGTGGCTGGTACAGGAGCATATATGTAGTGAGAGGGAGGTGGCTGGGGTATATGTATGTGAGAGGGAGGTGTCTGGTGCAGGAGCATATATGTAGTGAGAGGGAGGTGGTTGGGGCAGGGCTGTGTATAGGCAGGGCTGTGTATATATGTGAGAGGGAGATGGTTGGTGTGTGTGTGTGTGCGTGAGGTGGAGCTGCCATGAGGGTACTTATGCATACCTCCCAACTTATATAGATGATGATTGGGACTCCCTCGCGCCAAAGGCGTGCGTGTCCAAAAAGGGGGCGTGGCCTTGCTGTGAAGGAACGTGGCCTAGCAGAACATTCCCCTTTTCATCACTCCGATGGCGGTCCCAGCATCCCCGGAGATGCTGGGCTGCCCCCAGACCCTCACTGCACGGTGAAGTGATGGCATCTATTCAGCCGCTGCTCTGCATAGAGCAGTGGTTCTCAAACTCGGTCCTCAGGACCCCACACAGGTCACGTTTTCCAGGTCACCCAGCAGGTACACAGGTGTATTCATTACTCACTGACACATTTTAAAAGATCCACAGGTGGTTATAATTATTTCCCTTTTGATTCTGTGATGAGACCTGGAAAACATGCACTGTGTGGGGTCCTGAGGACCGAGTTTGAGAACCTGTGGCATAGAGATTGATTTCTCCTAACTTTCCCCCACCGTGGGATACTGCGGCCCGCGGGTGGGACTGCGGCATAGTACCTGAATAGCGGGACTATCCCGCCAGAAGCGGGACAGTTAGAAGGTATGATTTAAGTACCATACTGAGGTTGTTGAGGCAGGCTAGGGTATCATATAAGTTATATGATAGATTGACATGTCATAATAATACCCACCCCCACAGCCCAAACTTTGTCATTTTTATAAAAAACTGTTTTATGCACCAATTGATGTCCCACCCTCCTGTAGCTCCACCCACATTATCCACAGCTCCACCCCATGAGGGGGGCCTTCCTATTTTGTCAGTCCCGGGTCCCACAATATCTGATGGCAGCCCTGCCAACAAATGTTGGTATCCTAACCCTGTCAGGATGCTGGCGTCGAGATTCTGACCGCCGGGATCTTGAGCGCCGGCATACCGTACCCAACCCCTGTCCACACCCACATAGCACTGGTCACAGCTCTTACCCTTTTTAGTATAGGCTCTTGAACATTTTCAGATCCAGGCCCATGTGGCCCTTACTCCAGCCCTATGATATTTACCACGGACCCTCCATTTCTGACCACAAGAGCAGCCGTGGCAGCTAACGCCATCTTCAGATAGCGCTTTTTTTTTTTTTTTTCAGGAGTGGGATTCTAAGGATCCCACCCAGGTGCTCTCTGCTGGCAGTAGTGCAGAAGGGGTCTGAATCAGGAAGCTAAGTGATTGCATGTGTGTCCAATTTACTTTATTTTGGGAGATCTTGTCCCAGCGACTCAGAGATGATACATTTAGGCAAAGAAAGATTACTTAATGCTGCAAATTGCAGCCATGAGGAAACTTTATTTCCATGTGCAGACCACAAATATTTATAAACTATCTGTTGGCCACAGTTTCGTCCACAATTAAATTGCTTCTGCCAACATTTTTTTCATTTGAGGTGTTCTAGTTGTATTGCTTTGCATAGAGGCCCTGTCGCGGGAGTGGCCCACGTGACCAGCAGTGCTATACAGACTAATGGCAGCAGCGCCTTCACCCGCCACTCACACCAAAGTCATTGTGTGCCCTGTGTACAGACTGCTATGTAGCCTATCCTATTCAAGTGAATGCAGGCCCAAAGCACCTCTCCCCCATCCCTTAATGGCCGTAAGCATGGAGCCACACCTATCTCTTGTATTGATGATGTCAATATATTTTGTTTTTGTTATTGCTCAGCTGTAGCTTGACGGATCGAGATGAAACAGTAGTTTTCATGAAAATCGTTTCAATAGTTTTTATGCCAACTTGGAGTAAACAGATAGACACAACTTTCTTATTATAGATACATATGCCCCTTAGTGAATACTTACCAACTTTATAGACATCCTTTCTAGGAGTAGCCCCAAAAGGCCGGTTTGGGGGGCGGACAGATGATGCGATTAGGCCCCGCCCTTTTCCCGGAAAAAGTCAGTGATTCGCGGGCCCACAAGGAGGTTTCGGGGCTAAATTAAGTCAATCACATAGTTTAGTCCCGCCCCCTCCTCGCGGAGCCACAAATTCCCCAATAATCTCCCCATCCTGCCCGCTTCGCTAGGAAGTGGGCAGGATGCGGGAGATCTGCCTACACTTTCTGGGGTGCGGGGAGCTACCCGAAAAATCGGGAGCCTCCTGCGACTTCCGGGACTGTAGGCAAGTATGCCTTAGTGAGATGTGTTTTATGATAATGTGTATACAAAAGTTCAGTATCCAATGACTCTGAGCTTTTCAGCTGGTGCAACTGTGCATGTCACATGTAATGCCGTCTTGGTGGACCTCCTTGGGCTACTACAATCCCCATCAGGTTATACTGGATTTTTTTGTTTTATTACATTTATTTATGCTTCCACTGACTATATGATAACAGAAGCCACAGACTAGAAAGGTAGCAAATGAACAAATATGGTTACAAGCCACCAAGTAGACAGACACTTATTTGAGTAGAATGATAAAAAAAAAACAATAAGCGCCGGCTCAAAATGTCAGCTACTTGAATGGATAAATGGCAGTGGCGAGGAAATGCAGAACTAAATGTCGCTTAGATACAGAGAAAGCCATAGGGGGGAATAGGATAATTAATTGGAAGGAGAGTAAATAGATGCAGAGACTGAGACGCACTTAACTCTGCTTATTGGAAGTTAGGGAAAAAACTTAAGCATGGCAGATAGCTAAGATTAAGTAGCATATATTAATGCATCTACAATAAAATATCTGAGAAGCCCAGGGATGAATATTGTTGAAGATATAAGCAATTACAATTCAACTCCTCACACCAGATTGACCTGGTATATTTGTGGAATCTGTATATGTAAAGATTTTCACCATAGTTGTGAAATACCACATTTTATTAAGAAACTGTTGCCAGGAAGGGACTTCTGGCGCTTTTAGTGGCCGTCAACCAAGCATTTGGTTGTTCACTGTTACTACCGATGAGATGGAGGATCTAGATAATTTGTCCCTCACATTAAACTAAGTGTACTCATCCAGTAGTTCCACAAATCGGTTTCCAAGCAAGTATGTTAAGGGATAGCAACCTGTTTAGTAGTTTACACCAGATTGTAAAGAACCAAAATAATGTTTTTAAAAGTCCCTCTCCTAGACATTCTGACAATGAGGCATCGCTGCCAACAGGGCCGGATTAAGGCTTGTGGGGGCCCCAGGGCAACTGAGATGTGGGGGCCCCCAATAAATCAAATTGACAGCCTGCTTACTCTCTCTACTAGTATGCAACTTACTTACCTTGAAAATCCGGGACCTCTGTTCAGCGGTTCCCCCCGCAAGCTCGCCGTGGAAGTCCACAGCTCCTCCTGCGACTGATGTCCTGGGCCCGGACCACATGTTGACAGCTGGCGCTGGATCCTGGCTCCATACTGCTGCCTGCCGCTGTTTGAAGCAGTGCCGCGCATCGCCTAGCTCATGTAATAACGGGAGGTGTGGCCGTGTTGCAGGAGCCTGTCAGTGGTGGCCAATGCGACCTTGCACCTCAGCCAGCCGTGAAGGAGAGAGGCCGCGACGCCGATGGGCCTTCACTAATGTGGCTGCTCTTGCCCGGACTGGCAGCTGGCTTCCCCGGGAGCTGGCCAGGTTGGGACAATATGTGCGGCAGAGTGGGGGCCCCCAAATGTGTGGGGGCCCCTGGATGACTGCCCCGTTCGCCCCCCCTATAATCCGGCCCTGGCTGCCAAGGACACTAGGACCCTGCAATGATAGGGGACTACTGCTGGTTCCTTTTTAGGGGGCGATTCAATTCAGCACGGTGCTGAATAGCTCTCGGAGGGAGCTCCCGGGGCTATTCAATTCACTGTGCTGTTTGGTCGGACTTAAGGATTTCTTCTTGCACCCCCTTGGGGATGCAAGGAGAAATCCGACTAAAGTGCCGGCTGCGCGGCTGTTGTACTGCTTAGCACGGCGATGACAGCCGCCTGGCCGGCACTTTCGTCGGAGAATACCGGTCACCCAGGTTAAGTCGCGAGAACTGGCATTCTCCGACTTCACCACTTGCTGACTACACAAACAGCGCTGTGAATTGAATCGCTCTGGGAGCTCCCTCTTAGAGCTATTCAGCATTACGCTGACCTGAATCACCACCATAGAGAGACCAATGAGACACTGTACAAATGGAAAGTGTCAACATCCTATTTCCCTAAAGCAAATGACTTTACATTTTATCTTTTATTAACAGCTACATTACGGCTAATTTGGATTATTAACAGTTTCTGAAGTTTAGTTTCTGCAGTTTTTAAGTATTTCTGTAGTTTTATTAGTATTTTAAAAATTAATATGATGAGACTATTTTAATTCTATAGAGATTAACTGAAATATTCACTTATCTTACTTTTTTCAGATTTAGCTATTACAGCTTTTGTAATTTGTATGTATCTAATAAATGTGACGTGATAGAGAAAATCTGATTTTTCCATTGAATTCACCATCCCTAAATTAGGAGAATACACATATTCACATGACAGATGCAGAGAATTTTTTACATTTTGTTGAGTAGTGATATCATTGCACAATCAGCTTGTTAGATATAGCATTTTTAAAACACATCTCTCAAGTAGTGGGGGGCCTAGGATCAAAATGTATCAGGGGGTCAAGGCATATGATGACGATAATTTTATCATTACGTTCTTTTACACATACCGTCCAGAAGCTTCCAGAGCTGCTGGGTTGCCCGAAGCCTCTCTCTATACTGTTTACGCAGAGTAGCAGGTCAGGGAATGAAATTGTTATTTGCATTATCATGGCACATCCTCAACCACCTTGCAGGTAAGCACCCTTGCTGAAGAAGTACTTGCTCTATGGGAGGATTTCAATAAGACTGACCATTGCTATTAACATCCATCGATTGTTTGCTACCGATGGTTGATAGTTTAACCATCAATGGCAGAGATACGATGGTTCTCAGCCATCTATGGCAGAGGGTCAGCATTTTTTTTGTAAACTGCACAGGGGGCATGGACCTAGGACCCACATGACATGCTGCTTAGTCGTGCTAAGCTCCTTCCCTTTCACTGATTGGCCTGCCACCCTGTGCAGCACAAGCAGGGATGTCCACTGGTGGGTGAAACCATTGATGGTTTACAGTCAATAGTTTCCTGCAATCAATGCTAGATACCGATGGCAGCATTGATGGTTAAACCTCCAATGATCATCCCGAGCCTCAGGAGGGCTCTCCGTAATATGAGAGTTTCCTTGACATTTCGGGAGAGAGGGCAACTATGATTTATCATTGTAATACATTAGTGACATTTAGGGACATATTTAGCGAACAATATTTCCGGAAACTTTGCGTATACTTTCAGGGGCTACCCCCAAATATTTAGGATCTCTTGAATGTATGAACGAGGGACCACAGCAGATATTCAATCTCCCATTTTCAATTGTAAAAGGAGCCACCATAGAAAATACAAAATTTACCAAACTCCGGAAAGCGAAAACATTTTAGCCTATGGGCTACATTCCACAAAAATTAGGAACGATCCCCAACACTCTATGCTCACACATGTGTGGTCAGCAGAACGTGCAGTAGGGCGGCCAGGTCCTGAACCCAGAAGTACAGTAATCCTATCAGCAATCACTTTGGGGCCTATGTATCAAAGCTGGGAGAGAGATAAAATTGTGAGAGATAAGTACTAACCAATCAGCTTCCCATTTACATTTTGCAGGCTGTGTTTAAAAAATTATAGTTAGGAGCTGATTGGTTGGTAATTTATTTGTTACAATTTTATCTCTCTCCCAGCTTTGATACATAGTATTCCCCTTACTCATACCATTCATTTTATACTAGGTACCACTCAAGTTTTGACAATGAAAAGTAACATCATAGCTCAATAATTGCCATCTACCTGCGCAACCTAGCAACACTAGGCCTACACCCTCCGTTGCCTAGGAGACGCTGCTAGAGGCACAGTAGTGCCGGTCGCAGCATGTGTTTCTATGGAAACAAACGCTTAAACCATAGTGTATTATGGGATGAAACAAAGTGCTGAAAAAGGAGCCACGGGAAGCCGTATTAGGCGACCAATTGTAAAGCGTGTGGGTGAGCAACGGGCCAATCAGGTGCAGCGTGGGAAAGCAAGGCAGTAGGTAATAGAGGCTTCGGCGCGCTCACAGAGGCAGTCAGTCAGCGTGTGTGCTAAAGAGACAACTCTGTGACAGGGACCGACCCGCTACGCAGTGAGTATACAGCACAGGGGGATGGCGGCTTCCGCTGCTACACACAGCTCCATCTATGATCTTGTGTAGGCAGAGCTGGGCGCTGTACAGAGGGGATACAGGTGTGGATGTACGGTACAGTGAGACGGCCATGAGGATCCTGGCTGTCCTGTATGCTCCCATGCCGTCCCCGGGGCATTCATGTATATAGTGGGTTTATGTTCCGTGTCCTCGTTTTGACCCACAGGCCGCCATGTCTGAGAGGAAAGCCGTCATCAAGAATGCTGACATGTCCGAGGAGATGCAACAGGACGCGGTGGAGTGCGCCACCCAAGCCCTGGAGAAATATAATATAGAGAAGGACATTGCCGCGTACATAAAAAAGGTGAGTGTCCTGTCTGTGCCCATCAGGCCGAGCCGTCACTAGTGAGGGGGGAGAGTATTGTCTGACATGTGAGCAGTACTGCGCTGCTCATGTCTTCTGCCTCCCACATTCCTCTTATTACCCTTCCCTCCTTATCCCCGATGTCGTCTTCCCCCACCCTCCCATGGTCCCTCACCCTGCATCGCCTTTCTTTACCTGCATGTGGTGATGTGCCCACCTGCATCATGTAGCCTATGCCCCTCCTACAGTGACTGTCATCAGTCTAATCAATGTGTGTGTGACCTAATTACTTGTGTAGCACCACCAGTTACACAGCAGTGTACAGATTCCCATCAGCCCCTGTCCCACTGGAGCTCTTGTGCACACAGCTTTTAGTCAGCATCCAATTAAGCTACTATGTTGCTGGAGTGTGGGCGGAAAACCCACGCGTGCAGACTCCTGACCCCAGTGCTGTGAGAGAGCCATACCCACTTGACATGTTGCCATATCCACTTCTAGTGGTTCTCTATAGTTGGTGCATAGAAAAATTATAAATATGCAAATTACTACAGGTTAATATAGTGAGCTGGTTGTTGTTAGATCACTAAAGTAAAAATTTACTGAAGGGCCCCAGTGGGTATCTTTCCAACTTAACTGAGAATGTTTCATACCCATGGCCCCAACAGCAGTGAGTCCTGTCTGTGTAGGACCTATCTAGGGTGGGTTGGGAGCATTAGTGTAATGACCCATCACAACAGATTCTATCACTAATATTACACCAGAGCAAAAACTTGGGTTATTGCGTAGTAGAAACTACTCCAAAATAATAACATGGAAATCTAGCAGGGTAGGTCTTGGGTAATGAGGCAGTGGACACTGTTGTGACCTGTGTAATGCTGAAAGACTGATTGGAGCTTCTGGGGCACTGGCCGAAGTCATGGGGCAGAGAGCACATGTAGCCATCGCAGCAGCAGACTAAGCCCTCACCAGTCATCTCTACAGCTTAAGCTGCTGAGTCTCTCGAAGCCCAGCTTAATAAATAGGCACCTGTCTTGTATAAAAGGTTTTTCATGCAGTCTTTATCACCTTAGTGCATTGGTTCTCAAACTCTGTCCTCAGGATCCCACACAGTTCACATTTTTGTAGGTCTCCTAGCAGGGGCAGAGGTGTAGTCATTACTCAGATACATTTTAAAAGATCCCTAGGTGGAGCTAATTTCACTTGATTCTGTGAGGATACCTGGAAAACATGCACTGTTGGGGGTCCTGAGGACTGAGTTTGAGAACCTGTGCCTTAGTGCATACACTCCCATAGGTTTTACAAGGGCTGACCCGGGTTCAGTGTAAATGGCACTGACCCAGGAATAACCAGAGTTGAGGTGCAGTGTAAATGATGTCTGAAGCTGTGCCTACACCGGGATGGACCCATGTTCAAAATCCTGAGTCTGACCCAGGATTTAGGTGTAAAAGTGGTATAAATTTACCTACGAGATCTCCTTTTCAAATACTGACTTTCTCCTTGTAAACTGTGTAGAAATGGGAACTAGGCATAGTCCTTTATTATCTCTGTACAAATTACCAGTGACTTGATGGCTTTCTGCTGGACTGACACCTTGACTTTAAAATCTATTTTCTCTTTTTTTTTTTTTTTTTTTTTTTCTCCCAGGAATTTGACAAGAAGTACAATCCTACATGGCATTGCATCGTGGGCAGGAATTTTGGCAGCTATGTCACACACGAAACCAAACACTTCATTTATTTCTACCTGGGTCAAGTTGCAATTCTCCTGTTTAAATCTGGCTAGATCAATGCAAAATCTCCTATTGTAACATGGACTATTCAAAGAAATTTGGACTTAAGGGAACAACCCCTCTTCATCCCCTGTACCTTATTTGTGTTGTTGGGACTTGGGCTGACTTGTCTACAAACAGGTCATAAAGCAGTTTTGGAAAAAGAACTGAATTGTATTTATTTTCAAATTTATCTTTTTCTAAATGCATTAAATGTTTCTTTTTAAGACTTGTTGCATTTCTGTTCTATAGTAAAGAGAAATGGAACTATACAAATTTACGATATAAAATAAGACTATTTATGCCCTTATTATATTTTGTGCAACCATATGGGTGATGACAGTAAAATATGCTCCTGTAAGTGTAATGCTGCAGAGGCCAGAACTATGCATATTCTTCCTTTTGATGTATAATTCTTGCTTTGCTTAACAACACTGTACGTAAATATGTACATTTCCAATAGTCGCATAGCCAATAATCCCTTTTTCTAAATGGGTTGTTTGATACGCAAACAACTGTCACTTGGATTGGTATTTAGCTGCACAGATGGGAAAGCTTTGTAATCTGATATTAGGCCAATTTTCTGGTATCACAGTGTGTGATGCCAACATTGTGCTGTCTCAATTTGTATATACACTTGGGGGGTGTATTATTAAAAAGATGCTGGCATGCTATAAGGTTTTTTATTTCTGGGTGTTTATCTGTTATGGGTTTACTGCTTCTGATGTATATGGAAAGATTTGCTGAGTGATTTTCTTGTGTTGTAGCCCTTACTCGCATGTTGTGGCCTAATCTTAATGCAGACAACAATGTCCCAATTTCTGGCTACATTAGTAGCTAAAGGGCCTCTGGTTAAACTGCTTCCAGTTCAAACCAAGTGTGAATAACACTGATCTTCTGTCTATAGGTTAACTTGTGAACTTTAATAACATGGTGTAAAACACATGTTCAATTCTCCACTTTAAAAATATATGTAAATTACAAACTCAATAAAGTGGGGATTTTTTTTGATTTTTTTTTGGTGCTCAAAGTAATGGCTGCCTGTCAGAACAATTAAATGTTTTCTCTGATTGGGCGAAGATTGCTTTTAATGTGCCCAAAAGCACCAGGTTGAGCTGGGCAAAGCGGCTAAAGTCTGTTAAGGTGCCCAAACCATGAACTTAATAGCACACCTGAGGAGGCTATGGGTGTTCAAACGGCAGAACAATTTAATTGGTGCCAGTGGGCACCATCTAGTGGTGGAGTGTAAAAAAAAAATACAATTGAATCATCCCCCCCCCCCCCCCCTGCCATAGTGAGCAGCTTATGTAATGTGTATAATACTTTGCTGCCACACCTTTCTTCCTCTGACTATCTGCAAATGAGTCTAGTATCCTCTGGTTAACGGGGCTGTTCAATGCTCATGCATGCATACCTTTGGCCCCTATTCCGACTGCTGTCGTCATCCAATCACAATTTTAGTATGATAATTTCTAAATGAGTAAGTTTAGGCCGATATGCACAGCAAATTTTGTTTGAACTAGTACATGGACGATTTCATCTGTGGAAACGGGTGGTATGATTAGTGACCCAGCAAAATGGATTACTTGAGAACCACTGCTATACCCAACTGCATATTCATCTGTTTTGGATACTCCTTTCACACCACAAGCATGTGAATGCGCAGCAACCTGGGTTACTGTGCAGTGTGAAAGGGACAGGTTGAAATAAGTCTGGGCGAGAGATCCAACATTTCAACTCTGGTCACAAGAAGGGTTGAACGTGTGTTCAACCTGGCTCGTGGTGCAGTGTGAACGGGATCCGGGTCCCGTTAACTGTATAAGAAGAGCTGGCTCACCATGTGATGGCGGTGACATTGATCTGGCAGTGCTGGGTCGGGGTGCCAGTCTGAAGGGGGGATGGGCCTGTGAACAATATCCCGGGTGTGACCTGGCATTCTGATGTAAAAGGGGTATAAGTAACCTGTCTTTTAGTGCATGTATCAGTTTGTAAGGGAGATGTCATTTGTTTTTCTAGGATCACAAAAGTACATGACTAATGAATTTGTCAATTGCAGAGATGGTAATCGCTATAGGTTAAACTCATTTCAGTCCAGGTTTAAGAATATCCATGCTTGAGTCCAGATGGTTAATCAAAACTGCCTGAGGCATTGTCACCTGTGCTCAAACATGGATATCATTAAAACCTGGACTGTAATGGCAGAGTTTGGGAAACTCTAGGCTTAACTGAGGATAAAATGATTTCTTGGTTCTCAATCTACAATATTTCACTTCCAACAGCTCAGGCAGCATTAAGTCAGCCACAAAATCGCAGCAAACAGGACGTCGTTCATAGACATATCGGGTCGGCCCTGCAGAGTATCTGGCTGTGTGTACGGGTGACTTGCCGGCCGCCCGTACACTTTCTGCAGGGGACCGCCAATGCTGACATCTCAACTAGATGGCCAAATTGAAATGCCTGCCTAGTTGTGATGGCAGCCCAACTGGTAAGTGTGTATAACTTACCAATCTGTCGCTCTGACATTGGATTGTTCTAATGACCAATCTGTCGTCAAAATGTGTAACCAGCTTAAGGCAAACAGGGAAAAAAAGCACTGACATCAGTTATCTTTCACTGATTAGGTTGGATTAATAGCTGGCAAAGGATTATTTTACCATAGTTTAGTTATCGAACCCTTTAGTATGGTAAGTTAAAATGCCCTAAAATCTATTGTCAATTTTAATGCCCAAACATAGAGTATACCTTCATTAACCTAAATATTGGCACCATTCAGTCCATGCAAATTTGGGTATCAGACTGGACAATGTACTCTTCCCAACATTGTATTTGCCAGAAATAGTAGCTGTATACCTTGATTAAATTTTACTGTTGTGGATTCACTTACACTATATTTGCTTTCTCTTAACCAAAAGCCAATTTCTTACTACAAGAGTTCTGATTTATCTATTTCTTTAAGGATCAGGCTAGACGAGTGGTTCTCAAACTCTGTCCTCAGAACCCCACACAGGTCACCTAGCAGGAGCACAGGTGTATTCATTACTTACTGACATTTTAAAAGATACACAGGTGGAACTGATTATTTCACTTGTGATTCTGTGAGGAGACCTGGAAAACATGCACTGTTTGGGGTCCTGAAGACCGAGTTTCAGGACCTGTGGGCTAGACATTAGCCTCTTCAGGGTCCGTAGGGCTCTACAGGCAGACAATGGGTGTAGGTGGTATTTGGAGGACGGGACACCAAAGCTTTTTTCTATCCCAGGATTCTCCGGGCCTTCCCCCTATACCCTGCCCACAGCCCGAAGGCAACGGTTTCGCTGGTGTCCATTAGGAGCTGGATTACCGTTAGCGTTATTTTTATGATTTATTTTCATACAGAGCAAGCAGCTCTAGACGTCTGCATTGCTGGTCCATCACCCCTCCGTGTCGTCGCGACTCCAGCCCTCGGCTAGGTACTATTGGTGGACCCCAGACTGCTGCCTGGACTCAAGGGAGCAGGTAAGGCGGGACCCCGCGTCTATGCGCAGTCTTCCCTCCATTCGCAGGAGACAGACCGGAGGCGCTCATGTGGAGACTGGTTCGTCCGGGACTCCACTAGACCACCAGGGTATAACCTATACTGACGCAGGGGACAGCTAAGACCAGGGACCCGGTGGTTGATGTCAGCATAGGGGAGAAGGCCCCCTCCTGCAGCTCAGGGTGCCATTCCACTGTGGTCTTAACGCCCATGAACTGCTCCTCCCTCACCCTCTGCCCCCTCAGAGACTCATGGCAGCCATTTTCTGCAACAGCCTCAGGTCTCCGGGAACGCTGGGTTCGGCCTCCCTGTATACCTCTCCCATAAGCCAGTTTATACAGCGCTATTTCCTACCAGCCACGGTGGTCTGTGTAGTTGAATTTAGTACCCACTTCAGTAATATTGTATGCTCTGCATTGTATGTGACTTGTGCTAGTGCTGCTGTCTATTTTTCTCAACTGTCTGCTTATACCTTTCCTTCATTATAACCCTGGAATACTGAGGTATAGGTGGTTCTTTGTACCTCACATCTACCTATATTTGTGAGGACTATCATATACTGAATATTGTACATATCTGGGTTGCTCACTGCACTGTGCCAGATTGTGTGCTATATTATCCTTGCAGCTATATCAAGCAAAGGCAAGAATAACAAGCAGCCTGCTGCTCCCACTCTGGTGTCTTGCAAGTCCTGTTTAGCAGGCTTAGGCCCGTATTCAATTTGAGGCGAAAAGCCATTTTCGCGTGTTTTTGGCGGAAACTTTTCATCGATGACGTCATTTCGCCCGGCGGAAAAGTATTGCCGTATGGAAAGTGAATGCAATGTAATAAGTGAAAAAGTTTCGCCTATGAATAGCAGGCGGAAAAAAGTGTAGAATTGGGGTTTTGTGTTGCAACAGTCCCCCAAAGGTAAACTGTGTTACATTGTTTTTTCAAAAAACACTTAATAACACCCCAAAAAATCACTTTGAATTTGGGGGTGAACAAAAAAAATGTTGGGGGACAAAGTTAAAAACTAGCGAACTTGACTCTGGGGGGGGGGGAGTCCCCAAGTATGCCCCAGGTGTTTTTTTTCATTGCAGGGGCTTGCGGCAGGTGGATTTTTCATGTTTTTTTTCAACTTAACTTTAACAACTTTAAAATATGCTGGGTCCCATTTTCAAGTACCCCAAATTTGCTGGGATAAGTTATTTTCTGCAAAAAAAACCCTTCAGAATACTATTCTGCACCACTTATACAAAAACGCTATTTAGCAGCTACTTGAGCCCATTTAAAAACACCAAATACCTTCAGCAAGCCAAATCGGGGGGTACCATAGCCAGGGCCGGATTAAGCCTTTGGGGGGCCCGGGGCACTTAAGACAGGGGGCCCTCCCCCTCTTGTCAGCACCGTTCCCTGGCTGTGCCCATTGTGTGTGTGGGTCCACACCGCACACCCATATTATATTAAACTTACCTCTCTGGAGTCCTGCGTCGGCCTGCCCTGAAGACAGAAATCATCAAAAAAATGCGCTACAGCCATTTTCCTGGAGATTTGCGCATGAGCAATAGAGAAGTCTCCAGGAACATAGTGGGTACGCCATGTTCCTAGAGACCTGAGCATGCACAGTACACTCTCGCACATAGCAGGGGTTACTGTGCTGTTGGAGAAGGGGGGGGAGGGGGCCCGCACAGAAGCTGCACACAGCCCACTACTCTCTTAAACTGCCCATGGGTGTAAATACCTTTGTAAGGCCCATAGTTATGTTTTGACGGGGTTCCCTTTAAGCCAGTATAGAATAAAGAAAGCAGCAATTCCCTGTACCCACATCCACTTATCACTGCTTCCATGTGACAAGATGCCTTAAAGTGTTATGGGGCATAAACATTAGTACAAAAAAAGAAATACATTTTGTACACAGGGATATGAGATTTTACATTTCATGGCAGTGTGTATTGGAGCGTACACACGGTCAGATTTGTCAGACTTGTCAGATGAATGATTGAACGATTTTACCAAAGTTTTGAACGATTTGAACGATTTTTGACTACATTAAAATGAATGGAATCGTCCAAGTCTGACTGCAAACACATCAGATATCGTTATCTGACAAACGGGAACGCGCATCGTTGATCGTCCATCGTTCAGGCATGTCAGATATGAATGATTTTCCTTCAGATATGAACGACTGAACGATTTTTAAATCGTTATCGTTCATATCTGAAGGAAAAATCTGATCGTGTGTATGCACCATAAGGGACATGGACCCCCTTGCCACAGTGAGCTCTGCGTCAGCCTGCGCTGCTGCAGACTGTAACATTCACTACTGTGTGGGGTGGGTGCTCACCTCTCCATAGTCCAGACTCCAGACTAGTTTGCTTTACAGTCTGATCAGCAGAGTGCAGCTGCTTTCAGATGTGTGTGTTCTCTCACTGTTCATGTTCAGTCTCCGGTCCGCCTGGTCCGTCTCTCTACAGTGACGCTTGTAGGAGGCGTGGTCCCTGCAAGCCAGACAGCTGCTACAGTAGCTGTGACTGTGTAACTCTTTGTGCAGCATGGCTGTGTGCAGGGAGCAGGGTTGGCACTTTATGAAAGCCTGCACCCTCTGCATCTACGATAGACGGCCAGGCAGTAAGCAGAGAATGTTGTCTGGACGCTCTAGTGCCAGAGCTGGGTCAGAGAAGCTCTGGCTGGGGGGCCCCCTGAGAGAGGGGGCCCGGGGGTACTCGCCCCCTGTGCCCCCCCCTTAATCCGGCTCTGACCATAGCTAACCCCCATGTCGGAGCATCTTTTTGGGGGTGTCAGGCTGATTTCCCCAAATCTGACAGTACTTTCCGCTTGTTTTAAGTTTCGCCGGGTCCCGTTTTCGCCCACTTTCAAATTGAATACGGGGATACGCGGGCACGTGCGCGATGCTTTTCCGCCTGCAAAACAGGCGAACAGTACGGGAGGCGAAAAAGTATTGCGGGTCCGTTCAAATTGAAAATGGCTCTTAGCGTCAGAGGATCTCAGTCAAGATGGTCTATGTGTATCATGTTATACGACACCTGGCCCATCAGCCCCTGCATCCTCTCCTCAGGACCCCCCTGGGCTTCATTTTCACAGGTGTTGGCAAAAATTGTGGACCACCTAGTGGTCCCTGTGGTAGCACCCCCTATGGGATAGCCACAGCAGGTACTCCCTGTGAATCCTTTGCCTTCCCCATGGGTAAATGTACTTTCTACCTCAGTGCAGAGTCTGGCGGCTACCTCTACAGCCTTTCAACAAATGCTGCAAAAGGAAAAACCCTTACCTAGTAAACCTACTAAGCGTGCTGTTATCTTCCCAGTCCACCCAGCTATCAGATTCTGAGTTAACATCTGGGGAGGCAGAAGACACAGACCTCTCTCACTCTGACTCCCCCTCTGGAGCATTGCATATACCTGCACTTGTAAGAGCTGTAAAATCTATTCTTCAAATAAAAGAGGCAGAACCCACTCCTAAGACAAAAGAACCACTATTTAAGCGGTTTCCTCACTCTGATCATACGTGTGAAGCATGGAATATGCCAAGTAAGAGATTACAGCTGCCTAATGCTTGATTTCCTTTTACCCTCTTCCAGCTACAGATTGCACTAAATGGGAAGTTCCCCCTGCAGTGGATTCCCATATGACATGCCTAGTTAAGAACGCTACCTTACCTATCCATACTGCAACCTCCTTAAAGGAGACTACGGATAGAAGGATTGAAGCTTGCCTGAAATCTATATAAGCTATTACTCGTCCTGCCAGGGCTACGGTCTGTGTGGTAAAAGCCATTGAGAGTTGGACAGAGGCCCTAGAAGATACATTTCCCTCTGATGCTTCCAGGGACAGCTATTCTACATATCTCACATTAGAGATGCAGCCTCCTATTTAGGAGAGAAAGCTTTGGATACTGGTATCCTAGCTTCCAAGGCATCTGCTACTTCCGTGGTAGCCTGCCTTATTGTTTGGCTTCGCTCATGAAAGGCAGATTCGGACTCTAAAAAGGCTTTGGAGACTCTGGCTTATTCTGGGGAGATCCCGTTTGGCCCAGAATTGGACAAAATTGTGACTGCCTTGGCAGCTTCCAAGACAGCATTCTTGCCCTCTGCATCTACTTCGAAGCCTCGGATATCATCCTTTCGTCCCCAAGGAAAAGCTAAAAGGTCAGTCCTTTCCACAGGAGTCGGCATCCACTAAGGCCTCCATGCCCAGGACCAAACAGACCTGGGCTACTAGATGTCCACCTACCAAATCTGAGGACAAGCCTTCAGCCTGATGGGACGGGCCTCTCCCTGGGGGCACCTAGGGTGGGAGGCCAACTTCTTCAGTTTACCCAGTACTGGCATCAGACCACCTCAGACGCCTGAGTAAAAGAAGTGGTCTCCCACGGATATGCCCTCTCATTCCTGAGGCAGTCCCCCCACCCAGCAGTTTTTTTGCACAGGACCTCCGTCGGACCCAATCAAAGCCCTGCACCTCCAGAGGCCATTCAGTCCTTACTGCTCTCAGAAGTAATAATTCCGGTCCCCTCATCACAGCGAGGAAAGGGCTATTATTCTACCCTTTTCTTGGTTCAGAAGCTCAACAGGTCTCATCGGCCTATCCTCAACCTCAAGTCACTGAACACGTTTATCAGGATGCCCAGGATTCGTATGGAAACCCTACGCTCTATTGTCCTGGCTATGGAGCCTGGGGACTTTATGGCGCCTCTGGACATTCAGGACTCTTACCTACAGCGCCTTCTCATCAGCAGTATCTCCGGGTTGCTGTCCTACAGCAACATTACCAAATTTCTAGCACTGCCTTTTAAGCTTTCTACAGCTCCTTGGGTCTACAAAGATCATGGCAGTATCTTCGTCGTCAGGGGATCAGACTGCTTCCATACTTGGACGATCTCTTACTCTTAGCAAGCTCCCAAGAATTCTTCACCGCCATCTACAAGTAACCATTGCCTTTCTACAAACACACGGCTGGTTAAATCAACTGGAAAAAGTCTTCCCTGACCCCCTCTCAAAAGGATGGGTACATCTAGGAGCCCTTCTGGATTCTCAAGTTCAGAAAATCTTCCTGCCAGCAGACAAAATCTCCGCACTGCAGCAACGAGAGAGCAGGTTACTCCACAGTCGCCGAGTGTCAATTCACTCACCAATGCAGACCTTGGGGTCCATGGTATCCACTGTTGACATGGTGGAGTTCGCGCAGTTCCACTCCAGGCCCCTACAAACACCTAATCTTCTCCAGGTGGAATGGGCTGCCCCATCTGATCAGATCCCAGATGATGGTCCTCTCTCCGGCAGTTCGCCTCTCCCTTATCTGGCGGTTACAGACGTCCCACTTAAACAAGGGTCACTCCTTTTGGCTGCCGGATTGGGTGCTCCTCACCACGGATGCAAGCCTCAGCGGGTGGGTCACAGTGACTGACCAACACGCCTTCCAGGGCCTTTGGACTACCACCATGGGGGTCTTACCAATCAACGTCCTGGAGCTGCGAGCCATCTACAGAGCCCTCACTCTGGCTCAAGACATCCTTCAGGGCAGGCCAGTACAAGTACAGTCCGACAACGCCACGGTTGTGGCCTACATCAATTGCCAGGGAGGTACTCGCAGTCGGTCGGCAATGGCAGAAGTGGCACGCATTCTCACATGGGCCGAACATCATCTCCCGGCCATTTCCGTGGTGTTCATCCTGGGGATTCTCAATTGGGAAGTGGATTTCCCCAGCCGTCACGCCGTGCATGCTGGGGAGTGGTTTCTACACCCAGAAGTCTTTCAGCTCGTAGTGGACAAATGGAGTCTACCAGACATGGACCTCATGGCCTCAAGACACAACCACAAGTTTCCAGTGTACAGGTCCAGGACAAGGGACCCCGAATCGGCTTTCGTAGATGCCTTGTCAGTGTAGTGGACCTTCCATCTGGCGTACCTCTTCCCTCCAGTCTCCCTTCTTCGTCGGGTTCTTCGGAAATTCAAGAAAGACTGGGGCACTGTCCTGGTGGTAGATCTGGCTTGGCCCAGACGCCATTGGTACTCCGATCTTCAGTCTCTCTCCATAGACGCTCCTTTCCCACTTCCTCTACAACCAGACCTGTTGTCTCAGGGTTCCTATCTACATCCGGACCTGGCCCGTTTGTCTTTGACGGTATGGCTATTGAGACATTCCTTCTACAGTCCAAAGGTTTTTACTCGCTCTGTGGTCCAGACCATGCTCAGCGTGTAAGCCGGCCTCTATCTGGATCTTTCAACGGGTGTGGCCTTCATACTTCCACTGGTGTGCTATTAGAAGCTATGACCCTCTGTTTTTTTGGGTTTCTCGAATCCTTGCCTTTCTTCAGGATGGATTGGATCTCGGACGCCGTCTGGCCTCTCTGAAAGTGCATGTCTCTGCTCTGTCCATCTGGTTCCAGCGCAGAATTTCTCCACTGCCAGATGTTCGCACCTTCCTTCAGGGTGTCCTCCATATTCAACCTCCCTTTGTTCCTCCAGTGGCTCAGTGGGATTTGTCAGTGGTTCTCCACACACTTCAGGGGCCTACGTTTGAACCCCTGGAATCAGTAGAGGTCAAATGACTCACTGCAAAGACTATTTTTCGTCTGACTATCACATCTGCCCGTTGGGTGTCAGATTTGGGGACGCTCTCCTGTCGTTCTCCATTTCTGATCTTTCATCAGGACAGGGCTGTTCTTCGAACTCGTCCTGGCTTCCTTCCAAAGGTGGTCTCTCGTTTCCACCTTAATGAGAAAATTGTAGTTCCAGCCTTCCAATCGCCATACCTCTCGGTAGGTGAGGTCTCCTTGGATGTGGTCCGTGTTCTTAGTATCTACGTGGACCGTACTAGTTCCATCAGGAAAAGGGATTCCCTATTTGTCCTATATGGATTCCACAAGAAGGGCTGGCCAGCTAACGACCAGACTCTGGCCAGATGGCTTTGAATGACTATCTTACCGGCTTACATGCAGGCTGGCCTTCCTGTGCCGGACACCATATCTGCTCATACTACTCTAGTGTTCACTCTAGCTCCGGCGGCAGGCAGGGCGCCGGAGCTAGAGAGGGCAACCTTACGCGCGTGCCCAAAAAGGGGGCGTGGTCATGAAAAGGGGGCATGTCTATAAGAAGCGTCACCTTTTCGTCATACTTGGGGGCGTGCCCGGCGCTTATGGACATGCCGGGCAGCCCCCAAGCGCTGCAGAAAGGGAGAATAGATGCCGGGCGCATGCACGTCTGCCGAACAACTATGCAAGGCGGCCACGTGGTCTTCTGTCCACACCTTTCTTAGGTTCTATGCCTTTGATACATTTGCCTCTCAGGATGCTTCCTTTGGACACCGGATTCTCCTCTCAGCTCAGGACCGTCCCCGCCCTTGATTAACTGCTTTGGTACATCCCCCTTGTCTCCCCTGTGGAGCTCTATGGATCCTGAAGAAGAAAAGGAGAGTTATGGTAGACTTACCTTTGTTAACTCTGTTTCTTCAAAGTCCATAGGGTCCACAGGACGTCCGTCCTGACTTCTATGGGTTTCTTCTCTTGGTCACTGGTTTCCTTCTCTGCTGCGTGAGAGTGTGATTATTTAATGTACCAGTATTCCTTCTCTCCTATCTTGCTCCTGCCTTGGGTTGACAAAACTGAATTGCCTCAGGCTGTGTGCGGGGAATAGGGGGGAAGGACCAGAGCATACATGTAAAGCTTTAGCTGTTGATGCCCAGTCCCAACCACCTCCTACACCCCATTGTCTTCCCTGTGGACTTTGAAGAAAGAGTTAACAAAGGTAAGTTTACGATAACTCTACTTTTTCAAAGCCGCCGTGTCTATGGTAGTTTTGGCCGCTAGATTTAAGTTCAGTAATAATTATATGCAAACGTAACCAATGAGCTTCCAACTGTCATTTCATCAGTAGCAGTTCTGAAGCTGAGGCTACAGTGTAGCAGCCAAAAACTAAAGAGGGGTAACCACACAAACTGCATCCCAAAGCATTCTCCTGCTGTCCCAACATCGCAGGCCGGGAAGCCACCCGGGACAGCAGACAACAGGAGAGCAGCAACAATTCACCCGCCTCACAGACTCTGTTGTCAGCCGGCTTCCATTGGCTAGCTAACTATCTGCCCGTCCCCCAGTGATGCAGAGTCTTTGTCAATGGGGGGCGGGCAGTTAGATAGCTAATGGACACCAGCTGGCAATGGAGTCTAAAGGGCCTGTGATCCATTGCTGCTCTGCTGTTGTGTGTGCCGTACCTAATTGGTCCCCGGTGGCTTCCTGCTAATGCCCAGTCAGCTATGTTGGGGCAGCTGGGCAGCATTTGGGGGTGCAATTTGGGCGTCTCCCCTTCTTTTACTTTTGGGTTGCGCTGCAGCCCCAGCTTCCCCCATAGTCTTTCTATGCACTGTAATGTAGCTCTAGGTATGACACTGAAGAGCTCTTGGATTGTGGAATGTTACTCGGAATCCAGACTAAAAAGAAGGTAGTTGCCATACTGTTTCACAAATGGCTTGATTATTAACTGGTTGTTCTGCCGTTGATCTTGCTATTCAGTATATTTTGCTGCATGTTATTATATATGGGCAGCAATTCACTTTATTTAATGTCTATGCTCCGAACACCCTTAATTCTACATTGGCCCAGATCCTGTTAGCACTTGACATTCCTAATTTTATAATAGATGGGGATTTAATACTGTTCATATCCTATCTTGAATAAATTCATACTCTCATCCATGCAGACCAATTCTCAATGGAATAATATCCATTTTCTGACTACAATTTACTGGATACTTAGTGAATGCACAATCCTTAAGACAAAACATATACCTTCCACTCTAGGGTGCATTATACTATGTCTAGGACACATTACATGAGGCTATGGGACTACAATATCTGTGGGTCCTATAACAAAGACCTCATGAAATAATGGGTTTACGCTTACTTGGGCAAATAAATCTTTTACGTATATAGGGATCCAACCACACAAGAATATTCATGATTTGAACATGAGATAAGCAGTGAAATATACACGGATGATGTGTGCTGTGCTCTCATTTTTGGGTTGGGCAAAGTTGATAAAAATGGTTTTAGTTCCAAAAATATTATATCCTCTACAGATGCTGCCTAGAACAGAGATTAGTTGCTGTGTGCCAATATCAATGTACCACACAACCTCCACAATTCTCCTGTATAATACCCTGATCACCCCATTCTCCACATCTTGCCGTAAACAGAGATGACAAAACATGATATGTATATTAAAAGGCATCAAACGTTCTACTAAATAGATCCTTGAATTAATTGGAAACACTATGTTCCCGAAATGTAATGTCCATGTAACCTTTACCACCTAATCCTATATCACATTCAGCAGTAGAAAAACAAACGCTAGGAAAAAAGTTTTATCTTTGAAAATAAATATTTTTGTTTCCCTCAACTACTACTGTTATATGATTTTATGCAGCTGAATACAGTATCGCTCTTTTATCCATTACGTTACTTCCGGTCAGGTCACACTCTGTGGCAGTTGCTTTATTTTTATTTGTGTATTAATATAACGGATATTTTGAAACGGAAAAAAAAAAATCTTTAATAAAAATATAAATTACAGCATGTATTTGCCAAAAAATAGTCTGCATGTGCTGATAGATCAGGTCAGCAGTTGTCCATAATTAAAAAAGTGCTTTACTACAGTCTGTGTTACAGTTTGAAACCTGAGTGGACTGCAACAACACCGGAGGTCAGGTTGTGATAGTTGACCTTGAAAAATCCAGCATCTTCAATCATCTCTTTAAACTCCTCCTAGAGTTAAGGGAAAAAATAAAGTTTCATATAAAACTTTCAGGTTTTATCCTACTGTACAAAATTGTTTTGTTTATAATCATATTTGCATATATATAATATATTTAATAGCAGATTTTATAAATACAGGGGTATGAATGTTACCTGAGGAGGGAAGCGCCTGATGCTCTCCACTAGGTATTGGTACGATTTCCAGTCTCCAGCAATGACTTCCCCAAGCACTGGTATAACTTGGAAACTATATAGGTCATAAAGCCTGCCAAGAAGATGAGAAAGAACAAGTTGTGCTAATGTGGAGGCAAGATCCACGCATACTGTTGCAGCGGACTTGAGTTGTGAAAACTCTAATGTCCCAATTGGCTAAAGATTAACTGCATGTTTTTCAGGTCTCCTCACAGAATCACAAGTGAAACAATTAGCTCCACATGTGGCTCTTTTAAAATGTCAGCCAGTAATGACTACACCTTAGCACAGTGTTGGCCAACCTTGACACTCCAACTGTTGTGGAACTATATATCCCAGCATGCCCTGCCACAGTTTTAGCATGCCCTAATAGCAAAACTGTAGCAGTGCATGCTGGGTTATGTAGTTCCATAACAGCTGGAGTGTCAAGGTTAGCCAACACTGCCATAGCACCATCTAGGAAAAATGGAAATCATGCACTGTTAGTGCTCACTGAGGAATGAGTTTGTGAAACGGATTGGTTACAATTTGGCTGGTTATAACTCCACTTAAGTCGCTTACACTGGGACACCTGGAATCAGGGCTGCTATTTTTCTGGAAAAATAGGTTCAGGAACTGTGGGTGGAGCCATAGAGAGAAAGAGAAAAACCACACACACTCACAATGGTGAGTGCTGAGTTTTCTATGTATGTATGTATGTACACACACGCTCTCTCTCTCTCTCTCTCTCTCTCTCAAAAGGGGCTTTAAAAATAAACTGATCTTATATAAAATATTACGTCATAGTTAATGAGAAGTTCAGCATCTGGAGGTCCTGATTCAAACCCGCCCGCTAGATTCGTTCGCACACAGCCGTCAGCTGCCAAAATATGCAATGCAAGGCATTAGCACGCCCACTATGTCTTGGCGTGCGATTGCGGTGTGTATTTAGACGCCCACTAGCTTGTCTCAAGACGCCCACTTTCCCTCAGTGATACATGTCATCTCCAGGAAGTGTATGCAACAATCGGTAACATCGGAGCCATACGCAGCACTTGTGGCTGACCATACCCTACCGCAAGCACAGCGAGTGCTTCAGTGTGTAATTCAGCCATGTGACGTGTATTATGACGCTGTGTCTTAATTATGCTCTCCTCTGAAACGGCGTTAAGAAGCTCAGACACGCCTGCTTCGCACCACCACTCCCCCGTTTCCTTCGACCAACCCGTTACCACCCACAAACAGCTCGTCCTATCACTCAATCTAGCGAGGCGTCTATGGACTGGTTCTCGCACGCGCATTGCGTCTTATATGGAAGCACGAATTGCAAACATCGGCAGGCTACGTGCGAACGCAGCCTAGCGAACAGGTCTGAATCAGGCTCAGAGTTCCTGTTGAAAAATAGCATTGCCTGGAACTAACCAATTTCTTAAAAGACCGGGTTTTGCGAATGAACACAAAAACAAATAACCAGGTTACAGACTACCACTGCAAAAATTGTTTCACTTACTATCTTTCCTCCATAACCGATACTTTAGTGGAGAAATATATCTATATATTTTTTTAACTCACCATTAAAACTCCACTACAAGTATGACATTTCTATATGACTTAGTATGCTTTAGTTTACTAGAAATGGACTACTTATCTGATTAATGATCTGCTGTCCCACCAGAGTAACTTTTAAAATGTGTTTCTACAATATTAGGCCACAACCTGGATATACAGATCTTTATTAAAAGAATTCTTGGTACGGAGTAAGTTAGTGCACCACTATGTCCTAAATAGGAAAGTTTTTGTCATTCTTCTGCCTATTTAAATTCATAGAACAGCTAAACTGCAGTTTTAGGTCTTTTATTTAATAGTGCTACCTTAGGATAATTGGGGCAGGATTATTGGTCTCAGGGAGGTGGGTTGGACTAATGGGTGTCCAGCTCCTGTGTCCTCAGCTCAAACCCCATGGAGGCAGTGTCCCGCTGATGGACTCAGAGAAACAGATTTAACGGCGAGTAGCAAAATTCTTATTTTTCTCCCAGATATAAAATTTTTAATGTTGTCCGTGTCTGACTGCTCGTTCCCTATAGATTATAAGCACTCATGAGCAGGGCTCTCTTCCCTTGTGTACACTTCCTTTCCTTACACACCTCATCATCTCCTTCTCTTTGGTAGTAGGCGCCATCAAATGGGGGCAGGTCAAGCCAACGCTGGTTTTCTTGATATAGTGACTATATTTGCATAGATATGTAGTTTTTGATTGCTTTGTTTGTCTGGTTATGTTTACACTGGTCTTTTGTATGCACTTTGTATGGTGCTGTTGACCACTTGCGGTGCATTATAAATGAAGGCTGATAATATAAAACATGATGCAATGCAGTCCACATGTAATGTGTCATATGCATATTACCCTTAGAATAAATTCAAGAAAACCCCTTTTGAAATGTGCTTAACATTATGGGAGTATATATATTACACACACACACGGGATGAAGTCATGAGACCGGCAGCCGCAAGGCCGCCGGTCACAATCCCGACCCTGGAACACCAACCCGAACGAGGGTAAGTCCTCAGCGTTAGCCATGGGGGAGAGTGTTGGGGAGTCTAGCAGGGTTAGGTTGGGGGGGGGGGGGGGGAGATTAGGGTTAGTCACCCCTAGGGTGGACGGTTAGGGACCCCCAGGGAGAGGTTAGGGCTAGGCACCACTAAGGGAGGGTTGGGGTACTTACCTGCCCCAGTCGGGATCTTGATCCTGTCGGGCATCCGCTGTTGGGATTTGAATATTTCAATCCTGTTCCGTGTATACACACACACACAAAATTTAATATGGATATGAGAGTTCATTAAAACTTTATCATTACATATGCACACATTTTATATATGCACAATGGCCCTGATTCAGAGCCGGACGCTCTGACCAGAGCGCTCGCTCTGAATCAGGGCCCTCCTCCATTAAAATGGAGCGTCCTCCTGGACGCTCGTATAGCTGTGGGTCACCACCCACAGCATATACGAGCGTGTAAAAAGATGGTCGCGATGGTCTTGACCATCGCGACCATCGGACTTGCGAGGGAAACCCTGCGGTCGGGTTTCCCAGCCGCAAGCCCAGGAGTGATTTTGGCTCTATCAGAGCCAAAATCACTCCCACTGACATCACTAGTGATGTCAGTGGGGCCGGCTTCAGACGGTAGGCGTTCCCATGGGAAAGCCTCCGTCTGGCAGGCACGCCCACCAAAGGGGGCGTGCTGTCAATCAACATCGACAGCACGCCCCCTTTGGTGCGAGACCCCGAGCGATGGAAAGCCCGTCGCTCGCCGGGTCTCGCGCATGCGCACGACGGAGCTCCCTCCGTCGTGCGCATGCGTAGTGGGGAACATCGACCCACTTGCGAGCGTACTGCCTCTCGTGAGTGGGTCTGAATGACCCCCAATATTCCTACAGGTACACTTTTTTATATAATATTTAATTTTCCTTACTATTAGTATAGGATATTTTTTTTATAGATTTATCCATCTTTTAATTAATCAGACACAGCAACAAACCAGCCTTGGCCCTGATGCTCCGCAACTATTGCTGAACCTAAATAACTTATTTTTTAACATGTAGACTCTTTTTATGGTAAAGGTTTTTCATATACTCCCTAAATTGTATTTATTTATAAAAAGTGAAAACAGACGCATGTACATTTATTGAAACTCTTTACTCAAATTTTGTGTACTGTATATGTTTTTTTATTTACTAATAAATAAAAGGTGCTTTGAGTTATAGTTTAACAGATTGAAGGGCTCTTCAGTCATTTGACATGCCCCTTGACAACCTAGACGAGGACCATCCAAGTTACTAATGTGCTGCTGGATTTATCAGTCTTAAAATAAAACGATGTCACTGCACTACAATTACTACATGTTTGTGATCAGAAAGCTCTGTTTTATTCTCACCAGGTGTCATGCCTTCAGCCAATTTCAAATCAAATATCGTTATATAAGTAAGTTGCTTCCACAAACACCCAGACTATTATTATTATTATCATTACCAGTTATTTATATAGCGCACACATATTCCGCAGCGCTTTTACAGAGAATATTCGGCCATTCACATCAGTCCCTGCCCCAGTGGAGCTTACAATCTATGGTTCCAACACCCTGATTCAACTTCAGGACTAGTATTTAATTTGACTCTCTATGTATTATTATATTTGCAACACACAGCAAAGCCTAGATTGGCTCTCATTCTGACCTGGTTCTTTGTTTCAAGAAAGAGGCCGATGATTATAATTAACGTAGTACCTGGATACAAGTGGGTTGTTGACTTGACTGAATTCCAGGCATAAGAATCTTCCTCCTGGCTTTAACACACGATACGCTTCTTCAAGAGCCTTTAGAGAAAAAGTGGCAGAACATATAAAGTGTACCACACACAAACCGAAAAGGTTACTGCAATAAATATATTTGAACTAATAATTCTATATTGTTTTGATCAATGCCTGTGGAGTTCTTTTAAAGATCAATATATATTCTATACATATAAAAATACAGCAATGGGCCCTGGAGCTCATTCAGACCTGATCGCAAGTTGCGGCTGCTTGCTGGCAAAAAGGGGCCGGATATTTAAATGAAGTGCTCGCACTGCGTCGCGTAAGGACGCCCACTATGTTTTAGCGAGCTACGGCAAAGTGCGCTCGCAAGTGTATAAAGACGCCCCCTTGTCACTCGCAATCCGGGAAATGTAGGATTAATCGGGACCATCGAGAGCCACTTGGAGCTGCTCGCAGCCCTTGAGGTTGCCTTAACCCTCCGCAAGCACAGCGTTCAGTGCGGGCTGAAATACATGCAGGTGTCGTGTACAATGACGCTACTTTGCTAATTATGCACGCCCTTTAAACGGCATTTTAGCGGCCTGACATGCCTGCATCCGCAACAGCACTCCCCTGTTTACAAGCACCTTCCCCAGTTACCGCCCACAAATGGCATTATCTGTCACTCAAAGTAGAGACCTGATAGTGGCTTACGAGCAACCAAAAACAGATCGCAAAGACTGGCTTGCGCACGTGCACTGCGAATTATACGCATGCGCAGACGGGCGAAAATCGCTCAGAGCGAGCGCAACTTAGCGACCGGGTCTGAATCAGGTCCCCTGTCCATTGACCTCTCTCTAAATAATTTGTATATTCATCTTATATCCCAGCAAGTGCTTTATTGTGTGTTGGGAGCCATTGTCAGTCATTTTTCTGGGCATCTTGTACATTACCTGAATCGTTGAGAAACTGAATAGAAATGTAGGAGCCCCACTACAACTGCACACAGTGGGTCACGTGACTGGTAACAAAAGCTACCGGTGTAAGGGGAGCGTGGCGTTTTCACATATCAGGACAGAATTAACAAGCAGCAAAAATGTTATGAATTTAATCTGGTGCCAAATGACAAAACCTGTCAACATATACAAAAGAGAACAAGAAGTCAGTTCACTAAGGGTGCACTCATGTCCCTTAATAACAAACAAACAAAATGTGTGTATTTATTTATAACCAAATTTTAATAGATATATTTAAAATAGATGTCAAAACCAGTAATTCTCAATTAGTATTGCTAAATTGCCAAATGCATTATGCATTGGGTAATATAGCAATACTAAATGAAAAATTACTGGTTTTGACATCTACTTTTAAATATATCTATTAAAATTTGGTTATAAATAAATAATTAAATACACAAAAAAAGTTTTGTTGTTATTAAGGGACATGAGTATACACTTTGTGAACTGACTTCTTGTTCTCTTTATCTGTATATGCTTATTTAAGTCAGTAGGTAGCACCACCAATTAACATTAAGGGGCATATTCAATTAGCCGTGAAAAGACCTGGACTTTTTCACATGCTGGACTTTTCGCCGACATCGCTGGTTTTGCAAGCGAAAAAGTATTGCGCTCATCCCCGCTTAACCCCGTATTTAATTCCAAATCACCGAAAACGAAACCCGGCAAATTAGAAACCAGCGAAAAGTCCTGTCAGATTTGGGGAAATCAGCCTGACACCCCCCAAAAGATGCACTGACATTGGGGATCACTCTAGATACCCCCAAATAGGCCTGCTGAAGGTATTTGGGGTACTTAAATGCTCTCAATAGCTGCTAATTAGCGTCTTTACATAAGTGGTGAAGAACAGCATTTAGCAGGTTTTTTTTGCTGAAAATAACTAGTCCCAGCAAATTTGGGGTACATGAAAATGGGCGCTAGCATATTTTAATGTTGCTAAATTGAAGTTTTAAAAAACAACTTTAGAAATCCACCTGCCGCAACCACCTGCAATCTTAAAAACACCTGGGGCATACTTGAGGACCCCCCTGGAGTCTATTTCGCTAGTTTTTAGTTTGTCCCCCAACTTTGGTATTTTTCGCCCCCAAAATGAAACTACTTTTTTGGGGTGTTCTCAAGTTTTGTTTTTTTTTTAAACTTATTTTGACACAGTTTACCTTTGGGGGGCTGTCCCAAGAGTGCAGGGTGGTTCCTGTAAGTTTGCACCCCAAAACCCCAATTCTGCACTTTTTTCCGCCGAGTTTCTTAGGTGTATCTTTTTCGCTTATTCCAATGCATTGACTTTCCGCACTGGCGAAAAGTCTTTGGAATTGAATACAGGGATAAGTTTATGCCTGGCAAAATTACGTCACCAGCGAAAACGGCTTATCGTTGCTAATTGAATATGGCCCTAAGATTTACAGTTTCCTCTCCCTTTTGTTTAGGATTGGAAGATCCCTGTGGTTTATATTTAGTCAAGAATTGATTTTGGTGCGGGATATCCCCTTGGTATATTTAAACCTGTCAACATGCGGCCCTCCAGCTGCTGTGTACTTACACATCCCAGCATGCCCTGCCACAGTTTCAGCATCCCAATTAGCAAAACTCTAGCAGGGCATGCTGAGATGTGTAGTTCCAGATTGTCAGCTAAATGAATACATGGAAAAGATGTGTGTAATAAAAGTAAGTAAATCCAATGATTCGGTAGCTTGTAGAATCACCTTCAGCAAGATTAAATTGAAGTAATCGGTTTCAGATTCTAGGAGACCACCATGATCATTTGGCCCATTGCTCCTTACAACATATTATTCTTTAATGTGTGAAGGAATTTATTTATACACAGCTCTCTTAGAGAAGTTGTCAATTACTGGCAAAAGATGCGAGGTGCCAATGTTCTGACCATTTCTCCGGCACCTTGCGACCACCAACATCGTAGGAAAATCCACAATGTTACTGTACCCTAATTATAGGTGAGGTGTGCAGCCATACATCACCAATAGATGAATACTCCCAATCAGGATTTACCACAGTATTATGATTACCCTTTATTTATATGGTGTTCCGCAGCGCCTTACAAAGTACATAAACAAAAAATTTGACAAGTGACTTACAGTACAATATAGGACAAGGACATGGATAATATACATTGCTACATTAGGTGACCATACCACCTAGATATGCAACAGAGCATAAGCAACCAAGTGTTTGGTGCCCTGGTGGGGTATAAGAAGTAGATGAAAGTCAAGTAAGGAGACGCACAAGAGGGTAAACGCCCTGCTTGTAAGAGCTTACATTCTGAAGGGGAGAGGCAGACAAACAGGTGTGACACAGATGGGGTAAACAGGGAGGAAGGAGAAGGTTGCAGCAAGTTAGGATGGGAGTTGGAAGGCTTTGATGAAGTAGTGGGTCTTGAGAGCCCGTTTGAAGGATTGTAAAGAGGTGGAGAGTCTGATACGGAGAGGGAGAGAGTTCCAAAGGTCGGGAGCAGCACGGGCAAAATCTTGGATACAGGAGTGGGAGGAAGTAATCTGTTGGCATGAGGAGGCAGCGTGCATTAGTTGAGCGAAGGGGGCAGACAGGAGAGTGGAGGGAGATAAGGTCAGAGATGTAAATGGGAGAGGAATGGGTGAGGGCTTTGTAAGCGAGTGTGGGAACCTTGAATTGGGTTCTAAAAGGAAAGGGGAGCCAGTGGAGGGCTTGTAGGAGAGGGGAGGCAGATGTAGAGCATTTGGAGGGGAAGATGAGTCGAGCAGCAGCATTGAAGACAGACTGGAGAGGAGAGAGATGGGAGTTGGGAAGGCCAGATAGGACCAGTGAGTGTATGAGGGTTTTGGTGGCATCCTGGGTGAGAAAGGGTCTAATCTTGGAAATATTTTTGAGATGGAAATGACAGGACTGTGAGAGGCTCTGGATATGTGGTTTGTAGGAGAGGGAGGAGTCCAGGATAACTCCAAGAAAGCGCACTTTGGGGCTAGAAGAGATAGTTGTGCCATCAATTGTTAAAGAAATAGTGGGAAGTGAGGTTATGTTGGAAGATGGGAAAATGATCAGCTCAGTCTTAGACATATTACGTTTAAGAAATCGCTGGGATATCCAGGAAGAAATAGCAGAGAGACAGTTGGAGATACGAGTGAGGAGAGAGAGGGAGAGGTCAGGAGAGGAAAGGTAGATCTGAGTATCATCAGCATAGAGATGATAATAGAGGTCAAAAGAGCTGATGAGTTCACCTAGAGAGGACGTATAGAGGGAGAATAGTAGAGGTCCAAGAACGGAACCTTGGGGAACACCTACTGTAAGAGGCTGTGGTGGGGAAGAGGAGTCATGAGAAGAGACAGAGAAGGACCAGTCAGAGGTAGGAGGACAGCTAAGAGAGAGCAGTGTCACGTAGACCAAGGGAGTGAAGGATTTGCAGCAGGAGAGGGTGGTTAACAGTATTGAAGGCAGCAGAGAGGTCAAGGAGAATAAGCAGATAGTAGTGGCCCTTGGATTTGGCAGCAAGGAGGTCATTGCTGACTTTTGTGAGGGCAGTTTCAGTGGAGTGGAGAGAACGGAAGCCAGACTGAAAAGGATCAAGGAGGGAGTGGGAGGAAAGAAAGGTGGTAAGGCGGTTGTAGACAATATGCTCAAAGAGCTTGGAGGCAAAAGGGAGTAGAGAGATGGGACGGTAGTTGAAGAGAGTGTTAGGATCAAGGGTAGGTTTTTTAAGAATGGGGGAGACTATCGCATGTTTGAATGCAGAAGGGACAGTGCCAGATAGTGAGAAATTGAGGAGGTGGGCAAGATGGGAACAGGCCCAAGGAGAGAGGTAGCGGAGGAGATGTGAAGGGATAGGGCCAAGGGGGGAGGTGGACCGGATGAGAGCCATGACTTCCTCTCCAGATACGGGTGAGAAGGATGTCAGAGTCTGAGAAACAGCATTGATAGCCTCAATGTTACGCTTAGTGATGGTGGCCTTAGGAGATAGAGGAGAGAGAGATAGGTTAAAAGAGCGAAGGTGATGGACAGAGAGGGGGAATGAGGAGTTAAAATAATCAGAAATATTACAACTGTGAGTGAAGACTAAATCAAGTTAGTGCCCACTCACATGTGAGGGTGAGGAGGTCCATTGGGAGAGACCAAATTAAAGGTGTGAGGGTAAGGAGTTTGGAGGCAGAGGATTCTGTGGGGATATCATTTGGAATATTGAAGTCACCAAGGATAATGGAGGGGAGGTTAGAGGAGATAAAGTGAAGGAGCCAGGAAGCAAAGTTGTCAAGGAACTTAAGAGGGAGGGCCAGGGGGACGGTAAATGACAGCTACTCGCAGGTGTACTGGTTGGAAGAGGCATATAGCATGAATCTCAAATGTAGATAATGTAAGGGATGGTTCAGAGGGTAGGAGTAACCTGGGGATAGAAGGACCCCCACACCACCACCATAGCGAGGGATATGAGAGAAGGTGAGGGCCCCAGAAGAGAGAGCTGCAGGGGAAGTAGTGTCAGAGGGTGAAATCCAGGTTTCAGTAATGGCTAGGAGATGCAAGTTTTTGGAAATTAAAAGGTCATGGGAACCAGTTTATTACAGACTGATCTGGCATTCCAGGGGGCACAAGATAGAGGGACAGTTTTATGGGAGAGATGTGAATGAGATTATCAGGGTTGCTGTGACGAGAAGGTTGAGATTTATTTGGGTGACCAAGATGAATGTAGTGGAGAGATTGTGCTGGCACCAGTGTTGGGAAGGGAACCTGAAGGTGGTGGGCAGGGAGGGAGTTTAATGAGATGTGGGTGGAGGTGGGGTGGCATGGCGTGGAGAGGAGGCTTGGAGGAAGGATTAGCGGTGGGGTAGTAGGACTCAGGTGGGGTAGAAGAGAACAAATGTGGAGTAATGGGAGAGGAGAGGGAAGAAGGCAGACAGAGGAGGGGAGATAAAGGAAGGAGGAGGTGGAGGAGATAAGGGGGAAATGATAAAGGTGAAAGAAGGGGGCAAAGCAGAGGATCAGGTAGACACTGAGTGGAGGAGGAATTAGATGAAAACATGGACATGGTGTGGCTGGGTTGAGTTTGGGGAGAAAATCTAATTGTAGAAATAAAGTATGATTGTGAGAGAAAGTGCAGGAGATTTGCAGAGAAGCAAGTGAAAGTACAGTGGAAGAAGGTGTATCTGTGCAATGATAAAAGGTTATAATTGAGTGAAGGAAATATGGAGATTTAGTGGGGAAGAAATGGAATATTAAAGTAAAGTAAACTGTATTAGAAGACAGATGACAGGCTTAGCAAATAATTAAGGTAGAAAGAAATTATTTCTAAAGAGCTAAACTGAAATTGGCACAGATACAGTACATTATGCTTAGAAATATTTGTGAAATCAGAGAGCCAGCACAAATATTAGCAAGTAAAAAGTGTTAAGTTCTTATAGTGAGCAAAGAGTCCAGTGATTAATGTCCAGGTTAGGCAGACAGCAGTTGCTTGTAGAGAAGAGATTGTAAATTTACATATCTTGTTTGTACTTTGTCCAAATGTTCTGGTTTTTGGATGAGTTGAGGTTAGAGTGGTCTCCTTCTGTTTAACGCCAAAATTTGGTTAAAGTGCACTTGTAAAATTATGCACTTATTAATATTATGCACCAGCTGCCATGGCCTGCAGCCTTCCAATGAAACTTAAATAGTGAATGCTGGCATGTGTATGCAGTGATCACAATCAACCCTCAATACCCTCCCACTAAAATGGCTAGTAATAAAATTCTTAACACAAACAAACAAGGAATACCACAAAGCTAAGAGGAACTTGGTCTAGTTATCAATACACTGTGCCGATAGTTTAGAATGAGACATTCTGCAGCAATGACAGAATTTAGATTGATATACCTAGTAATCAGTAGATTATTGCAAACATCAGAATAAACTGGCATCAGAGTTGGTTTTAGATATACCTGCAGATGGAGGAGATGGGGGTTTAATTTGGCTGTTCCAAAACCTTGGGCAAAATGTACTAAAGGTTGACAAATTTTTGGTCAATTTTCTGTAGAATCAGATATTTACTGAAGTCAAAATCGGCCTCAAAATAGACTTCCAAACAAGTTAGAACAAACATCGATACTTTTACATTGACTACTATAGAAACCGGAGATTAACTATAGGTCGGTTTGAAAATAGACCTCAAAATAGACTTTTAACTGACTGATGTGTTTTATTTATTTATTTTATTTATTAACAGTTTATTATATAGCGCAGCATATTCCGTTGCGCTTACAATTGGGCCCTGCTTGCAAGCTTACAATCTATATGTTTGACTTCTAAATCAGCTCTTCTAGGTCAAACTTCATTATGATGCCTAAAAAAAGGGACACAGCCACGTGTTGCACTGTGGCTGTAGGAAAAATGGAAATAGAAGCCTATTATCCGCACTGCACTTTCCTGCAGTATGCACATCACCACCTGACTGAGCGGACCCAGACCCCTGAATAAGAAGAAAAACAGCTTATTGAAGTACCACAGAGCCTACACAGGCATAGGTTCTTATGTACGAGGTTAAATCTCAATGCATGGTCTACTGTCGAGGTCATATAGATGTTCCGCCTCAATCGCTCCAACATAATGATGCTATATGACCTCGTCAAGGCTCTACTTAAACTAGAGACTGCACGGTCCCTGCATCTGGCTAGCAGGGTGCCTGGAACGACACCCTGAAGCCAAAATGTTGAATGATTCAGATTCGGACTAGATTCAGATGTCCTCACATTTTACTCTAGTATATTCTGGTATAAAGACCACCACAGTGCTTGATAGTTATGTGATTTTTGTGGTCATACAGTTATCACATTTCACCAAAAACGGACGTTGTGCATTAAGATCAAACAACTCTAGGGGTAAATTTACTAAAGTGCGGGTTTTTAGAAGTGGAGATGTTGCGCATAGCAACCAATCAGATTCTAGCTATTATCTTCTAGAAGGTGATAAATGTTATGTAGAATCTGATTGGTTGCTATGGGCGACATCTCCACTTCTAAAAACCCTCACTTTAGTAAATACACACCTAATGTCCAAACGACAATGTTACTAAAGTCTTGTGTTTTGTTCAGAATCCATTTGCACACCAAAGTTGTGCTGCTGTGTATTTTTTAAGAGAATGTTTTTTTCCCAGCCACCCTTCTATGGAAGGGATTCTTATTCAGGAGTCTAAAATGAGAAAAGACTGAACTTTAATATACAGAGGCCTGTAGAACCCTGGGTGAAGCTTTCAGGGCTCAGTACATCCTACAGTATAATCTTTTGGTGAATTTAAGGAGAAGCCCAGTCCTGACATCTGTCTTCAATCTCTTCCATTTGTAAATAACTTTACTTATTCTAGGCTGAGGAACAACAACACTTGTTTTTCTGAGATTTATACAGAGGTCTTTTATCCTTGCTGTTCGTATGAAGAGGAACCTGAAAATTCCAAACTAACCGCAGGCTTACAGAGAGAACATATAATTCAAAGACAGAAGCCCATAGAAGGTTCATGCCAATATACATTAAACAGTAGGGATGCATGTAACAGTAATGTAATGGCAGATAATCACGTGAGGAAATGTGCTAATAGCCACCCCTATTGGAGGTAGTCAGGACATGATCAAAACTGGCAATTGGTTGGAAACAACAAGTGTTTGTGCACACATATATGTATATACTGTCGAAACCGTATAAATTGGTTGCGATCGCTTAATTGCGCACGAATCGCAACACGACATCCATTGGACGATTTGATCGTCCACGGCCATTTTATGTGAACACACGCTCCCGCCGCATTCGCGCACGCACTTGCGCACGCGCAATTGCACCTTGCTCGCTATACATGCACACGCATCCCATGCCCCCGCAACTCGCCATATTGTGAATGGCGAGCCATGCTTCTGTGCTCACAACGGTTAAGCGCCATTTTACATTACATAAACACATAACAAAGTTAGTACAGCAATACTGTTTAAATACTGTTTTGCGTTTCAATCGCATAGCCAGCTTTTAAGTATTATTGTCGGAAACCTTACCCCGACGGACAGCAGCCTTTCCTTACAATAAACTTATATCCCATTTAACCCTAAACTGACTGAGATACGCACAATGCTATGTGTTTTAAAGGTATACAGTGAATGTTACATGTTAAATAGCAGTTATATGAAATCTGGGATTAGGAATAAGATAAATGGGTCATGAGTAGTATCTACCGATTTCCCTCTGTCTCAACAGGAATATGAAACCAACAGAATGAATATGGAAGGGATCACTATCGAGTTATGAAGACCTGCCAAGAATTATACTCTATACTGTAAAAATCACTGTACACATCCCCTGTAGAGTTGCATGCCAAATGTTAGGACAAAGGGTTTTCTAACACAGTTCAACCTCCAGTGACGTCAACCATCTACTAACCAATGAATAGCAACAACCATTGTGACTCAGTAATAAAGGACCAATAGGGAACCCCTTTGAGTATTCAGCTTATGTTCAAAGTTAATTGTACACCTATAAATTCCTATGCAGTCTGGATCCCAAGCCCTTTTCTTTGCTTCCTTTTTCCCTGCCTGACCCTAAAGAAACACACAGCAATCCTGATGGACAGCTGTTAGTCTAGGATCCAGACCGCATGGCAAAATATTGGTAATTGTATCTTTGTCTTTATCCTGTATATAGCTGCATTGTATAGATTAAGGATGATTATACCCTTTTTACAATATAGTACCTTTGTGTGTGTTGGAACCGCAAACTGTTTCTGTGTGACAAAGTTATTTTATATTGAAATGGGAGGTATGGGCAATCTGGTCTGTGCAATCAAATCTCTCTAATATCGATGCTGTTCAAACGGTATCAATAAATGGGGGCTCACCGAGTTGGATATCACCCATCACTGTGTTTTTGAACTGCTCCCCTCGTCTTGGAACAAAGACTGGAAAGGCGCCCGCAGACTTTTTTCCTGCGTTCCTATTTTTGTTCAGAGACGGAGACTCGCAGTTTGCGAATTCAGAGAGGGCTGATTAGAATCTGAGATAGTGGAGAGAGATTTGTGCTTGCCCACGTTGTTGTAGAACGGCCGCGCATTGCATGCGCAACCGATCGCACAATAACGCCACAAAGGTTTTAGTGTACAACACGTGCAAACAGTCGCAGCATAGTGTGTGCGACCGGATGTACGGCCACTTCCTGCCATGTGTAGTGATTACATCTAATTGTTTGTAACCGAGCGCACAATAGCAAGTGAAGCATGTGACTAGCATTTCTGTTAGAATTCAAATAAATCATCAAGACTGAAATACGTCATATTGATAGGGCTGTAATCTCCAAAAGGCTATTAAATCAAAAGAAAGGTATTTTTTTTATTTTTGTTATTTGGCCACAATATAGAAGTGTGTAAGGTGTATGATTGAGATTGTGAAATAGGTTGTGCCTTTGTGGTCCCTATTTTAGGTAATAAATATAGGGTATACATAACAGGTATACTGGCAGAGGGGATCCTCCTGGTTTCCTATCGTTAAAGAGAGTTAACGATAAAATATAGCTTCCAGTGTAGTTGTAATATTCATCGGTCAGTTAGGGCCTTTGAGTGTTGCGACCGGACCATACGAGTGTGGCATCTCTGACTGAGGCTGGTTGCGGGGACAAAAGGACAATAGGTGGTTACTGTGGTTTTATCTATAGCTAGATAACTCCTGTGTTCCCTATTATAGGTGGTTACTGTGCTTGCCTTAGTAGGTATTGCTGTGTTCCCTATTTTTAGATATTAGCTAACTGTAGAATAGGTGCGTGGAGGCAGCCTATCGGTTAATTCTTCCACCGGTCTCATCATTGTTGTTGTTTTTTTTCGCAAAATGGGCGCAAAACAGTCAACAGGGATGGTAGACGATGCGCTGTGTATGCAAGGTCCGACCGGGTCGGCTCTTCATATAATGTACACTAAATATGGTGCGTACGCAACGACGCACTGTACTGTGTGGGTTAAGATGACGAGTAAGAGTGAGAAACCTTTCCCAAAGATTGGAAGCTTTAATATGGAGATTTTAAATAACCTTAGGGATCACATATGTAGAGTGAAATCCCTAAAGAAAAGAGTGGAGTATGATGATTCTTTGAAACTTTGGCTGAATGAGTCGCACATGGGTTAATGGCGTGCATGGGGCACCCCGTGGAGCCACGTGCATGCCTAGGGGTGATGCGCACGCAACGCTACACAGCGTAGCGTACGCATCACAGGGAAATGGAAACTTGCGGCACGGTAGCGTTGCCAAAGGTATTGCGAATCGCGCTTGCGCATCCCCGCCACCTTATGTGGTGGGCGGTGATGATACATTACCACATACCAAAGACTATAAAAATTTTGTAACTGAACCAAGTAAGTTGTAAAATGTCTATGATGCAGAAAGTGATCCTGTAGCGATGTCTGCTGTATCCCATGCTGTGCAGTTATTAAATGTCCCTTACCAGCAAGTACAAGTAGCTGCCCCTATGGCATCAAGAGGGGGGGAGGGATCCTTAGCTCATAGGGGGGAGGCCCTAGTAGAACCCATGGTGTGGGAGGCTCCTTTAATAAGGGTGCAGGAAGTATTAGAACCAACTGCTTCAATAGCGGAGGTTACTAATACCGTTCGCTGCAGTAATAGGCTTAAAAGGTATAGAGGTGGGAGGCATCCACCCTGTAAGGACAATTATTGTCCCTAATGGGAACGCAGATGCGAATGGTGTCGTACCCACAAGGGAAGTAGCAATGCACTGTCCTTGGACACGGGCGGAACTACATTCCATTATGTCTGAATTTCCTGACCCCAAGAAACATCTGGCAAAATGTCAGCGTTTCATAAAGGATCTAGGCAATGCCCATGAGCCAACCAACAAGGATTGGCGAGTGGTGTTAAGAGCATGTCTCCCAGAAGGTACAGATGTGAAAAAGTTTATCACAGCATGTACTCTGGATGCAGACATCCCCTTAACTGATCAAGGTAATCAGGATTGCATTGCCCGTATAGTTGCCCAACTAGCCATATTTTTCCCGTTAGTTGTTAATTGGAGTAAAATCTTCTCCATTAAACAAAAGGAATGTGAACCTGCAGAAGATTACTTTAATCGTGGGCTGCAGACGATCACTCAGTACACTGGGATCGAAAACATTAAGGATAGCACGCACTACCGGGGAATGGTCATCACTGTTCTAATGGACGGTCTAAAAGACAGTTTGAAAGACAGAGTTCAGACCTCACACCCTGGTTGGAGAGGGATAACAGTTGACGCGCTCAGGGAAACTGCAATAGACCATGACAAGAATATCACAAGGAAACATGAAGCTCAGATCGAGGAAATTGATGGCTGTTAGCATTCGAGCTCTAGAAGATATGCACTTACAGCCAACAAACACATATCCACCTGCGCAGTTACAAGTCTTAAACACCTACCATCCTGCGCAGGCCCAACCCATACAATTCCCTCACACATACCACACCAGACCACAACACACTCTTCACACACACCCAAAACCATCATACCCACACTCAAAATCCCCTCCTCCCGGACTTCAACAAAATTTCCCCAACAGATCAGCTAAGAAATGTTTTAACTGTAACCAAGTAGGACACTTTAGGAAGGATTGTAGAGTCATAATTCAGGAACCCCACATGCAGCAACGTATTGATGCATCTCGTAACCATAAGAACTACCAGATAAATCCTGCCCACATAGTTGCTGCAAATGCCTTGCTGGGGGAAGATAGCCAACTATAGGGGTTAGGTCATACCTGTAGTCTGCAGGCAGTCAGGATAACGGGAGGTACTAGGGAAGAGCCGGTAATAAAGGTTAATGTAGCTGGTACTGAACGTTCCTTCCTAGTAGACACAGGGGCGACCAGGTCTGTTTTAAAATCTCTTGAAAATCTACAGATAACAAACCAGACAGTACCAGCAATAGGTGTAACAGGTAGCGTACAGCATTACCCTTTAACCAAACCCATGGAGGTTACCATTGGGCCTTTGCATGCCAGGCATTCTTTCCTCCTGGCAGCAACAGCCCCTACTAATCTCTTGGGAAGAGATTTATTGTGCAAAATGGGATGTATGATCTATTGTACCCCCGACGGGATATTTATGGAAGTCCCAGGAAGGTTTGCACACGAGGTAAGGGATGTGCTAGACACTCCCCAAAGGTTAATGCTGCACACCATAACATCAGACAAGGGTTCAGCTCAGGTAGATGACATGTTAGAACAAATACCTAGTTTCCTTTGGACTAAGGATGGACAGGACACTGGGTTAATGGCAAATGTAGCTCCCGTCATGGTAAACCTGAAAAACGGTAGACACGCTCCTAAAATTCCCCAATACCCATTAAAGCCAGAAGTGGAGTTAGGGGTTCACCCCATAATTGAGCGTTTACTACAGCAGGGAATTTTAGTCCGTACAGCCAGTGTAGCCAACAGTCCCATCTTCCCTGTGAAAAAGAGTGGTGGGAGGGGGTACAGGCTGGTACGGGACCTTAGAGGGGTTAATAAGGTGGTAGAAAGACAATTTCCCGTAGTGCCTAACCCAGCTGACATCCTTATGCAAATCCCATCAACCGCAACCCATTTCACGGTAATCGATTTATGCTCCGCTTTCTTCTCCGTCCCCCTTCATCCTGATTGCCAATACCTATTTGCCTTCACATACAAAGGCGTACAGTACACATGGATACGACTACCCCAGGGCTTCATTGACAGCCCCAGTATCTTCTCCCAGGCCTTACATGATTGTTTACAGTCTTTTCAACCTGCCAATGGATCGGTACTAATCCAATATGTAGATGATTTGTTGTTATGCTCTGATTCGTTTATGTCATGTTTAAATGATACTAAACTTTTGTTGCTTCACCTCTCGCACACAGGGCATAAGGTTGCTAAGGACAAGTTACAGCCGTGCCAGACCAGGGTTAAATACTTGCGACACTGTCTTACCCAAGGCCTCCGACATCTGACAGCGGACAGAATCCACGCCATACAGACCATGACACTACCGCAGAACCAGCACCAGATCCGTACCTTCTTGGGCATGTGTGGGCATTGCAGGTCATGGATACCCGGTTTTTCCATTCTGGCTTTACCACTGCAGGAGTTAGTATCTTCCACAAAACCAGACCGTGTCTTGCACTCTGAAGAGTCAGAGCAAGCCTTCCTTAATCTTAAGGACAGTCTGATAAGAGCACCTGCATTGGGGATTCCAGACTATGGGAAACCCTTTGATTTATTTTGTACGGAGGCTGCTGGTTGTGCGGCAGGAGTTCTCACACAAAAACATGGTGATGCCAATAGACCAGTAGCACACTACAGTGCCCAGTTGGACGCTGTGGCAAGAGCACTCCCAACGTGTTTAAGGAGCGTAGCTGCAACCGCACTCTTAGTGGAAAAGAGTGAGGATGTAGTGTTAGGCCATGAGATGACTGTACATACACCACATGCTGTTTCTGCCCTGTTAAATTCGGCCCAGACCAGACACGTTTCCTCCGCTAGGTTCACTAAATGGGAACTAGCGTTAATTGCACCGACCAACATTACTATAAAGAGGTGTAATACTTTAAACCCTGCTACGTATTTACCAAGTGTGCCTCATGATGCACAAAGGGTGGAAGGTAAAGGTGAATCGTTACCAGTGGTAGAAGGTGAGTTTGGTACAGGAATTAATAGGCATGACTGTATGGAGTATTTAAATCAAAATTTTACAGCTAGGCCTGACATTCATGACACACCGTTAGAAAATGCAGACTTAACGTTTTACACGGATGGGAGTTGCCATAGACAGACTGATACAGGAGAGTTATGTACAGGTTATGCTGTGGTTGATGACAAGGACGTTATAGCGGCCGAACCACTCGGTCCACCCCATTCAGCGCAGGTGGCGGAACTCGTGGCACTAAGGAGAGCGTGCGAGTTGGCCGAAGGAAAAACGGCCAATATTTACACAGACTCCAGGTACGCTTTTGGGGTGGTGCACGATTTTGGGGCCCTATGGCGTCTAAGAAATTTTCTAACGGCAGCAGGCACACCAATCGCACATGCACATCACATAAAACGACTGTTGACGGCAATACAGCTACCCAAGACAGTAGCTGTCATTAAGTGTAAAGCCCACACCTGCGAAGATGATCCAGTATCAATGGGTAACAACAGGGCTGATGAAGCTGCCAAATGGGCAGCAGGTTTAAAACTTAATCAAATGGATAAAGTGTTGGTATTTGAAACGGTTGACATGCAGAAACTGGTTGAAATGCAAGGTGTGTGTACCCATCAGGAAAAGGCAAGCTGGAGATCCAAGGGATGTGAGCAAGAGTCCTCTGGGCTCTGGAGAAATGGACAAGGGAAGCCAGTAGCTCCTAAGGCATACTACCCAAGCTTAGCAGAAGCAGCACATGGTCTGACCCATCTGGGTAAGCAGGGTATGTGTAAGTTAGTGAAGGCATACTGGTATGCACCTGGCTTTTCTTCCCAAGCAGAGAAGAGGGCAATGTCCTGTTTGACCTGCTTAAGGAAGAATATAGGAAAAACTGTACCCACCGAACCATCTCACATCCCTCCAGCAGACGGCCCTTTCCAGGTCATACAAATTGACTTCATCCAGTTACCACCCTGCAGGAACTTGAAGTATGTTTTGGTTTGCATAGACGTATTCTCTAATTGGGTAGAGGCATACCCAGCTGCTACCAACACTGCTGCATTCACGGCAAAGAAAATAGTTCAGGAGTTTGTATGTAGGTATGGTATCCCTAGAGTAATTGAAAGTGATAGGGGTACCCATTTTACCGGAGATGTTTTTCAATGTATGTGTAAGTTGATGGGTATTAATAGTAAGCTTCACACCCCATATCGACCGCAGGCCAGTGCCAAGGTGGAGAGGGTAAATGGTACTATTAAAAACATGCTGAGTAAAATCATGGCTGAAACTGGTTTGGGATGGCCAGAAGCTCTGCCTCTTGTGCTCCATAGTATCAGGACCACCCCTAGATCCCCTCTTAATCTTTCCCCATTCGAAATACTGTTCGGGAGGCAACCTCATTTAATTATAAGTCCTCAGGAAGATTTGAAAAGTAACAACGAGGTTACTGTGAGGTACCTTATAGGGATGAGTAAGCAGCTCCAACAGCAGCAGCAGAAACTAAAACTGTTATCACCTGATATGCCTGAAATGAACGGTCATGATGTTGAACCTGGAGAGTATGTTATGATCCGAAACTTTTTACGTTCAGGTTGTTTGACTGACCGTTGGGAAGGACCATACCAAGTGCTACTGACAAGTACAACATCCGTGAAAGTAGCTGAGAGAGACACCTGGGTCCATTCCAGCCATTGTCGGAAGGTCAAAAATCCTGAGGAGAACCAGACCAGGGGAGAGACAGAGAACCTGGACCTGTCGATTGCAAGCCTGTTCCGTGAAGCTACTAATTGTATCAGTAGCACTTGAACAAGGCTGGTAAGACCTGGTATGGTGATGGGGTTTCAGGTTGTAACTGCTTTTGTGTATCCTGCCAGAGTTCATATCATACTGTTGTGTTTCGGGATGTCCTGGTTCTGTGCTGGTGGTCGGAGGATGGAGAGAGAGATCGGTAGTGGCGTCAGTGGAGAGGAGCTGGGAGAGAAAGAGCTGCAAAAACAAGGCCAGTACCTGACCAATATTAGCACTGTAGTGGTTAAAAGATCTGCTCTCTTGGAATCTCGGAGGCAGTGTGAAGGTTTATTGTCTGAAGAGTATTGTATATGCGCAAATTGTGGGCCTGTAGTCAATGATAAATGCATCCTACGATGTCAGACCCAGAGCAATTTATACTTGGGCGAGCATCCGTTAGAGGACTACCATTCCCTAGTAGGTAAGGTTTTGAACCAAACCGAATGTTGGGTATGCTCCCAGGTTCCTCAAGGACAGCATAATGTAGGGTTAGTCCCATTCCCCTTAAAGGTCTCTGAAGTCATTGACTTACAGGGAGGCAAACCGGTGGACAGAAAATTTAACATATCAGATTCCCCTAATTTGAAGCTCCACCAATATCAAGTAGATAAATCCCTGTTATGTTTCAACTTCACCAATCCCAACAAACCTGGGAATTGGGAAGTCACAGGAATTAATCAGACAATGACCTTCTCACTGAGAGCCGATAATGTATCTATAGACTCAGCACTTTTATACAACATTGTTACAAGTGGGAAATTCTATAGGTACAGGTATACGCGGAGTAATGTTAAAGTGATGGTTGGAAGAGTACCACCCGGGTACTGTGCGAAGATCATACAACCTGATACTTGTATTAGCCAAATGGAGGAGATAGGGATGGGATCATTCATAGAAAAGATGTGTACCGGTATCATGAAACATTCCATCCCATTCATCCTCCCAGATGATGTATATTATATTTGTGGTAGAAAAGCGTATAAATGGCTCTCTCCAAGTTCCAGTGGACTATGCCATTTGGGAAAGGCACTCCCTGAAGTCATGACTCTTGCACATAATGAAATGATTGATGTCCATAGGAACATACCTTCTCCATACCTTCATACGCATTATGAACACAGAAATAAGAGAAACATGATTCCTGGTGATGTGCATAAAGCCACTCAAATGATAAGTGAGACGACTGGCTTCCAGATTTTAGTTGCACTTGATCCCACCAGGATTGCTCGGGGATCTCTAAATTTTAGGTATATTCAAGATCTCGCAAAATTAATAGATAATATCACCGAGCTATATGATGACACCTTTAGGTACACTGGTAAGTAGTTGCAAGCGTACAAGAAAGAGCTGGTCCAACATCGTTTAGTGCTGAATTATTTAACTGCTGTCACTGGAGGGTATTGCGTAACCCTAGCCACCCAGTTTGGTGTTAAATGTTGTACTTATATCACCAATAGCACTAGTGACCCCAAGGAGGTGATAGACCGGAAAATGGATGAAATTCTGCAGTTGAAATGGGAATTTCGGAAGAACCATAATGCTTCAATCGCTGAAGTGGAGGAACAGGTCGAAGAGTGGTTCTCCTGGTTGAACCCTATGAAATGGTTCTCGGGTCTAGGAGAGTGGGTCCAAGGACTGATTGCGAGTACAGGGAAACTCCTGATCCTAGTGTTGGTGGTCATCCTAATAATTGGCATATGTATCAGATGTCTTCCAGCGGCTATGAAGTGTGCAAAAGGTTGTTCCAATGGAAACCAGGAAAATGAAATAATGATGGTAGTTACCCATGATGCTGTGAATACTAATGTAACTAATACCCTACATTTTAACCCTGAGTAGAGAGTACGATCTAATGTTTGCTTGCATATTGCCATGTATAATAAAGTATTGTCAATGTTTCTTTAGAACACCCAGGTTTAAATGTAGTCTTCATCTCCCCTTTCTTCCAAGGTTGTCCTCTCCATGGAGTGGTGCTTTCCCACACTAGCTCCCCATTGGTCCTCGACTTAGAGTCCACGTGGTATGCTTACGAGGGGCTACTTTATGTCCCCAGGGGCGCATTATTCAACGATTCAAATGACCACATGGAGTCATATCGTTAAGAACATTGAACAATACTTTATAATACAGTGTCCACATGAAATAAGATCCGAATGATAGTAGAAGTCCCATAAGAACATGCACCTTGTAATGATGTGATTTGGATTTGTTTAGCAGTGCATAAAAGTGTTATTAATGCTATTTCAAAACATCTTAAAATGAAGTCTCTACACAATTCAAAATTATCCTTATGGGGTTAGGTGCATTCCCACATCTAACATATGGTCACGACCTCTTCAGTCTGGCCTGTGGTGTGCACATAAGGCTAGTTTTATGTCCCTTCCCCCAAGAGCGCTTCATTGATGGGTAAATTAACAACTCATGCCATCCCATAACAATAACATTAACTAATGTCTTATAGTATGGCTAATCAGATAACCAATTATTAATTGTTGCTTGCGTATGGTGATGCGTAATTGCTATCAAAGGGTGGACTGTCGAAACCGTATAAATTGGTTGCGATCGCTTAATTGCGCACGAATCGCAACACGACATCCATTGGACGATTTGATCGTCCACGGCCATTTTATGTGAACACGCGCTCCCGCCTCATTCGCGCACGCGCAATTGCACATGCTCGCTATACATGCACACGCATCCCATGCCCCCGCAACTCGCCATATTGTGAATGGCGAGCCATGCTTCTGTGCTCACAACGGTTAAGTGCCATTTTACATTACATAAACACATAACAAAGTTAGTACAGCAATACTGTTTAAATACTGTTTTGCGTTTCAATCGCATAACCAGCTTTTAAGTATTATTGTCGGAAACCTTACCCCGACGGACAGCAGCCTTTCCTTACAGTAAACTTATATCCCATTTAACCCTAAACTGACTGAGATACGCACAATGCTATGTGTTTTAAAGGTATACAGTGAATGTTACATGTTAAATAGCAGTTATATGAAATCTGGGATTAGGAATAAGATAAATGGGTCATGAGTAGTATCTACCGATTTCCCTCTGTCTCAACAGGAATATGAAACCAACAGAATGAATATGGAAGGGATCACTATCGAGTTATGAAGACCTGCCAAGAATTATACTCTATACTGTAAAAATCACTGTACACATCCCCTGTAGAGTTGCATGCCAAATGTTAGGACAAAGGGATTTTCTAACACAGTTCAACCTCCAGTGACGTCAACCATCTACTAACCAATGAATAGCAACAACCATTGTGACTCAGTAATAAAGGGCCAATAGGGAACCCCTTTGAGTATTCAGCTTATGTTCAAAGGTAATTGTACACCTATAAATTCCTATGCAGTCTGGATCCCAAGCCCTTTTCTTTGCTTCCTTTTTCCCTGCCTGACCCTAAAGAAACACACAGCAATCCTGATGGACAGCTGTTAGTTTAGGATCCAGACTGCATGGCAAAATATTGGTAATTGTATCTTTGTCTTTATCCTGTATATAGCTGCATTGTATAGATTAAGGCTGATATACCCTTTTTACAATATAGTACCTTTGTGTGTGTTGGAACCGCAAACTGTTTCTGTGTGACAAAGTTATTTTATATTGAAATGGGAGGTATGGGCAATCTGGTCTGTGCAATCAAATCTCTCCAATATCGATGCTGTTCAAACGGTATCAATAATACATACGCGCACGCAGGTGGGGTGTGGTCCAGAGTACCCAGAAACCCCCACTGCCTGCCATTCCATCGATGCGTATCAAAGACCGGAGCTCAGACAGGCAGGAGCTGATTGGACTGCCAGGAAAGCGGGAGACTTCCCGCTGGGCTGGTCTCAATCTCGCCTCTTCAGGGCCGTCTCACCTATCCCTGACTGATTCATAAATCGTCCGGGCCGGCTGCAAAGCTTCCCGGATTTGCTTTCGCTTTGGAACGCAAACTGGAAGCTGCTCATCTGCTCCGGGAGCAGAGCAGCCTGCCTGGCTCAGCATATGCACAGTGCCTCATGGGAGTTGTAGTGTTCTTTTTATTCCATGGAGTGCTATAATGTGGTTTGGGAAACTCTTTTTCCCAGTATGCTCCGGGACTCGGCAGCTTGCAAGAGCTGGCACATGCTGTAACAGGAAGAAGTGTCAGGGAGCTGCCAATCTCACTACACAAAAGGAGATGACCTGATATGCACAGCCCTTTTTATGCAAGTCTTCTGGTCAGGAGCACTTTAGTAAATGTGATTACAACACACTCAACTCAGCTACGTCCTGCTCTGCTACATCTATCACCCTCTACTACACATTATCCTCCTCTACTATAGCTATCACCATCTGTTACACACTATCCTCTGCTACAATACCCTCTGTTACACACTATCCTCCTCTGCTACATCTATTACCCTCTGTTACACACTATCCTCCTCTGCTACATCACTCTGTTACACACTATCCTCCTCTGCTACATCTATCACCGTTTGTTACACACTATCCTCCTCTGCTACATCACTCTGTTACACACTATCCTCTTCTGCTACATCTATCACCCTTTGTTACACACTATCCTCCTCTTCTATATCTTTCACATTCTGCTATATCTATAGGCCCCATAGACCTAAACTACCCATTGGCCCTAGGGGCATACACTCCCCACCCTATCTTTTGGCTACCTAGACACAGTACCCCCCCACCCCCAGGGACATACACTGCCCACCATACCCCCTCCCAGGTTTTATTTTTTTTCCTGTGGGGGTCAATGAATTTTATTATTTTCCTGTGCATTCCTGTTTTGTTTTTTACCATTGTGGCCAATATGTTTTTTTTCCTGTGGGGGCCAAAGTGGTGTTTTCTGTAGGGGCCAATGTGTTTGTTTTTATTCTGTGGGGACCAATGTGTGTGTTTTTTTCTTGTGGGGGCATTTGTGTTTATTTTTTTCCTATTGAGGTTAATGTGTGCTGGCGGGGGGATACTATAAGTCATAAAAAAGTTCAGCGACCATATATTATTGTGGTTAGAAGTTTTTTCATTGGTTCTGTATTTGGAAACCCCCCTTTCAAAATCCTGCCACTGATATATACATACTTAAGGTGTATTTCTTACATGTTGCTTGTGGACAAAAAAAACCCAAAACAAATAAAACAGCCATCATACAAACAGAAGCAACAGATACAGAATTTCAAAAGCATTCAGAGTGCACCACTACTTTTTGTAACTACTCACCTTGTCTATATGGGTTACATTTCGGATTCCAAAGGCAATGGTATAAAAATCGAATTTCTCATCAGCAAAGGGCAACTCTTCTGCATCGCCGGCTACCCAGGATAGCCCTTAGTATGATAAAAACACCACTTAAAGGACTCACCTACACAACAATTTTGTTAATTGTTTCAGTAATGAAAAATTGTGTGTCCTTTCTGTCTCTCTTCCTTTTTATGTTTTTGTGAAAATTCAATAAAAATTAATGATGAAAAAAAATAAATAAAAATAACCTTCAAATCACCTTTCAAAATTAACAATGTAAATATTATATATATGTATATATATATATATATATATATATATATATATATATATATATATATATATATATATATATATATTTATTTCTTATTCTAGGCATGCACAGTAATATTAAAAGTTCATTACAACTAATTAACATAAGAGTGCTCCAAAAAGGTTTATGCTTTTGCCTTTGGCAATCTCTAGATCCAGTGATAACCCATATTGCTTGCTTGTAAACTTTTTCTATACATAGAGTATCAGTAGGACACCCACGGCTGTTACCTAACACTTCCAAGAATTCCAGAAAAACACATTTCTTCTGTCTCTTTTCTTGAAAGACCTATGACAAGATCAGTAATGTTCCCCCCTACTCACACGGAATTTGCACTGTGCACAAAGAGAGGAAAGTTGTACCGTGCACAGGAAGAGAGAATTGTGCACACAAATAGAGAGAGGAATTACACTGTGCACAAGGAGAAAGAGAGAGAAGTTGAAATGTGCATATAGACAAAAAGAGAAAGAAGTTGCATAGTCAGTCTGTGATCGACTTCCTTTCTGCCACCACATGAGACATTTCTCAACAACCCCATGGAGGCAGCTTGGCCCTAGCGGGTAGGAAATATATGAAAACCATATACACAATGAGAGTTATGGTAAGAACTTACCTTTGTTAACTCTCTTTCTTCGAAGTCCATAGGGTCCACAGGGAGACATTGGGGTGTAGGTGATGGAACTGAATTGTCATGATCCAGTGCAAGAATTCCTCTGTGGAGGACGGTGAGCCGAGGGGTTTGGGTGACTAGGGGAGTGACTAGACTAGGTCTCCTAGTTGCGGCCAAACCCAGGTTTGGCTAGACCTGCCCAGAGGCGCGGAGTCTAACTCACTTGGTGGTTTGCTCCAGTGACCCCTCCAATTGGGATTTGGTTTTCAGCTGCACCAAGTGAGCAGGTCGCGGCCCTCTGGACAGGTACCTGGGAATGGCAGAAGACCGGAAACTATAATGAATGCAATATGACTGGAGGTGAATGGAATGAATGAACTCTGGAAATGGAACTGAATGCTATAACACAGGCAATGACTGGAAACAGTTAAGTATGCAGAAAAACACAGACATATACTGGGGATTGCAAAGGCAAGAGCAGAGAGGACTCAGGGAATATATGGGAATGCTAGAAATGATTGGAGCTGATTACCAGAGACAAGACACTGAGCAAAGAACACAGACATATACTGGGGATTTCATATGTGAAACAAAAGAAAGTAAAGAAGACTCTTTGTTTGGGGGCACACTTATTCTAATGTTTTAAATTAAAACATAACTTTTAATACACCTCTATCCTAAAAAATAAATTTGAAATACATATATTAAAAAGATAATTAAACACTAAACCGCATTCCAGTCCTCACCGAGCTCAGACACGATATTCATATATTGCATAATGACAGACTATAATAGTAAATCTCCTAATTTGTGCATGAAAATAGCTAGGATTTGATATGCAGAATCTTACTTAGAACAAATCAAAATATTCATCAACAAAAACATACATGGGATAAATAAACGGGACTATTCTAAAACATTTAGCAGGGAACTGCAGTAATATTAATGAACAAGCCCTGCATGTCTCACTTGTTCCAAAAGATTAGCATATAGTCAGTCATGAAAAGCACATGTATGAAATAGGAATAGGGATCTGCTTCTGATTATTTGTCCGTCGACATTGAATCAGTGAGAGTCCAGTACTCCAATATATGTGATAGATTAGTACCCTGTATCTGCTGTCAGCTCCAAGACGCGGAGCTGATGAGAGTACAGAAAGAAAAGTACAGTAATAGTGATGGTAACAATAAGATATGAATTCAATCCTATCCTGGAATGAGTTTTATAGAGAATAATCTCCCTAATGGAGACCTAAAATCTGGGTGACCGTGACCAAGCCTAAGGGGTGAAACGCGCGTTGGTCCACAGGGATTCCGGCTTTTGCGCAACCCGGTTCCTTAGTAATATAGCTAACCACCATTAATAGAAGAAACAGGTATTTACCTTTACCTTACTTTTTTCTCTATTTCTCCCTAGAGGTAGTGAGGGTTATCCTCACCAAGGGAATCAATTCCCCATACTTCATTTAGAGGAGTTATAGACTTTCCCTCCAAGTACCTCCTTCTAGACACTTTTTCTGAGGTATTCACTGCCTATGGGCAAATACCTAGTCAGGGTCATAGAGGACTGGAACAGAGGAGTTTCCTTTTCCTTTTTCCTTTTCATCTCGTCACTTTTTTTGTATATAACATCAATCTTCTTTTCATCTCAATAATTATAAAGAGGTATGTAACAATTACAAAAGAAGTAATGAACAACTGTTAAATGGTATGGAAATATATATGGCTATAAATTAATTATCGTTTATTTATTATCATCACCCAGATTTTAGGTCTCCATTAGGGAGATTATTCTCTATAAAACTCATTCCAGGATAGGATTGAATTCATATCTTATTGTTACCATCACTATTACTGTACTTTTCTTTCTGTACTCTCATCAGCTCCGTGTCTTGGAGCGGACAGCAGATACAGGGTACTAATCTATCACATATATTGGAGTACAGGACTCTCACTGATTATTCAATGTCGACGGACAAATAATCAGAAGCAGATCCCTATTTCATACATGTGCTTTTCATGACTGACTATATGCTAATCTTTTGGAACAAGTGAGACATGCAGGGCTTGTTCATTAATATTACTGCAGTTCCCTGCTAAATGTTTTAGAATAGTCCCGTTTATTTATCCCATGTATGTTTTTGTTGATGAATATTTTGATTTGTTCTAAGTAAGATTCTGCATATCAAATCCTAGCTATTTTCATGCACAAATTAGGAGATTTACTATTATAGTCTGTCATTATGCAATATATGAATATCCTTTCTGAGCTCGGTGAGGACTGGAATGCGGTTTAGTGTTTAATTATCTTTTTAATATATGTATTTCAAATTTATTTTTTAGGATAGAGGTGTATTAAAATTTATGTTTTAATTTAAAACATTAGAATAAGGGTGCCCCCAAACAAAGAGTCTTCTTTACTTTCTTTTGTTTCACATATGATATCTTCTGACTTATGGGGAGCACCGCCGAATCTACATATTAAATAGGTATGAAATAAGGGCTTGATTGCTATTAATTTACCACAATTGACTCATATTATTGGTTACTAAAAACGTCTTTTCATTAAAAAAAATTTTGTGAACATACCTGTGCACTGACCATCCCCAATATATGATATACTGGGGATTGCAAAGGCAAGAGCAGAGAGGACTCAGTGAATATATGGGAATGCTAGAAATGATTGGAGCTGATTACCAGAGACAAGACGCTGAGCAAAGAACACAGACATATACTGGAGATTGCACAGACAAGAGCAGAGTGGACTCAGGGAATATATGGAAATGCTGGAAATGATTGGCAGAGACAAGACACAAAGAGAAGTCAGGCATACACTAGGAGAGTGCTAAATGCAAGTGCAGATTTGCACTGACAAGACACAGGGCAGATTGACACAGATATGTGCTGGGAGGTCCAACTGTGGGCTAATTAATACCAGCATGTAATCTGACACCTCAGTGACACAAGGAAGCTGCAATACTAGCAGCACATATACAAAGACACACAGACATAGAAAACAAAACAGTCTGGATACTGGGAGAGAACTACTCTCAGACTAAGAATAGCTTGGAAGCTAATACTGAAAACTGGAGAACTGTGAACAGGCTGAAGTAACTCTCTGAAAGATTAGCACAGAGCAACGCTGGTATCACTGGAACAGAGAAGAAGAAGTTGAACAGCAACTTCCTGGAGTTCTGGAGGCGGATTTATACCCAGGGGTAGCAGATTACTGGAGCACAGCATCAGCTGACTGAAATCATGCTACCATAGGTTAGGAGTACTGTCACATGAGAAGAACTGTCATGGCGGCACCCATGATGGGAACTCCGATCCCCAGCACACACAGCCGATCATGGAAGCTCGCAAAAAGCACCCAGGGCAGAATATTCAGCCCCACATCCATCATTGCACCAGACGTCTGACCGCAAGGAAGTCAGGGGAAGCCGGCAAGGAGGTGAGAGAGGCCGATCCTAGGCTGAACCCTGACATGAATCTGGGCACCACGCAGTTAATGCTTTCAGCTCCCAGAATGCACTGGGTCCACTCTCACTATACCCCGCCCCCAAACCACCTCAGTTCGTAATAAGTCAAAGGCCAGAGGAGGATAAGAGAGAAGGAAGACTGGGTACACTCAAGAATCACATTCTCACACAGAAGGAGACGGAAAACTGGTGACCAGCAACATAGCCCATATGAAGCCAGGTGCGTCAGGGCGAGTGCCCTGTGGACTCTATAGACTTTGAAGAATGAGAGTTAACAAAAGTAAGTTCTTACCATAACTCATTTTTTTCTTCAGGGTCCATAGGCTCCACATGGAGACCTTGGTGATGTCTCAAAGCAGTCCTTTTAAAGGGTGGCGACACTCCTGCGCTGAGATGAGAATCCGGCGCCCAAAGGAAGTATCCTGAGAGGCGAAGGTATCAAAGGCATAGAACCTTAGAAAGGTCTGGTCAGAAGACAAAGTGGCTGCCTTACACAGCTGAACAGCCGAGACGCCATGGCGAGTGGCTCACATGGGACCCACGGACCGAGTAGAATAAGCATTAACAGAAGCCGGAACAGGCAGGCCAAGCTGCGTGTAAGCCACTGAGATTCATACAAAGCCATCTAGCTAAAGTTTGTTTATTGGCTGGCCATCCCTTCTTGTGAAATCCATAGAGCACAAATAAGGAGTCTGATTTCCGAAGGGAACTGGTACGGTCTACATAGATCCTGAGGGCGCATACCCCATCCGCTTGAAGGAAGGTCAGGACTCTGGATATCCTAAACACCTGGGGGTCGTAATTTCTAGGACGACACCACTGGAAACATGCCACACTCAGTGCGTAAGCCGGCTTCTGCTAGGATGTACCACATTAAGCATCGTGTTGACTTAGGAGGGATGTCTCAAGAGCCACGCCGTCAAAGACAGACGATCCAGGTCCTGGTAAAGGCAAGGACTCTGAGACAACAGGTCCAGACGTTGAGTCAATAGGAACGGAGTGTCGATGGAGAGACTCCAAAGATCTGAGTACCAATGTTGCCTGGGTCAGGCCAGAGCCAACAGCAGGACTGTGCCTCCGTCTTCTTTGAACTTCTGAAGAACTCGAGGAAAAGGGAGACTGGAGGAAACAGGTACGCAAACTGGAAGGTCCACTTCACTGACAGAGCATCTCTTGTTCCGGACCCGTACACTGGTAAATTGTGATTGTGTCGGGAGGCCCCATTTGTTCACTAGGAGTTGAAATACCTCTTGGTGAAGAGACCATTCCCCTGGATGCACGTCGTGATGGCTGAGGAAGTCTGCTTCCCAATTGAGAACTCCCAGAATGAACACTGATGAAATGGCCGGGAGGTGACATTCTGCCCATGTCAGAATGCGTGACACTTCTGTCATTGCTGCCTGACTTCGAGTACCTCCTTGATGGTTGATGTAAGCCACTGTTGTGGCATTGTCGGACTGAACCTGTACAGGTCTTCCGTGAAGTATGTGCTGGGCCATGTTGAGGGCACTGTAGACAGCTCGAAGTTCCAATATGTTGATTGGCAAGGTTGATTCAACCGATGTCCAACGGTCCGGAAAGGAGTGCGAACCGATCATTGCGCCCCAGTCCTGGAGACTGGCGTCCGTTGTTAGGAATTCCCAGTCCAGGATCCAAAAGGGGCAACCCTTGGTTAGATGAGATGTCTGTAGCAACCAAGAAAGAGACAGACGCACCTCTGGAGAGAGCACCATCATCTGAACTTTGATCCGATTGGGTACCCCGTTCCACCTGGAGCGGATCAGCCTTTGCAAAGGCCTGGAATGGAACTAAGCAAATTCCACCATGTCGAAGGTGGACACCATGGATCCCAGAATCTGAAATGCTGAGTGGATCGACACTCTGCGACTGTGGAGACATCTGCACACTCGTAGTTGAAGTTTGGAGATCTTGTCTGATGTCAGAAAGATTCTCTGATCCGGAGAATCCAGCAGGGCTCCCAGATGAATCATTCTTTGTGAGGGATTCAGGGAGGACTTTTTCCAGTTAATTAACCATCAGTGCTTGTGCAGGAAAGCAATGGTTAACTACAGATGGCGGTGAAGCACTTCTGGGGATCCTGCTAGGAGCAGGAGGTAGTCCAGATATGGTAACAGTCGGACACCCTGACCACGTAGGTGGGCCTCCATGACAGCCATAATTTTGGTAAACACCCATGGAGCTGTGGATAGTCCAAAGGGCAGAGCCTGAAATTGGAAGTCTTGCGGTAGTATAGCAAACCGGAGACGCTTAGAGGGCTTACTGGGTAAGGGGTTTTCACCTTGCAACATGGTTTGAAAGGCATTAGATGTAGCCATTAGACTCCGCACAGAGTTAGAGAGTATGTCTACCCATGGTGAGGGCACAGGAGGTACCTGTATCGCCCTGGTGTGGCAACCCCAAAGGGGGAATGACAGCCAGAACCGCTAGGCGGTGCGCAATAGTGGCCAGAACCTGAAAAAATTAATCCCAGGGGGGCTCTAGTACAGGCACTGGGTTGTCTGATGGGCCTGATGGAGTATAACATATACTATATAACCCATCTAGTATCAAATCCTCCTCACTTAAGCCTACAGCACATCATTTGCCTGATAGCAGTATGGGTGCATATGCCCGATTGTTACTCCTGCCTTTGCTAGACATAGCTGCAGAGTAATGTGGCACACAATATAGCACTGGGTATAATGCAACTACCGTGTTTGTAGGATACTAGTAGGAATGCAATATACTGGTCCTGTCTTATGCTTGGGTAAGCTGCAGGTGCACGCAGCCCAAATATGGCACAGTGCAACGACCAATTGTATGTGACAAATCTCACAAATACTTAGGGCCTTCAGGCCCGCTCGCTAGATGCGGCCGCTTGCTCCCAGCTTATGGAAATTCAGATAAGTGACGTCGAGGCAGGTGCTCGCACGGCAAGGCATAAGCACACCCACTATGTCTTGGCGAGCGATCACTTTGTGTTTTCAGACACCCACCAGCCTGTCTTTAGCCGCCCACTAGCGGACGTCATCTCCAGAAAGAATATACATCCATCGGTACATCGGGTTCCATCGGATCTGACCGCAGCGCTTGTGGTTAACTGTACCCTACCGCAAGCACTGCGAGCACTTCAGTGTATAATTTAACCAGGTGACGTGTACTATGATGCTGCCGGTCAATTATGTACGCCTCTGAAACGGCGTTTAAACACTGAGGCATGCCTGCGTCCGCAACTCAAGTCCCGTTACTACTGCAGTGCCACCACCCACAATCAGCCTCTCCAGTCACTCATTCCTCTGCGTTGTCTTTACAGGCGAGCGAGCGCATCCCGATCGCTCGTACTAGTTTGCGCACTGCGAACTATACACATGGGCACATTTGTAAACATCGCCAGCAACGAGCGATCAGGTCTGAATCAGGTCCTTAGTTCTATATATGTGAGGTACAGGATAACCCCTGAATACACCTTTATGTTAGGGTAAAGTCAGAAAAAAGGGAAAGATATATGCTGACAGTAGAATAGAAAACAGACAGGCACCGCTAGCATTAGTCACATACAATGCAGAAATAACATATAACTGCAAATTGGCACTACAGTCAACTACACAGACTCAGTATCTGGTAGGCTATAGCGCTACATACGCTGACACCAGGGAGAGGTATGTAGGGGGACCGGATCCTGCATGTACCTGTGAGTGCTGTGGCTGTGCCTTAGAGAAAATGGCCGCCGGAGACCTCGGAGGTAGCGTGGTCAGAGGAGAAGAGTAGCTCAAGGAAGCGAGACCTCTGTGGAATGGCACCCTGAGCTGAGGGGAGGGGCCGCTTTAATGGGGAAGCTGACCTCCCCTTGCCGATTTTTTACCTACCGGGACGCTGGTTCCCGCACCATGTGTACCCTGGTGGTACGGTGGGTCATGGTGGCTGGAGCCTGCGTCCACACTCTGCACCTCCGGTCTGTCCCGAGACCGGAGGTATGACTGCTGCAGCGCAGGTGACCTCAAGCGATAACAAGCTCTTACCTGTCCTCTGGCGTCCGGGTTGCAGTCTGGGTCCGTCCACAGAGCCGGCTAGCAGGGACCCCGGGATGCTCGCCGAGTTCTCCAGATCTGTACTGGCGTCGCAGCACCGGAGAGGTGACGGAGTGGCAGTGCTGACGTCCCACGGACAGTCTGCTGCTGCGCACTCTAAGTTATTAAGAAAAAAAATTAAATCATAAAATAAAAAGCTTTAGGGCTGCTGAAGCAGCCCCCCGGGTAATGGTGACTGACTCCAGCCGGGTACCAACGAAACTGAGGTGCCTCTGGCTCGGGGGCGGGGTGTAGGGAGAGTGGACCCAGTGCATCCTGGGAGCTGAAAGCTGCCCGAATTCAGTTCCATCACCTACATCCCTGTGGAGCCTATGGGCTCTGAAGAAGAAAGTAGCTTTCAGGTAAATCCACCCCTGTATTTAAAATACTCTGGACCTGATTCAGAGGTGCATGCATTGTTGATGACGCACGCTGTGCATATGTCCGAGCCACACTGCGCATGCGTCCCAATGATGCTTTTGCACAATCTGTCGTTCTGATGCGTCGGAATCTGCCAAAACGTGCATAATAGCATCTAGTGTGTAGGTACCTTGTCGAAGTCGGATAATTGGACAGAATCTGTTTAAAATTAAATCTGCACGACGCCATTTTGCGACTGGCCGCCTAGCGCCATTTTAGCAAATCTCACCCATTATAAGTAGATACGGCGATGCTATTATTTAGCGTCATGCGATTCCCACGCAATAGAAAGATGTTAAAAGTCCTCATTATATAAATACAGATACAGTTACTAAAACATATAATATGATCAACCCTGCAAAACACGTACCACGGTGTACTCCACAAAACACGTAGTCGCACAACGCTAACTAGCGTCTTTTCTCAATACCCCAATACTTACACACTGCACAACTTATATGTAGCAAGCTTAGACTGTATGTAAACTAGTTGTAATTCTTAGATCCTCCTTGCTGCAGTGGTCTAAGCTATGTAATGTACTGCTGCAGGCTAGTAGAGAGGACAGCAAGGACTGACTCAGTACCTTCTACATCAGGGGTGGCCGCACCTTTGTGACCTGAGATCTAGTTTTTGTTCACTTACATAACGGTGATCTACCAGCGTCAATGCATTGAACCTTAATGCACTGAGGGCCACCATCGGGGGGGGGGGGGGGGGGGGGGGGGACTGCCGGGACTATAGTCCCGGGCAGAAAGGAGGCCTGGGTGGCAGTGGAGAGCATAAGCACTGCCTGCATTTTCAAGTTGGTGCTGGCCACAAGCCAGTCATAGCTCGCGGACCAGCAGCCAGTCAGGAGCAGTTGCAGCGGCAGCTCCTGATTGACTCGTGCCCGGCGCAGAATTCAAAATGCCTGCTGCCACCTAGGCCCCTCTCTCTGTCCGTGTGAGTGGCATGTCTGGAGCAGGAGCAGGAGTACGGCAACCGCCTGCCAGCAGGGGAGGCTGTGTTGGGAAGAGAGCAGCCGGAGAGGGAGAAAGCAGCAACGGCAAATGAGAAGCTACCTACAGCCGCTATCGCATGTTGGTGAAGTACTGCTCGGACGGCAGGAGACGTTGCGAGGGATTCCACTTCATATACAGATATTCCTGTGGTGGACTCCCGCTCTCACATCCTCTCTCTGCTCTCATACCCTCACCCTGCACTCTTGCTCTGCTCTCACACCCACACATACCTCCCAACTGTCCGACATTCAACGGGGCAGTCCCATTTTTCTGGGACTGTTCCACCCGTTGGGGGGAGCAAAAACCGCAGCTCTGCATAGCAGAGTAGCAGGCAAGCAGGAGTATAATAGATGCTGTGCGTATTTGTATTGTATAGATAGACTAAATACGAGTCTATATTAATTGCTAAAACGCCCTTCTACAACGCCCTGGGTCGGCAGTCAGAGGCTGGGGGGGGGGGGGGACATCTCTGGGAGGTCAAACATGGCAGATTAGGAATGGCTATGTTGACTGTTTTTATTACAAAAAAAAAAAAAGCAGCATTTTCCATTTAATTAATGCTCACCTTCAGAATAACCCAGCCGTGATGACCTCTGCTTCCCAACCTTCAGCATCTCCTTATTTATATCACATACAACAGCCTTAGAACCCATCAATGATCCTTGCTGCTCCTGGCTGTAAGACCTTGCGATGTCTGACCAAGACAGATTTTGCTGCCATTTCAGTTCATTACGAATTAATTTTTCCCTCTGTGCACCGATATAATTAACAAAGCGAAAAGCAACGTCTCCTGTAAAACAAAATGTGTTTATCAAGTGTAAGCAATTAATGTAAATGAACTTAAAATGCATTATTCACCTCTGTCATAGAGTGTGTAATGGGGGGGACAGTTCTAATAGCTGTGGGAACGAGGGGCTAAGTTTACCAACAGTGCTCCTTTAATAAAATTTATTTGAACTTACTATATTTGATTTAAAAAAAAAAAAAAAAAAAAAGTACCAATGTACACCAGAGGATTTTATTTTTTTTGCAAGTGAAATTTTATAAAATTTTCAATTGACAGACACATAGAAAATACAATACACCCTTACACTGTAAAAAATATCCAATATAGATAAATCTAAACAAAATCTAACAATAGTCATATAGATATCTATTAAAATATATACCGTATATACTCGAGTATAAGCCGAGTTTTTCAGCACATTTTTTGTGCTGAAAAATCACCCCCTCGGCTTATACTCGAGTCATGCCCGCATGGTACGCTGCTGAGTAGCGTACCATGCGGGCCGCGGTGCAGACTGTGTCACTGTGACACAGCCTGCACCGCGTGTGTAGCGCTGACCGGACGGAGTTCGGTCAGCACTACACACTGCTAAACACGGCAGCTATGTGTTTGGTGTAATCAGCAGCCGCTGAGAGTCTGTCAGACTCTCGGCGGCTACTGCTGCTCCCACTGCGGGAGCCATCTTCCGGCTCCCGCAGTGGGTAATGGGAGAGACGTCGTCATGACGACGTCTCTCCCATTATGCAAAGCGGCGGAGGCGTCTGTAGCAGCGTCGGGACCAGGAGCGGGGTTACAGGTAAGTGTTTTTTTTTTACATTTCTTTCTACTGGGGGGGCTACTACCGGGGGGTACTACCAGGGGGGGATATCGCTACTGGGGGCACTACCAGAGGGGGGGATTAATAATGGGGGAACTACCAGGGGGGGATGTTGCTACTGGGGGCACTACCAGGGAGGGGGGGAATACTGGGGGCACTACCAGGGGGGGATATTGCTACTGGGGGCACTACCAGGGGGGGATATTGCTACTGGGGGCACTACCAGGGGGGGATATTGCTACTGGGGGCACTACGAGGGGGGGAGATTACTACTGGGGGCACTACCAGGGGGGGATTACTACTGGGGGCACTACCAGGGGGGGATTACTACTCGGGACAGTACCAGAGGGGGGATTCCTACCAGTAGCTGCTGCATTTCCCACCCTAGTCAATAAGTTTTCCCAGTTTTTTGTGGTAAAATTAGGTACCTCGGCTTATATTCGGGTCGACTTATACTCGAGTATATACGGTAATATAACAATATGACACATGGCTAATTAGCAAAATGAAAAATACAATGAAATATAAACAAAAGTAAAAACAATCAAAGAATAACAAAGGGAAAAGGAAACAAGGAGAAACAAAGAAAGAAACTGACAGGAAATAGAGAGAAAGGAAAGAGGGAAGGGGGCCCCATTAAATCAATAGCCTAGAAGCAAACCTCCTAGAGGAAGATAGGATCTATGACAGACATGCAAGAAATTTATATCAGTTGGACTCACAAAATTCCCATCAATAAAACCAAATTGCTGAATATATTTTATACTTATCAAGAGAGACCATAATAATATCATCCATTGTCCTATATAGTTCTATCCTCTGAAACCAGTCAACAAGGGTAGGGGAGATAGATTTCCACCACACAGGAATCACAGCCTTAGCCGCACCGTTAAAATATTTCAAAAGTGACTTTTTGTATACAGATAAAGGTCTATAAAGTAGGTTCAAAAGCCAAACTTCAGGTTTATCTAGGACATCACTATTTCATGTGCGACCGAAATCACCCCATCCCAGAACATCTTCAAGACCGGACAGAACCACCATATGTGAAGGAGAGTTCCCATGTCTGTACCAGATCTCTAACACTCCAGGATACATCTAATGGAGCGTACACATGGTCAGATTTGTCAGACTTGTCAGATTTGTCAGATGAACGACTGAACGATTGAACGATTTGAACGATTTTTCCAAAGTTTTGAACGATTGAACGATTTTTGACTGCATTAAAATGAATGGAATCGTCCAAGTCTGACTGCAAACCCATCAGATGTCAAATATCGTTATCTGACAAACGGGAACGCGCATCGTTGATCGTCCATCGTTCAGGCATGTCAGATATGTCAGATTTTCCTTCAGATATGAACGACTGAACGATTTTTAAATCGTTATCGTTCATATCTGAAGGAAAAATCTGACCGTGTGTATGCACCATTAGACAACATGGACAGACAGCGATACCATCTAGAAATACCTTTAAAATTAGTCTCAATGGTTAATATACTGGTGGAACTACTCCAAGACTTTTCAAAGATAGAGTGCCATTGGTTGTCTCTAATGTCCAAACCGAGATCTCTCTCCCATTTTTTAGTAAATCCTGGTAATGTTAAAAAGCGGTTCTCAATTAAGACTTTATAAATGATAGATAGTACATGAGAGGGAAAAGACTGCAACATAACCAGTTGCTCAAAGAGCAACAAGCTACGAGACTCTGCAGAGACAAGTTCTCTTGATTGAAGGAAGTGTTTTATTTGGAGATAACGCCAAATCTCAATATTAGACAAGCTCCAATTAGCTTGAATATCAGTAAAAAAACATCACAACAAGAGGACCATACAACTGGCCCTCTCGTGAAATGCCTGCTTGTGATCAATATTTGAAAGGCCGACTCGAATTACCCAGAGAGAATGCAGGATTATCAAGTAACGGAGTTAAAGGGGAATAAGTTGAGGAAACACATTCCAAACCCCTAATTCGCTTCCATACCATTGATGTGGGGCCCAAAGTCGGATGAGAAATGGTAGGCAAACGCGATAGCCAAGGCAAAACAAATAAGGGGGATGTAGAGAAGAACCCTCAATAGTCACCCATTGTTTAGTTGATCCTGCCCTAGACCAATTTAAATTTCTACTAAGCATAACCGCTTCATAATAAGTACTAAAATGAGGGAGTTGGAATCCACCTAGGTGGCATCTTCTAAACAAAACATCATGTTTAAACCCACCCCACACAAATTTTCTAACCACACTATGAAGATCTGTAATCCAGCTATATGGGATCGGCACTGGTAAATTTTGCAATAGATAAAGTACATGGGGCAAGATATTTCTTTTAATTACATTAATCCTCCCAAACAAAAAGATGCCCCTGCTTGCCCATGAGATAAGGTCCTGTCGGATTTTTGCAAGGATAGGAACAAAGCTAAGTAAGTACACCTTAGAAAGGTATCTGGGAAGATGAATGCCTAAATATTTGAAATGTGAGAGATGCCATTAAATGGGAAGGCCTGTTGCAAACCAGTGAGCACAGTAGGAGAAATGGTAAAGTTCATAGCTACTAATTTAGAGTAATTAATTAATTTTAAAAAAAGGATAATTCACCAAAAATGTGGAATTCCATTATGGACCTGGCCACACCCCTACTGGCATCTAGCTCTGCCATCAGACTTAAGCTGGGTACACACTGGGCGCTAGATCAGCCGTTCAGTCGAACTGCCGATATATTGGGAGCGCGTTGGCGGGTGTGTACTCCCGATATATCTGCAGATGGCCGATATATCTTCAGATATATTGGCGCATCTTGTTGTGTGTATGGGCGATCGGCCGATCGCCCGTACACTTGCTGCAGGGACTGCACGTGATTGACATCTCAGCTGGGCAGGCAAATTCAAATGTCCGCCCAGTTGTGACGTTAGCACTGACAGGTCGAGCGGCCGATAGGTAAGTTTGTATATCTTACCTGATCAGCCACACTGTCAGCACAACGGCGGGTCGGCAGAGAGATCTACCAGGTGTGTAGCCACCTTTACTAACACTTATTTTATTTAAATAAATATTTACATCAAATAGGTGCAAAGCGGAACAGAAAATAGGGTAACTGTGCCTTTAAATGAACACTTGATTCAAATAGGATGTTATATGAATTGATACAGTAAGTGTTACCTCATTGTAAAACTAAGTACTTGGAAAAACAACCAGCTACCTGTTCCTCCTGCTACATCTAGTAGCTGAGTACCCGGTGTTGGGTTCATGAGGCGTACCAGCCAGTCCTTCCACAGCCGATGCACTCCTAGGCTCATGGAGTCATTCATTACATCATATTTCTGAGCAACACTCTCAAATACACGATACACTAAAAAAAATAATAGAAAGACATAATTAGAATATGAACCTTTATACTTATGTCACACATTTACTGCTATCCAACAAAGTCATTATAGGATTCTCATTTAAAAGAGAATAAGAAGCAATAATAAAAATCTTCCATGTCATCTTACAAATGTCAAAATATACAGGCATGGGGTGGGGTGTGTGATTAATACCAGAGCATAAAGATGTGGCCAGTGGTGCCTCTAAGAGGGACATTTTGTGGGCAGAGTGGGAGCAGAGTGCCCATATGGTTCTATGACTGCCAGTATGCTATTAAGATCCAGCCTGTAGCAGACCAGTGGAATGGAGTGACGTATTTGAAGTAGTTCTGCCAGCCAAAGAAGCGAAGTCCCATGGGGCTGGGGCCTCTACTCATATGTTGTATACTACAATCAGTGACTACTTTCTTATTCACAAATATTCCAACTTCCTTTTTAAACCATACCCCCCTCCCCCCAACTGCCATCCCACCCCCGGGGAAGGTTAAGGGAGAACTCAGCTCCACTGCTCTGCATAGCATAAGATTATGATGCTCATAGGCTGAACATCATCTATCTATGTAGCCAAAACAAATGATCGTACCAAATCAACAATATGTATACTTTGTGCATATAGTAATTATTGCAACTTATTTTATTAGATATTAATAGGATTTTATGAAATAAGACCCAGTTATCACTTCCATAATTTGTCTATTGTTATCAGTAGATGGCAAAAAACTGATTGGGACGCCAGGGGGAGGGTCCCCATTCACAACTGCCAGAATTCTACCTATGCTATATGCATGCAGTATATTAGGACTGCTTGTTTCCGCACGGGGTGCAGCCCTTCCGGTGCACATGCTGCGCCCCCTAACCAGTGCTCCGACTCCACCGAGTGCTCAGTTACTGAGCACTTCTGCTCTGCCGCTTGCCTCCTTTAGTTCACGCACTGTTTAACTGCACGTGTTCCTTCCTTCTCCCCCAGTGTGTATATCTCAATACCCCCCCCGCCCCCCCAGGGACAATGAAAGTTGTAGGTGCAAACTGCACATGCAAAGAAGCCTATTTAAAAAAAAAAAAAAAAAAAACACACCATAAGGCTGGGTAAACATTAGATTATGTGCTAACTACGTGATGATCGTCCAGATTTCCCTTCATCCCCAGAACTATATAAAGTGTGCACACTGTGCACTCCTCCAAACGACATATCTTGCATCGTTTTGCTGTTAGATCGATAAGATACAATGTTATCATAGCCCCTGGTCGTCCAGTTGAGCATACACATTTCACGATTTGAACAAAATCGCTAAAGATATCTTCTCATCTGCCATGCATGTACAGATCAGAAGATGTGGGGAACATTGCAAGGGAGCGCGCAATAGTGCGTACACATTAGACGATGTGGAAGATTTGGCATTTAAATTCAGCTCAACACTACAAATCGTCCAATTTACAGTCTAGTGTACCCAGCCTAACTGCAATACCCAAGTAATAACTTGCCTATGGTCCTCTGAGGTTTTAATCCAGCTATGATTTGATATGACTGTCATTTTTCTTAACTGCCCTCATACAAATCATTGGGACAGATGTACCATGCTTTATAAAGTGATACATTTGAGAGTGATAAACTGCCAACCAATCAGCTCCTTGCTGTCATTTTTCAAACACAGCCTGTAACATGACAGGAGCTGAGTGGATGGTAGATTATCATTCTCTAATGTATCACTTTCCAGAGTTTAGTACATCTCTCCCATAATCTTCTTTTCAGAATCTTTCTGGAGACTCACAAACTATGGTAGACAGACAGGCAGGCAGACACACCTCTCAACATGTCATGTGATGGCAGAGAGGGGAGGAGGAAAGGGAAGATTGTACAAATTGCACAGAGCAAATAAAGCACAGACTCAGAGGAGCATTTTCCAAAGCACCTCTGTGCACTTCATGTGACTGTGGCTACCATGGTAAGCACATGACTGTGCTGTAATATAAATCATTAAGCAGAAGAAACAAACCAAGGAAATAATGCTGTGTGAAAATAAATTAGTTTAAAATAATATAAGCTTAACCACTCAGCTCATAACATAAGGACATATCACTGTCATACATCAGTTCTTTACCTCTCTCTCCCTTCTCCTCTTCAGACACAGTCTGGAAGCCGAAATGAGTCTCCTTGCCGGAGCTCTGTGTGTAATGAAAGTGCTGGCACCCAGACCTGCCTCTCTTCCATGAGGACAGAGCAGAAGGCAAACAGCAGCGGGAGACTCTTCTTATGGGCGCCGCCATCTTAACATACAAGCTCAAGCACTACTGACCTTTCATTACAGGACCAGCGCTCACTGGGTTAGGCCATGGAAACTACAACTCCCAGAAGCCCTGCGAATCGGTCACACCCCCTTTATATAACCGCGTCATCCGGGTGTCTGGCACCGTCAGGCGGTCAGTCGCCATTACAGACGTGGGACTGTTGTCTGCTCCTCTTCGGGAGCAGATTATCACCGATCCATCTGCCCAAGTGAGTCCTCTCAGGACTCACACCGCCTGGGTCCGTCCCACTTCCGTGGGGCCAGCCGTTCCCGGATCCCCGCACGTTCCCCGTGGGGCCCTCCGCTCCCGGATCCGCGCATCTCTCCAGTGGGGCCCTCCGCTCCCGCATCCCGACATCTCACATTCTCCTCTCCCGCCAGCTCGTGTATTTTTTTTTTCCTTTCCTGGTTATAGATCAAGATGTCGCCATGAATCCCTGTGTCCGTTACGCGCCGCTGCTGAACGCCATGCTCCTGGCTCCAAGCCGCCCCCTGCACCGTGCCAGCCCCGCTCTCCCCGCGGTCTATGCCGCTGAGCTCCTCCGCAGATATGGATCCCGGACCCAACAACACCAGCAAAGCCCAGAATCGTTCTGGCTCAACGGGGCCTGCCGGGGACTCTAAGCCTAAGAATGGTAATGACCATATGTGTAGTGCCTAAAGCCGGGGGTGGCCGCTCAGATGAGTACTAATGTATGTTAGCTCTGCCGCAGTGATCGGGCAGGTACGATGCCATCCTGTACAGACAGCTGGTCACTAGTGCCTGGCTGGCAGCACATTGCTCCTATACCTCACCATAGGCACTTGTCACTAACAGATCACTTATGCTGGGTACACTGGTTCTCGGGCATAGTATAGAAGTTTGTGTTATCACGGAGCTTTATTTTGTTTTGTCAAAAAGTAAGATCAGATGGGCTGCACCTTGGACTGTTTTGGTTTATTGCCATTACTATCTGATCTGGCTCATTGGGAAGTGTCTGCAGAAACATTACCCCACCCAGTTATGCTGGGACAGATAATGTCACCACCCCGTCTAATCTGTTACATGGCTTCTGGTGTTTGCTGTTAGGCCTGGAGCACATTGGAGTATTTCTATTATTGTTTTATGTTTAGCGTGAAAAATGAGACTGAAAATACGTGAAGCTTGGTTTTTACTAAAGTTTTAGGTCTCTGCTAACTTTTTTGGACCGTATTCAATTAGACGCGAAAATCCGTTTTCTGCAGAAAAATATCGCGGGTGACGTCATTTCGCCAGGCAGAAACTTTTCGCCCTATTCAATTCCGAAGACTGAAAGTCAACGCAATGTAATAGGCGTAAAAAAGTGCAGAATTGGAGTTTTTGGGGTGCAAAGGTGCGGAAACCACTCAGCACCCTTGGGACAGCCCCCCAAAGGATAACTGCATCAAAATAAACAAGTGTGGAACACCCCCAAAGATCAATTTGAAAAAAAAGGGTGAAAAAGTGCAAAGTGGGGGTACAAACTTTTAAACTAGCGAAATTGACTTTTGAGGGGTCTGCAAGTATGGGGGAGGTGTTTTTATGATTGCAGGTGCTTGCTGATGGTGTGTTAAGTTTTTTTTTTAAATTTCAAATTAGTGACTTTAAATGTATTTTCATGTACCCCAAATTTGACTGGATTACTTATTTTTGCCCCAAAAAACTGCTTAATGCTATTCTTCGCCACTTGTGCAAAGACGCTAATTAGAGGCAATTGACAGCACTTAAGTACCCAAAATACCTTCAGTAGGGCTATTCGGGGACATCTATACTGATGCCCAATGTTAGTGCATCTTTTGGGGGGAGTCAGACTGATTTCCCCATTTCTTACAGCAGTTTTTGCCTGTTTGAGTATTGCCGGAAGGCGTTTTTCACGTCCTCTTGAATTGAATACGCGAATAGCGGGGCGTGTCGGTAAGTTTTCGCGGCCAAAACGTGATATAGGCGAAAAGTACGGAGGCAAAATTTGCTGACGTTCACAGCTAATTGAATACGGACGTAAGTGGTATATTAACATTTTTACAAAATTAATGTGAAAATGGGTGTTTTCACACCCTTTTCACATTATTTTAGCATTAATACATTTATTAAAGGGCAATTTGAGTAGTTTTCATGAGAAATTATTCCAATCTTTTCAATTCACTTATTTTTAGTAAGCCGATTGCATTTTCCATACTTGTAATGGGACATGTGATCTGCCCATATTTACTAAAAATATATTGTGGAAAAAATACCAGGGGAAGGTCTGTGATAACGTCACCTGGAGATGGCCTTATCCCTGTTTTCTCCTTGTTCCCCAACTTCTGCTCAGCATGCGGATGTTAGTACATTCATATGATGTTTCCTAAATTCGCAATGTAAATTTAGTTGAAAAATTCAAACTACAACCACATTTTTAAATCTGGATTGTAGTAAATAGGAGCCTAAGCAACAATATCAATTTGGCCATAGCCCTATTTCCTTGCATTTGAACAAGTAGAGTGTATGCCTACCAATATAAGAGAAAGTGTGCGACTTGTTTAACTCAGTAAATTCAAAATGGCATATTCAATTGGTTGCTAAGGGCAACAACCCCACTTCTAAAAACCTGCACTTTAGTAAATATACCCCTAAGAGTACTTTGTTTTGGTTAGTTATTACCCAGGTAATCTTTATTTATTTTTATTTTTTTTTCCTTTTATATAACTTTGATAATTAAAGTTATCCCACATAGAAAATTAAGAGTTGGTGAAAGAAAGATAATGAATGATAAAGAAAATGTGATTAAAAATAGCTGCCATTACGCATTTACTGATGTTGTTTTTCTGTAGATAACTCAATATTGCAACTTGTTGTGCTGTTCGTTCAGGTTTCTCTTTATATGCAGCTGTCGTTTGCTATTATGTCAGATCCTTCTCTAACTGTTGCTGTATTACTGGGTATACAACTGGACTTGGACATCTGCATATTCTACAACAACAATACTGCTACTTACATGGTGCATCTGTTAATTACGTGAGGATTGATGCAAAGTTTTAATAGAGTCCAATCTATATCGACCTATATCAGTCGCCCAAGACACCAGCTCACTATTTGGGTGGGTAGCAGTACTAACGATCTTTCTCCTTGGAAGGACACTGCTAGAGCCTTTGTCCTGGCATATAGTTAATACATCAATTTCAGTGGATTTGCTAAATTATGCAACTCCAACTGAAGCACTGTATGTCCTAAAACACAATCCCACAAACCCATCTAGGGTTCTTCTATCGAGATGGGTACGGGATGCCGGCGCTTGGGATCCTGACGGTCAGACTCCAGACGCCGGCAACCCAACAGGGGTAGGATACCGACACCTGTCGGTAGGTATCCTAACTCTCTCCCTACCATAACCCTCCCTCCCCGTTGCCTGAACCTAACCTCACCCTCGAACGCCTAACTCTCCCCCCAACCCTGTTACATTCCGTATTTCTACGTTGACATTCTGTCCACAGAGATCCCCTGTGGTCAGCATATTGACCGCATCCCCTTTCTGGTGCCCATAGATATCACAAGGAAATTGATCTCTGGAGGCACAATAGAGTTAATACCAGATTTATTTAGAACGACCATGTACTACACGGACATTACACACCTACACTGATATACGAGCAGATGACTAATAAACTAATGGAAACGTACTTGGATATAAAGATTTGCATGTACTTTATGCATCACAACATCTAATAGGTGTTCCCACAGCACTACTGAGGGTCAGTGTGTCTCCTGGAGTATACGACTACAGTATATAAGAAGTGGAACCTGCGAGAAGAGCATAGCACTTTTCAATATCGACTTATCCACGTAAAATTAACATGTACTTGTTCTTGAGTAATGGCAGCTATTTTAATCTCCTTTTCTCTTTATATATTTTTCATGCACTATATTTCTATTTTATATATATCTATCATTCCACTAAAGGGGCACATCCACTTGCAGACTTTGATTTCGACATTGTAATCGTGCAGTCGTTTGTGAGTCTGTGCTGTGCCTATACTGAACGATCAGTCGTTCAGTGTAGGCATCAATCATCCCCTAACATGCTCAACCTGACGTTAATTTCAGGTTGACCAGCATGTTCGGGCGATGATTGATATCGGAAATGACCAGCGGGAGCGCGCATCACTGGTCATTTCCGACATTAATGTGCATAATTCATGAGCGATTGAACGATATCGCTCATAGAAATCGGCAAGTGGATGTGCACCCTTACTCTTGATGATATTTTATGTGGGACTATACCACGAATGTGTTTAAAGCGCCCCATACACAGGGCGATTGTATGCACGATTTCGATCGATCGCAACGATCAATTGTGTATATCGTGTGTGGTTTGGCATGCTGTACGACAGCGATGCGCGTCCCCGCTGTTGTACATCGACATCGTAGATTTTATGGAAAAACAATAAGACCTGCGATCCGTCATGCTGTTAAATGGGTAAATAAAGCATCTTGTAAGATGCATCGCATGCTGTTGTGAATGATAAACTATGCATCGGGCTGAATTTGAAAACTTACTGGGATGTCGTACGTTTTCGAAATCGCACCGTGTATGGGCCACATTACCTGCATATGAGAGAAACACAAAGTGAATGCTAGTAGAAATGTGTCTTAAGTATGGTGTCATTGAAAACAGTGGGTTGTGAGAAAGCCGTGATTACGGCGCCCTAACTGCAGTTATGGTGCCCTAACCAGGACTTTAGACTGGTTTAGCCATTTTACACGGCTAAACCTGGTCTAATAATAATGAGCGTCCAGACCAATTGAATTGCAAAACTGGGCGCCCTTACAGACTGTTGCAGCTGTTCAGTCCTCCTAAAACTTATGAAACAAAATACCATTTTCTACTTCAGGGTCCATAGGGGGTCCACAGGGTTGACCTTGGGGTATAGGTTGGGAACCAAATCCGGGCACCACGCAGTTAAAGCTTTTAGCTCCCAGGATGCACTTGGGTCCACTCTCCCTATAACCCCACCCCCAAGCCAGAGGCACCTCAGTTTAAGTTGGTGCCCGGCCGGAATCGGGTCACCGTTTAGTGCAGTGGGGAGCTGATTAGCAGCCCCTAAGCTTTATTTTTTCTAAAGGACAGAGTTTTTTATTTTTCCTTTGGATTCTTCAGAGCGGCAGCGTCAGACTGTCCATAGGACGTCTAAGCTGCCGCTCCGTCACCCCGCTGGCGCTGAGACGCCAGTACAGATCTGGGGATCTCAGCGGGACCCCAGAGTCTGTACTAGCCGGACTCTGCGGGCGCCCAGGACTGCTGCCGGATCCACGGGGGGCAGGTAAGGCGCGGGTCACCGCTTGCGGTGATCCACGCATTTGAAATGCAGTCCTGTGCCTCCGGTCTCTGGGGACAGACCGGAGGCGCCGGCAGTGGCGGCGGGCCCCCCATACCCCGTGTGTCCACTAGACCACCAGGGACTTAGTGTTCGGTGCAGGGAGCCGGCGTCCCGGGGGTTAATAGCCGGCCAGGGGAGACAGCCTTCCCTGTTACAGAGGCTCCTCCCCTCAGCTCAGCGCGCCTTTCAGTATCTATAGTCTGGCGTCGCTGAGCTGCTTCCTCCGCGGGCCACGCTTCTTCTGAGGTCTCCAGCGGCCATTTTCTCTGTGGTGCAGCAGAAATCTCTGGAGATGGCAGTTGGTCCAGTCCCCCTGCGTACCTCACCATCAGGTCAGTGTACACAGCGCTGTAGCCTTCCCAGACACTGAATCTGGGCAGTTGAATGCAGTGTAATAGTGCAATATATTATATGACATGTTTATGTATATATGTATATATCTGCATTGTATGTGACTTATGCTAGTGCTGACTGTACTTTATTCTCTCACCTGTCAGTGTATATCTATCCCTTTCCTTATCTGCCCTAATACAGCTGTACTTGGGGTGGTTCTGAGACCTCACATTTATATACTTGTTAATATTTGTGAGGTTTGTCACATACTGTTGCGTGCTGCACGTTGCCATATTTTGAGTGGAACTGTGTGTTGCATACGCTGAAAATGGGTCCCTGCAGCTAATTTTTAGTTTCAGTCAGGACCAGTATAGCGCTGCTTGATCACAAGGCTTGGTCAGATATGTCTGACCAGGAGAGAGCGTTATACTGCACCCATTTTTACTATCCTGCAAGCCATGTGCTGCAGGTGTTAGTGCGGAGGATTTAACTCTTAAAGGGTTCTGTATGTGGCGTCATCGGGTGCCGGCCCCTTTCACGACCCCCTTGGGCGGTTTGTTTTCTCGGGATCCTCTTAATTGCGGATCGCCGGGCGGGCCCCATTGTTGTACCTCACTTGGGGTTACTTCACCATACTGCCCTTTTTCATCTCAGGGTATCTCGCAGTTTCTTGCACTCTTCGCCTGTGACACAGACTACCGCTCCCTACAGGGGTTTTTCGAGTATATGAATTCCCCCTGGTGCCACAATAGTCTGTCATGCCCCTTGCAGGGATTACCACAACAGCCACCCTGGGTGGATGTCGTTTTTCTATGAAACGCAAATTGGCGTGGTTGACGCCCTGTGGTTACTTCCCACTTGGCTCTACCGTGAACTGGATACTGTTTTGGGCTCTTTCCCTCTTACACGGGGGGAAGCCTATCTCAAGTATTATTATCCCTGTTTTAGGGCTGGTAGCAGGTCCATTCTGCACCTGTATCATACACCCTCAGTATTACGTGCCTTTTGGGTCCCTGTTGCTGACTAGCGGGTGGATCGCATGGCGGGACTCTGGCTGTTGCCAGATATGAGGTATTACAACAGTGTTTGGTCTCCTGTCCCAAATTCCCTGAGGGTCATCATGAGCCCCTCCTGGGGTGGATGGGCGTGTTACTCGTCGGATTACAGACGTTACTACGCATCCCATTCCTGCGTGGTCGGATTCTTCTGATCCGTAGGTGGTAACTCTGCCTGAAATCAGTATACTCGCTTTCAGGGGTTGTTACCCATCCTACCATGGCGATAGCATGGTTGGTTAATACTATTGCATACTGAGCTGATGCATTTGTAATGTTTTTTCCCCTCCAACACGTCTGGGGTTCAAATGTATTTGGTTGCTCACGTAATATATGCAGTTGTCATAGGTGGACATGCCTATATTGGATACCAGCTCCTAATTTTCAGAGTTACGGCTGCGACGGTATCCTCCGTAATACCCTATGGCTGCGCTCTGGGAATGCAGAGGTGCAGATACCATCTATAGGGTATATCTTGTTGGGTCCTGACCTTGACAGTGGCAGTACAAATTTCCCGCCGTCAGCTATGCTCACTACGGGGCCTCAGACTATTAAGTCTTTTTGTCCTCTGGGTCAGCCTAAAGGTCTGTTTCTTCATAGACTGTCGGCCTTTACAAGGGCCGACATATCCAGTTCCGAGCAGACCTGGACTGCCAGCCGATCCTGCTTCTGAACCTACGGATATATCGTCAGCCTGACGAGACAGGCCTACCACTGGGAGATGGCGATTTCTCAGTTTGCCCGGTACTAGTGTCTAGTTGCCGCGGCTACGTGGGTAGGAGGGTACGCACTCTCTTTGCTCAGGCGGCCTATTTCCATGTGATGGTACGCAGGCCCTTATTCGGAACAGGGCCTTACAAATCCAGAAAGCTATACAGTTGTTGCGGTAAGCGGAGCTAATTGGGCCATCCCCACTTTCTCAGCGAGGGACTGGTTGTTCTGCTTTCTTTCTGGTGCGGTGGCTGAATGGTCTTCTTTGGCCTATTCTCTGTCTCAATTCCCCGAACCAGTTCCTAAAGCTACCTGGGCTCAGGAAGCAATCCCTATGCTCCATCATACTATGTTTGGAACCTGGGGACTTTATGGTATCACTGGATATACAGGACGCGTGCCTACGGGTACTTACAGAGACCTTACCTCAGCATGGACTGAGGTTTGCTGTATCACAGCACTTACGATTTTTCGGGCTCTGCCTGTTGGGACTGCTCTCAGCCCCACAGGGGTTTACCAGCGTTTTGGATTTTCTGACAGTTCTTCTGTTCAGTATATCCCAATGCTCCTGTACCTGGATGGCCTCCTGCTCTTAGCAGGATCACCGGGGTACTTTACAGCCGGGTCTGACTGACTGACAGGGGGGTTGACTGCAGACGTTTAATCAATGGGGAAAAAGTCCTCCCTGCATCCCTCTCTGGGTATTCTTCACCTAGGAGCCCTGCTGGATTCTCAGAATCTGAGAATTCTTCTGGCATAAGACGGCATCTCCACTCTTCCATTAGGAGTACATGGATGTCTGCGCAGTCGACATATGTCTTTACACTCTGGGATGCATGGTCCACTATTCAGTGTCTGCCTTTGGAAGGGTGGAATGGGCTTAGTTCCATTCCAGGCCTTTCCATAATTGGCTTATCTCCAGATGGAACAAGTTATTTCTGTCTGATCACTGTTCAAACGATGATGCTCTCCCCGGAGGCAAGTCGGTCCCTTTTCGGGTGACTATGGCCATCTCGTCCAGGGTATTCTTTGCTAAGGACAGTGTCTGGTTCGCATCCATTTCAGTGCAGTTGGATGTCTGTCGATTCCACCCTGTCAATTAACTGGTTGGAACTTTAGCCTGTCTTGGGCCTTCACTCTGGCATAACCCTTGTTTCCCGGTGAACCTGAAAAAGTTCAGTCCGACAGGGTCAGAACAGTGGCTTCCTTTTTAGCAATACTGTTCGTTGGGTGGCAATGTCAGGTATGTCATACATTCGGACATTGTCTGAGGGTCTCCTCCCGACCATCTCGACAGTGTTCATTTCAGGTGCTCTCCATTGGTAAGCGGGAGTCCTCAGCCGTCACGACGTGCATCCAGGGGACTAGTCTCTTCCCCAAGAGAGGTTTCATCTCCTGGTGAGCAGGGGTGGGGGGGTCCTCCTGAGGTGACCCTCATGGCCTTCTGACTCTATCACACTATGGTGTTACAGTCCAACTCTGGGGATTCTGAAGCAACCTTCAGTGACTCTTTGTCAGTGAAGTAGTTCTTCCAATTTGCGTACCTGTGTTCTCCGGTCTCCATTCTTCCTCGAGGGAAGTGTTTCAATCGAGACGGAGATGCTTTCCTGCTGGTGGCTCCTGATTGCCCCAGATGTCAGGGGTACTTGGTTTTTCGGAGTCTCTCCATCGATACTCCATTCCTGATGCTTCACTGCCCAGACCTGTTGTCTCAGGGTCCTGGGGATTGTCTTGGACCTGGGTCGTTTGTCTTTGACTGCGTCCCTACAGTGGTCTTACGGCTTCCCTGGCTTTGTCATCGTTGGAATGATTAGAGCACATGGATCAGTTTTTGCTGGGACCTACCACAAACTGTGGTAGCCATAATTCTTATGGTATTATACCTGTCGATATGATCCTCTGGTGTCCAGGATTTCCAGATATTCTGGCATTCCTTCCGGCTGGCTTGGGTTTCACCCTCGGCCTGGCCTTCCTGACAGTGCGGATCTCTACACTGTCAGTATGATTAAGATATGGAATTGCTCCGCTCTGGTATCCAGTTCATCCTTTGGAGTGTTTTCTGGATTATGCCTCCATTTGTCCTCCCTAGGGACTCCTTGGGAGTTAGTAGTGGTTCTTCGTTGACTCCGGGGAAAGTTAATGGAACCGCTGGTTGTGATTGCCATTACATGGTCTATTGCTTTGGCTTTCTCTCTTTCTCTCAGGGAGTTTATATCACCCAGGTGAGTGTCGGAATTGGGAGCGTTCTCATGTGGCTCCCTCTTCTGGAGGGCATCTTGTCAGGGTGTGAGTTGCTCTCACCCTGTGTTTCTTCTTAGTGATTTTAGGTTCCATATTATTCTGGAACTTATGGTGAGGCCATTCAGTCCCCAGTCCTCTCGGCTGGTGTGGCCTCATTGACTGTGGTCCGGCCTCTGTGGATTTATGTGATCCGTTCAAGTTCCTGACGGAAATCGGACTCCTTATTGGTGGTCTGAGATTTCTGGTTTTAACAGGAAAGGATGGCCGGCCTATGGCCAAATGTTGGCTGGACGGCCTCGTATGTCTTCTTCAGGGGCCTACCCATGGGTAGGCCTTTCTGTTGTTGATGCTTGTTTTTTCTCGGGCCATGTAACCCTCGTGGGTGGCTCGCTGTGGCGCCTTGGCTGTTTAGCCTTGCTAGATGGCCACGTGGTCTTCTGCCCACACCTTTTTAAGGTTCTAGGCATTGGTTTCCTTTGCCTCTCCGGATGCTTCCTTTTTGGCGGCGGATTCTCCTCTCAGCACAGGAGCGTCCCCTCCCTTGGTTGAACTGCTTTGGGACACCCCCAAGGTCAACCCTGTGGACCCCCTATGGACCCTGAAGTAGAAAACAAGAGATATGGTAAGAACTTACCTTTGTTATCTCTGTTTCTACGAAGTCCATAGGGTCCACAGGGCGCCCGCCCTGACGCACCTGGCTTCAAATGGGCTGTGTGGCTGGTCACCGGTTTTCCGTCTCCCATTTCTGTGAGTATGGTTATCGAGTGTTCCAGTTTTCTCTCTCTTTTTTTCTCCTCCTCCGGCCTTTGGCTACTTACAAACTGAGGTGCCTCTGGCTTGGGGGTGGGGTTATAGGGAGAGTGGACCCAAGTGCATCCTGGGAGCTAAAAGCTTTAACTGCGTGGTGCCCGGATTTGGTTCCCAACCTATACCCCAAAGTCAACCCTGTGGACCCTATGGACTTCGTAGAAACAGAGATAACAAAGGTAAGTTCTTACCATATCTCTTGTTTTTATTGTGCTTAATAAAGTTTTTCCCATTAACTTTTTTTTTTAATTATGTAGGGGGAGCTGGGTAGCAAATTATTAACAAACATGTCTGTTTCAGATGGAAAAGGAGGCAGTAGCTCAAAGCAACGCTATAGCCGCAAACGTGAAAATCCTCAACCCAAAAATGAGGGCTTTGCCGGTCAGACCCGGCGCTCCGTTCCACAGAAAAGCAAAACTTTTAACAAGGTTCCACCTCAGAGAGGAGGTACAAAACAGTACACATATGGGAGAAGAGAAGAGGTGAGGAATAACTCTTGCTAGAGCTTCATTATTGCTGTTAAGGGACTATGGGAGGAATTTAATTGTTTTTTCGTATCTTGTCTAAAGTGATGGGAGATCGGGGGGCGATATTCAATTGGGCGCTTATGCCTTTTCGCACATGTCGTGGCATTCACTCCCGATTGGAGCAATAATTGAATTCCTCTTTAGCGCCTGTACGGCTGAAAACAAGTGAATTCTCCCCCAAGAATGCAGCATTTTTAATATTAAGTCACATCTGAGACCATGTATACCACTCTGCAATAAAAGCAGAACTTTTACACCAAAATGTGCGCGTGTGGGTATTTTTATTTTTAAACTGTCAGTGAAGATTGACATTAAGAGGGAGCTTTAGCAAAGCTTGGAGAGAGCTAATGTACCAAACTCTTTGCTTCTAACTGATTTTACAGGCTGTAAGGTAGACGTTCTAAGCCTTGGAGAGTGGTTATGTACCAGCCAATCAGCTCCTAACTGTCACTGTACAGGCTGTGTTTGAAAAATGACAAGAGCTGATTGGTAGGTACTTTACCATTCTCCAAGGCTTATTGCTTCTCTCCCTGTGTTTGAAAAATAACAGCAGCTGATTGGTAGGTACTTTTTCTCACCAAGCTTTAATAAATCTCTCCGAAAATAACTTGTTGGAAGTGCCCACATAACTGATAGAGCTTCTTGTTTGCAGGTAGCAGAGACTCAACGGGCAGAGTTCAGCCCAGCACAGTATTCAGGACCCAAGAAAATCAGCTTGAACCACCTATTGAACTTTACATATGAGCCACGTGGTCACCCTGGGGCTCATAGAGATGGACCTGGGAACTGGGGAAGGAGAAACAAGTGGGGCCACAAACCATTTAACAAGGAGTTGTTTTTGCAAGCTAAGTGAGTTTTCTCCTGAGTCACTGTCACACATTAGCATTTATAAAGACTGTTGGTTTTTGGAATATATCTTTAAAGGGGATGTCCATTCTATTGACCCATGGGAACTCTACTTTTACCTGGAACTGGGTTAGTCTGCATTGTAGAAAGCAGGACAATCCATGCCAAGTCAGTAAAAAACAAATTACAGATTGTTCTATGTAAACTGCAGAAGTTTCCTCTTCATAAGCTCTGCGGTCCAGCTCCTGGTTTCTGAAATGATTGGTTTCCCATCTATTTGCTAGTAAGGCCTAAGCGTCGCTGCCCAGAAGAGGACACCCCTCCATGTATACCCTTTTTTTGGGGGCCACTTTAATAAATGTAAATACAGAATGATGGTTACTAATCTTTTTTTTTTTTTTTTTTTTTAGCTGCCAGTTTGTGGTGTCAGATGATCATGACTACAGTGTACACTTCACTGATCCAGACACTCTTGTCAGCTGGGATCTTGTTGAGCAAGTGGTCAGTAATCCTCTTAATTTCCCCGGTCATACACCTTAGTCTTTAGCTATATAGATTACTGTAGTGATATATTAAGTTTTCTAGCAATGTACAGATTAGAAAAGATATGTAACATGTAAGATAGAACAGGTGAGAGACTGCAGATAGTAACATACAGCTTCCATCACTGAAGAGCTGGTGACTGTCACATGCAGCCATTTTAATATCTGATGGCGCTGTCTGGTAGTCAGCCTGCTACTCAGGCTAATATGGAGCCACAGGCATGGTGCCTTCTGTTAATCCTCATGGCCACACCAGGTTAGGATGGCTGAGTTACTATCTCATTGCTGATTGTGGGTAATGCAAATAATGACCGCTGGTTCTCCATCTTACATTATATAGAAGTGGGTTTTGAAGTTAGACTTTCTGTAATACTATGGTTGTGTGTACATTAAAATATTAATTACGATAAACACTCCTTGTGATGCATATTTCCCCTCCAAGTATTAAAGGTGAATTATTTTCTGTATTTAAAATATAAATTAACTGGAGTAGTCCCTATCAAACCCTTGCTTTAAATGTGACCGTTCCTCCTGTTACCCCCTTTTATGGAACTGTCAGGGTCCCTAATTACAAGGGGAACAGTGTTTTTCTGCAGCCAACTGGCAAATTGAGTTGTTCTTTGTTGGGGACCTGATTATTGTTACTCTAGCAGAATAAAGGGGAACCAAAGCTTCCTCCAATCAGTGCCGTTTACATTGTATTTTAGCTTTGCATTCTTCTAGACCCATTTCCTGTTCCATTATTGGCAAATATCCTACTTTCATGCCTCCCTTATGTCTGGCATTATTGCTTTCTCATCAGTTGCATTAACTGCTGGCATCTGTTTTTGGTTGCTCACATAAATGGTTATATCATCTGTTTAATAGTGTATGGCTTATTGATGTCCTTTAATACTTGATGCTTTTGTTTCCACAGCGAATCTGCAGTCACGAAGTACCCTCATGTCCTATCTGTCTGTACCCTCCGGTCGCTGCAAAGATCACTCGCTGTGGGCATATATATTGCTGGCCGTGTATCTTGCACTACTTGTCACTAAGTGAAAAGGACTGGAGTAGGTGTCCAATTTGCTACAGCTCCATTATAAAAAAAGACCTTAAAAGGTAATTTTCTATAAAGACATTACTGTAAATGTAAGCTGAAAATATATTCCCAAGTGTCCAATAAAGATGCTAAATTTACTGTAAATACATTTCTGCTATATTCTATATAGAAGTTTTTACCATGGTAAATGATAGGCTTCAGGTTCTGATTTTCTTTTGATTGCAGTGTTATTGCCACAGAAAGATGTCTTTATGCCGTGGGTGATACAATCACAATGCAGCTAATGAGGAGAGAGAAGGGTGTGCTTGTGGCTATGCCCAAATCTAAGTGGATGAAGCTGGATGAGCCTATTCATCTAGGAGGTAACAGCAAGTGCTTGCAAGAGTTGTTTATACAATACTATGACAGTGATTTGCTCAATTCATGGCTTATTAGTGTTATGTATATGGCGGTCATCAAAGTTAATGGACATGATTGTCACCCAAGAGACAATGTGTCTCCTTGGAATGTTCTTACTGTTATGTGGGTTTGAGTGTTTTTGGTTTCCTCTCGCAGCCCAGAGTCGTACTGTTGGGGTTAATTTACTTCGAACTAGATTTATTTTAGGCATGCCTGTGCTCCTTCCAAACCATATATACATAAAATAAACAGCATTATATAACACCTTAAATGATCACCATTCATGATCCTAGGCTGTGACGATAAAGGTTTTTCTACTTCAGGGTCCATAGGGGGTCCACAGGGTTGACCTTGGGGTATAGGTTGGGAACCAAATCCGGGCACCACGCAGCTAAAGCTTTTAGCTCCCAGGATGCACTTGGGTCCACTCTCCCTATAACCCCACCCCCAAGCCAGAGGCACCTCAGTTTAAGTTGGTGCCCGGCCGGAATCGGGTCACCGTTTAGTGCAGTGGGGAGCTGATTAGCAGCCCCTAAGCTTTATTTTTTCTAAAGGACAGTTTTTTTATTTTTCCTTTTGGATTCTTCAGAGCGGCAGCATCAGACTGTCCATAGGACGTCTAAGCTGCTGCTCCGTCACCCCGCTGGCGCTGAGACGCCAGTACAGATCTGGGGATCTCAGCGGGACCCCAGAGTCTGTACTAGCCGGACTCTGCGGGCGCCCAGAACTGCTGCCGTCCACGGGGAGCAGGTAAGGCGCGGGTCACCGCTTGCGGTGATCCACGCATTTGAAATGCAGTCCTGTGCCTCCGGTCTCTGGGGACAGACCGGAGGCGCCGGCAGTGGCGGCGGGCCCCTCATACCCCGTGTGTCCACTAGACCACCAGGGACTTAGTGTTCGGTGCAGGGAGCCGGCGTCCCGGGGGTTAATAGCCGGCCAGGGGAGACAGCCTTCCCTGTTACAGCGGCTCCTCCCCTCAGCTCAGCGCGCCTTTCAGTATCTATAGTCTGGCGTCGCTGAGCTGCTTCCTCCGCGGGCCACGCTTCTTCTGAGGTCTCCAGCGGCCATTTTCTCTGTGGTGCAGCAGAAATCTCTGGAGATGGCAGTTGGTCCAGTCCCCCTGCGTACCTCACCATCAGGTCAGTGTACACAGCGCTGTAGCCTTCCCAGACACTGAATCTGGGTAAGTTGCATGCAGTGTAATAGTGCAGTATATTATATGACATGTTTATGTATATATGTGTATATCTGCATGGTATGTGACTTATGCTAGTGCTGACTGTACTTTATTCTCTCACCTGTCAGTGTATATCTATCCCTTTCCTTATCTGCCCTAATACGGCTGTACTTGGGGTGGTTCTGAGACCTCACATTTATATACTTGTTAATATTTGTGAGGTTTGTCACATACTGTTGCGTGCTGCACGTTGCCATATTTTGAGTGGAACTGTGTGTTGCATACGCTGAAAATGGGTCCCTGCAGCTAATTTTTAGTATCAGTCAGGACCAGTATAGCGCTGCTTGATCACAAGGCTTGGTCAGATATGTCTGACCAGGAGAGAGCGTTATACTGCACCCATTTTTACTATCCTGCAAGCCATGTGCTGCAGGTGTTAGTGCGGAGGATTTAACTCTTAAAGGGTTCTGTATGTGGCGTCATCGGGTGCCGGCCCCTTTCACGACCCCCTTGGGCGGTTTGTTTTCTCGGGATCCTCTTAATTGCGGATCGCCGGGCGGGCCCCATTGTTGTACCTCACTTGGGGTTACTTCACCATACTGCCCTTTTTCATCTCAGGGTATCTCGCAGTTTCTTGCACTCTTCGCCTGTGACACAGACTACCGCTCCCTACAGGGGTTTTTCGAGTATATGAATTCCCCCTGGTGCCACAATAGTCTGTCATGCCCCTTGCAGGGATTACCACAACAGCCACCCTGGGTGGATGTCGTTTTTCTATGAAACGCAAATTGGCGTGGTTGACGCCCTGTGGTTACTTCCCACTTGGCTCTACCGTGAACTGGATACTGTTTTGGGCTCTTTCCCTCTTACACGGGGGGAAGCCTATCTCAAGTATTATTATCCCTGTTTTTAGGGCTGGTAGCAGGTCCATTCTGCACCTGTATCATACACCCTCAGTATTACGTGCCTTCTGGGTCCCCTGTTGCTGACTAGCGGGTGGATCGCATGTTGCCAGATATGAGGTATTACAATAGTGTTTGGTCTCCTGTCCCAAATTCCCTGAGGGTCATCATGAGCCCCTCCTGGGGTGGATGGGCGTGTTACTCGTCGGATTACAGACGTTACTACGCATCCCATTCCTGCGTGGTCGGATTCTTCTGATCCGTAGGTGGTAGCTCTGCCTGAAATCAGTATACTCGCTTTCAGGGGTTGTTACCCATCCTACCATGGCTATAGCATGGTTGGTTAATACTATTGCATACTGAGCTGATGCATTTGTAATGTTTTTTCCCCTCCAACACGTCTGGGGTTCAAATGTATTTGGTCGCTCACGTAATATATGCAGTTGTCATAGGTGGAAATGCCTATATTGGATACCAGTCTCCTAACTTTCAGAGTTCCGGCTGCGACGGTATCCTCCGTAATACCCTATGGCTGCGCTCTGGGAATGCAGAGGTGCAGATACCATCTATAGGGTAGATCTTGTTGGGTCCTGACCTTGACAGTGGCAGTACAAATTTCCCGCCGTCAGCTATGCTCACTACGGGGCCTCAGACTATTAAGTCTTTTTGTCCTCTGGGTCAGCCTAAAGGTCTGTTTCTTCATAGACTGTCGGCCTTTACAAGGGCCGACATATCCAGTTCCGAGCAGGCCTGGACTGCCAGCCGATCCTGCTTCTGAACCTACGGATATATCGTCAGCCTGACGAGACAGGCCTACCACTGGGAGATGGCGATTTCTCAGTTTGCCCGGTACTAGTGTCTAGTTGCCGCGGCTACGTGGGTAGGAGGGTCCGCCCTCTCTTTGCTCAGGCGGCCTATTTCCATGTGATGGTACGCAGGCCCTTATTCGGAACAGGGCCTTACGAATCCAGAAAGCTATACAGTTGTTGCGGTAAGCGGAGCTAATTGGGCCATCCCCACTTTCTCAGCGAGGGACTGGTTGTTCTGCTTTCTTTCTGGTGCGGTGGCTGAATGGTCCTCTTTGGCCTATTCTCTGTCTCAATTCCCTGAACCAGTTCCTAAAGCTACCTGGGCTCAGGAGGCAATCCCTATGCTCCATCATACTATGTTTGGAATTGGGGACTTTATGGTATCACTGGATATACAGGACGCGTGCCTACGGGTACTTACAGAGACCTTGCCTTAGCATGGACTGAGGTTTGCTGTATCACAGCACTTATGGTTTTTCGGGCTCTGCCTGTTGGGACTGTTCTCAGCCCCACGGGGGTTTACCAGCGTTTTGGATTTTCTGACAGTTCTTCTGTTCAGTATATCCCAATGCTCCTGTACCTGGACGGCCTCCTGCTCTTAGCAGGATCGCCGGGGTTCTCTACAGCCAGGTCAGGATGACCGTGGCTTCTTCAGGGTGCAGACGTTTAATCAATGGGGAAAAAGTCCTTCCTGCATCCCGCTCTGGGTATTCTTCACCTAGGAGCCCTGCTGGATTCTCAGAATCTGAGAATTCTTCTGGCGTAAGACGGCATCTCCACTCTTCCATTAGGAGTACATGGATGTCTGCGCAGTCGACATATGTCTTTACACTCTGGGATGCATGGTCCACTATTCAGTGTCTGCCTTTGGAAGGGTGGAATGGGCTTAGTTCCATTCCAGGCCTTTCCATAATTGGCTTATCTCCAGATGGAACAAGTTTTTTTTCTGTCTGATCACTATTCAAACGATAATGCTCTCCCCGGAGGCAAGTCGGTCCCTTTTCGGGTGACTATGACCATCTCGTCCAGGGTATTCTTTGCTAAGGACAGTGTCTGGTTCGCATCCGTTTCAGTGCAGTTGGATGTCTGTCGATTCCACCCTGTCAATTAACTTGTTGGAACTTTAGCCTGTCTTGGGCCTTCACTCTGGCATAGCCCTTGTTTCCCGGTGAACCTGAAAAAGTTCAGTCCGACAGGGTCAGAACAGTGGCTTCCTTTTTAGCAATACTGTTCGTTGGGTGCCAATGTCAGGTATGTCATATATTCGGAAATTGTCTGAGGGTCTCCTCCCGACCATCTCGACAGTGTTCATTTCAGGTGCTATCCATTGGGAAGCGGGAGTCCTCAGCCGTCACGACGTGCATCCCGGGGACTAGTCTCTTCCCCAAGAGAGGTTTCATCTCCTGGTGAGCAGGGGGGGGGGGGCCCTCCTGAGGTGACACTCATGGCCTTCTGACTCTATCACACTATGGTGTTACAGTCCAACTCTTGGGATTCTGAAGCAACCTTCAGTGACACTCTGTCGGTGAAGTGGTTCTTCCAATTTGCGTACCTGTGTTCTCCAGTCTCCATTCTTCCTCGAGGGAAGTGTTTCAATCGAGACAGAGATGATTTCCTGCTGGTGGCTCCTAATTGCCCCAGATGTCAGGGGTACTTGGTTTTTCGGAGTCTCTCCATCGATACTCCATTCCTGATGCTTCACTGCCCAGACCTGTTGTCTCAGGGTCCTGGGGTTTGCCTTGGACCTGGGTCGTTTGTCTTTGACTGTGTCCCTACAGTGGTCTTACGGCTTCCCTGGCTTTGTCATCGTTGGAATGATTAGAGCACATGGATCAGCTTTTGCTGGGACCTACCCCAAACTGTGGCAGCCATAATTCTTATGGTATTATACCTGTCGATACGATCCTCTGGTGTCCAGGATTTCCAGATATTCTGGCATTCCTTCCGGCTGGCTTGGGTTTCACCCTCGGCCTGGCCTTCCTGACAGTGCAGATCTCTACACTGTCAGTATGATTAAGATATGGAATTGCTCCACTCTGGTATCCAGTTCATCAGGAGTGTTTTTCTGGATTATGCTTCCATTTATCCTCCCTAGGGGCTCCTTGGGAGTTAGTAGTGGTTCTTCGTTGACTCCGGGGAAAGTTAATGGAACCGCTGGTTGTGATAGCCATTACATGGTCTATTGCTTTGGCTTTCTCTCTTTCTCTCAGGGAGTTTATATCACCCAGGTGAGTGTCGGAATTGGGAGCGTTCTCATGTGGCTCCCTCTTCTGGAGGGCATCTTGTCAGGGTGTGAGTTGCTCTCACCCTGTGTTTCTTCTTAGTGATTTTTAGGTTCCATATTATTCTGGAACTTATGGTGAGGCCATTCAGTCCCCAGTCCTCTCGGCTGGTGTGGCCTCATTGACTGTGGTCCGGCCTCTGTGGATTTATGTGATCCGTTCAAGTTCCTGACGGAAATCAGACTCCTTATTGGTGGTCTGAGATTTCTGGTTTTAACAGGAAAGGATGGCCGGCCTATGGCCAAATGTTGGCTGGACGGCCTCGTATGTCTTCTTCAGGGGCCTACCCTTGGGTAGGCCTTTCTGTTGTTCATGCTTGTTTTTTCTCGGGCCATGTAACCCTCGTGGGTGGCTCGCTGTGGCGCCTTGGCTGTTTTGCCTTGCTAGATGGCCACGTGGTCTTCTGTCCACACCTTTTTAAGGTTCTAGGCATTGGTTTTCTTTGCCTCTGCGGATGCTTCCTTTTTGGCGGCGGATTCTCCTCTCAGCACAGGAGCGTCCCCTCCCTTGGTTGAACTGCTTTGGGACATCCCCAAGGTCAACCCTGTGGACCCCCTATGGACCCTGAAGTAGAAAACAAGAGATATGGTAAGAACTTACCTTTGTTATCTCTGTTTCTACGAAGTCCATAGGGTCCACAGGGCGCCCGCCCTGACGCACCTGGCTTCAAATGGGCTGTGTGGCTGGTCACCGGTTTTCCGTCTCCCATTTCTGTGAGTATGGTTATCGAGTGTTCCAGTTTTCTCTCTCTTTTTTTCTCCTCATCCGGCCTTTGGCTACTTACAAACTGAGGTGCCTCTGGCTTGGGGGTGGGGTTATAGGGAGAGTGGACCCAAGTGCATCCTGGGAGCTAAAAGCTTTAGCTGCATGGTGCCTGGATTTGGTTCCCAACCTATACCCCAAGGTCAACCCTGTGGACCCTATGGACTTCGTAGAAACAGAGATAACAAAGGTAAGTTCTTACCATATCTCTTGTTATCCTCTCTTGTGGTGGGTGGTGCTGGATGGGGGTACATACAATCCCCAATGACAGCCATTTATTACACAGCGATAACAACTCAAATCAACCTTCCAGTTATTAGGTCTCTGGATTCCCCCAAGGCCTCCACAATATTCTGTATATGTTCCATGGTTATTTTGGTCTTTTGCTGAATGTCTCCCTAAATGTTTCTTTAAGCAATATTAAGGTGTTTGGAGAGAATGCTTCTTCTGGTTATCCAGGCCTAAGATTGTTTAGTTTGCCCATAAGTCTAAAGCTGGGTACACACTGAGCGATGTGTATCCAGCCTATATGACGGGTCGACATATCTAATACTGGGTACACATGAGAATGAGGTAATGAACGATGGAACAATACCTTGTTCCGTCCTTCATTACCTGCAATGGGGCCGCTTGCAAAAATGTCCGGTTGGGAGTGCAGCACGACTGAACGGACGACGCACAAGCGTCCGCGGGAGCGTGCATATTGGCCGTACACACTGAGCAATGCGACCGATATGTCCCGAATTCGGCTGGAAACGACAGATCGTGCAGACATCGTCTGTGTGTACCCAGCTTCAGTGACTGCAATTGTGGCTGTCACCAAACAGCGGCTATTGCGCAAATCATTTGCATACATTACAGGGAATGTTTATATTTGACATTGATGAGTTTATATAATTGTGTTTTTGTAGATGAGGAACATACTTTGTTCTCCAAGCTTCTTCTGGCTTCCAGAGACCAGATCTTGAAACAAGTGATTGTTAAAGAGAAAGCAGCACTGCTGGAGCAATACAGTGTGGAAGGGGAATCACCTGAGGCCTGTTTCATAGAAGCAGCTATCCAGGAATTGAAGGTTGGCAAAATGCAAGATAGTCCTAACATTGTGTTCTATAGGGAAAGTGTAATTACTGTGTTTGCCAGAGCTGTGAGTGCTGTAATTGTACCAGAGGTTTACATTGGCTGTAGAGTCATTAGGATGTGATGTAAACTGGGAGGTGTCATTTCACTTAGCTGTGAGAGGGCAAATTGCCTTTCAGTGGCAGCCTGGTTTTACCCCTGATTTGCTGATATTTGTGCTCAGCCATATGGGGCTGCGAACAAACATCAGCGAGTCTATTGCTACTTTGTGACACACAGCCTCACTTATTTGCAGCGGTGAGTCTATTGCTACTTTGTGACACACAGCCTCACTTATTTGCAGCGGTGAGTCTATTGCTACTTTGTGACACAGCCTCACTTATTTGCAGTGGTGAGTCTATTGCTACTTTGTGACACACAGCCTCACTTATTTGCAGCTGTGAGTCTATTGCTACTTTGTGACACACAGCCTCACTTATTTGCAGTGGTGAGTCTATTGCTACTTTGTGACACACAGCCTCACTTATTTGCAGTGGTGAGTCTATTGCTACTTTGTGACACACAGCCTCACTTATTTGCAGCGGTGAGTCTATTGCTACTTTGTGACACAGCCTCACTTATTTGCAGCGGTGAGTCTATTGCTACTTTGTGACACACAGCCTCACTTATTTGAGTCTATTGAAACTATTGGCAATGTGAGTTTTGTTGTTTTTACTGTAAAAGTCTGAGTTTCACATGTTCTGCATTCACAGGATCGCCAGGATAGCCTCCAAGTGCCCTGTAAGAAAGATGTTGCAGCAGTTGCAGGATCTATAGAGGCTTTAAAGTTGGAGACAAATTTTGAAGAGAGCATTCCGGGATTGGACCGTAATGTAAGCGCCAGTATTTTATATGTTCAATAGGCACTAGAATCAATTTTGTGCTTTTATAGTACAATTTGTTTATTAATCCTGAAAATGGAAACTGTTGTTTCCCAGTTATCTCATACCCACTTGTGAAGTTATATTTGTAGTTATTCAAATAGACTTCTCCATTTAATATTACCTCCAAGGGCCCTCTCAACACAAGGAAAGATATTGCTGATGTTCCTTCATGCGAGTTTCAAACTCAAATGCAATGCCAGTGAATACTCTCCATTGGGATGTCATACTTTGTAGCTGCTATTTTGGGTCTTAATTTATTTTGTTGTACCCACTGATACTGACCAGCATTTTAATAACAGACTCTTTATTTATATTAATTGCAGCTATGAAATCACCACTTTGAAACTAGAACACGGTAGATCAGTTCTATGCCATGTACATCATACGGCTAACTACAGCCCTTTCAATTCTATTAGGTTGTACAGTACCTCTCAGCTTTTGATGATGAGGTCATTGATTTGCCAGCTGAAGGGTTGTGTCCAGCAGTAAGTCCATCAAGTGTGGAACCTGTGACTGCTGAAGGTAGTGATTCAGCACCAGAAGAAGCTGCCATCTGTGCTTCACACAGTCAACAGGAGCCTGTACCGCCAAACTGTGGGCCACTTACAAATCCTCATTACTACTACTTCTACCAAGGTGCATGTGTGTGCTGGTTTCTTAGTATGGAAATCTTTTTGTTGTCTATAATTGAATATAACTCGTGCTCTTCTGCTTACAGCTGTGGATGGGCAGCACGTGTACCTACACCCAGTGAATGTGCGCTGCTTGGTCCATGAATATGGCAGTCTTGAGCGCTGTCCAGAAACCATCACTGCTACAGTGGTAGAAATTGATGGCTTCACAGTGTCTGAAGTGAGTTAATGTTTATACAGATGGCAGAAAAATAAGACCTTTGATTTTTGTCAGAATGATGTAGTGATTTTTGGTTTTGCAGGACGTGCGCAGACGTCATCGTTACCTATGCCATCTGCCTCTTACATGTGAATTCAGCATCTGTGAGATGGCACTTGGACCACCTGCGGTGTCAGTGGAAACTCTGGAATATTTTGCTGGTGAGTTAGAATGATTAAACTTTCTGTTTATATAGGCAATTGCCAATCGAACTGAAAATTCAGTTAAAATATGTACGTTTGCTATAATTGTGTAGGTGGTGCAGTGTCGATAGTGCTGCTTACAGGATTTATTCACTTTTTGGGAATATTATTCCCTATGGTCCTAAAGGGGATTTTTATTTCTTAAATATTACTTCATGTCTTTGGCTACACTCTACTAACAAGTGTGACCACAGCTTCAATATAGACAAACGGGAGCTACGCTGTATACTGTCCCACTGCACTGTCTAATGTCACTGGGTTTAGGATCCATTGAATAAAAAGCTAAATATCTATACTAGACATCCTTTGTATCTAATAAATGAAAGCAGATGGTGTTATTTTCCAAAATTGCTTTGTCACTACGTAGATGCATTTTGCTGTCTGTTAAGTAACCTGCCCTGAATCGCGCAACACAATTTGTACCTATTTATATAAGACTGTAGCACAGCTCTGGCCTCACCGATAGCAAAGCATATTCTAACTTACCCTCCCCCACCAACTGTGAATGTCTTCCTTTATGTGTATAATAATCACATTGAGCTTTTTTAAAATTACACTCAAAAGTTTCTGGTGGGTTTGTATATAGTGCCAAATAAGAAAATTGTCAATGCCCATTGCCTGTGAGCTTCTCAGTTGGATGCTTGGAGAGAGAGGCCTTGATGATGGACCGAGCAATTTATTAAAAAAAAAAAAAAGCGCCCACTCCTTGGACCCTAGTGCTGAGTACACACTAAGCGATGTGTAGCCAGAAAATATGGTGGGCAACAGGCTGGACCATCGTTACCGCGGGTACACGTCAGGACGATGTAATGAACATTGGAACGTTTTGTCTTTCATTACCTTGCACGGCGCCCCATGCGATGTCGACCGTGCAGCATGGCCGACCGGACTATAGCGCATGCGGGTGCCTGCAGATTGCCCGTACACAGACGCCGATCTGGTCGATATGTCGGTCTGATTCGACCGGAAATGACCTATCGGGCCGATATCACCTAGTGTGTACCCAGCTTCACAAACCTTGCCAGCTCCAGTGAAGTTATGTGGGTTTTTTTTTATTATGCTTTTTTAAGGGTCTATATTTGTGTAATTTTAATGTGTGTGTGTCAGACTAATGCTGCGTATCGTAGACCTAGAAATGAGAGCACGATTACGACCTTGCAATCGTGCTGTCGTTTGTATGTCTAGTGATGTGCCTAGTCTGAACGTTCAGTCCAGGCACATCCATCATCCCCGTACATGCTGAACCTGACGGGATCATCAGGTTGACCAGCATGTACGGGTGATGATAGATGGCTAAAACAACCAACGGGCACGTGCATCGCTGGTCGTTTTTGTAATTTACATGCCCGATTTGAGAGCGATTGCACGATAACGACGTCGTTATCGTGCAGTCGCCTGTCAAAATCGCCTAGTGGATACCCGCCTTAAGGGGGAGATGTATCAAGCCTTGGAGAGAGCTAAAGCAACCAATCCGCGTCTAACTGCCATTAATCTGGCACAGTATTTGAAATTGCCAGCTAGAAGCTGATTGGTTGCCTTGTGTAACGTCTCCAATTTCTCTCTAATGCTTGATACATCTCCCCCTAAAAGAGATGGTGTTACTTTGAACTCTACCACTTGTCACTTTGCTTTTCATGTATGCCTGTATATATTTTAAAACTTCAGATGAAGTGGAGAAGAGAAAAAGGCTGCGTCAGAGGAAGGCTCGAGATGAGCGTCGCAGGGAGAAAAGGATTGAGATAGAGGAGAACAAAAAGCAGGGAAAATGTAAGATCAGGCATCAGTCACACACACATCTTGGTTCAAGTGTTCTGTCTTCTGTCACATCCACACACTAATTATATATAAATTGGCTACAATACAAAATGAACAAATGTTGCAGACGAAAAGTTAATTAAAACCAATTACTCTGTGCCAAGTCTGAGCGTCATAGGTCATGTGGACCCCATTGCCGGGCAATGTTGTAAAAGCCACCACCAACGCCTCCTGTGGAAACCTTCATACATATGAGAAATGTAAATTTGCTACATAGTGACCAGCTAAATAAAACACGGTGCTGCTCTCCATGCACATTGCTTTAGGTCATCTTTTGTGTGTGTCACTTGATCGACTGTTTACTTACCATTATCCTTTCATTTAAACACCATCCACAGACCCTGAAGTGCATATTGCACTGGAAAACTTTCAGCAGTTTCCTGCAGTCAGTTCCACCACCACAGAGCCAACATTTCCTGGTTCCCTTTCTTTCATGTCTGCTGCAGATGCACAAAGCTCATCACCATCTCCTCTGAGCTGCAGCCCAGCGTCTCAGGCTGGTGAGTATTGCTTATACTGGTCTGATAAGTACTGGAGCATAGTGCTGGAACTTCCTGTCTAATGTCACTCTTACTTTGCATAGGATCAATTATTAGTCATGGTGCAGAAAGCCCAATTGAAACCCCACTAGAGGACGACACCAGATTTCCCTCATTTGCTCAGGTTAGTTCTCTTGATTTTCTCATTGGTTCATGAATGAGGTTAATGTAGAGGATATAAGTTATGAGGAATAGTGGTTTGTCTTGATCCTTAAAGAGGGCATGGCATTACACGGTGAAAATGGTTATGTGGGTGGGAGCTTAGATCATCAGAATGTGATAGTTTAACACCAGTAAACTGATGTGAAACTAATCTGATTATTTTATTGAAAGCCTAATATAGAAAATAGAGAAATATGTTTTGGTGCCTCCCACCCTCTCCCAGTGTGGATAAGCAGTGTGGAACATATGCAGTAAAGAGGCTTGTCTGGTACACTGGACACCAGCCTGTTAGTATATTAACACTATTCTACAGTGAGTGCAGCTGTACATGTAAATAACCCTACTATTGCTTCATGAATGTCATGTCTCTGTAATGTCTTGTATTCCTAACGAATTGATGAGCTGAGTTCTTATAGATGTCTCTTTGCACACAATGGAAGACTCGGCGCTGTAAGTGACAGGTGCTCTTTAAAGTAAGATTTCACAGGTACAGAATTAGTCACTACAGTCACATTCGTACTGCTGCAGACTATTGGTGCTCTAATTAGTCACTACAGTCACATTCGTACTGCTGCAGACTATTGGTGCTCTAATTAGTCACTACAGTCACATTCGTACTGCTGCAGGCTACTGGTGCTCTAATTACTCACTACAGTCACATTCATACTGCTGCAGACTACTGGTGCTCTAATTAGTCACTACAGTCACATTCGTAGTGCTGCAGACTATTGGTGCTCTAATTAGTCACTACAGTCACATTCATACTGCTGCAGGCTACTGGTGCTCTAATTAGTCACTACAGTCACATTCGTACTGCTGCAGACTACTGGTGCTCTAATTAGTCACTACAGTCACATTCGTACTGCTGCAGACTACTGGTGCTCTAATTAGTCACTACAGTCACATTCGTACTGCTGCAGGCTACTGGTGCTCTAATTAGTCACTACAGTCACATTCGTACTGCTGCAGGCTACTGGTGCTCTAATTAGTCACTACAGTCACATTCGTACTGCTGCAGGCTACTGGTGCTCTAATTAGTCATACAGTCACATCCGTAGTGCTGCAGACTATTGGTGCTCTAATTAGTCACTACAGTCACATTCATACTGCTGCAGACTACTGGTGCTCTAATTAGTCACTACAGTCACATTCGTACTGCTGCAGACTACTGGTGCTCTAATTAGTCACTACAGTCACATTCGTACTGCTGCAGACTACTGGTGCTCTAATTAGTCACAGCTGCCTCCATGCTCAGGAAGTGAGTGCAAAGCACTTGTACACATAACATCGTACTGTATAGTAAATTTTACTGAAATTGCCAATCTTGTCATTTTAGTCCATTTTGAACATCTTTAAATGGTTCCTCTAATTGGTTTCTGTTTTATAGATGCTAAGAGTTGGCAAAGCAAAGGCAGAATCACGACCCAAAGCTGCAGTACAGAAAGGTAAATATGGTGTGTGTGTGTGTGTCTGTCTGTCTTCTCCCAGACAGGCACGGTATTGAAGTTTATGTTCCTCTACAGAAAATCCTGTTCAGAGCACAGCACCTGTGGACAGTGATGGGGAGAGTGACTGCTCTGAGAGAGTCCCAGTACCGAGCTTTCAGAACTCCTTTAGTGAAGCCATGGAAGTGGCCTTTCTGAAGCTGGACACAGCACTTCCTACTCCTCCTCCGTCAGGTAGGGGGTCCGCTCGGGATTTGTGTATGCAGTAGCCTTGGCTTCCTGTACCTCACTTTCATTTTATTTTTTCCCCAAGGTGAAAAAGGCGGGAAGAGGAAGAAGAAGCAGCAGAAACTACTGTTTAGTACCTCTATGGTTCACACAAAATGAGCAGAGCTGTCTAATCACACCTGCCTCTCCATATTGTGCACACATTGCTTTGTATCACTATCTGCAGTATTTATGGTTGAAGATGATTTAATTTTTATTTTATTTCCCCCCTTTGGTTTCTTTGCCAGTGGTGGAACTGGTCTCGATGAGTTCTGGTTTCAGCCTCCTAGATTATAGGGCAGAATGTTGTACATAAAGCAGTGTATGACACTAGTGTAGTTTGCTAAGATGCAGGCTGTGTAATGCTCAGCTGCAGTGTAGCTAATCCTGGATGATGGGCTTCTTGCCATTGTGAAAGCTCCTGATCTGCCATCAAGGTGAAAAAAGTAATTGGCCTGTGATTAATCTGAGGTTCATTAAGCGCAAGCTCTTTCTGAAACTGGGCGTCATTGCTCTGGTATTCGCTTTCATGTAAAAGGACTATTTTTCTTTCTCAAACTGTAGTTGAAACAATAAATTACTTATAAATAAATGATCACTTGCATCTTTCTTTACCTGTCAAAATAAAGCCCTACCTACTTATTACATTCTACTTTTTATAAGGCAGCATATTTTGCAGAATACATTTGCATAGCAGTTCTATCTACTGCTCTATAACCATAGAGCAGGTCAGCCTTAATCCAGCAGCCTACTGCATACTAGATGCTGCCTTGGGTTTTCTCGCTCCTGTCTGTTTCCTTCTCTCTCTTCAGCAGTCATCCCATTCTTCCTGCCCTCCTTACTCATCTGTCAGTTTCTCTAATTGTATTACATAGTTTAAATTATCCTACCATTTTTCCTTTCTATATTTCCATTCTTTGCCCTTCTGCTCCACGAGAGGTTTCTGTCCTCCCTGAGTTTGCCTTAGGACGCCTGCATTACAGTTTGACAGGTGTACCGCCCCAGTCAAACTCCCCACCTGCCACAGTCCCCAGAGCAGGATGTGCGCTGGGCACTTGGAGCCAGAAGCGTTTATTTTTCTCCTTCATCCATTAGGGGACACTGGGGCTCAAGACATTGGTGTAGAGCCTGGCACTTTAAATAATTTAGAAGTATGACTGGCTCCTCCCTCTCTATGCCCCATCAGCCCCAGTGTAGATAATGTAGATAATGTAGAGAGAGCCAGTAGCACATCAGGCTGTCTCCAGCCTTTTTCATATATTTTTTCATTTGTATTTTTCTTCTTCAGTGTCCATAGACTCCACAGGGAGACCTTGGGATGTAGGTTGGATCTGGATCCCGGGCACCACGCAGTCAAAGCTTTGCTCCCAGGATGCACTGGTCCATCCTCCCTCTACCCCGAGCCAGAGGCATCTCAGTTTGAGTTGGTGCCCGGCCAGAGTCGAATCACTGTTAACGCAGAGGGGCTACTTAGTAGCCCCAAAGCTATTTTAGTTTATGATAAGGCGAGTCATTGCCTCCGGTCTCGGGACAGACCGGAGGCGCTTAAGTGGACGCAGGCTCCCAAACCCTGCACTTCCACTAGACCAACAGGGATAGTATCGGCGCGGGAAGCCAGCGTCCCAGGGGTTAATATTCAGCCAGAGTCAGACTTCCCTGTTGTAGCGGCTCCACAGCTCAGCACGCCTTTCCACTGCGTTCTGGCTTTGCTGAGCCGTTTCCTCCTGTGGCCACTCCCCCTCTGAGGTCTCCGATGGCCATTTTCTCTGGTGGTTAAACGCAGATCTCTCAGGCCAGCGTGTGGTCCAGTCCCCCTGCCCCCTGCATACCTCTCCCTTGGGTTGATGTATGCAGCACTATAGCCTTTCCCAGACACTGAATCTGGGCAGGTGATTGTAATGCTACTTTGCAGTATACTTTCTGCATTGTATGTGTCTTATGCTAGCACTGCCTTTCTGTGTCTTTGTTTCCTAACTGTCAGCATATATGTAAACTTTGCCTCTTATTCTGCCCTAATACAGGTGTAATTAAGTTGGTTCTTTTACCTCACATATATAAAAGATAATAATTGTTAGGTCAGACACATACTGTTATGTGCTGCACTGTGCCATATTTAGGCAAAGGACAGCTTACCAAAGTGTCAGACAGGACCAGTGTGTAGCATACATAGACAGTGGGCTCCTGCAGCTTATCCAAGCATCAAGTCAGGACCAGTGTTTTTTTTCTCGGACTATTACCTTAACACACAGGTAATAGTTGTATAAATGTGAGGCACAGGAAAACCGGATTAAGTGTTTGTGAGGTTTTGTCACATACATTCGTTGCACTGTGCCATATTTGGGCTGTGTGCTCCTGCAGCTTACCCAGGCATAAGACAGGACCAGTATATTGCTTCCTACTAGTATCTTACATACACAGTGGTTGCATTATACCCAGTGCCATATTGTGTGCCATTTACTCTGCAGCTATGTCTAGCAAAGGCAGGAGTTTTAACAGGCATCTGTCCCCATACAGCTATCAGGCAGGTTATGGGCTGCAGGCTTAAGTGAGGAGGATTTGATGGGGGTGAATATATATATATAGCACCCCTATATCCTGGGCTCCTTTGTTCATGTACTGGCCACTATTTTGGACTGCCTAGCGGATCCGGCTGTAATTCCCCCGAGGGAGTTATCACAGCAGGTCGTAATGCCCCCTTTGGTGTTGTCACATCAGGTTCAGGAGATACAGGTATCTCCTGTACCCCCACCATGGGTAGACTTGCTCTCTAACTCGGTACAGATTCTGATGGCTACATCAAACCATGTTGCAAGGTGGGAAACCTCTACCCAGTAAATCCTTTACACGTCCTGTGTTATCGTCACAGATGCTGATCTTTCTAACCCTGACTCCCCTCCGGATGAGGATGAGTCGGTCAGAAATTGTTATTCCTGCCTTTGGTGCGAGCTGTCAGATCCTTCTTATTAATAGGTGTCGAGCCAGCCCCTAAATCCAAGCACCCTCTGTTTAAACGACAAAGTAGCTTCAGCAGAATTCCCTTTATCGGGTCATCTAGCTGAACTCATGGCTGCAGCCTGGTAAGAGGTTTCATACTAACCTCACGTTACTCTCTTCCTGTGGCTCATTGTGCAAAATGGGAAACACCCCTGCGGTGGATTCATATGTTACGCGTTTAATTAAAAGCAGTAAGTTGCCTATTCCCAGGGTTACTTCCTTGAGGGATCCTACGGGAAGGAAAGTGGAAGCTTGCCTGAAATCGATATACTCTTTCAGGGGATGTTGCCCGTCCAACCATGGCTATTGCGTGGGTGGCTAAAGCTATAGAGAGCTGGGCTGACTCACTTGAAGACTTTTTTTTTTTTTTTTGTTCCCCCTTCAGATGCTTCTAGGATTCAGACATCTTTTGTTGCTCACATTCAAGATGCAGCTTCCTATATTGGAGAAGCCTCCTAACCTCCAGAGTTGTGTCTGTGTCTACCCGCCGTACCCTGTGGCTTACGCTCATGGAAGGCAGATGCGGATTCCAAGAAAGGCCTAGAATGGTTACCCTACAATGGGGAGATCTTGTTTGGCTCAGATCCTGACAAGTTTGTAACCATGTTGGCAGCATCAGCAACTAAATTTCTGCCTTCAGCAACTACTATTAGGCAGATACAATAAAATGTATATATATGTTCACATATAATATTCAGGCGCACATGGAATGTTTTACTTAAAAAAACATGTCTTAGAAAAAAGCTGCTCCTAAACGTGATGTACCTGTACTATGCACCTTAATTAAATGAAAAAAGCCTGGGTCTAGTCAGTAAATGGAATGGATATGTCCTGGTTAACCAACAATATTGCTTGTGATTCTGACTAAACCAGACAAGGAGCGCTAGGCATAAAAGTAACAATTTATTACATAATATAAGACACATTAAACTAAAAAAGGGTAATAAACATACAATACAGGCTGGTTCTAAATAGCATAGATAACGCTTAGATGAGCATATTAGATACACCCCTGCAGAAGGTGTCTCATAGATGTGCCATCAATAAATAAGGTTCCACAATATAGTCTGTCATCCAGGTAAATAATTTAATTAGATCGCCAGTAATACTGTGGCTTATAATCACACACTTCAGGATGTATTAGTATGCTGTCTTTGAAGTTGGTACTTGGTATCAAAACATCAATTCGTGTCAAGAATTTGTAGCAGGTAATCAGTATAACCTATTTTGGTGTTCCTTGACACATTCTGGCCCCAATGATCTACAGTATATCACTGTCCATGTGCATGAGTTAGAGACTGGTTCTCATAAATCGGTCTCAATGGTAATATCTTACCGCCGACCGGCTGTTACAGAGAGTATCCTGATCTGTCAGTTGGAATCAGACGGAGCTCCACAGTCGTCACTTGCGATGCTGCTCTGCCTTAACAGGCTGGTTTAGATGGTCTCATGCATAGACCCCCGGTGCTTAACTAGAACACTCATTATTTGGCAGAATAAAAAAGACCAGCTTGTAGTATGTCAGGGGTTCCCAACCAAAGTCCTCAAGGCACACTAACAGTCCAGGTTTTAGGGATAGCCATACTTGAGCATAGGTGACTTAATTAGTACCTCAGTTATTTTGATTTAACCATCTGTGCACAATCATGGATATCAATAAAACCAGGACTGTTAGTGTGCCTTGAGGACCGAGGTTGGGACTCACTGCCTTGCGTGTTTCTCCGCTGCGGGTGATGGCGGTTTCGTCAGGGTACGTATTAGGCCTCGGACTACATTTAAGTCCTTTCGTCCTCAAGGAAAGCTTAAAAAGGAACACTAGATGCCCTGCTTCAAAACCCAGAGTGGGAGACAGTCTTCTTCAGTTTGCCCAGTGCTGGTGTCGAACCACCACGAATGCTTGGGTAAGGGAAGTGGTCTCTCACAGGTTTGCCCTCCCATTTCTCAGACTGCCTCCCCATCAGTTTTTCTACACAGATCCTCCAGACCTGAACAATGCCTTACAATACAGTACTTGCTGCAAGCAGGGGGAATTGTGCCAGTCCCACTATCTCAGTGAGGGACTGGTTCTAATCTTTCTAGTTCAGAAGCCGAATGGGTCTCATCAGCCTATCCTCAAATTCTTGACCAAATTCCTCGGTACTCAAGTTCAGGATGGAAACACTATGCTTCATCATCCTAGCTATGGAGCCTGGGAACCTCATGGTATCTCTGCATATTCAGGATGCGTACCTATAGTGCCTTCACTTCAGCAATATATTCAGTTTGCTATATAGCAACACTTCCAATTTTAGGCTCTGCCCTTTGGACTATCCACAGCTCCATAGGTGTTTACCAAAATTATGGCTATCATGGCGGCCCACCTACGTGGTCAGGGTGTCCGACTTGCCATATCTGTATGACCTCCTGCTCCTAGCAGGATCCCCAGAAGTGCTTCACTGCCATCTGCAGTTAACCATTGCTTTGCTGCACAAGCACGGATGGTTAATCAACTGGAAAAAGTCCTCCCTGAATCCCTCAGAGTGATTCATCTGGGAGCCCTGCTGGATTCACCAGGATCAGAGAATCTTTCTGACATCAGACAAGATCTCCACACTTCAACTATGAGTGCGCAGATGTCTCCAGTTGCCGAGTGATGATCCACTCCGCATTGCAGGTTATAAGATCCATGGTGTCCACCTTCAACATGGTGGATTATGCTCAGTTAAATTCCCAGGCCTTTGCAAAGGCCGAGCCTCTCCAGGTGGAGCGGGGTTACTCCATCGGTTCAAAGTGCAGACGATGGTGCTCTCTCCAGCGGTGCGTCTGTCTCTATCTTGGTGACTACAGACATCTCATCTAACCAAGAGTCGCCCCTTTTGGATCCCGGACTGGGTAATCCTAACAACGGATGCCAGTCTCCGGGGCGGGAGCGCAGTGACCGGTCCGCACTCCTTTTAGAACCGTTGGACATCAGTCGAATCAACACTGCCAATCAACATATTGGAACTTCGCGCTGTCTACAGGGTCTCAACCTGGCCCAGCACATACTTCACAGAAACCTGTACAGGTTCAGGTTGACATTGCCACAAAAGTGGTTTACATCGACCATCAAGGAGGCACTCTAAGTCGGGCAGCAATGGCAAGTCACGCATTCTAACATGGACCGAGGTTCACCTCCTGGCCATCTCTGCAGTGTTCCTTCCAGGAGTTCTCAATTGGGAAGCAGACTTCCTCAGCCGTCACAACGTGCATCCCGGGTAATGGTCGCTTCTCCAAGAGGCGTTTCAACTCCTAGTGCACGGATGGGGCCTCTTAGAGGTGGACCTCATGACCTACCCACACAATCACGAGCTGCTAGTTTACGGGTCCAGCACATGAGATACCGAGGCAACCTTTGTAAGATGCATCAGTGAAGTGGACCCTTACAGTTTGCGTACCTATTCCCTGCAGTCCCCCTTCTTCCTCGAGTTCTTTGGCAGTTCAGAAAAGATGACGGCACTGTCCTGCTGGTGACTCCAGCGTGGCCCAGACTTCACTGGTACTCAGATCTTCGGAGTCTCTCTATGGACACTCCGTTCCTGCTGTCTCAACATCCGGACCTGTTGTCTCAAGGTTCTTGTCTTTACCCGGACATGGGTTGTCTTTGACGGTGTGGCTCTTGAGACATCTCTCCTGAGGTCAAAAGGATTCTGTTGCTCTAGTCAGCACTATGCTCAGAGTGTGTAAGCCAGCCTCTGCTCGGATCTACCACAGAGTGTGGCGTACATATTTCCAATGGTGTCATACCAGAAGCTACGATCCTCAAGTGTTAGGATTTCCAGAGTCCTGGCCTTCCTTTAAGCTGGATTGGACCTTGGACTTCACCTGGCTTCACTGAAAGTGCATGTCTCTGCTCTATCCATTTGGTTCCAGCGTAGACTTGCTCCACTGCCGGATGTCCACACCTTCCTCCAGGCTGTCCTCTGGATTCAACCTCCCTTTGTCCCTCCAGTGGCTCCGTGGGATTTGCCAGTAGTTCTTCGTGACCTCCAAGGTCCTCCATTTGACCCCTGGTTTCTGTAGTACTCAAGCGGTTCACAGTGAAGATTTTTTTTTTTTCTTCTGGGTATTGCACTTGCTAGGAGGGTGTCAGAATTGGGGGCACTCTCCTGTCGTCGTCCCTCTCCCCCTTTCTGATATTTCATCAAGACAGGAATGTGCTTCGCACTCGCCATGAGTTTTTTCCTAAAATGGTTTCTCATTTCCATATAAATCAGGATATTATAGTACTGGCCTTTCTGTCACCATACCTCTCGGCTGGTGAGGCCTCATTGGGTGTGGTCCGCGCTCTCAGGATTTCTGTGAACCGTAACAGTTCCCTTCGGAAATCGGACTCCTTGTTTGTGCTCTATGGATTTCACAGAAAGGGATGGCCAGTCAATAAACAAACATTGGCCAGATGGCTTCATATGACTATCTCAGAGGCTTACACACAGGCAGGTCTGCCTGTTCCGGCTTCTGTTAGTGCTCATTCTACTCAGTCTGTGGGCGGCTCGGCTGTTCAGCTTTGTAAGGCGGCCACGTGGTCTTCCATTCAGACCTTTCTAAGGTTCTATGCATTTGATACCATAGCCTCTCAGAATGCTTCCTTTGGGCAATGGATTCTTCTCGGCGCAGGAGCGTCCCCACCCTAAAAAGGACTGCTTTGGGACATCCCCAAGGTCTCCCTGTGGAGCCTATGGACCCTGAAGAAAATGAGTTATGGTAAGAACTTACCTTGGTTAACACTTTCTTCGAAGTCCATAAGGTCCACAGGGCACCCGCCCTGACGCACCTAGCTTCATATGGGCTATATTTCTGGTCACCAGTTTCCAGTCTCCTCTGTGAATGTGATTCTTGAGCGTTCCAGTCTTCCTTCTCTCTTTCCGCCGGCTAATTACAAACTGAGGTGCCTCTGGCTTGGGGGTAGGCTAAAGGGAGGATGGACCAGTGCATCCTGGGAGCAAAGCTTTAACTGAGAGGTGCCCGGGATCCAGATTCAACCTACACGCCAAGGTCTCCCTGGGGACTTCGAAGAGTGAGTTAATAAAGGTAAGTTCTTACCATAACTAATTTTTTAACAAAACAAGAATTGAGGACAGGCAGACTGCTAGCTGTGGCAGTCTCCCTACTTCGGGGGAGCCGCCGGGAAGGGCACCACCATGGCTACTGCAGCATGTGTCTGGTGATCCTGAGGGGTGCCTACAATGGTGTCATTGGACCCTGTGAGGACCAGCCACTGCTGACACCGGCATGTGTCCAGGTTCCTCGCTGCCCCCTCAGCCCAGCATCCTGGCAGCAGCAGCCTGTAAATATAACCACTGCTCCGCAGGAGCTGGGCTCAGTGACATAGTGGGGTCACTATTAGGGGAGACCCGACCAGCATTCTCGTATTTGCAGGGGACACTGAGCAGTGCTAATGGGGGCAGTTAATTCCCGGTTAGAGGGCTGGATATAGCATTCTGCTGGCCAGCTGGTGTTTGGCGCGTCTTGCACATCAGTGGCGCCATTAGTATTCTGGCTCCCCCTCATCTCCCAGCAGGTGCGCTCTGCAGTGGAGATTGTATCATGGCTCTCAGTATATACCGCGCTGTTTGCTAGCAAGTATGACTGTTATACTCTGCCGTGCCATTGTCCGTGTGTGTGAGGCACAGGTGCTGGCTTCAGGGGGGGATAATTGCACCTGCCCCCGGCCTGAGGACTGCAGCAGGATGTCCTATTCTTTCCCCGCTGCTCTCATAACAGACGAGAGCAGGGCAGAGAAGTTTTTCTACAGCGCTGCTGCCAGCCAGTGTTCAGACACGGAGCTCTGAGTACACTGGCTGGATTCCGGGGAAGCGCCAGCCCTGCTTTAGTGGAATTTGGAATCCAGAATGGGTGGTGCCCTTTGTTCAGATGATCCTTTTTCAGGGACCACAGGAGGGAGTGATGAGTCTCTGAAGTGAGAAGGATCCTCTGAGGCTTTTAGATGACACTGTCCGTTCCACCTGGAGAGAATCAATTTTTGCCGAGGCCTGGAATGGAACTGAGCATACCCCACCATGTCGAAGGTGGGTAACATTGATCCCCAGGACCTGCATCGCTAACTGAATGGATACCATTTGCTTGTGTAGCAGCGGGGCGGGGGCAGGCAGCCAGGCTGGCTATGGCCATTTGTTGGGTAGCCAGAGCTATGGAGCGCTGGGCAGATACTTTAGAGGCGTCTTTTGATTCCGACTGTTCGGCTGAACAGACCGAGTTGATAGGCAATTTCAGGGATTCGGCCACTTACATTAACGAAGCGGCTTTAGATATCAGTACCCTGACCTCATGGATTTCTTCGGCTGCAGTGGCAGCTCGTCGCACCTTATGGTTGCGATCTTGGAAGGCGGACGCTGATTCCAAAAAGGGCCTGGAAGCCTTGCCTTTTAATGGAGAAGTCTTATTTGGTCCGGATCTGGACAAAATTGTAGCCACGCTGGCGGCAGCCGAATCGGCATATCTCCCGTCTGCTGCAGTTCCTTCCAGTTCAGGTACGTCGGCCTTACAGGGCCCAAGGCCAGCCTAAAGCACAGTTCTTTCTCCGACAGGCTGGCCCCAAGAAGTCGTCCAAGCCCCGGAAGCAGGCCTGGAGTACCAGACGTCCGGCCCCTAAGTCCGATGACAAACCTGCGGCCTGACGGTCCGGGCCTCCCTTTGGGGGATCCCAAAGTGGGAGACCGCCTGCTACGGTTCGCCCAGTGTTGGTCGGTAACCAAGACAGACAGTTGGGTTCACGAGGTGGTTTCTCACTGGTATGCCCTCTCCTTCCGGCACAGGCCCCCGTCCAGATTCTTCACCACGGGTCTTCCATCAGACCGGAACAAAGCCATGGAACTGCGGAAGGTTTTGCACACTATGCTCCAGGCTGGAGTTATAGTGCCTGTTCCTTTTACCCAGAGGGGCCTGGGTTTCTATTCCAATTTGTTTTTGGTGCAGAAACCCAATGGGTCGTACCGTCCGATAATCAACCTCAAAGCACTCAACAAGTCATTGCGGGTGCCGAGGTTTCGGATGAAGACCCTACGGTCCATCATTCTGGCGCTGGAACCTGGGGATTACATGGTGTCGTCGGACATACAGGACGCTTATCTGCATGTCCCTATTCTTTCGCGACATCAACAGTTCCTCAGGTTTGCAATCCGCAATGATCACTTCCAGTTCCGGGCGTGACCTTTTGGCTTGGCGACAGCACCACGTGTGTTCACCAAGGTGATGGTGGTCATGGCGGCTTCCCTGCGGCTGCAGGGAGTCCGCATGTTGCCGTACTTGGACGACCTACTGTTGGTAGCAGGATCTCCGGAGCGTCTTCTGCGCCATTTGGATCTGACGATTGCAGTACTGCAATGGCATGGCTGGTTCATAAACTGGCAAAAGTCCACCCTGATCCCGTCTCAGAGGATTCTGCACCTCGGAGCCTTGTTGAACTCCAGTCAGCAGCGGATCTTTGTGACGGGGGAAAGGATCTGCCTTGCAGTTGAGGGTGCGCAGTTGTCTGCAGAGTCGCCGGGTGTCTCTACACTCGGCAATGAGGTTACTGGGCTCCATGGTGTCCGTATTCGACATGGTGGAATATGCCCAGTTTCACTCCAGACCTCTGCAGCAATTGATCCTGTCCAAATGGAATGGACTGCCTCAGAGTCTCAAATTCCAGACCATGGTGCTCACTCCGGAGGTTCGTCTGTCCCTTGCCTGGTGGTTGCAGACGACCAGTCTCAACAAGAGCCGTCCGATTTTGGGTGCCGAAATGGGTCGTATTGACAACGGATGCCAGTCTTCGGGGCTGGGGAGCGGTCACGGGTCCACACTTGCTCCAGGGCAGATGGACTCAGGCAGAAAAGGAGCTTCCGATAAACATCTTGGAACTCCGCGCCGTTTTCAATGCTCTCCAGCAGGCCCATCGGGTTCTCCAGGGTCATCCCGTGCAGGTCCAGTCGGACAACGCCACCACCGTGGCCTACATAAATCGGCAAGGAGGAACCAGAAGTCGGGCGGCACTCGTAGAGGTGTCCCGCATCCTGATCTGGGCAGAGCGCAATCTCCCGGCCATATCAGCGGTATTCATCCCGGGAGTCCTCAATTGGGAGGCCGACTTTCTCAGTCGCCAGGACGTTCATCCGGGGGAATGGTCTCTGCACCAGGACGTCTTTCAACTTCTGGTGGACAGGTGGGGTCTTCCAGAGATCGACCTCATGGCGTCACGGCACAACAAGTTGCCGTGTACAGGTCTCGCACAAGAGACGAAAAGGCGTCTCTGGTGGATGCTCTGTCCGTCCAGTGGACATTCCAGTTTATCTCTTTCCTCCGTTTTCCCTTCTTCCACGGGTAATCCGGAAATTCAAACAGGAAGGAGGGATGTTCCTTTTGATAGCTCCTGCGTGGCCCAGACGGCACTGGTTCTCAGACCTTAAGGGTCTGTCCATGGACATTCCTCTGCGGTTGTCGCTACGACCGGACCTACTGTCACAAGGTCCTTGTCTTCACCCGGACCTGACTCGGCTGTCTTTGACGGCGTGGCTGTTGAGACGGCCATGTTAAGGTCCAGGGGGTTTTCCAGCTCTGTAGTACGCACTATGCGGAGAGCTTGAAAACCATCTTCTGCAAGAATATACCATCGTGTGTGGCATACGTTCTTCCAATGGTGTCGACCGAGAGGTTATGCACCTGCAGGCGGGACTAGACCATGGGCTTCGCCTTGCTTCTTTGAAGGTGCAGGTTTCTGCTCTGTCTGGTTCCATCGTAGGATTGCTACGATCCCTGATGTGCACACCTTTATGCAAGGTGTTCTTCGAATCCAGCCGTCATTTGTTCCACCGGTGGCGCCTTGGGATTTGGCAATGGTTCTGGGGGTTCTCCAGGGACCGCCGTTTGAACCACTGTGCTCAGTGGATCTTAAATGGCTGACAGCCAAAACAGTTTTCCTTCTGGCCATCGCTTCGGCCAGACGTGTTTCTGATTTAGGGGCTCTATCTTGTAGACCCCCTTTCTTGATTTTTCATGGGAACAGGGTGGTGCTGCGCGCTCGTCCTGATTTTCTTCCCAAAGTTGTTTCCCGGTTTCATATCAACGATGAAATCGTTGTGCCGGCTTTTAACTCACCTGACCTTTCGGTGGGTGAGGCCACTTTAAGGCCCGCACAACGTTAAAAGATTTATGTTGACCGCACTTCTTCGTTTCAGAAGTCTGACGCCTTGTTTGTCCTCTATGGCTTCCGTAAAAAGGGTTGGCCTGCTTCATAGCAAACTTTGGCAGGTTGGATTCGTATGGCAATTTCAGAAGCTTATCTTCATGAAGGCCTGCCGGTTCCTTCCTCTGTGAGGGCTCATTCCACTAGGTCTGTGGGTCCTTCGTGGGCAGCTCGACGTGGTGCCTCTGCAGTCCAGATCTGCAAGGCTGCCACGTGGTCCTCTGTCCATACCTTTGTGAGGTATTACGCATTTGACACCTTTGCCTCTCAGGATGCTTCCTTCGGGCGGCGGATTCTCCTTTCAGCACAGGAGCGTCCCCAACCTTGAAGGATACTGCTTTAGGACATCCCCAAGGTATCCGGTGGATACCCTATGGACCCTGGAGTAGAAAATATGAGATATGGTAAGAACTTACCTTTGTTATCTCTATTTCTACGAAGTCCACAGGGTTCCACAGGAACCTGTGCTGCAGATGGGCTTTGCTCTGGTCACCGGTTTTTCCATCTCCCTCTGGTGAGAATGTGATTCTTGTCTGTGTCCAGATCTTTTTTTCTCTCTTCCTTCTCCTCCTCCGGCCTATGGCTTGGTACGTAACTGAGATGCCTTGGCTCGGGGGCGGGGTATCGGAGGGGAACCCTAGTACATCCTGGGAGGCTGAAAACTTAACTCGATGGTGCCCGATGCCTGACATCACCTATACCCCAAGGTATCCTGTGGAACCCTATGGACTTCGTAGAAATAGAGATAACAAAGGTAAGTTCTTACCATATCTCATATTTTTCTATAGAAAGATAAGACTTAAAAGAGCTTAGTTTGATCCTGTACCAGCCTTCCAGGATCTTAACCAAAAGGCACAGCTACTGCTGCCTTAGAAGCTAAAATTCCAGCATCTACTGCAGCTCCTCCTAGATAGGAAGCTGCATATATATATATATATATATTTATTTTTTAACGATACTGGATCAGAACCTCTATATACCCCTGCCTATACCTTCTAATATCCTACCTATAAACCTCTAAGGATGACGCTAATTTGCGTACGCATACAGTAAATAGAGACTTAAGACCTGGAATCTGTGGTTCCAAAGCACAAGTATTATTCAGGTAAAAGTACAGTCAATTACACGCTATTGATCCAGACACAATTCGGCGCAAAGGAATTATACAGACCCAAGTACAGTATACATACGCACTGCTTCCGGACCAGATGTAAGGCATCAGCAAGAAACCCCTAGTCTATCAGCATTCAGCACGAAGACTAACAACCCAGCGTTTGAGCACACAATAGAGAATAGGAATAGACAACACAATAGAGAAGTTTGTTGCTGATGCTATTGGTTCGCAAGGGGGATACATCTGTTACAGAGCATTTAACAGGCTGATTCAAATAGACACAACCCAGCCTCCAACAACTGAGGGTCCCTAGATTCCCACCACATGCGACATCCTAACAGTTGTTCATATTATATACATTTTGTTGCTTGTGGTCCATAAGTCGAGAATGCATGATGCGATCTCCCCCCCGATAATACAGGAATACTGTGGAAAGAGTACGCATCAGTACAAAACCAAACACTGCTTACTTATGTATAAAACCTTAGTTACCAAACAATCTTTATTTCATAGCATTTATACTTAATGAACAAACTTAAATCTTATACCTTAAAGCTTATGGAACCTTGTATGTGAATATGTAATGTGTGGGTATACGGGGTTTGATGTAAAGACGCTAGTTAACTGGGGACAGATGCGTGCGCATTTAGCTACTAAACAGCGTTTTCATATAGGATCTTAGGCATTCGCTAATATGCGACTAGTTAACAGCGCAATTGTGCATATTAATGTGTATATGAGAAACGGTGAAAGATGCAATCACATGATGCTATTAGTAATATCGCCATATGTACTTAATTTTGAGTTTATCTAAAATGGCGCGGGGGCGGCCATTCGTAAAATGGCATCTTTCGATTTCATTTCCAAGATGGCGTCTTGCGGCCAGTCGCAAGATGGCGTCGCCGTGATAAATTTTAAACTGATCTTGTCTCAGCCAATTATCCAGCTTCGACAGTCCACCCTTTGAGAGCAAACATGCTATCACAATCTACTCTTTGAATTTAATTTAGGCTTACATTTACATATTATTTAGTGTTATTGTGGGATGGCACAAGGTGGTTCTTAATCCATCAATAATGTGTCTCTGGGTGGGGACATAAAACTACTATTATACGCACACCGCGGATCTTAAAAGATCATGTGAAAAGTGTGGGAATGCACCAGTCTTATAAAAGCAGTCTTGAAGGGGAATTGATACTTTACATTATCTGAGGTTTCTAAAAATAACATTTCAATAATACATTCTATGCACATCTAAATATAATACATCAAATGATGGTATTTCCTAGTTCAGGGTTGTAATGCAGTTCTATACTTACCTCGGTATTCATATTGTCATTTCTGACCACCATCATAGTTTCGTTCTTGCGTTTTACTCTATTTTTACATTTTCCACATTTCAATAGGAACACACCGGACGCATATGCCAATTATTATAATGACAATTAGTATAAGGATCAAGAATTTGCCTATGCTAGCGATCACTTCCTAGACCCATTCCCCTAGCCCTGAGAACCATTTTACTGGGTTCAGCCATGAAACCCATCCTTTTATCTTTTCCCCTACTTCAGGCACTGAAGTATTATGGTTCTTACGAAACTCCCATTTTAGCTGCAGAATTTCATCCATCTTCCGGTCTATCACTTCCTTAGGGTCGCTGGTATTATTGGTGACATAGGTGCAACATTTTACTCTAAACTAGGTGGCTAACGTTACGCAATACCCTCCAGTAACAGCGGTTAAATAATTCAACACAGCCTGTGTTGCACCAGTTCTTTCTTGTACGCTTGCAATTCTCTCCCTGTATACCTGAATGTGTCATCGTACATCTCGGTGATATTATCTATCAATTTAGCAAGTTCCTGAATATATCTAAAATTTAATGTACCCCGAGCAATCCTGGTGGGATCCAATGCGACTAAAACTTGAAAGCCAGTTGTCTCACTGATTAACTGAGTGGCTTTATGCACATCACCAGGTATCATATTTCTTTTGCCTCTGTGTTCATATTGCGTGTGAAGATATGGTGATGGTGTTTCTTATGTATACCAAGCATTTCAACATGTGTGAGGGTCATAACTTCTGGGACTACTCTTCCCAGGTAACACAAACCTTCAGAACTCGGGGAGAGCCATTTATACGCTTTTCTTCCACAGATGAAATATACATTATCAGGGAGAACATAAGGAATGGTATGCATCATTAAGCACATCTCCCTTGCAAACATTCCTATTTCTGGGTCTTCCATCTGGTTCATGCAAGTCTCTGGCTGTATTATTTTAGCACAATAACCATCTAGCACCTTACAAATAATTTCTTTAGTGGAACTCAATGTATACCGATAACTAAAATATTTCCCACCAGATTTAATTGAACGTAACAGTTCATGGTTTATGGACTCATTATCAGCTCTCTGGGAGAAGGTCATCGTCTGCTTATTCCCCGTCACTTCCCAACTCCCGGGTTTATTGGGGTTGGTTATGTTTAAACACAAAAGTGATCTATCTACTTGGAATTGATAGAGTTTGAAATGAGGTGGTTTGGATGAGAGGAACTTACCAATGTTTTCCCTTTCTGTAATTCTAAAATTTCCGTGATATTCAGCAGAAATGGCACCAACCCTACATTAAGCTGTCCCTGTGGCACATGTGAATACACCCAGCAATCAGTTTGATTTAACACTTTGCCTACCATGCTATGATAATCCTCTAAAGGATACCCACCCCAGTACGGGTTATATTTAGGTTGGCACCGTTGGATACAATTCTCATCAACTAGGGACCCAAATACCTCACAAATACAGGAATCTTCAGAAGATAAACCTCCACACCGTCCCCGAGTATCCAGAATGACAGCTCTCTTAACAATAACAGTACTAGGATTGGTCAGACACTCCCCTGATTGGCATTGCACTCCTCCTGACTCCACTCCATCAGCACTGCCATCAGCTCCCATTTCCTCGATTGGTCTCCCATCACAGAAACTGGATATTCCCGAACCAACCAAGATGGTGAACACTCTAAAAGAGAATATGAAAATGAACACAGCAGGCCCGTCCATTGTCACAACAAAACCTGCAAGTTTCTTTTAGTTCCAGTATCTCACTACAACCTTTTCAATCCTCCCGGAACAAGCTCGCGAGCGACAGGTCCACACTATCAGCCTTGTCTCCGACTTGTTTCTCCACCGGTTGAATGACCTTTTTGCAGTGAGTGGAATGCACCCAGGTATCTCTCTCGGCCACCTTCAAAGATGTAGTACTTGTCAGCAGCACCTGGTACGGACCTTCCAACCGATCAGTCAAACAACCTGAACGCAAGAAATTTCTGATCATAACATATTCTCCTGGTTCAACATCATGACAGTTACTTTCAGGTATATCATTAGACAACCATTTCAGTTTCTGCTGCTGTTGCTTTAACTGCTTACTCATTGATATAAGATACTTTACAGTTACCTCGTTGTTACCCTTCAGGTCTTCCTGTGGACTTATAATCAAATAAGGTTGTCTACCGAACAGTATTTCAAATGGGGACAGATTTAGAGGGGGTCTAGGAGTGGTCCTTATACTATGTAGGACCAAAGGCAACGCTTCTGGCCATCCTAGTCCAGTTTCTGCCATGATTTTACTTAACTTATTTTTAATAGTCCCGTTCATTCTCTCTACCTTGGCACTGGCTTGTGGTCGGGGGTATGAAGTCGGCTATTAATACCCATCAGCTTGCACATATTTTGAAAAAAATCACCTGTGAAATAAGTACCCCTGTCACTCTCGATGATTTTAGGGATACCGTACCTGCATACAAATTCCTGAACTATTTTCTTGGCAGTAAACGCAGCAGTATTAGTGGCCACTGGGTAGGCCTCAACCCAGTTAGAAATACATCCGTACACACTAATACATACTTAAGGTTCCTGCAGGGTGGTAATTGGATGAAATCAATTTGTATCATCTGGAAAGGTCCATCAGTCGGTGGAATGTGGGACGGTTCGGTAGGGATCGCTTTCCCTATGTTCTTTCTCAAGCAGGTCAGACAGGACATTGCTATCTTTTCTGCTTGTGTAGAAAAACCTGGTGCGCACCAGTATGCTCTCACCAACTTGCACATACCTTGTTTGCCCAGATGAGTCAGACTGTGTGCTGCCTCAGCCAGGCTGGGGTAATATCCCTTGGGGGCTACTGGCTTACCATGTCCGTCCCTCCAGAGCCCGGAGGACTCTTGCCCACATCCCTTGGACTTACAAATGGATTTTTCCTGACTTGAACACAAATTTTCCATTAATTTCAGCATATCAATAGTTTGGAAAGACATTAATTTTTTTTCAGTTGGAGAAAACATTTTTAACCCTGCTGCCCATTTTGCAGCTTCATCGGCTCTGCTGTTGCCCAGTGACACCGGATCATCCTCACATGTATGGGCTTTACATTTAATTACTGCCACAGCTTTGGGCAGTTGGATTGCTTCTAAAAGATGTTTTATGTGTCGGGAATGTGCAACTGGTGTGCCTGCTACTGTCATAAAATTTCTCAGACGCCATAGAGCCCCAAAATCGTGCACCACCCCGAACGCATACCTCAAGTCAGTGAAAATGTTAGCAGATTTGCCTGCTGCCAGTTCACACGCTCTAGTTAGTGCTACTAACTCTGCCACCTGGACTGAGTGAGGAGGACCAAGAGGCTTAGCTTCTATGATGTCTGTGTCATTTACAACAGCATAACCTGTACATAATTCACCTGTGTCTGTTTGTGTATGACAACTCCCATCCGTATAAAAAGTCACATCCACATTCTCTAAAGGTGTGTCATGTATGTCAGGTCCAGCAGTAAAGGTCTATTCAGATATGTCATACAATCGTGCGTATCATTATGCCTGCTGAACTCACCTCCCGCCAGCAACTCCTCTCCTACCCTTTGTACATCATGTTGTACATATGGTAAATACGTTGCTGGATTCAGCGTGCTGCAACGTTTAACAGTAATGTTTGCGAGTGCGATTAGTGCTAGTTCCCATTTGGTAAACCTAGCCTAAGAGACGTGTCTGGTTTGAGCTGAGTTCAACAGAACAGATACAGCACAGGGAGTGTAGACAATCATATCATGATCTAATACTACGTCCTCACTTTTACTCACCAATAGAGCGGTAGCTGCTACACTTCTCAAACAGGTGGAGAGTGATCTTGCCACAGTGTCCAATTGGGCACTGTAGTATGCTACGGGCCTACTGGCATCACCATGTTTTTGTGTAAGGACACCTGCAGCACAACCATCGGCTTCCGTACAATACAAATCAAAAGGTTTTTCATAATCAGGTATTCCCAATGCAGGAGCTTTTGTCAGACTATCCTTAAGATTAAGGATAGCCTGCTCTCATTCCTGTGTGCGTACGACACGATCGGGCTTTGAGGAAGAGACTAATTCCTGTAAAGGTAAGGCCAAAATAGAAAAACCTGGGATCCACATTCTACAGTATCCACACATTCCCAAGAAGGTACGAATTTGCTGTTGATTCTGCAGCAGTGTCATGTTTTGTATGGCCTGGATTCTATCCGTTGTAAGATGTCGTAAACCCTGGGTTAGGCAGTGTCCCAAATATTTTATTCTGGATTGGCACAGCTGTAGTTTGTCCTTAGCCACTTTGTGTCCTGTATGCGAGAGATGAAGTAACAAAAGTTTAGTATCATTTAAACATAACAAACGAGTCAGAACATAGCAATAAATCGTCCACATATTGAATTAGAACAGATCCATTAGCAGGTTGAAAAGATTGTAAACAGTCGTGCAATGCCTGGGAGAAGATACTGGGGTAATCGTGTCCATGTGTATTGTAAACCTCTGTATGTAAATACGAATAGATACTGACAGTCAGGGTGGAGAGGCACAGAGAAGAAAGCAGAACAGGTCAATGACAGTGAAATGGGTTGCATTTGGTGGGATTTGCATCAGAATGACAGCTGGATTTGGCACTACAGGGAATTGGCTCTCTACCACCTTATTAACACCTCTAAGGTCTTGTACCAGCCTATAACCCCTCCCACCACTCTCTTTCACTGGAAAAATGGGACTGTTGGCTATACTAGCTGTACGAACTAAAATTCTCTGTTGCAATAATCGCTCAATTATTGGAAAAACCCCTAATTCTACCTCCTGTTTCAGTGGGTACTGGGAAATGTTTGGAGCTTGCCTACCGCCTTTTAATTTTACCATTACAGGGCTTACGTTTGCCATTAATCCAGTGTCCTGTCCATCCTTAGTCCAAAGGGAATTTGGGACATTTCATCTACCTGGGATGGATTTTCATTTAAACTTGTAGAGTGATACATTACCCTTTGGGGAGTGTTCAATATATCCCGCACCTCGTGTGCAACTCTCTCTGGGATATCTAAAAATACACCATCAGGGGTGCAATATATAACACATCCCATCTTACATAACAAGTCTCTACCCAGCAGGTTAGTAGGATAATGTTCCACTTTACCTGTTACACCCATTGTTGGTACTGTCTCGTTGGTCACCTGTAAATTAACGGGAGATTTTATCACTGACCTGGTCGCCCCTGTGTCTACAAGAAAAGGATATTCAGTACCAGCTACATCAACCATCATGACCAGTTTTTCCCTAGTACTTCCCATTAACCTGACTATCTGTAGACTACAGGTATGACCTGACCCCTAGCGTTGGCTACCATTCTCCAATAAAGCATTAACGGCCACAATTGGAGGTGATGCCTGCTGGACATTTGCAGGTCTCTGTGCATATCCCTTATGGAGATATCCAGGTCTTCCCCGACTTGGGGTTCCTACTCTTTTTACTGTACAGTTTCTACTTAAGTGTCCTGTTTGTTTACAGTTAAAACATGTTCGTGGATCGGGTGAAGACGTGTTGTTGTGAGGTTTGAGCAGAGGGTAAAGGTGGTGGATAGGGAGGGTAAGGGTATTGTGGGGGATATGAAGTTTGTGAGTAGTATGGGACCTGTGGTTGTATCGGGTTAGTGGGACTGAGCTGTGATTGTTGTTGCATAGGGTTAGTGAGGGCATATACTTGTTCAGATGTAAGTGTGTGTGCAGGTGCAAGTGTGTCTGTTGGCTGTGATGTTACCGTCATTCCCTCCAGAGCTTGGATACTGACAGCCATTAGTTTTTCGCTCTGGGCTTCTCTCTTCTTTGAGATGTTTTTATCATGTTCGATGGCAGTTTCTATGAGGGTATCTATTGAGAGTCCCCGCCAGCCAGGCTGTGAGGTCTGAACCCGGGTTTTTATACTTTTTCAGACTGTCCATGAGTACCGTGACTATCATTCCCCTGTGGTGAGTGCTATCTTTAATATCTTCTATCCCAGTGTACTGGGTGATAGCCTGCAGTGCCCGGTCGCAATAATCTTCTGCAGATTAGCTCTCCTTTTGATTAATGGTGAAAATTTTGTTCCAGTTAACTACTACTGGAAAATATATACCCAATTGAGTTACAATGCGGGAAATGTTACCTTGGTTTACTTGGTCTGTTAAGGGAATGTCACCATCCAATACACAATCCGTGATAAATTTTGTCACATCGGTATTGCGTGGTAGACAGACCCTTAACACCACACGCCAATCTTTATTAGTGGGCTCATGTGAACTACCCAAATTTCTCAAAAATCTTTGACATTTGGCTAATTCCTTTTTGGGATCGGGGAAATCATTTATGATGGAAGTTAGTTCTGCTCTTGTCCAAGGACAATGCATTACCACTTCCCTCGTGGGCACTACACCGTTCGCATCTGCATTTCCATTCGGAACAGTTATTGTCCGAATGGGATGCAGACCGGTAGCGCTGCTACCTTTGACCTTGTTACCTGGCTGGGGGTTTAATCTGTTGCTGCTACGTATGGTATTAACAACTTCCTCTACGGGTGCAGAGGGTGTTGGCACTTCCCTTGCTGTTACCGATGGAGAAGGCGGCACCACTCGTGATTGTCGTGGCGTAGCATCTATCATTTGTACAGCATGGGAAATGGCAGACATTACAATAGGCTCATCATCCACATCATAAACATTGTCTTTATGGTTGCTTAAGAGAGGGTACAAATTGCTTGTTACATTTTTATGATTATTTTTGGTAACTGTACTTGCACCTCCATCCACATAAGGTGGGGGAGGTGAGCGTGAACTGCTGGCAATACTCTCCACAACGCTACCTTGCTGCATGTGCGCGCCATTTTGCGGTTCGCCCGTATTGCAATTTAGCGTCGCGGATGTATTCTCTGACAATGTGCTCGCGACGCTAGTTTGCGTCGCTTGCACATTTTTAAGCCACGCATCCCCTTCATGCTGCCACAATTTTAAACATTCATAATATTTAACCTTTTTCTCTCGGGAGCACATCAGACTGATGTGATCCCGGACATTATCTAAAACAACTTTATCAAAACTACCAATTCTGGGAAACAGTCTAACACTCTTCATCGTCATTTTAAACCATACATCACAATACCTTATCGCATAAGTACCGTAGTTAGTATGCTTAATACGACGAGCCGATCCGATCGGCGCCTCCATTAGCAGCATATCATTGTCTAACATCTCTACTGTTTGCGCGGCTCCCATTCTGAGACAAAAATCCTACGCTTTTCAATAAAGATTTAAACTGGTGAAAGACAATCAAGATACTTTCACTTACCTGTTTACGATTTAAGCCGGCGGTGCCCACACACCTGGATAAGATTTGAAAAAGACAACTTCCACACCCGGATAAGATTTAGTAAGGCAACTTCCACACCAATGGAAGTTTGTATGTCGGCTACTTCCACGCACCTCTCTACAACAAAGACAACATGTACACCTGCTACTGTGTATAGAACGGTAAAGCTGCTTACCGAGCGGCTAGACTAACCCTTGCACCTAGCCCTTAATGATCATACGATACCCTTAACTTTGTTCAACAAATACTGTTACACACTTTTTTTCCTGCGCAGAAAAATACTCGTTAACCCAGATATTGATAACAATTGAAAAATGTAAACCTCAACGGCTTTATTTAAACACGTGGCAGCACAACCGGAAGTACGTATACGCTATTGTGCGACCAGTCGCATACACAATAATGTGACTACCACACAACCGTATGACAACCTTTAGCTGCGTACACAAAAGTGCATCTTTACTGTGCGCAAACCTGCGACTCAGCCACGTACTCAATACTGCGGCACTCCTTTAAACGTTAGGTTCTATCAACAGAGGAAAAACTTTTTCCTCTCTTGCCCCTGGATCCTAGTCAGCTTCCTTGGCTCACACGGAAATGGATAGCGATCTTTCAGCACAAGGCGGTTGCAGGTAAACCCTGCATGTGGCCACTCCACCCTTTGCTGAGATATCGATAGCCGTATGTACCGTGTGAGTAGGTAAGTGACCTCACTACGAGCCCCCAACTAACGATACTGGATCAGAACCTCTGTATACCCCTGCCTATACCTTCTAATATCCTACCTATAAACCTCTAAGGATGACGCTAATTTGCGTACGTAGTCAGTACACTCTGTGGTTCCAAAGCACAAGTATTATTCAGGGAAAAGTACAGTCAGTTACACACTATTGATCCAGGCACAATTCGGCGCAAAGGAATTATACAGACCCAAGTACAGTATACATATGCAGCGCTTCCGGACCAGATGTTAGGCATCAGCAAGAAACCCCTCGTCTATCAGCATTCAACACGAAGACTAACAACCCAGTGTTTGAGCACACATATTTATACCCAACAGGAATAGACAAAACAATAGAAACGTTTGTTGCTGATGTATCCCCCTTGGGAACCAATGACATCTGTTACAGAGCATTTAACAGGCTGATTCAAATAGACACAACCCAGCCTCCAACAACTGAGGGTCCCTAGATTCCCGCCACATGCAACATCCTAACAGTTGTTTATATTATATACATTTTGTTGCTTGAAGTCTCTGCGGTCCATAAGTCGAGAATGCATGATGCGATCTCCCCACCGATAATACCGGAATACTGTGGAAAGAGTACGCATCAGTACAAAACCAAACACGGCTTACTTATGTATAAAACCTTAGTTACCAAACAATCTTTATTTCATAGCATTTATACTTAATGAACAAACTTAAATCTTATACCTTAAAGCTTATGGAACCTTGTATGTGAATATGTAATGTGTGGGTATACGGGGTTTGATGTAAAGACGCTAGTTAACTGGGGACAGATGCGTGCGCACTTAGCTACTAAACAGCGTTTTCATATAGGATCTTATGCATTCGCTAATATGCGACTAGTTAACAGCGCAATTGTGCGTATTACTGTGTATATGAGAAACGGTGAAAGATGCAATCACATGCTGCTATTAGTAATATCACCATATGTACTTAATTTTGAGTTTATCTAAAATGGTGCTGGGGCGACCATTTGCAAAATGGCATCTTGCGATTTCATTTCCAAGATGGCGTCTTGTGGCCAGTCGCAAGATGGCGTCGCCACAATTCAATTTGAAACTGATCTTGTCTCAGCCAATTATCCAGCTTCGACAATATATAATCTGTTCTCTGGTAGCATTTGGTAGAGAGTCTTCCAATGCCCCCATCCATTCTTCAACAGCTTTGGCTACCCAGGCTCCAGCCACAGCTGGACTAGTAACAGCTCCAGATGATAGAAAAACTGAAGCATGTCTTAAGGCAATATTTTCATCTATGGAATCCTTCAGAGAAGATGCTGACGGAATAGCATTTCTGATTAAATGAGTCACATGAGCATTCACAGTAGGAGGTACCTTCCATTTAGTACAGAAACTGGGAAAGGATACAACGCTGTCATTTTTTTAGTCACATAACACAGTTTGTCTTCCAAAAGCTTTGTGAGCTGTTCAGATTTGGCCACCTTCTGGTGGTTATTAAACATTGGAGCCTTCTTACTATGAGCTGGTTCATCATCCCGAATATCTAGTATTGATTTAACCGCGCTCACCAAAGAAGGCACATCCACTGTGGATTGATGGTCCTCCTCCCCTGAGCTAGACCCTGGAGAAAAACCCTGCACATCGCCTGATGATGCGTCTGAATCCATATGTTGAGCAGACTGAAACTAAGGCGCCTAAGCGCCAGTTCTCTTAACTACAGGTCTGCTTTCAACATTAGATGGTGTCATACTATGACTAGAATGGCCATAAATATCCTTCAGGAAGGATGCATAGTAGTTGCAAACATGGCATGCTGCGGACACCCCATAAAATGAGGCATTGTAGGAGCAGCCATAAGATCCACAAACTGCTTCATTACCTGGGAAAAAGAGGACACCTGAGATGGCTCTTGTACAGGGACAGGTAAACTGGACTGGTGAGGTGACTCTTTAGAAAAAGACAAACACAAACCATCCTTTATGTCCTGAGGGGACAAACAGGCCATACATGATTTACATGAAACCACACAGGGGGCTCCCCCTCCTGTTTCCCTTTATCTTTTGACATGATAAAAAATAAAGACAATAGATGCAATGTTAAGTGACAGCCTTCACAAAATCTTAATGAATATGAAGTACTCAAGGAAAAACCTCCACCCCAAGGGGATGGAGAGGAAAACAGTGATAGTTTACAGTATAATTAACAAATAAAAGATGGTGTCAATACAATAGCTATATTACAATGCATATGTAATATAATTACAATCTACTCTAAATCAACTACACAAACAACAGAAATGGTAGGATTTAGAGCACTGTATACCGTATATACTCGAGTATAAATCGACCCGGATATAAGCCGAGGTAATTTTACCACAAAATACTGGGAAAACTTATTGACTCGAGTATAAGCCTAGGGTGGGAAATGCAGCAGCTACTGGTAGTAATCCCTCCCCTGGTTCTGCCCCCAGTAGTAATACCCCCCCTCTGGTAGTGCCCCCAGTAGTAATCCCCCCCTGGTACTGCCCCCAGTAATATTCCCCCTCTGGTAGTGCCCCCAGTAGTAATATTCCACCTCTGGTAGTGCCCCCAGTAGTAATACCTCCCTGGTACTGCCCCAAGTAGTAATATTCCCTCTGGTACTGCCCCCAGTAGTAATATTCCCTCTGGTACTGCCCCCAGTAGTAGCTCCCCCAGTAGTAGCCCCCCCAGTAGAGAGAGATGTAATATATATAAAAAAAAAAAAACACTTACCTGAAACCCCGCTCCTGGTCCAGACGCTGCTACTGGCTCCTCCGGCCGCTTTGCTTTATGGGAGAGACGTCGTCATGATGTCGAAACCAGATAATTGGGTAAGACAGAATCTGTTTGCAATCAGGAAAACCTGCACGACGCCATCTTGTGAATGGCAGCAAGATTCCATTTTGAAAGTAAGAAAAGAAGGCTTACACAAGGGCCATTTTGTCAAAAATGCATAGTACACAAACCACAGTGCCTTTTAACAATCTTCCCCAAACACATACCGACAGTGTTCAGAATACATAAAATTACTTTCCAACACATTAAAATCACCACAGACTTCTATTTGAGCAACAGCAAAGCAGTGGTGTTTTCCCCGCATACATACATTTAAAAGCAATGGTCCCATAACGCAAAAAGGATAATTATTATTTGGTTTAAACGCAATGTCAGTATATAAAAAAATTGAATGTTTTCTGTAACTATGGCTTAGTAAATGACAATTGGACTGTGTTTGGAAAAGTACTGATCTACTCTGTTTCCACAGCGTTCCGGTGACATCAATATGAAGATCAGAACATGCGGCTATGAAATATGAATGTTAGAGAGAATAACTATTTGAAATGTTGTAAGCCATAGCAGCTTAGATTTGCATGTGGGGGATGCAAAGGGAGGTTGGAGACCTTTTGTATCCATTTGAAATTGTCCAATAAATGCCCTGTAACAGATTTCTAACCCTTACCAAAGAACAATGACATTGTGTAGGCTTGTTTACATTTTTGTCCAAAGGACTGGTTATTCCACTCTAATCAATAGAGATAGCTAACTGGGACTAGAACCTAATTAACAGTAGTTTCAAGAAACCAAAAGGATACTCCCTTTCTGATGACCTCACAGGTAAAAGGGGGCGGGAACATAGCATGCACATTCTGAGAACACACAAGCCAGCACACACACTTGCAGATTTTGGAAGAGAGAGGTTCCCTCCCTCACAAGACAACGGAAAATGGGTCTCAGTTCCCCTGGGTTATAGCTAAGTATAAATTGTGCAATATTTAGCCTATTTGGGTGTCTGTAGCTATTTTTGGTGTTAATCTGTTATTAGCTTAGCATGGTTTGTGGTTTGTAGCTTTCTAAGGATATTCATGAGTCTGTGTTAGCATACAGTGGATGATATGTTATCTAATCTGTACTTTTCATCTACACTGTAGGGTACAATAGTCTGTTATCAGCATGCAGGAAAGGGATTGATTATGGAGTTTTTGTAATATTTGTAAATGATTGATGCTGGTTGATTGAGATCCTCTGGTGAGCTGTGTTAGGGCCTTCCCATGTGCTTGAACAATATCTCTGCTTGGGAGAGATAGGCTTGGTATGTGTTGTATACTCATGAATGTAATCATAGGGTGGTATCAGTTATATATTATGGAAGTTGAATTAATAACAGCTTTGAATGGTCATAAGTAATTGCCGTGTGGGTCAGATAGGTATATTGTCTGCAGTTTATTAGAGATGGCTACTTCCATGTGGGGTGAACAAAGGAAATTATAATTCTACCCAGTTATGGTGATGTATGGGTCAGATAGGTATATTGTCTTTATTACAATTGTGATCATTGATGGATGTATGATTTACAGAGTTACAACTTAATGTGAGTTTTCAAATTGGAGTTTGCCTAGGGATCATGAGGCTTGCAAACAAAGGAAGAGCATGTGCTTCAGCCCTTCCCCCTCCCCACGGTCTAGTGGGTACTGGATGAGGTCTGTTGTAGGATGGTATTGTTGTATATTGGAATCAGCTTGTGTTGTACATGTTGGAATATTAAATGGTGCAGTGTTTGCCTGATGTGTTGGCATATGATATTCAGCTTGCATATTTAATTAACTATGGCATTATGGGAGATTTCAATGAGGTAGTTTCATAAAGGAGTTTGTTTGTAGACCATGCGGTTTGAACAATAGGGCAGGTAGCTTCATAATGGAGTTTGTTTGTAGACCATGCGGCTTGGACAATAGGGCAGGAAGCATTCCCAATCCCCCCTCACACACACACACCATCACCAGCCATCTTGAACATGTGCTCTCAGCAGACATTGATATCTCTCTCATTGTATTTTGATGTGTCTCTCTTTCTCTCTGTCTCATATTGCTCATTGTATTTTGATCTTTAATAACCGTTTCATGTATATTAACTGTACCTTATGACCTAATGTTTGTACAATTTATTTGCGCTCATTATTAGATCATAGCGTTGTAACATCTGTACTTTTACCTGAATAATAATCTTTAGCGCGTTGGACCGCTATTCAACTGTCTCAGTATTTCATTAATGGTATAATCAAACATAGCGCTAATTAGCGACATCTTGTGGTTTTAGAAGGTATAGGCAGGTTTTATCTTAGAGGTTCTAGGCAGGTGAATCTTAGAGGTTTATAGGCAGGAATGTATTAAAAGGTTTATTTACAAATTCAACAATGACTACATCTCTCCCATTACCCACTGCGGGAGCCGGAAGATGGCTCCCGCAGTGGGAGCAGCAGCAGCCGATGAGAGTCTGACAAACTCTCATCGGCTGCTGATTACAACAAACACACATCTGCCGGCTTCGGCGGCTGTGTGTTTGGCAGTGTGTAGTGCTGACCGAACTCCGTCCGGTCAGCGCTACACACGCGGTGCAGCTGTGTCACAGACACAGTCTGCACCGCGGCCCGCATGGTACGGTATTCAGCTGCGTACCATGCGGGTATGACTCGAGTATAAGCCGAGGGGGTGCTTTTTCAGCACGAAAAATGTGCTGAAAAACTCGGCTTATACTAGAGTATATACGGTACCTTTACCAAGGAAGATGTATACAGGGAGACTGACCCAAACCCTCCTGAGACCAACAGCAGCACACCGATAGTGGATCGTGAGCATCTCAGACACGTGGAGAGTAGGCGGAGCAACCCAGACACTTGAAACCCTTTGTAGGGACTGTGTCTGAGGAGCTGCCGGGGGAGCGCCTACCTCCCCTAAGCTGCATCAACCAGCTGGGTACGCTGGCCTCATGACAGCAGATTTGTGTCTGCTGCCGATCCCTGGCATCAGACGATAAGGCTTCGGTGGTTGTGAGGACGCAAACGCTCCCGATGCTGGAAGCAAGGACTGCCGTACATGATTCCCTGTAAGAGAGGAATCTCCTTACCTGAGATCTTCGTGCATCCGAGTCCCAGCATTGCTGCTAGCAAGCTCAGCCGAAATCACCAGCCCTGTAGCTGGTGTTGCGGGCAGGCGGAGGTAGATGGAGTCGCAGTACATGCATCTTAAGCTGCATATGCACTAGAGGAATGAAAGTACAATTACAACATTGTAATTGTAAAGTCGTTCCTCACACTGTAGGTGCCTACACTGAACAATATGTCGTTCAGTGCAGGCACTCTCCCTCATCCCTGAACATACACAATCTGTCGTTATCAGCAGATTGACCGGCATGTTCATGCGATGATTGACTTTGAAAACGACCAGCGGGAGCGCGCATCGCTGATCATTTTTGACATTTTATGCCCGATTTGTAAACGATAACTATGTTGTTATTGTTCAATCGCTCATTTTAATCGCCTAGCGGATACGCGGCATTAATTCAGACGCTTAATACTGCCAACCCAAAAACAGAGATAAAATATAAAATAAATCCCGACTTAGTACTAAAGATATGCGCCTAAATACAGACTCTTATCTTTAGCCCGACAAAGGAATCCCGACAGACTGCAACCCCCCAGGCAGGGTTAGGCACCACTGGGGCAGTTTGGGGTTATACACCCCCCAGAAGGGTTAGGTTTAGGGTGCAGGAAGGAAGGAAGGGGGGGGGTTAGGCATTCCCCCAGGAGTTTAAGGGGTAGGGAGAAGGGTAGGGTTAGTATACTTACCTCCCCTGTCGAACTTCCGGCATGTCTATTCAGCCTCCAGGATTTCATACCCAACCCGTACCTTTTTAATACTAATTGTAGTGGAAAATAACCTATCCAATTCCACTTTGTGTATGTATATATAAATAAAAGTCAGGTGCATAAATATTGGGACATTGACAGAATTTTCATATTTTGGCCTCTATTCACCACCACAATGGCTTTGAAATGAAACAAACATGATGTGCTTTAACTGCAGACTTTCAGATTTAATTTGAGGGTAATTACATCCAAAGCAGGTGAACGGTGTAGGAATTACAATGTTTTCTATATGTGCCTCCCACTTTAAGGGGCCAAAGGAATAGGACAAACTAAACAATCCTAAATCTAACTTTCACTTTTTAATACTTTGTTGCAAATCTTTTGCAGGCACTTACAGCCTGAAGTCTGGAACGCATAGGCATCACCAGACGCTGGGTTTCATCCCTGGTGATGCTCTGCCAGGCCTCTACTGCAAATGTCTTCAGTTCCTGCTTGTTCTTGGGGCATTTTTCCTTCAGTTTTGTCTTCAAGTGAAATGCATGCTCAATCGGATTCAGGTCAGGGGATTGACTTGTCCACTGCATAACATTCCACTTTTTAGCCTTAAAAAAAACTCTTTGGTTGCTTTTGCAGTATGCTTCGGGTCATTGTCCATCTGCACTGTGAAGCGCCGTCCAATGAGTTCTGAAGCATTTGACTGAATATGAGCATATAATATTGTCCGAAACACTTCAGAATTCATTCTGCTGCTTTTGTCAGCAGTCACATCATCAATAAATACAAGGGAACCAGTTCCATTGGCAGCCATACATGCCCACGCCATGACACTACCACCACCATGCTTCACTGATGAGGTGGTATGTTTTGTATCATGAGCAGTTACTTTCCTTCTCCATACTCTTCTCCTCCCATCACTCTGGTACAAGTTGATCTTTGTCTCATCTGTCCATAGGATGTTGTTCCAGAACTGTAATGGCTTTTTTTAGATGTTGTTTGGCAAACTCTAATCTGGTCTTCCTGTTTCTGTGGCTCGCCAATGGTTTACATCTTGTGGTGAACCCTCTATATTCACTCTTGTGAAGTCTTCTCTTGATTGTTGACTTTGACACATATACACCTACCTCCTGGAGAGTGTTCTTGCTTTGGCCAACTGTTTTTAAGGGGTTTTTCTTCACCAGGGAAATATTTTTTCTGTCATCCACCACAGTTGTTTTCCGTGGTCTTCTGGGTCTTTTGGTGTTGCTGAGCTCTCCGTTGCGTTCTTTCTTTTTAAGAATGTTCCAAACAGTTGATTTGGCCACACCTAATGTTTTTGCTATCTCTCTGATGGGTTTGTTTTGATTTTTCAGCCTAATGATGGCTTGCTTCACTGATAGTGACAGCTCTTTGGATCTCATATTGAGAGTCGACATCAACTGATTCCAAATGCAAATGTCACACCTAGAATCAACTCCAGACCTTTTACCTGCTTAATTGATAATGAAATAACAAAGGAATAGTCCACACCTGTCCATGAAATAGCTTCTGAGTTGATAGTCCCATTACTTTTGGCCCCTTAAAAAGTGGGAGGCATATATACAAACCGTTGTAATTCCTACACCTTTCACCTGATTTGGATGTAATTGTAATTGCCCTCAAATTAAATCTGAAAATCTGCAGTTAAAGCACATCTTGTTTGTTTCATTTCAAAGCCATTGTGGTGGTGAATAGAGGCCAAAATATGAAAATTCTGTCAATGCTCCAACATTTATGCACCTGACTGTGGATATATGTATATATAATATATGTACACTATTTTTTTTTTATTTTTTTACGTTTGTCTCCTTTTGGGTAAGGTTCAACTGCTGAATATTTGCTCCAAATAAGAGTCACTCCTCTGGGTTAAATAAAGCAGTTCACTGTGACAGTCTATTCTTATAGTGGTTTTAGGTTGTGTGTTTGTCCTTTTATTTGCTCTATATTTATGGCTGGATGCCATCTCAGCCCCAAGAACAATACTCCCTCGGTTTACAATGACTTGTATGAAAGTAATGTAGTTGTATTTTAATGAGGGTTTATCTATGATTTGCTATATGGTGGGTATGCAGAAAGCAACCAGCTCAATGGGATATCCTTCTCTACTGCACGAATTATGCAGTCAGACTTTGCCACACAGTTCATCAGATTGGTGGATTAGAGCCCCTCCTTTGAATGCTTCCCACTGGGGTCGGATCTGGGAAATGGTCCTCCACTCCGCGTCTCTGTTGCGTGATAGGTTTGCCCACACGAACCAAGTCCTTCCCTGGCAGCAGCCTCAGTGCAGTGATTACCCACAGTCTCTGCTCAACTCACTGTCAGGTAAGGCAGTATTTCTCCTTCTCACCAACTTGGGGGCTGTGACCACCCCTCCTGTCAGCTGATGATGCTGCCCCTTCCAGGTCCCTGTCTCCTCTGGTTCTGCCCACCAGATGGGATTAGCTACTCTGGCTTCAACAGCACAGCAGATTCTCTCCTACGATTAGCTGCTCTGGCAGACATTTGGTGCCTCTCCCATTGACAGCATGGGCAGCTGTTTCATCAAAGGTACTTTATGACTCCTGTTCAGTGAAGTGGGACACCCCTATTTCTCTCCAGGCTGGAAACCTGGATGTTTCCTGTACTGCCCACGAGACACTATTGACCCTTGCAGTACCACCTTTTAAGCAAAGGGTTTCTTAATAAACAAGTCCACTGTCACAGTATGGACATAACATTTTAATACAGGCTAGACATGACCTGAATGTTTAATAGAGGCATTTTAACCACAGGTTACATATACTGTAAATTACTCAGTTGCACTGATATACAAGTGTTGCATATCAAATCAATCAGTGGTCTTCTGCTGCGTCCTAGTCGCATAACATTGTGATTAAGACAGACTTTTGGCAAAAAGACACCACCGGCACTAGCAGAGTAGCGCAGAACCTGATGTGCAGAAAGGGGCTGTTTGGCGTGACTGCAGCAATGATGTATGAGGACATCTGGTTTACAGGCATGTAGTCCATTTTGAAATTTTCGACTTGACCATCCACAGATGGGAAACTAGCACATAGGATTGTAACGGTCATTGAGAAAAAGGTCAACCAGGTATGGAATGACAGCACCCTACGCCACTGTGGAAGTTATAAATAGAGCTGACGTACCAAACTCCCAGGTAGTTGAATTGAAGTGTTCCTGGGAGGCATCGTGTATAAGGGAGGAGCACAAGTGTTTACAATTTAAAATGCTTGTATCCACTATACCCCACTGTGTTTCCATTGTCCCCCCCAATGGATTCAACCAAAGCACAAAAAAATTGTTATGGTAAAACTTACCTTTGTTAACTCTTTCTTCAGGGTCCATAGGGCCCACAGGGAGACCTTGGGGGGTAGGTGGTGGATGAGGACACCACGTACCATGCAGTTAAAGCTTTAGTGCCCAGGATGCATCGGTCCATCCCCGAGCCAGAGCCACCTCAGTTCGTGACAAGCTAAAGGCCGGAGGAGGAGAAGAGAGAAGGAAGACTGGTACAGACAAGAATCACACTCACGGAGGAGACAGGAAACCGGTGACCATAAAAACAGCCCATATGAAGCCAGGTGCGTCAGGGCAGGTGCCCTGTGGACTTCGAAGAAAGAGTTAACAAAGGTAAGTTTAACCATAACTCTCATTTTCTTCTCCTTCAGGGTCCATAGGGCTCCACAGGAAGACCTTGGGGATGTCACAAAGCAGTCATTCAAGCATGGGGACGCTCCTGCGCTGAGAGAAGAATCCAGTGCCCAAATGAAGCAACCTGAGAGGCAAATGTATAAAAGGCATAGAACCTCAGAAAGAGGACCACGTGGCCGCCTTACAAAGCTGTTTAGCTGAGGCGCCACAGCAAGCTGCCCACAAGGGACCCATAGAGCAAATAGAATGAGCAGTAACAGTAACCTGAACAGGAAGGCCTGCCTGCGTTTAAGCCTTTGAGATAGATAGCTTCGCATGACTATGTTTGTTTGTTTTGCTGGCCATCCCTTCTTGTGAAATCCATAGAGCACAAATAAAAAGGAGTCTGATTTCTGAAAGGAACTGGCCCGGTCCACATATATCTTGAGGGCACGGGCCACATCCAAAGAGGCCTCACCTGCCAAGAGGTCTGATGATTGAAAGGCCGGGACTACAATTTCTTCATTAATGTGGAAACTAGTGACTTTTGGAAAGAACCCAGGGCAAATCCGAAGTACGGCCCTGTACCGGTGGAAAGTTAGAAATGGGGAGCAACAGGAGAGTGCCCCTAAATCAGACACTCTTCTGACTGATGCTATAGCCAGAAGAAAAAGTCTTTGCTGTTAACTACTTGAGTTCCATAGAATCCAGGGGTTGAAATGGGAGGACCCAAAGAACTACTGCCAAATCCAAAGGAGCCACTAGCGGGACAAAGGGAGGTTGAAGCCGGAGGACACCCCAGGAGGAAGGTGTGGATATCCGGTAGTGGAGCAAGTCTACACTGTAACCAAATGGACAGAGCAGAGCCATACACTTTCAGTGAGGCCAGGCGAGTCCTAGGTCCAATCCTGCTTGAATGAAGGCCAGGACTCTGGAAATCTTAAACACCTGGGGGTCGTAGCTTTTGATACACCATTGGAAATATGTATGTCACTCTGCGGTAGATCCGAGCAGAGGCTGGTCTACACACTCTGAGCATAGTTTTAACTACAGAGCTAGAGAAACTTTTGGATGTCAGGAGGGATGTCTCAAGAGTCACCAAGTCAAAGACAGACGACCCAGGTCCGGTCATTGAGGCAACAGGAACGGAGTGTCAATGTAGAGACTCCAAAGATCTGAGTACCAATGACATCTGGGCCAAGCTGGAGTCACCAGCAGGACAGTGCCTCCATCTTGTTTGAAGTTCTGAAGAACTCGAGGAAGAAGGGGTCTGGAGGGAATAGATACGCAAACTGGAAGGTCCACTACACTGGTGCATCTACAAAGGTTGCCTCGGCATTTCATGTTCTGGACCCGTACACTGGCAGTTTGTGATTGTGTCGGGATGCCATGAGGTCCACCTCTGGGAGGCCCCATCTGTTCACTAGGAATTTAAAAACACCTCTTGGTTAAGCGACCATTCCCCGGGATGCACGTCGTGACGGCTGCTTTCCAAATGAGAGCTCCCGGAATGAAAACTGCAGAGATGGCCGGGAGGTGACCCTCGGTCCATGTCAGAATGCGTGACACTTCTTCTATCATTGCTGCCCGACTTCGAGTGCCTCCTTGCCGGTTGATGTAAGCCACTTTTGTGGCATTGTCAGACAACCTGTACAGGTTTACCGTGAAGTATGTGCTGGGCCAGGTTAAGGGCCCTGTACGCAGCTCAAAGTTCCAATATGTTGATTGACAGGGTTGAGTTGACCGATGTCCAATGGTCCTGCAAGGAGTGTGCACCGGTCACTACGCCCCAGCCCGGGAGACTGGCGTCCTTTGTTAGGATTACCCAGTCCGGGATCCAAAAGGGGCGACCCTTGGTTATATGAGATGTCTGTAGCCACCAAGATAGAGACAGACCCACCTCTGGAGAGAGCACCATCATCCGAGCTTTGATCTGATGGTGGAAACCCATTCCACCTGTAGAGGATCAGCCTTTGCAAAGGCCTGGAATGGCACAGAGCATATTCCACCATGTCGAAACCGAACACCCTGGATCCCAGAACCTGCATTGCTGAGTGGATCGACACTCGGCAACTGTGGAGACATCTGCGCAATCATAGTTGAAATGTGGCGATCTTGTCTGATGTCAGAGAGATTCTCTCATCCTGACAATCGAGTAGGGCTCCCAGATGAATCACTCTCTGTGAGGGATTAAGGGAGGACTTTTTCCAGTTGATTTACCATCCGTGCTTGTGCAGGAAAGCAATGGTTAACTGCAGACAGCGGTGAAGCACTTCTGGGGTGTCCTGCTAGGAGTAGGTCATCCAGGTATGGTAACAGTCGGACACCCTGACAGCCATAATTTTGGTAAAACACCCGTGGAGCTGTGGTTAGTACAAAGGGCAGAACCTAAAATTGGAAATGTTGCCGTAGTATAGCAAACCAGAGATATCGCTGATGTGAGGGCGCTATAGGTACGCGTCCTGAATATCCAGAGATACCATAATCCCCAGGCTCCATAGCTAGGATGATGGAGCGTAGGGGTTACCATCCTGAACCTTGGCACCCTTCGGCATTTGTTCAAGGATCTGAGGTTGAGGATAGGCCGATGAGACCCATTCGGCTTCTGAACTAGAAAGATTAGAATAATAACCAGTCCCTCATTGAGATAGTGGGACTGGCACAATTACCCCTGCTTGCAGCAAGGACTGTATGGCTTTCTGGATTTGTAAGGCCTTGTTCGAGTCTGCACGAGGGCCTCTGTAGAAAAACTGGTGGGGAGACAGTCTGAGAAATGAGGGCGTACCCGTTTGAGACCACTTCTCTTACCCAAGTATCCGTGGTGTTTTGACACCAGCACTGGGCGCTATGAAGTCGGCCTCCCACTCAGAGATATCCCAAAGGGAGGCCCATCCAGACAGGCTGATGGTGTATCTTCGGGTTTTGAAGCAGGTTGCCTGGTGTTCCAGTCTGCTTGGTCCTGGGTTTCGCAGTTCTAGTGGAAGACGACTGCCTAGGAAAGGACTGACCTTTAGGCTTTCCGAGGCCTAGTAGAAGTAGTTACAATCTTGTCAAGGTCTGTGCCCAACAAGATCTCCCCATTGTAGGATAACCCTTCTAGGCCTTTCTTGGAATCCACATCAGCCTTCCACGAGCGTAGCCACAGGGTACGGCGGGCAGACAGCCGCGACTCTGGAAGTTAGACTGGCATCTAATGTCGCTTCTCCAAAATATGAAGCTGCATCTCGAGTCTCCACGCTCAGCGCCTCCGGTCTGTCCCCCAATGGGCAGGTTTCCGCTAGCGATGACCCGCCTTAACTGTCCCCTTGCGTGCGGGTTGTAGTCTGGGTCTGTCCGCAGGGCCGGCTAGCGAAATCCCCAGCTGAAACTGGCATTGCAGCGCCCGGCAGTGCGGCAGCGCAGACGTCCGGTGGACAGTCTGCTGCTGCGTGCCTAAGCAGTCCACTGCATAATGGTGACCCGACTCCGGCCGGGCACTGACGAAACTACGGTGCCTCTGGCTCAGGGCCGGGGTAAAGTGGGATGGACCGATGCATCCTGGGAGCTAAAGCTTTACCTGCGTGGTGCCCGGTGTCCTCATCCACCACCTACATCTCCAAGGTCTCCCTGTGGAGCCCTATGGACTTTGAAGAAAGAGTTAACAAAGGTAATTTTTACCATACCGAATTGCGTGTTTTGGTTGAATGCATTGGGGTACACTGGAAACACACTGGGGTATAGTGGGTACAAGCATTTTAGGTCATGCATGTGTCTTGTCAATAGTAAACTTAAAAAATCATACGACTTGTTTAAACAACCAATATGATATATAAACCACCATTTTTGTTTGCAAGTCGGCAGTTTGTTCCAACTGCTAATTATATGAATATAAAGAATGCAACAGGCTCCTGTTGATCCAAGGCTTTTAAAAACAGTCCTCTATTTTGCTTTTGTGAAGGTAAAACTTTTACATTACCTCATATGTATTAACTGTAGCAAATTATGTGCAACAACACAATTTTATATGTATGCTTCTTTTGTATAATTCTATAAAAAAAAATAAAAAAAAAGTAGAAACTGGCTTCTACGCTTCAGTTTAATGAAAGACTGATGGTGCGTACACAGTATGACTTATGAGCGATTTGAATGATATCGTTCATATCGATATTGTTCACTTTTTTGCAGTCACCAACCCGACAACGACTAATGATGCACGTTCCTGCATTAACGATATCTATGGTCTTTCATGCATGCAGGCCAACTTGGACGATTTTGTAAAGATTTGCCTGTAAAAAGATAGTTATCTATGATAGATATTTCAGTAAAGCTATCAGTGTGTACAACCAAAATAGTTTGACCTGCACTACAGAAAGTTGGAGGGAAATCTATCATCGATATCTATGGTTGTTCAAGTTGTTCCGTGTGTATGCAGCATAAGGGTGGGTACACACTAGGATAACCAGCAATCGTGCAGATGGTCAGGACAATTTCCCTTCACCCCAGACCATCACAGATTTCCAGTACACAGACTATTTAATGAATGACAAAACAATACCTCGTTCTGTCCTTCATTATAATTCACTGCCACACACACGATCATTTGATTGAGCATGCAGTACAATCAAATGATCTCTTAGTCATCTACATCATAAGTGCACCAATGAGGGTACACACTAGACGATTTGTCATTCCAATATGACAAATATTCTCGCTCTTCCTAATGTGTACCCACGCTAAAGCAAAAGTCTTTTAATGGCACACAATACATAATTCCTGGGGGACTATAAAGATACACAGTGAAGGCATCCATTCTGTGAGCTGTGATAATTATTACTCAATATGCAACAAATAGATTGCATGAATACTCATACCCCTATAATATCACTGCTTCCTAACATCTATAGGCTGCATAATGGTTCTGCCCAAAACATACCTCCTCTGGGTCTAATGTCCTAAAAAAAATAAATCTTAAGAGTCTTTTCAGTAAAGATGTCACAAGTTAAGCAAATAGGTCAAATGAGTTACTCCATCTCTTCATCCTTGACAGCCATAAATTCTGGTTCTTCGACATTAAGTAAGGAACAGCTGGTTATAGACTTGCGGATAGCCACTTTCTCCTCTGTAACAGAAGCACAACTTAGTTGTATGAATTAGCATGCATGCTGGCTGCCTAAAAGACAAACTACACTTACCAGGATTTGTACAGGTTTTCAATAAGAGTCCTAACTGTTTTCGGTTATACTCGATTAGCCTTTTTTGGCAAGTACGTATAGTGCCTGTAAGAGATTGCAATAGGTCAGCCATCGATTTATAGAATACTGAAATTAATGGCTTTTGATATTGTGAAGGAGTGAGGCCCTTGCCCGTATGACACAAGGTGGGTGCGATCAGCAAGAAGAGCTCCTGGAGATGTATACATAGCTTCATTGTCTTATGTCAGTACGTATACAATGTGGTTAGGGCTGGCTGCGAACATGGTCTGTTGGCTACCAAATAGTGTAGCAAGGGTGATGATGCCTCTCAGGAGTGCATGCTTTGATAGGGTAGTGTATGAGGACATGCCAATCAACTTCTGTTGTACACTTAATATGGATCAGGTGAATTATAAAGTAAATTAGGTAGTATATTAATAAATAGAATAAAGCCAATTAGAGGTGATTTGGTTCTAGTGTGCTGCTTAGTTTATTGTTTTAAATTCATACTGCATTGAAGCTTTATCAGCCAGTTCTACAAATTACACAGTTCACATTCACTGTCTTGGTAATAAAAATACATTCCCTATCTCAGTTTCCCAAACTCCACCATTACAATTCAGGTTTTAAGGTTATTCATGCTTGAGAACAGGTAACTTAATTAGTACCCAAGTCAATTTGATTTAACCAGCCAGACTCAAGCATAGATGTACTTAAAATCTGGACAGTACTGGCAGAGTTTGGGTATCTCTGCCTCTATCTCCTACTCTTATGCTGGGTACACACTACACAATGTATGTACCCAACGATGGCACAATACATTGCGCCTCCATTGCAAACTGCATGATGTGTAGTTCCATGCTGCTTTTAGTAGCATGGTATCGTTCATCGAATAGTCTCATCTTATGTGCTGCACAGCAGCTGGGACAATGCGATGAACGATCCGCAGGCAAGCGTGATCGGGTGGACACACTATATACAATATATTGTGCAATGTATTGCATTGTGTGTACCCAGCTTTACCTTATTATCAGGCCAAATGCACAGGTTTCTTACCTCCAATATGTAACGTATTGATGAAACACGGATATCGCTGACCCCTGTTCTCTAAACTGGTGATAAACGGAAGGGACGACCACAGAATGTGATGAAAATCTTTCCGGCATCGGAGCAGTATTATGCCAGTGTATGCATTAAGGTATTTCACTGCAGCAGAAAACACAGATAACCTGTTACAGAGCATGCAATATGCCAAAGTAACAGCAATCTTAAAACTATGTAATGCTCTACAAAATAAAAACCCTATTGAACCTCAGTATGAGGAACCCATTTAACAGATATATAATGGAAACTGTACATAAGACTAAACGTATAACAGCATGCTGCCATGATAAATGTATCTATGTAGTGAAATATGTAAAGCAGTAATTGTAATGAAAGTGCTATTGTGCGTTTAATAAATTAGTGGCAAACCATTAAACAGCTGAGCAAGAACCAGAGCCTGATTAAGAACCCCATGGGACCTAAGACCAAATACTAATTTGGGTACCCCTTAGCAGCCTTCAGGTTTGTCAGACAAACATACACATCATTGGTGAGAAAAATAAGGACCCTCAGTATGTGCAGGATCAGGTTGGGCCATGTATGTGATCTGGCTCTGGTAGAAATGAGGAAACCATGTTTATGTGACCATGGGCACGGTTCTATTCTGCGCAAAGTGAATAGCTCTGGGGATCAGCTCCCGGAGCTATTCAATACACCGCACAGCTAACCCCGACTAAGGATTTCTTCTCGCACCCCTCCGGGGATGCGAGCAGAAATCCGACAAAAGTCCCAGCGCGAGGCTGTTTTCTGCCCATCGCGCCTAGAAAACAGCATCTCGCCAGGAAGTTAGGTCAGGGAATGCCCATTCTCGCACCTTAAACAGGGTGTTTTAGTCGTGAGAACGGGCATTCTCCGACTAAACACCATGCACAATTGAATAGCTCCTGGAGCTATCTCCCGGCGCCATTTGCGACCAACTGATCAGAGGTGAGCGGCCTGCACAGAGGACAGGGAGAGGAGCACATGATGATGATGATGATGAGTGTGGAATTAAAAGAAAAAGAACTTAAAAAGAAGGGGAGAAACAAGAAGCAATAGGGTATAAGGAGTATCTATAGCGAGTCTGCTCAGAGGAAACTGGGGTTTGCCAGCCAGTAAGGAGAAGTTGTCAGAGACAGCAGAGTCCACAGACAGAAACAGGAGAGACTCAGAGGGTTATTCAATATGGGTGTTTTTTGCGTTAATATCGCACTTTTTATCGTTTTTGCGTTAATATCACTTGTTTTAGTTTTACACTGTATTCAATTTCAAAGACTTATCGCAGTTTTGAAAAGTCTTTGATAAAAAACGGGGATAACTTTTCACCATTGAATAGGTGTCGAAAAAAAGTGCAGAATTGGGGTTTAGGGGTGCAGGCTTAAAAAAAAATAGCCTGCACCCCTGAGATTGACATTTAAAAAAGAACTGTGTCAAAAAAAGTTAAAAAAAAAAAATAGGGACACCCCAAAAAATTAATTTAAAAATTGGGGTGCAAAAAAAAAAAAAAAAAAAAGGGAAAAAAATTGTTAAACAATAGGCAAATAGGTTCAGGGCTATTCTGCAAGTATGCGGCAGATGTTTTCTAGAATAGAATTATAGCGGCAGGTGCACAAATGCAGAATTTTAAAAAACTTACTTTAGGGACATCAAAATAAGCTAGTACCCATTTTCATGTACCCCAAATTTGATGGGACCACTTAAAAAAACGAAAAAAAATAACCTAAGTGCTCTTCTGCATCACTTCTTAAATGTCGGGAAAAAAGCACCTGCTGCGGCTATTTAAATCCCTGACTTTCAATTAAAGGCTAAAACGGGGGTACCCATAGTGATCCCCCATGTTTTTACAACTTTAGGGGGGTCTTACAATTATTTTAAGGAAAAATTCGTAACTTTAAAAAATCCAACTTCGGAGTTTCCCGTTTTCGTTAATTTTATATTGAATACGGGGATAAGCGGGAGCGCGCACCACACTTAACGCAGTTAAAAAACTTCGATATGAAACGTTAACTTCGACAGTGAAGTTAACGTTTCATATTGAATACCCCTCTATAAGAGAAAAATTTAAGCAAAAGCATTAAAAAGTGAGATTACAAAGCTGCAGTCGGCATAAAAAGAGTACAGGAGAGGGAGATTATAAAATAATTAGAGACAGACAGGAGAGACATTGATAGGAAAATAGCTTACATTACTAATGCTGGGCATACACTGCCAGATAAAATGTCTGTCAGACCGACAGACATTTTATCTGGCTGCCTGCCAGCCACAGATGTCGCCGGCATACACTGTGAGAGAAATCTCACAGTGTATAGCCCGACATCCGCGCTCCGCCCCCGGGGGAGGAGACATTTCCCTGTTCCTTCCGTAGGAAGGAACACAGGAAATGTCTGTCTGTCGCCTGCGCTGGGCATACACTGCCCGATGCGGCCGACAGTTTCCCCGGTAAATATCGCATCGGACGGGCATGCTGGACAATCCAGCATGCCCGACCGAGCAATATTTAACCCGCGGTCGCCCGCATACACGCTGCAATTATCGCGGCGATCCACCGATATCGGGCGGATCGTCCCGATAATTGCAGCGTGTATGGCCAGCATTAGAAGGACAGTAGCTTACATGACTAAGGAGAAGGACAATAGCTTACATGACTAAGGAGAAGGACTTAATAACCTAAAATGTAATGGGGGTAACACAAGGAAGAGCTACGCCTAGGGTGACCAGGACACTCCCCGGTCACACATGAAAATCTCGTATACATTTGGGAGGGGGTTTCCACGCCTCGTCCATGCAATGGGGGCCGCTGTGCTGACCTGACAGGGAGATGGAACATGCCGCAGCGCCGAAGTCCCCGTGTAGCTTGGACACAGCGACTCTCACGTTGTGCAGCACCGTTCCCTGCGTGATATTCTGCCTCCAGCGAGGTTCCTCCAGGACCAGCTCACACAGAAAATACCTTTACGGAAAAGCATATCACTAATGGCCATCACTGCCTGTTACTGTACACAATAATGTTACGCTTAAAACAGAAGCTATGGCTACGTACGTACCGATTTTTGAACCGCATGGTGACGTGCAAGAAACGCGCAGCACCACCCGCAGTAACTCATCACATATAGTGCGTGTGCTAATGCGTCATGTCCGGGACATTCAGCTGTTTATGGCGTCCATATTGCTTGTGGCAGAAGCATGTAAGGAAGTGGATAGATCCCCTTCAGTATTTGTATCCTGACGTAATCAGTTACTGTCCAACGTCACTCCCTTTGCATGTAATGTATGTCTGTCTGTGGAAACAAATGGGATGATTAAAGAAATCCAGAAAACTTGAGGACTAGAGATGAGGACCACTGTTGCATGGCATGCTGTGTCTGGCCTCATAGCAGTGTCTTCTCAATCCCCTCCTCCTGGCACTTGATGATAATACTGGACATGGTTATTAGTGTAACGTTAGCATAATATGAAAACCACAAAAGTGAAACCAGCGCAAAATGATCATATATTCACTGGCTACCGTTATTGTAATATTCCTGTAGTGCCACCTGCACCAGCCTCTGGTACGCTCTTCATTTATGAGACATTTGCCCATGGGGACATGATATCTACCAACTGAACCGAAATCTCCTCCAAGGGCAGATGGGTGCGCCATCGATATACTACTGTGGAACAAGACACTGTAGGAATGAGATTGAAATGCCGGCGGCTGTGTAGCTGGTTAAAATCCCGACAGCGCTAGCCCGAGACTGGGTTAATCCAGACAGCGGAGGTAAGTAATCTAAGGAATAGGTATGAATTACCGCTGGAACCCTGGCCGGCAGTTCAAATCTCGACAGCGGCTGGCCGACAGAAGAGGAAGTCCCGATCATCCCTAGGTAAGTATAAACTAACCTATTTATCCCCCAAATCCTCCTTTAGGGTGCCTAACCCTAACCCCCCCCCTGTGCCTAACCCTAATCCCCCCTCTAAAGGGGGGTATCCACTAGACGATAAAGTTGAACGATTGAACGATAATGATAAAATCGTTCGATAATCGTCTGAACATCGTTTGAACATCGTTTGCAAATCGTGCAGTAATTGTTTCTAACGATGTACGATGCGCGCTCCCGCTGGTCGTTTGATCGTCTCCTCCATCGACTGAACATGCAGGTCAATTTCACTTGATTGCTTACAAATCGTTTACACATCGTTCACGCTGAACGATCAAACGATGAACCACTATCTGCCCACTATAGCTGAAAACTCTCAATCACAGATTAAAACAACATAGTTTATTGTTATATCTTTTGCAAATCGTTTGCATATCTTTTGCAAATCTTTTGCAAATCTTTTGCAAATTGTTCAGAGTGGAAGATCATATTTCAAGGGAAACTTCAAGGGAAAATCGTTAAGATGTTGGACAGGAATAAAATCGTCTAGTGGATGCCCCCCATAAGATTGTAAAATCTGATGCCTGGTGTTAATTAACATATAAGTTATAACTATGACAAATGTACATGACTAGACCAATAAGACTCTTCGTCGCTCTGGATACTGTAGGTTTCTCTTCATGAGCAGTGGAAGTGGAACGCTGGGTATTTGCCACGATCATGCCCAAGGATGATGCAATATTAAATCCTGAGATTACCTGCTGTAGGTTTGACAAATAAGAATAAAGCCATTGGCATATTGGCATATATCATAAATGATAAAAAGATCCTCATGCAGCCAAATCTATCAGAAAATCAATATTGATGTTTTCCACTGTGATTTTGAACGAACCTCATCTTTTCCTACCTGGTGAATCATGGAAATGCTAAAGTGTCCTTACTTTCAGATGATTCTGATTGTGATGAAGAGTGTTCTTCCACATAGCGCACTGTCTGCCATGTAAATCAGAAGTCCCTTGAAGATTTGTCATTAGTGTTAGCAGTTGCAGTGTGTTTGCACACATGATTTCATTTGCCACACACAGTACAAATTTTCCATTTGCTGCACGTCCATCTTTATGAATGTAGCACCATACTTGCCGACAATCAGCTCCAGCCTTCCGTAGAGAGCTGATTGTCGGCTAATAGTGGGGGGCGGGGCCGGCCATTGGGGGGGGAGCCGGGGGCGGGGCAGCCATTTTGTGTCACTGGGGGCGGGGCCGCACGATCGCGTCATCGTGACTCCGCCCCCTCTTCACAATGCCGTGATTTTCGGCATTGTGAAGCAGGGGGCGGGGCCACGATGACGCGATTCTGCGCGAATCGCGTCACCGGGCCCCCCGCTGCGGGTATTTCTGTGTTTTTCAGGGGGGAGGTGGGGAGGGTCGGAGACTTCCGGTAGGCTTGCCTGCCTTTCCGGGGGGCCGGGAGCGGCACCCGGCCAAATCGGGTGGGTAGGCAAGCCTGTGTAGCACGGGGTGTAGAAATGAGGACTCCTGACAGGCAGGTACTCGGGAAAGCAGTGTTTTTAATGGCAGCAGACACTGGAAACACAGGCATACAACACAAATTAACATAAAAGGTCCCAGCACTCCTCGTGCTTAGCAGTCAGCAGTGGTTTGCAGCCACAGTAGCCCATGCTCCCCCAGCATAGCTCTTGGTCCCTGGCACTACAACACTCTGTCCTACTAAACTGGCCGCTATTCAGCATCAGTGCAAAGAGCATCAGTCAGATGAGAGTTTTAAACTCTTCCTGTTATCCAGTGATTTTTTCCAGCGGGGTTTGTGCAACTGTGAGAACCCGGAGTTCCAAATCTCCCTTGCTGCAGGCTGGACAGGCTTCACTCTAGATTCCCTTGGAGAGAACTGATCCCACAGAAATGTGGGCAATTCAGGTGAGAGACAACCCCTCTCACCACAGTGGGTCCACATTTGTAACAGGATTTTTCGGTTCCACGTCCAGCATTGTTTTCCTGTTTGTTTGCAGCAGCGTATATCTTACTGCAAACCTGCTATTTTTCATACCCATTTCCATGTCTTTATTATTAGTATCTCTTATTAATTAGATGCCACAAAGCTTCCGCTAAACCATACAAATGAATATACAATGAATATTCATAGAAGCAGTGTAACTTGACATATCATAAGTATAATACAGTGTAACTAGGACCTGTGTATTAACATTGGGTGCAGAGTGAGCAGTGCACACAGACCCCCAATCCAGGAGGGACCCTGTGCCACCCACACTGCAACCACCATTTGCCGCATGCAGGGGCGCCGAGAGGGGGGGAGCAGGTACAGATTATCCGGGCCCGGGCTTCCTGAGGGGCCCGGGTCCGGCGCCCCCCTTACAGCAGCCCAGCAGCATGTGCTGAGCTGCAGTGGGAGACTGCTCGTGGCTGCTGAGCAGCAGCCACAGCAGTCTCCTATGCCTGTGGGGGGGAGCGATCACAGTGATCGCATCCCCCCTGGCTTGGTGCCGGGCTGAGGGGGCTCAGAGCGCCCCCTCCAGTGCGCAGCGCCGCAAAGCTTTTTATTTCTAGTTTTTTTCGGGAAGGGGGCGTAGCCATGCCTCCCATGATTAGGCCACGCCCCCTGTTACCCGGGCCCGCCGCGGCTCTTGGCGGGCCTGCCTGCGACACCCACTGTCATTGGGGGCTGCACTGGGGACTAACAAACCTTCAGTACCATACCTGTTTCTAGACCAAGTCCCGGCATAGAAGGAGAGAGCTTGCAGCATGGAGGTGGGGGTCGGAGCCAAATAAATCACACTGATGGAGATTATGGAAAGCACTTCTAATTTATACTTTTTCCTCAGGCCTCATGCGGCCAGGCCCGCCAAGAGCAGCAGTGGGCCCGGTAACGGGGCATGGCCTAATCGCGGGAGGCGTGGCCACGCACCCTTCGGGAAAAAAAAGATTTTCAGCGCACTGACGAGGGTGGCGCTCTGAGTCCCCTAAGCCCGGCGCAAAGACAGGGGGATGGCGCGATCAGTGTGACAAGATTACCACGTGAGAAGGGACGACTCGCTTGCCTATCTGCTCCCACAAAACATATCACATTCCCTGTGGAGCACTAATACTGTCATTATTTATCCCTCTTGTGTATAAACATTACCTTACCACGCTGCATATCCCAAAAAATTGTTTTTAGACAGAGTTTAAATTTAGACTGATTTTCTCTACTTTGGCCTCTACAGATAAGGTCTGAGATGCGCAGATAGAATACTATTCTTTGTTCAAATGTCAAAGAATTTGGCTATAGCAGGTCTATGTCTATCATCTCCACCATGATGTTCAGGACTCTACCATATGTGCCTGCTCTGTCAAAAGGTTTAGGGCTTGATTCTGAGTCAGACACAATGGCGTCTGTGTTTGTGTTTTTATGCTAATACTAGTATATACCCTTCCCTGGTAATACATCCAAGCGTCTGAATGTGCAAGGACTGTCACGCCCACTTTGAGCATCTTTTAAATGGATGAACCAGGCATGTCTGACCGTTTGGCATTTCATGGGCATGCATAAATTAGCCATTGCGATTGCACAGGTGCTAATAATAGCAGCCATGAAGGAATCAGTCCAATAATAACCAGGATCTGGTAGGTTTGGGTATAGGAGACCGGCAGTCGGAATGCTGGTTGTCAAAAGACCGACAGCAGAATCTCGACAGGGGCTGCGTAAGTATTCTAACCCTCCCCCTTCACCCCCTAACCCTCCCTTCCTACAACCCTCTCCCCCACCGCACCCTTACTCTAACCCTCCCCCCCACCACACTCTTACCCTAACCCTCTCCCCAATGTACCCTCACCCTAACCCTCCCCCATAGTGCCTAAACCTAACCCTCCAACCCTCCCTCTTACTGCCTAACCTCCCCCCCAGTGGTGCCTAACCAAACCCCCCCGTGGTGCTTGGCAGGACCATTACACTGTTAGTTATAAAAGTCAGCCTGAAAGTGGTCAAAGGTTCAATCCAAAAGCAAAAAGCCAATAAATATTTCCAGAGGAACGAGGTACACTCTACCACGCAACAGGGAATGCTGGGTGTGGCTCCTTTTTATGTGCTGGAGGCAGGGATCCAAAGTTAGAAAAGGACTCTGTTCTGTGCATGTGCACTCCCTGCATCTGCAGCCCTTTTAGATCGACATCTAGGCGCTCCAGGGAATGGGTATGTAATGCCAGTTGTCGGGATGCCTACTGCCAAAATACCGACAGCGGCATCACGATGGTTGGTATCCCGACAGAAGTAAGGTAAGTATACTTACCCTCCCCCTTCTCCCTCTAACCCTTCCTTCTTGTAGCCTAACCCTCCCAACCCTGCACCCTAACCCTGCCTGTTAGTGCCTAAACCTAGTCTCCTCGCTTTGTGCCTAAACCTAGCCCTCCCCCTTAGTGCCTAACCCTAACCTCCCCTCCAGTTGTGGGTGCCTAACCTCCCCCGCAAAAAAAACTAACGCTAACCCTGCTATGCTGCCTAAACCTAAATCTGGCCACAGACATAGCGATCTGCCGACGATCAGCCAATGTGTACGATTTGCCGTGAACTCTCCACGGAAGCTCCCCGGCAGTCGTGAGCATGATTTGGTCCAAAAAGCTGCCAATTTCACTTCCAATCTCACGATCCATCGGATCATATGAATCGAGAGTTTCATCTTGATTTTCCCAAAACAAGAGGCTCTTCATGATTGGTGGGAAATTTAAATAATAATAACAGGGAGGGGCTAGCTAAGGTGTATAAAAAGCAGCCACCATTTTAACCCTGTGCACTAGTGAGGCTAGGTTTATACCAGCTGAAACCTGTACATTGCTACTATGCTCTGCTTTGTATTTGGCTTTGTGAGGTTCTGGTTTTGTTGTGGGCCCGGGTGGTCATAGGAGCAGACACTGAAGCAGGTTTAAATGAAAAGGTGGAACTTTTAATGAGTGGTTTGATAGACATGAATATGACAAAAACTAAAGTCCAGATATAGCACTAACTGCACTTGGGAGCTGTGGTGAAGTAATGGGAAAAAATCCAGTTAGTGACAGGCAATGAACAATTTCCAGGAAGTGACTGGTTAATAGAGAATGTTCAGGTAATGGCAGACAATGGGAACTGTCCAGGTAGTGATTGGTTAATAGGGAAATGTCCAGTTGATGACAGGCTGGAGAAATCAGGTGTAGTGGCTGAAATGAAGAATGCAGGCTGAGGAAGGATTATCCAGCAGAGTGTCAGTGGAGGCAGGGTGAACAGCAGACTCAGGTACTCAGGCAAGGGGAAGGTAATGGAGGATGCAGGGTAGTCCAGCGGGGTTGGAGCAGACAAGCAGGCAGGTAGTGTATCACAGGAAACAGGTGGTGAGCACAGGGAACTCTCTCAGCTATGCTCAGACACACATTGCACTGGCAATGAAGTGAGGCTCTGAACCTCCCTAAATAGCAAGTGTTGTGCCATGACTAGCCAGAGAGAGCATGTGACAAACCAGGATTGGGCAAGTAGGTCACGTGACAGGAGGCAAGATGGCGGCGTTAAGCCAGAGTGGAACGGAAGCACCACCAGGCCTCACCAGCCCAAAGTGACAGCATGCCCGCACAGAACCACACACAGCCAACGCCCCTTGCCATACACCAGCACCACCGCCAGTCGCCCCCCGCAATAGTGATCTCACAGGTAATACCCGTCGACCACCATGCCAAGAAACTCTGGTCGTGACAGTACCCCCCCCTTATGGGTGGCCTCAGGACACTCACCAGGCTTTTCCGGATGAGCAGTATGGAATTTCCTGACCAGGGCGGGAGCATGGATATCTCGAGCATCGGTCCAACAGCTCTCCTCCGGACCGTAACCCCTCCAATCCAGGAGATACTGCAATCATCCTCTGCGGATGCGAGAATCCAGGACCTGAGAGACCTCGAACTTCATGCCTCTTTCAGTCTGGATGTGAGGAGGAACAGGAAGGACCTTGCAGAATTTGATCAATATTAGGGGTTTTAGGAGGGAGATATGGAATGAGTTTGGAATTTTTAGATAAGCAGGCAGCTGAAGGCGATAAGCCACAGGGTTGATTATTTCTGTGATGGAAAAGGGTCCGATGAACCGTGGAGCAAACTTCATCGACGGTACTCTGAGACGTATGTTCCGGGTGGACAACCAGACTTGGACTCCAAATTGCATGCAAGATACCTTCCTACGTCTCCTATCTGCCTGAAGTTTGTAACGGGAGGACGCCTTCTCCAAATTAGAATGTACTTGAGCCCAATTAGATGCAAATATCTGTACAGTATCCTCCACGACTGGCACATCAAAGGCAGGCAGGCTTCGAAACTCAGGAATACAAGGGTGAAGACCGTAGACTATTTGAAATGTGGTTTGACTTGTCGAGTAATGATATGAGGCATTATGTGCAAATTCTGCCCATGGTAGCAATTCAGACCAATTGTCTTGGGATGACATCATGAAGATCCTTAGGAAGGTCTCAAGATCTTGATTGACCCTCTCTGTGGATCCATTGCTCTGAGGGTGGTAGGCCGTGGAGAAGTTTAACTTTACTTGTAGAACAGAACATAAGGCTCTCCAGAACTTTGCCACAAATTGAGTCCCACGATCAGGAACTATTTCGTTAGGAAGTCCATGGAGGCGCAATATGTGCTGGATGAACAGATGAGCCAAGTCAGGAGCAGTAGGCAGTTTCTTTAGAGGTATATAATGAACCATCTTCGAAAACCTAGATGGTGGTGTAACCCTGAGAGCTAGGTAAATCCATTACGAAGTCCATGGAGAGATGTGTCCATGGGCGTGATGGAACAGGCAGGGGTAACAATTCACCAGCTGGGGCTTGACACGAAGACTTATGCTGAGCACATGAGGCACAAGAGGAAATAAACTCCAATACATCAGTTTTCATGGACGGCCACCAATAACTTATCTTTAAAAGTTCAAGAGTCTTTTGAGTACCTGAGTGACCTGCAAAATGAGTGGAGTGAGCCCAGGTGAGGAGCTGCTTCCTTAACTCCGGGGCCACAAAAGTTTTCCCAGTAGGGGGCTGTATCTGTACGGTGGCAAACACTCTTGCATCCAGGACAGGGGCACTACGCAGGGTCTCCGAATTGTTGTTACAGAGGAGAGATCTAGACAGAGCATCTGCTTTCTGATTAAAGTTCCAGATCGGAAGGTCAGGGTGAACTGAAAGCGAGCAAAGAAAATTGCCCATCGGGCCAGACTAGGGCTCACACACTGGATGTTTTTGAGGAAGAGAAGATTCCGATGGTCAGTGAAGACAGTTAAGGGAAATTTAGCCCCTTCCAGTAGGTATCTGCACTCCTTCAGTGCCAGTTTCACTGCCAAGAGTTCTTGTTCACCTATAGCATAGTTCCTTTCGGCAGGAGAGAACTTCTTGGAGAAAAACCCACAGGGATGAACTCGGTTGTCTTCATATCGCTGGGATAGGACCGCTCCTACTGCTTGTGATGAGGCATCAACCTCTAACATGAAAGGTCTATTCAGGTCTGTTTGTCTTAAGACTGGAGCTGAGATAAAGGCTTGTTTCAAAAGCTGGAAGACTGTCTCTGCCTCGGGTGACCATAGGGCAGGATTAGCGCCTTTATGGGTCAGGGCCATAATGGGAGCCATCAGTGACGAAAATCCCTTGATAAAGCGTCTATAATAGTTGGCGAATCTGAGTAGTTTCTGGATGGCTTTCAAAGTTTGAGGACGGGACCAATCCAGGATTGCCTGCACTTTTTTGGAATCCATTTCTAGGTTGGACCAGAGATGACGTAACCAAGAAATCGCACACTGGGTACACTAAAGACACACTGTTCCAGTTTACAGTAGAGGTGGTTCTTCCTCAGACGAGACAGCACTTCCTTCACATGGTGATGATGTTCCTCTAGAGATGACGAGAATATCAATATGTTGTCCAGATAGACAACGACTGACACATATAATAGATCCCGGAAAATTTTGTTAACGAAGCCCTGAAAGACAGCGGGGGCATTGCACAAGCCAAAAGGCATCACAAGGTAATCAAAATGTCCATCCCTAGTATTAAAAGCAGTCTTCCACTCATCACCTGAGCGGATACAAATGAGATTGTAGGCCCCTCTCAGATCTAACTTGGAGAATATGATGGACCCCTTGACCCTGTCAAATAACTCCGTGATTAGTGGAAGCGGATATCGATTTTTGACCGTTATATTGTTCAGGCCTCGGTAGTCTATACAAGTTCTTAAGCCGCCGTCCTTCTTGGCAACGAAGAAGAACTCAGCTCCGGCAGGAGAGGTGGAGGGGCAAATAAATCCTTTTTCCAAATTTTCCTGGATGTACTCAGACATTGCTTTGGTCTCTGATAAGGACAGAGGATAGGTGTGACCACGAGCTGGCTTCTTGTCAGGCAGCAGGTCAATAGGACAATCCCATTCTCTGCGAGGAGGTAAGACATTCGCTTGTTGTTCGGAGAAGAGATCAGTGAACATTTGATACTCCTTAGGAATTGCTGGAGATATTAATGAAGCTGGTTTCCTTACAGGTCGTATCTTGGGAATACAGGATTTCTGACAGTTTGTCCCCCACTAAAGAATTTGCATAGAACACCAGTCTATCCTAGGATTGTGCAGGCGTAGCCAGGGTAGTCCTAAAATAATGTCTTGGGACACCTCAGGTATCACTAAAAACTTCAAAGACTCAGAATGGAGTGCTCCAATATGGACTAGCGCTGGTAGAGTTTCCTTGGTGACAACTCCATTAGCCAGAGGCCGACCATCCACAGAAGTCAAGGAGATTGCACGAGTGAGGGATGAACAAGAAATTTGTAGTTTGTCAACTAAGCTGGAGGTTATGAAATTTCCGTCTGCTCCAGAATCTAATAGAGGAGAAACAAAGGCAGGTTTAGGCTTTAGATCTATAGCTAAGGTTATTACGAAATCTTTATTATTTGAGGACGGACTCATTACTCCTAACTTGATGTCCCCAGTGTCAGTTAGGAACGAGCGTTTCCCGATTTAGGGGAACAGGAGGCCATCAGGTGTCCCGAATCTCCACAGTATAGACAGAGGTTTTTCAACATCCTTCTCTGACGTTCCTCTGGAGAGATGGGTATGGTTCACCTACATAGGCTCTTCATCCATAGGAGTAGGGGATGGATGGGTAGGTAAGGGAAGGGTAGATGACCTTTGCCTGTGAGACCTGTTCTTTTCAGCTTGACGTTCTCTGAAGCGTAGGTCGATTTTATTACAGCGAAATCATGTCGTTTAGATTGGTGGGAAGCTCACGGGTGACCAGATCATCTTTTAGTCGGTCTGAGAGTCCATGCCAAAAGGCTGAGGTGAGGGCTTCCTCATTCCACTTGAGCTCTGATGCTAAAATCTAAAATTGTATGGCATACTGGCTAACAGAACAGATTCCTTGTCTCAGAGTCATAATACCAGATGAAGCTGATACAGTACGTCCGGGCTCATCAAAGATCCTCCTGAATGATGACACAAAGGCTGTATAGTTATCCAGCAGAGAATCTGAACGCTCCCAGAGTGGGGAAGCCCAATCCAAGGCTGAGCCGGACAACAGAGACACTATGTAAGCCACTTTTGTTTTTGCATTGGGAAAGTTATCAGGCTGTAAGGTGAAATGTATATCGAACTGATTCAGAAACCCTCGGCAGAGTTTAGTGTTGCCGTCAAATTTGCTGGGCATAGGAAGGTGTAAGCGAGATGTCCTGTTAACAGTATTTCCAGATGCAGGAGAGAGCGGAGGGACTGTTACCCCAGGGGAGGATAAGGAGGTTTGCAAATTATCCTGTCTTTTAGACATTTCCTGTAAAAACTGAGCCATTTGATGCTGCATGGTTTCCAGGTTTTCCAAACGGCCAGCAATGCACCAAAATAAATCTACTCCAGACTCCTGTTCCATGGCCGGGTCCATGGGGCCAGTGCAAACTGTGAGGTTCTGGTTTTGTTGTGGGCCTGGGGTGGTGATATGAGCAGACACTGAAGCAGGTTTAAATGAAAAGGTGGAACTTTTAATGAGTGGTTTGATAGACATGAATATGACAAAAACTAAAGTCCAGATATAGCACTAAGTGCACTTGGGAGCTGTAGTGAAGTAATGGGAAAAAGTCCAGTTAGTGACAGGCACAATGTCCAGGAAGTGACTGGTTAATAGAGAATGTTCAGGTAATGGCAGACAATGGGAACTGTCCAGGTAGTGACTGGTTAATAGGGAAATGTCCAGTTGATGACAGGCTGGAGAAATCAGGTGTAGTGGCTGAAATGAAGAATGCAGGCTGAGGAAGGATTATCCAGCAGAGTGTCAGTGGAGGCAGGGTGCAGGGTGAACAGCAGACTCAGGTACTCAGGCAAGGGGAAGGTAATGGAGGATGCAGGGTAGTCCAGCGGGGTTGGAGCAGACAAGCAGGCAGGCAGGTAGTGTATCACAGGAAACAGTTGGTGAGCACAGGGAACTCTCAGCTATGCTGAGAAACACATTGCACTGGCAATGAAGTGAGGCTCTGAACCTCCATAAATACCAAGTGCTGTGCCGTGACTGGCCAGAGAGAGCATGTGACAAACCAGGATTGGGCGATTAGGTCACGTGACAGGAGGCAAGATGGCGGCGCCATGCCGGAGCGGAACGGAAGCACCACCAGGCCTCACCAGCCCAAAGTGACAAAATGCCCACACAGAACCACGCACAGCCAACGCCCCTCGCCATACACCAGTGCCACCGCCATAGTGACCTCACAGGTAATACCCTTCGACCACCATGCCGAGAAACTCTGGTCGTGACAGGCTTTTACCTTTTACAAAGTGTCTTCTACCTGCAAGTGTGTGCTGTTCCTGATTTCTGTTCTGATGCATCCCTATCAGTATAAAGTGTTGGTCGCCCAAGCTGGGGTCCAGTTGATCCAGGAGAGGGCCTAGCGAAGGAGAAGAACATGCTGGACTAAAGAGTGGCTGCAGCAAAGGGATACCCACTCTCACATGTTCCTGCTGATGGAGATCAAGGACAATAACCCGGATGACTACCGCAACTACCTGCGCATAGATGACGCCACTTTCCAGGAGTTGCTGCATCTGGTGACCCCCCACATCCATAGGCAAGACACAAGGTGATGGAGGGCAATCCCTGCTGAAGAGAGGCTGGTGCCTACCCTGAGGTATCTGGCTACAGGAAGGTCATTTGAAAACCTGGGACACTTATCTCACCTCAGTCCTTGGGCGTCATCATTCCAGAGACCTGCAAGGCTATTGTTAAAGTGCTGCAGTACCAGTATTGCAAGGTAAGAGAAACAAAAACACACTACACATTTGTTTTCAATTTAACTCTTTATATAACTGTCCCAGCCAATAAGGCTGCATTAACAAAACTGTGCTGCATAGCAGTCATAACATGTGTGTTGCAAGAACAGTACACTACGAAATTTTAAATATATTATATAAACGTGTATAAACAGTACAAAACAGTATTATAACCAAATGTTATCAATCTCAGTAGGTAGCCTGCTGTACGTTGTACGGCGGGTCTAACACCAGATTGAACAGGCCAATACACCTATGGCACAAGTACAGATTGTGACCCCGACTTCCAGCAATCTATACTTGCGCCATGTGTGTAGTGACCTTGTCCAGTTAGTGTCATCACCACCGTATAGCATAGAAGAAAAAAAATAAAAATTAAGAGTAACATGCCAAATCCTCCTCTGACACCAGCAAAGCATTGTAAACGGTCCTGCTTGTGGTTGGGGTGCTGGGTGGGGGACTAATCTCCAACTGGGCTGAGGGGGGCCTGACATAGGCATTTGGGGCAAGGGGAATAAAGCATAGGGTCAGTAATATAGGTGGAGTTGTGCAAATTACTATTGAGGGATCGAATGAGAAGCTCATAGATGAGCCTATGGAAATTTTTGGAATTTGCTGCATCCTTTTTTGTCATCTGACTATTAATGTGAGCAGTAAAGTCATCAATATCATCAGGGGCTCTTTGAAGGATGCTTTCTGCTTTTTGTAGAAACAACTCCTCCTGTTCTGTGTGCTTTTGCTTTTTTGGAACCCAGGAGGATGATGCTCCTGGTTCAATGGGTGTGGTAATTGTGGTTAAGTTTTCCACCTCGCTGTCCCCGATCAAAGTTAGTTCTGGCGTGATGGACAAATCAGGATCTTGGGTGGGAGTCTATATATGTATAAAAAAAAAAAAAACAATATTAAAGTCATGTTCTTCTATAAACTTATTGAAGAATTTGAACAACATTGGAATTTCCCTAACTGCGGAGGAGCCATCGATGGAAAACACATCTGCATCAACCCACCTGCCAACACCAGATCATATTACTACAACTACAAAGGCTTCTTCAGCATCATTCTCATGGCAGTGGTGAATGTCAACTATGAATTTTTGTTTGTGGATGTTGGCAAGAATGGCCGTGCTTTGGATGGTGGGTCCTTCAAACAGACTGCTTTCTACCAGAGACTCACCAACAAAACCCTCCACTTACCATCACTGGATGAGACAAAGCACGGCCTAAATTACGTTTTCGTTGCAGACGAGGATTTTGCATTACATGAACATGTGATGAGCCATTTGCACAGAGGGGCCTGACCGAAGAGAAGAGGATCTACAGCTATCGTCTATCCCAGGAAAATGCGTTTGGAATACTCAGCAACCGGTTCCGCATTTTCCACACCACCATAAACCTACATGTGGAGAAGACAGATTGGGTCGTGATGGCGTGCTGTGTGCTGCATAACTTTCTGCAAAGGAAAACTACACAACGAGGACCAGTCCCAGCTAGACCAGAAGATGTAGGAGCTCTGGAGGACATTGCCCAGTTTACATCAATGTCTGCACCAACAAATGCAACAACATCAGCATGTGCCAAAGAAGTGAGGGAGGAGTATATGGCCTATTTCAATGGACCAGGTGCAGTGCCATGGCAGGAGGGCTGTCTGTGAGATAAATGACTATAGTGGACAACTGTGATTGAGCAACAAAAAAACTTATAAGGTTTTGGTTTATGAATTGTGGCCCTCATTCAGAGGCGGTCGCAAGAAGTGATCGCTCTCTTTGAATGAGGGCGGCTGCTTCTTTTTTTTTAGTGCGGCCTCCTGGTCGCTAGCTAAGCTGTGTCTAAGACCATCGGGGCTTGCAACCGCAAGCCCCATGGAGCTTCCCGCTCTAATCGAGCAGGAAACTCCCCACTGACATCACTGCTGATGTCAATGCGGCCGCCCACAAAACGGTAGGCGTTCCTTAAGGAACGCCTCAGTTTGTGAAACCACCCCCCGCCCCACCTACAAAACGGGCTGAGCAGTCAATGAACATCGACAGCCGGCCCTTTTGTAGTGAGCTCCGAAGCAAGAGAGTTTCTCTCTCGCTCCGGGGCTGGCGCACGCGCATTGCGGCCACTGCGCATGCGCAGGACCAAAACATCGGCCCGGTTGCGAGCGCTCAGCGCTTGCAACCGGGTCTGAATGATGTCCTGTGTCTCTACTTACCAGCAAATCCTCAGATGGTGCAATCACTTCTGCCGCCTCCTGTTCTCCCTCTCACTCGGCCATCAGCACCACTGACTGGCGTTGCGGCTCTTGTTCGCTTATGAAACTTATAAGGTCATAGTACCAGAGTGTTGGCTGGTACACGTCATCACTGCCTGCCCCGGAACTTTTGGAGTCATCTACTTTTCGCTTTTCTTTTATATATACTATACGCAAGTTCTATATTTTGTACCGCATTGCTTTAATGTCAGCATCTGCAATGAACCTTTTTGTGTACTCCAAAAGGACATTCAAGGCTGCCAATTTTGCCAACTTGTGGTGGTACTGTCGACAGGATATCCTCCATAGACACTCCTTTTCCTGGAGGATCTCTAGGAAAATGGTTACAAACTCCCGTTCACTATCCATGGACATTGCTAGGAGGAAAAAATAAGGACATTTTAATAATCTACAAATGTGAATTGTTTTGTACATTTTTAATGTATATTTTTAAATTTTTAAAGATTTTTGTATATTTTACTTGTTCTTTTGTTTTTTTATATTATATTTTTACAGGAATTTAATGTTTTTTTTTTAAATGTATTTTAACATGTTTTTTTTCTGGGATGTTATGTTTTTTAAATGTATTTTAATGTGTTTTTTTTACAGGGATGTTTTGTGTTTTTATATGTATTTTAACAATTTTTTTTCCCCAGGGATGTTTTGTGTTTGTATATGTATATTAACATGTTTATTTTACAGGGATGTTTTGTGTTTTTATATGTATTTTAACATTTTTTTGCCAGGGATGTTATGTGGTTTGTCTAGATATTTAAAAAATTTTTTTACATGGATGTAGTGTCTATTTATATGTATCGTAATATGTTTTATTTTTGTGGTTGCAATATATTTGTTGGTGACATACATTGGTTTAGGGAGGTATATTCAAACATCATAATCTAATGTATCACAGCAACAAAAACAAATTCTATATATGTATTGATGTTGTTGTAATGTTTTAATATTTGTTGTTAAAATAATTTTTTTTAAATCCATTTATAAAATTTGAGTGATTTTTTTTATGCAAGGATATTTTATAGTTGTCACGTGACATTGGTGGGTAGGTGGTTGGCACACATTGGTGGGCAGTGGGAGGTTAATGCATGGCCCAGCCACCGCCTGCCTCATTACGGCGGGCGGTGGCTGGGTCATGCATTTAGAAGTGGCTGGCACACATTGATGGGTAGGTGGGTGGCACACATTGGTGGATAGGTGGATGGCACACATTGGTGAGCAGTGGGAGATTAATGCATGGCCCAGCCACTGCCTGCCTCATTACGGTGGGCGGTGGCTGGGTCATGCATTTAGAAGTGGCTGGCACACATTGATGGGTAGGTGGGTGGCACTCATTGGTGGGTAGGTGGGTGGCACACATTGGTGAGCAGTGGGAGCTTAATGCATGGCCCAGCCTCCGCCCGCCTCATTACGGCTTTATCGTACTTCTTCTTCTAGCCACTATGCTGCACAAGATGGCGATTGGGCGTGTACAGGGTCCTGTCAGTCAAATTCCCCAAAGTACGATGAATCGTGAGATACATGGTGAGGAAAAAAAAAAAACCTCACGATTTGGATCAGATTGGCAAATCTGGCCTACAGCACGCCAGATCTCAAGATGCGAGGTGCGAAGAGCGGGGATGTGCATCGGCATCGCGATCAGGAGTAGAACTTCACGATTTGTTCATATTTTACACAATTTGTCCTCACAATTAGTCGAAATCGTCCAAATCGGTTAAAAAATCGCCATGTGTGTGGCCAGGTTAACACTCCCCCAACATGGCTAATGCTAAGGGCACCCTGGATTTACCTATTCGGGCAGCTGTCCTTCTGGATTCTGGCATCGGGATTAAGATAGACGTCGATATTTCGACGCCTATCTTAAGTCCCTTGTCAGGATTCCCCTCTCATAACGACATCACGCGCTCCAGGTTTGTTGGGATTTCCTTTAAGAAATTCTCAGAGGAGACAGGTAGCATGGACATTTTAAGTTGGCTACCAAGAAGTATTTTTTATTCCATATCCATTAGACATAATGAGGAGGAATAAATAATTTTGTTTCATTTGAGAATCTAAAATTTGCTAGACCGCATATTAATCTTGATCTTTAAGGACTTGCCATTCGGGTATTTTCAAATGGCAGCTTGCCTTGGGGATATGAAGTCTTCCTCATGGGATTTAAACATTGACTGGATATGGAGATGCTAAAACTGAGAAAGGGCCAATAAACTTATTTGTGAACTTGAGAGTTGGCTGAGAAAATCATACATTTCTTGAAGTTAGCCAAACTCTATCTCAGATTGGAGCTGGTTGTTGCTTTTTATTTGCCTAGATTTTATGTGTGATTATGTGTGATCTGTGCTTTATGTAGATTGGCATTAACCATTTTTCCATATATCTTTTAGATTCTGAGACAGAGATATGTGAACCTTCAGTTAATTCTCCCTGTATTTAAAACTGACAATGACTCAGCAGGCCATACACAAGACCCGAACTCCCAACCTCATACACCATGTCAGACACCTACATAGAAAGCCCTGCAATTCTGACAATATCAAACTAGTAGTAATTGTTTGTTTAAAGTTTAAACCAATGCAGCTAAGCAGATCTATGTAAAGTACAAATACACCAATAATGTCAACATACTGTACACCTGTCCTCAAATTGTGCCAAATAGCACCATTTGGCAGTTACAGACTTTGCAACTTAGCCGTGCCAAGCACTCTGCCAGGGATTTTTTTCCACAAACTATGTATCTTATTCACATCACTAATGTGACACTTCTGTGTGGCATAATTTGAATTGGGGGTACTATTGTGTGGCCACATCCCTTCCCTGTGAGAACACGCCCTTTTCTGGGTGTGTGACTTCCAGTGCGCTCTGTCCCTATATAATATATGGGGGGAGGTCTTTCAGGCACAGGGCACCAAAATGTCTAGTTTTATATATATGCTATAAATTATACCAATACTTTTTCCCAGTATAGTTGCCACACTCCCTCCAGTGACTGGTCACACCCCTTTGTGGGCCTCTGTTATTGAGTTCCCCTGTGGGCCCTTTATGCTCCTGTCCGCCACTGCTTGTAACTAATTCAAGATTCTTATTGATACCCAAATGACCAGCAGTAGGAAAATTGCTAAATGACCAGTTTTTTGACAGCTGGGGAGATAGCACAACAATTTGAGATTTCATAATTAAACACCCACCTTTAGAGAGACCTTTACTCAATAATTTGTCATTCTTATCTTTATTCATATGATGGGCCACTTCAAAAATCCATTTCCGAAGGACAGAATGCGTGATAGTTGCTCATTCTGTTATAGCAAGTGTTTGGGAATGATCTTTCTCAAATTGCCTTGACAAAGCATTTTGTTTTTTATCTAGATGCATTACTGACAAGTAACTATAAATGTGAAGCATGAAAACACATTGCTGTAGCGACTGTAGTGCATACGGTGCTGTTTCCCATGGTGCCATGCCCAGTGGGCGGCACGGCCACAACCATCCCTCCATGTAGTGCTGGCACCTGTCGCGATGGATGAGAAGTAAGTGGCGAGTCTGGCTTCCCTTCTGCTGTTTACGCATTATAGAGTCAGTGGGGAATGAGATGTGATGACATCACATCTTCATCACATCTCATCCTCATGATAGACCAAGAGGAGCTGCAAAGAGTAGCCAGTGTCACCAGTTAACCAGAGCTCAGACCCTGAGAAGAGAGAAGAAAGCAAGAAAAGACAGAAGTAGAAGAAAGGAGGAGAAAGAAGAAACAGAAGTGGTGCAACATGAAAGAAAGAAAAAATAGAGGGGGCGAACAGGGCACAAAATCATTGAATATATAAGGTATTGGTGAGGTTATTTTTTTTTTAATTCCTCCATGTTTCCGTTTTGTGCCAACAAATCCCTCTTTTGTGCCAACACACCCCTCCTGTTACTCCATTTGTGCTATCAGACACTTCCAAGGGCCACATTTTGTGTCAGCAGGTCCGTTATAGTGTCCCATTTTCCATGTGCCCTATTTTGTCCCATGGATCCCTCCAGGTGCCCCTTTCTCCTTATAGTATATACCATCAGCCCCTTCCACATTCCCCTTATGTGCCATCAGACTTCTCCAAATGCCCCCTTATAGGCAGGTTCTCTTGTATATTACGCCAAGGTTTGTAATATTGTCCTACAGGTAGGTAGACTGAGCATAACTTCTCAAATTGGTCGATTTTTCCCCACACAGTATTATACACCCCAATTTTGAAATTCATCTTGAATCTATAATCCTACAAAATCTCTGACTTTGTGCAAGTGTACCTAGAAGAATTGATGCTGTTTTGTTAATTGACAAAAATAAACTATTAACACTTCTATTTTTTTTAAAACATTCTTACTTTACAGCATTTTTTCCACACCTGCCTAACATTTTGCACAGTATCATATATATATATATATCTATATATATTGCTCACACTTTGACAAAGGGGCTGTGGGTCCTGAAATGCTGGTATATTCTGTGACTTATTGAATACATCTGTTGACCTTCACAAGACCCTGAGTGCCGCTGTTTTTTCTTCGTCTAAACATCAGCCTTACAGAGGGCACCAGGGCATATTAATTTAAGTCAGAGGAGTGCCTGACCTCACACCACAATATATATATATATATATATATATATATATATATACTCATTATTGAACTTGTTTTCCTCACACCACAAATATATTTCAATATTGAACTTGTTTTCCGGAGTGCCACCAGCGCTTCCTCACTATACATTTTTATATTTGGTTGGGCACCCGGGTCTCCACGGTTTTGCAAAAAGTTTACACTTTTGCAAACTTTGGCAAAAATGCATATCATGCTTTCCTATTAGCCGCAGCTTTTCGCACATGCAAATTCTCCATAGGCAAAAGCGGTGAAAAGTATTTTCCATCTCAGAGCAGGTAAAAAATTGTGCAAAACCCATATATTGGACTAAAAATGTGGAGACGGTTCAGAACCACTTGGACACCCCCCTAATGACTAATGCAAAAATTAATTTTGAAATAGCTTAATTCACCCTAATAAAGACATCATTATTAGGGGCCTATTCATCATCACTTAATTTTCACAAAAGCAGTTGAAAATGCACATTGTCACCTGCAATTGTGAAAATTAAGTTATCGGCCATTCATTAAGAAGGTAAAGCAGAAAATATGACAGATATCTCCTACTTACCTTCCTTTTGTGGAATGGCCCGCTGTCCCCATACACTAGTATGGGGACAGTATTCATCAAGCTCCAAAAATATAATATTTTCGGAGCTTGACTGCAGGAGCATTCGGCATCTTCAGATGGTGAATGCTCCGGCATCGCAACCCGCTCCTTCCCTATGGGAAGAAGGTCCGGGTTGCGAAGAGGGATCCTTTCGGATCCATCCAACCTTGTCCAGCTTCTTCCGCCGGACATCGGGGCTTTTGTGCGCATGCATGACCTGTAGGTCACGCATGCATCCTCACGTCACTGCTCTGACAGGAGCAGTGAAAGGATTCACTGCTTTTAAAAGCAGCAGTGAAGCTGCTCCCGGGGTCAGCTGATTTCGCATCAGCTGTCACCGCGCTGGAGCAATGATGAATTGCTCCGGCAGCCGTGGCGAGTTAGGATGTTAATTATTGGAGTCTGTTCAGACTCTGATAATTAACATGATGAATAGGCCCCTTAGAGTTTAAAAAACTCAAACCCTTTGATTTTGGCCAGTTCACTTCTAAACTATTATCCTATCTTAGTTTACCTTTTTTTGGGGTACAAGGACATTTCCCCATTTTTAGCTGCAGTTTTCGCCACTAATGCCAAGTATTTTTGTCAGGAGAATGCAGCATTGCGTCTTTTGCAATAGGATTGCGTGAAAACCGGCATACTGGATAGCAATGAAAGTGACACATTTGGGCAAACAGTGCGCAAAATGTTTGCATGCGAAAACGTTTTCGCAGCTAATTTGTTACAACCCATATGCAGGCCATAAGCCTGCATGATTTTGGGCCGATTGCCAATTTTCGATGAGTCTTACGATGAATCGTGTAGAAATCGTGTATTTTTGGAGTAGGATAAAATCCACAGCTCCTAAAACGGATCGTATGATCAGATGTGCAGCCCATATTATCCATTGTATCGTGTTCAGATCGTACTGTGTATTTTGTGCATGCCATGCATCGTGCGTCCATTCAAGTAATTTCAATGACTTTTTACCGATGAGCACTTTAGGCATACGATCGTACGACAGATCATATGCAATGGAAAACAACAAATCGTACCACCGGGACTGCCAGGGAGCTCTTGGGAATCGTGTGTGAATCTGATCTTATGCTGGTCGTACAGGTGTATGGCCAGCATTAGTGTATGTATAATTTGCTCCACCTGTGGATCTTTTAAAATGTGTCAGTGAGTAATGAGTACACCTGTGCAGCTGCTAGGTGACCTGGAAAACATGACCTGTTTGGGGTCCTGAGGAATGAGTTTGAGAACCTATGAATGAAATAAAAGAGAATATAAATATGGTGTAATAGTGATCATTTTTTTTTCCGAATAAAATACAGTTCTGTAGATCCTAAATGCCTACCAGAACACAATTTTCACAAGCACATAAAACATCTCCAAATTAACACAATCCCTTTAGTTCAATATGCCTACCAGATGCCAATACATTGTTACCGGTGAGTTCATTACAGCGTGGAATCCAGGAGTAACCGGGACCCTTTCTTTCCACATTTGATATGTTTGAGCTCAGTTAACATCTGGTAGGCATATTTGGCTAAAGGGACTGTGTCAATTTGGAGATAAATGTTTTATATACAATAATTGAGGAAGACATCTAAACAAGAAGAACACGAATTTCAAGAAATACACTGTTACTATTATAACAGAGAGATCAACAGAGGTCAGTCTGTCACAGAGTTGGATGAAAACCCCAAGAGGTCATAGACAAGATACCAGTATGGACACCTCATTCTATGACCCACCAATAGCTCTATTTAATTACTCCATACTTGCTCCTGTGGAAAGGTCCCTGGCGATAGTGGAGGAGTACTTACTGGGTCCACAGTGACTATCAGTTAAGTCATTGACCGGGCCCCAGTGCAGCATGGGAGACCAGCTGACCGGAGGGAGGACATCACCGGAGCCCCGAACTCCGGTCCCTGGACTCAGGTAAGTTTTTTTTTACGGTGAATCAGCGTGTGGTCTGTTTAGACCACACAGCTAATTACTGAGGCCGGCTCCGGGCTCTGCTCTGCATGTTAGAGTGGAGCAGGAGTCCGGTAACTGGGGGAAACCCTGGATAATGCCACCTCCAGGTGGCGTTATTATCACAGGGCTTTCCCCGGTATTTTTTCACATTTTATTTTTAGTAACTTTGGTCAGATCACATCTCCCATTACAATTATGGGAAATGCGATCTGTTTACTAAAAATAAGTGAAAATTAGGGGTTGGAGTAGAATTTTATGAATTCTACTCCAATTGCCCTTTAGTAACTGTAGGTGATACTAAAATAATTTTAGTAAAAATAATGGTAATAAATAGAGCCCTAAGAGAAGCCACTTATGTGTCACATAGAGCCTCAATCCCAGGCTTCAAAAGCCACTAGACTTGTCATTAATGCCTCTAGCCTTCAACACTATACAGCTAGGAAGTGGGCCATATATAGGGGGGAAGGCATTTCATGCACCCTGCATGTGGTTCAAATGCTACGATTAATAGACTTAAGCCTAATAAACAGGTACAAGACCTGCCGGCACATTAACACCATAGGGAGTTAGTTCAGGACAGAACCATTTATTGAGCCAAAACTGAGGGACACATCCATATCTTCCCACTAAAGTGTTGATGCCTAGTTATTAAAGTCAAACATATATTACCTCTAGTAGACATTAATAGCTACTAACAAATGAGATCTCCCTGTGCTCCCTTACATATACTGTAGTTCCAGTGGTGTCACAAGGGGGGTGCGGGCCGCACCTGGGTGTCACCCGCCAAGGGATGACACCGAAGTGCCGACTTCCTCGGTGACAGGAGCTGGGTGCTGCACTGAAGCATTATATGCAGCCCTCAGGTCCTGACACAGTGAAGGAACCGGCACTGCACACAGAGTGGCTCCCGGAGCAGTCCGCACCTCTGGGACCCCCCTAGTGTGATTACAACGGGGGTTCGTGCCATGAGGCATTAGTTTCTGGGGTGTTGCAGCCTGCATCTGCGATCCATCTAGCAGATAACATGGTTCTGACGTCTCAGTACACGCGACCATAGGGTTACTCAGCGTGTTCATTTCAAAATGATCCAGAAATTACAAAAAAATGGAATAAGATTTTAGATGACTGTTCATTTTCATTAATTAAATTATTAATTTTATATAGATAACAAAAAATTGAGAATCTAGCACAGGAGATTGATAAGATACAGAACTCCTTAAAATCATTTGTAAACGATAGAGAATTCAAGGAGAGAGATATAGTACTAAATAAGAAAATAGAAGATTATGAGAAATTCTTAGTCTAATAAAAATAAGAAACTCGCTAGAGATAGCAGGGATTATGATAATAATCAAGTGAGAACATACAATAGAAGGTTTCAATTATCTGAAGGTAAATGCAGACCAAACAAATTTGAATCCCAATGGAAAGAACAAAGAGAGATAAAAGGCCCCCATAGGGAATATAAAAATGACTTACGTATACTGAACACAGTTAATGGTATACCTTCTAGAGACAGTAGAGAAAATATATCTCTGCCCCCAAGAGATCTAGAAGTCCACATAGGAAAATGTCTAGCAACTTTGATGATCCATACGATTCAAGAGGAGCTAGACCGAAGCAAAAGTTCAGAAATGATAGAGAGGATGAGGAAAAAGATTCATTACCAAGTAGTCGTTTTTTAGGATGAGGCCGAGATCCAGACAAATATCTAAACAGATACGAGATCTTAAGTACCCACTCGCCCAAAAGGGCAGGAGAGGAAGATTTAGGGGTTGTAGGGGAGGCCGAAAGAAATCTGTCCAAAAACTTAAAACTAAGATAAGAAACAAAGGTATCTTTAAATTGTCCTCACGGTCACTGACAGAACACGAAAATCTATACTTGCCAAAGGTCTTAAGTATGCTCCAGCTTCAAACCCAGATCTTTTTGATCTTTTTGCAGCATTGAATAAATATACCAGAGATTTATGTCATAAAAGATATTTCCTTAATAAGTCCCTTAAAAAGAAAGATATTATAGGAACACCAGAGGTACTTAATATAGAGGATGAAAATGCCCTCCATATTTTGGAAGAATTATCAGCTGAAAGCAATATGGAAGATAGAGAATTGGAGAAAATTTATGATATAACCAATCCACTAACAATAAAAAAGACGTTTAGAAAAAAATCTGAATTTTATCCTACTCAATTTAAGAGTGCTAGTATAGAATCTTTCTATACATCTACTCTTGAGGATCTAAGGAAAATGTGTGGAAAAAATGATAAGAAGAAGAATTTAAGATTGGATAATTTAAATATTAATGAAAGAAGGGCCCTGAAGGCTCTAAAAAATGATAATACCATAATTATTAAAGCAGCCGATAAGGGGGGGGGGGGGGCAGTCATCCAAGACACAATAGATTATTATAGAGAAGCATATAGACTTTTGGATGATGAGAATTTCTATAAAAAAAAACTCAGATCCTACCACACACTATCTAGAGGAATTGAAAGCACTCTTGAATGAAGCCCTGATCGAGGGGCCATCTCCAGGGATGCATTTAATTTTCTTTATTCTCCCTATCCGGTTATCCCCACTCATTATCACTTACCCAAAATACATAAGTCCCTTTCCTCACCTCCTGGTCGCCCCATTGTATCTGGTGTAGGATCCCTCACTACCAATTTGTCTGCTTTTGTGGATTCCTTCTTACAGGCACATGTTCTCTCCCTCAGGTCCTATATCAGAGACACCACTTACTTTTTACAACTAGTGGGTGATATGGAGTGGTGGGATGGCTACGTGTTGATGACCTGCGACGTAGAGTCGTTATACATGAATATTCCGCATGAAGGTGGAATTAGAGCCAGCCGCCACTTTATGAGTCTTGATTTGGACCTGGGGGAGAGACACTGTGAGTTTGTTTTGGAGTCCATTAAATTTATCTTGACACACAATTATTTTTCTTTTGATTCACAATTTTATTTACAGACACATGGTACTGCGATGGGCACCAAGTTCGCTCCGAGTTTTGCCAATTTATATATGGGGCTCCTTGAGGAGCAATATGTGTGGGGGGTCCATTCGGGGCGAACTTGGTGCTCTATGGTAGATACAGTATATAGATGATTTATTTATTATTTGGGATGGGATTTAGAATCTGCATCATCTTTTGTATCTTTTCTTAATTCTAACACTTTTGGGCTTTCTTTTACACATAGTGCTCACCCTTCACATATCAACTACCTGGACATTGCCCTCTCGATCAGGGACAATCATATTTGTACTAAGACATATAGAAAGGATGTGGATTGCAACAATTATTTAAATTTTTCCAGTTGTCATCATTTAAAATGGATAAGCAACATCCCTAGGGGACAATATTTAAGAACAAAACTGAATTGTACAGACGATATCGATTTTTCTGAGCAATCTATGGACCTTACTATAGCCTTACGAGAACAGGGCTATCCAGAAAATATATTAAATAATGCTTTCAGATCAGTAGAAGTTTTAAACAGATCAGATATTCTCTCTAAAAATACAAAAAACAAAATGGTGGATTCAGATTTTCGGTTCGGTTTGCCATTTGTCTCTAATTTTAATGTCTGTTCCAATAAAATAAAGAAAATTATAAAGAAAAACTATTCCATACTCAAAATGGATAAGATATTAGCTCCACATTTGGATAACGATCCTTTGGTTATTTTTAAAAAGGCTAAAAATTTAAGAAACCATCTATCTCCCAGCTTCTTTGAGAGAAAGAAAGAGGAGAATAAATATGATAATACAAAATCTATTATAGGGAGTTGGCTACCAAAAATACCTAATGGTTGTTAGAAATGTGGTAAACCATCATGCAAAACTTGCAACTTTGTCAAGCAAAAAGGAAATAAATTTTGCTCCTTGTTATTGAGGATTAAATTCACAATTGAAAGTTTTATAAACTGTCAATTCACCTATATAGTTTACCTTATCTCCTGTGTATATGGCAAAGAATATGTAGGTCGTACCATTAGAACAATGAATATCAGATTTTTAGAGCATAGATGGAATGTTCTGAACAAAAACGTATTACATAGCGTTTCTCGCCATGTGGTATATGAACATGATGGTAACATTAATGTTCTTTCATTACAAGGGATAGAACATATCCCACCCACACGTAGGGGAGGGGATAGGTTTAACCAACTATCAAAAAGAGAAGCCTTCTGGATCTTTGCTTTAGGGACCCTTACACCAGGAGGTCTAAATGAAAATATTGAGATGAATAACATCTAATCGAATTTAGTATCTATAGATCTGTGCTATTTTTGTATATAAACAGTCCATATATTGGGTCATTCATAGATGGTGCATTGTGTCATGATCGTATGACTGAATGGCCTTTATATTTGTTCTGTATAATACATATATGTATGTTCCATTGTGGTATAAATATATGAAAATTCGTTTAAATAATATCTGAAAATGTGAGCACTGTACATATACTCTCTATATGATATACTGAATTAAGTGTTTTTTTTTCAATTATTCTAAAATAAAATAACATGTTTTCTTTTTGCACCAGACTGGGATTTGAACCCAGGATGTCTGCATGGTATGCATGATGCCCTAACCTGTTGAGCCACAGGGCTCTTACATGTTTCTATTGAATTATTCGATAGATTTATTGTGTATATACCTCATATGGTGGTGACACATCTCTGTCTCAATAAGTATGATTATATGTATAAGTAGATTTTTATAATGAACATTTAGCTATATGTTTAATATATTTTTAATTCATTGAAAACTTTTTGCTTTTAACAAATGTATGAAATGTGATTGAATTGGTTAAACAAATGTGGTAAATATGGCTTTAAGACACATCTGCTCTAATTTAAATGATTAGCAATATTATTGGCTTAAACAGAAAGGAGTGGTATATAAGGCACCACAACAGAGACTCTGTTATACTGCCCTTTTGAGGAAACTGTCACATGACAGAGAAACGCGTCAAGGGAATACTGATACTTTGAATCCAGTCTACACAACTATCTATTTGATTGATACACCTCCTGCTTTGCAGTTGAGCCACCGCGGCAGACAGTGAGACCTTTCCAGCTTTTAACCAAGAGCTTTCTTCAGCGCGCAATGAGACTGCACTAAATGACACACGCTCATAAGGTAACATCCCACGAGCAGGATCCACGCTATTTCCGGACCGGCACTTCTCTTCTAAACATTTTTTAAATCAAGAGTGAGCTGGGTAATTATACCGGGATTTATTGTCTACATAAATACCATCTTTTCTATTTGCTGCTACTGATTGCTGCATCAGCATAGACTGTGGCTCGTACTAATTACTACCACTGGAGTGAACATTTATTTATTATCTTCATTCTCAGGAGGAGCTATTATGACTTCATTTATGCCAGCAATGGTATACTGATTCTGAGGTTACTAAACCCCTTTTCTGGATACAATATCACTCTGAGCTGACATTCAAATGAAGTGATTTACTACTATGTTTATTACATGTCAAAATGTAATGTATTGTGTGAGACAATTTATTTAGCCTCATAATTGCTTTTATAAGTATCTTAATTGATCTTAATAAATTGTGATATTGAATATACCTGATTTTGTAATCCACATTTAAGTGCTCCCTATAGGTGAACCATATGTTGATTCACCTTATCCATTTCTATATAACTTATTGGCTTAATTAGAGGCTAATATTGGGTAACAGCTGTGAGATATATATCATACATCTATTGTTCTTACTTGTTTTTTCACTCTGAGCGCCCGGTTGTGCTGTTTTTTTTGTTACTCAGAAGGTTGATTACCGAAGGATCTGCAACTGGGCCTTTGTAGGCAGATGCTTGGATTTGCGAAGTTGCAGTTGGGAGTCTCAATACATAAATCGGTGGCAGCAACACACAGTAATGATGTACCAAGATGCAGCAGCGATGGCATTCAAATGTAAGGCGCTGCGGAACACTTGTGACGCCATATAAATAAAGGATAATAATATCTGAATTAAGCCTAATGCTTGGAGAAAAATGTGTAATTTGAAATGTGTCTCCGCCCACTGAAAAACAAAGTGATCGGGATGCATGAAAACAAACTAGAACGCACATAGGGCCTGATTAAGAGATGTACGCTAACTCGATGGTTAGCGCGCGTCGCCGATGTTTTGTAGTCTGCGCTTCCGCAGGACCCATTCTGCGCATTTGCACAACGGATCCTGCGGTCTCGCACACAGTTCCCCCAAGCCTCTGCCCGATTGACAGGTGAAGCATTTGGGAGGCGGTGCGGAGGTAGGGAAGACCTGCGTTCCCAGGAAATGGGGATGTGTCATCCCCTTTTTCTGGGAGTGCTGAGGCCAGGGTCTGCACCCATCGACGCAGACTTCTTGGCCTCGCAAGGTGCCAGAACCTGGTCAGTCTGCTGTAAGCTTCAGCTACCGCAGCCTGGCCAAAGGGACAACCATTGCAATGGTGATCCTGGGCTGCGACCTCAGTCGTAGCACTGGGATCGAAGATGCAACAAGGATGTGTCTGTTCCTAAAGCCACCTCCTGTTGCATTTGAGATTAACAGAATTGTGCAGCCTTTTGTGTGCGGCTCTGCAATTCCATCCATCTCTGAATCAGACCCATAGACAGATAGATAGCTATATTAGCATATCATATCCCATAGGCACCGCGCTCGATGCAAATTCAGGCACAAATTCATGGCGTACATCTTCTCAATTACAACTGGGACAAATAAGCACATTTGCTCAAAATAAAATGCACCATAATTCCTTGTATTTTGTTATTACTAAAGTAGTTTTTGTTGGTCTTTCAAATGAAATCAACATGACACTAATTAATGCCTTTACCGATTTCGGAAGAGAGGAGTAGTTGACTACAGCTTTCATTTATATTTCATTTGTTTTTGATAGCAGACACCCACAGCTATAGCCACTGCATCAGCTACACACATGCATACAACATATGGGGACTGAAAGGAGGGACAGTCTGCGAGCATCGGGAATGGTGTGTGGCCTAGTGGTAAGGGAACATCCCCTCACATAATGCCCCTGTTACCATCAACCTCGGGGCGTGACCATGGATTCCGGAGATGTTGGGCTTTCCCCAGGCTCTGTGCACTGTGTACATGTTGTGCACATGGCATCTATTCACCCATTTACCTGCTGCTCTGAGTTAGAGAATACCACTTATCCCTGCCCATTGGAACACTGCGGTCTGTGGGGGGAATGGCGGGACACTGCCCATAGAAAACACCAAGAGTATATCAGAGTGGGATGTAGTAAATTTACTAGCGGCTGGCATTCTAATGACGAAAGCCCAACTCGGGATTAAAGATAGGTTTCGAAATCCTGAGCTTTTCTTTAGCTGAAATCCCGACAGCCGCCATCCCAAATGAAGGTAAGCGGGGCATGTTAGGTGTTAGCCGAGGGGGGGAGGGTTAGGTTTAGGGACCACCAGGGTGAGATTAGGGTTAGGCAGCGGGGAGGGTTAGGCTATGGGAAGGGGGTATTAGGGTTAGGTACCACCAGGGGGTGGTTAGGGTTAGGCACCACTAAGGGTTAAGGTTAGGCCTCCCCAGGGAGGGTTAGGTTTAGGGTGCGGGAAGGAGGGTTAGGGTTAAGCACCACTATTCAGCCGCCAGTATTTCATACCCAACCCTATCAGAGTAACCATCAGTTATTTGTATGCTTGATGTTCTGTACTTGAATTATGTGATAATAATATTTATTTTGTGCTGTGACCAGTGAATTACTTCCATTTCTGATTACACAAGACTGCAGATGGGGGAGGGGCTGAGCACGATACTGAACAGTGAATAAGGGCAACACATTAAAGGATATACATGTATCAAACTTACCTACTCTCTCAGAAAGTGTGGGTAGTCCCATGCACCCCCGAAAGAGTGGGTGCATCTCCCGCATCCCACCCACTTCTTATTAAAGTGGGCAGGATAGGGAGATAATACCATACATCATGGCTCTGTAGGAAGGGGGTGGGGCTAAAATGGTGCAAATTCATAAAGAGCACGGCCCCACCCCCAAAGTGGTCTGTTGCATCTCATCTACGGGCTCTTCACGAGAGGGGAATTAAAAAGTAGACTTTTGATGGTTTTTTTTTTTGTCAGACTTTGTAAAGGGTATTTCGGTAGGTATGGCCAGTGTCTGACTGAGACTGGTCCAGTGGGATAATGAGGATATTGCCTGTAGGCCCTACTACGTGTTTGCCCCGACCCTCCAGAAACAGTATTCGATGAAACTTCTTTTATTAGGTCCAAATGTCCATACTAATGCCCATTGCTGCAAAGTAAATAGAAGCCAAATGTCCCTAGATTTGCCACCCAGTCTCCCCTCACTGCTGACAGTAGTGTTTATCTAGACAGCACTGCAAAGGACAGCCTACTGTGGGTCCTTTACAAGTGTCAGTTGAAAAACAACAGAGTGGTTGCGGTGGCAACAGTACCACTGTAGCAGTTGCAGCTCAGCTCGGGCAGTTGCTGCAGATGTGAGTCAGTATCTGAGGATGGGTTTGGGACCGTAATAACCCCCTCTCCCAGCTCCCTAATTCCAATGCCTGATTCTGCAGAGGACCCTCCCTAACAAGACACTGGGACCTGGTTGGCATGATTACCCTCAAAGACAGCAGGTGTAAGAGACCATAAATAGTAAGTGCTCCTATAAGTACAACAACCTGTGTAATTCACATATATCTTGAATTAAAGAGATGATATGGCACACCTATAAGTTCAACAATTATTTATGATAAAATGTCCAAATTTATGGTTGTATGTCGCCTTTATACATACTTGTCTACTTTAGAAAATAATTCACAAGGCACGCTGACAAGGTGGTATGATGGCTCCACCCAAGGGGTATGTCTAGCTCTGCCCACTTGTCACCTGCAATTCAAGTCAAACAAATGGAAGTTTAATGCACCCAGTGCATATGTTAAAGAGACTACTGGGGATTATTGGTCTTTGTTTTTTAAATGCAGATAAAAATTTCAGTTGCTTTCCTCGGGCCAGAAAATGACAATGGATCTGCTGTGCTACCTAAACGCCCCTTAGTTGTTTTAACTGTAAATTAGTACTTTGTTGGTAATTGCATAGGTTCTCAAACTTGGTTCTCAGTACCCCAAATAGTTCAGGTTTTTCAGGTCACTCTGGCATCTTTAAACTGTGACAGTTGGTAATACATCTGTATCCAGCTAGGTGCTTTGGAAAATGTGAACTGTTAGGGCTCCTGAGGACTGGGGTTGAGCAACACCCGACTAGTTAATCTGTGTATATAAAATCAAATGTCCTTACTGATTGACTGACTGACTGACTCATCAACGCCCAGCCCAAACCCCTGGACCAGACCTAGAAACATGAAAATCGGGGATTATATTCCTTCCATGACGTAGGTGCCCACTAAGAAGGGATTTTTCTCAATTTGACTCCTAAGGGGGTGAAAAGGGCTAAAATGTTTCCCTTGTGCAATGTCCTGTCTGACTGTCTCATCAGGGCTGTAGCACAATTCATATTCAAACACCAACTGTCATCCGAAGCGCTGCCAAACATCACTGGCAGTTGGTGTGGCTCCCATATTTGAATAGTGAGTGAAGGGTTGGGGTTGAAGATACAATATTGAGTGCATAGCTATAGGGTAAAGGTACAGTATTGGTAGCAGGTTTAGGGGATATGGGTACTGTATTGGGTTGTGTTGAGGGATAAGGACACAGTATTGGGTGCAGGGTTAGGGAGATAAGGACATGGATGCAGGGTTAGAGGGGCAAGCATATAGTAGGGGGTTCAGGGATGGGGGTAAGTGTACAGTATGGAGTGTAGTGTTAGGGACACTCTGAGCCATATTCAATCAGAGACGAAAAGTCATTTCCGCCTGTTTTTTTGGCGAAAATTTTGCCTAAAAATTTTTTGCCAAATTCAATTCCAGGACAATTTTGCCTAAGCAGAAACAATTCTCCAAAAATATTCTCCAATCAATAGCATTGGGGTGCAAACGTGGGGAAACGACTCAGAACCCTTAGGACAGCCCCCCAAAGGACAAATCTGCAAAAAAAACCAAAAACCTAAGAACACCCCAAAAAAGATATGTAATTTTTGAGGTGAAAATTTAAAAAGTGGGGGATAAACATAAAAAGTAGCGAAATAGACTTCTTTGGGGGTCCCCAAGTATGGGCCAGGTGTTTTTGGGATTGCAGGTGCATGCAGCAGGTGGATTTTTCATGTTTTTAAAAAGTTCACTTTAGAGACATAAAAACATGCTAGCACCCATTTTCAAGTACCCCAAATTTGACAGGAATACTTATTTTCACCAAAAAATACAGCTTTATGCCATTCTTCACCACTTTTACAAAGACGCTAATAGCAAGCAATTTACACAACTTAAGTACCCAAAATAGTTTTATTAGGCCTATTAGTACACATCTATATTGATTCCCTATGTTAATGTATCTTTTTCTGCGGTACAGACTGATTTCCCCAATTCTTTCAGTACTTTTCGCCTGTTCCGCATTCGCCTATTTCCTTTTTCGCCTGTTTTGCAATTGAATTAGGCGAAAAGCGGGGACGAGCATGGAATGAATTAGCCTCTGAAACAGGCGAATGAAGTGAAAAATCGGACAGGTGAAAATGTGTTACTACACAGGTGAGGAGGGGAATGTCAAATGTGTTGCTATGGGGTAAAGAAAGGGAATGCAGTGGCGTAACTACTGCCCCCACAGCCCCCACGGTGGCTTGGAGGGCCGGGTAGCTTGGCGGTGACGGGGGCAGTTGTTACACCACTGCAACTGTGAGCGCCGGCCTCTGAAGTGATCGGAGGCTAAGGAAGCCGCCAATCACTTCAGAGGCCAGTGTTCCCAGTAATGCAGTGCGCGGGTGACGTCATGACATTACCCGTGACTTGGGGAACCTGCGCGGCCGCGTCTGCTGGATCTATTTAGATCCAGTCGCGTGGCAGCGGGAGAGACAGCCTGGATGACAGTGCGTGGAGTCAGGTAAGTACGGGGGGGGAGGTTTGGAGAGGCCACAACTACAGGGGGCAGCACTACAGCAGTCACTACTAAAAGGGGCACAACTACAGGGGGCGCTACTAGAAGGGGTACTACTAAAAGGGGCACAACTACGGAGGGCACTACTAAATGGGGCACCACTAAAATGGGCACAACTACAGGGAGGACTACTAGAAGGGGCACAACTACAGGGGGCACTACTTTAATGGGCAAAATTACTGGGGGCCCTGTATAATGGGCACTACTACAGGGGGCATTGTATAAGGGGCACTAGTATAGGGGGCATTGCATATGGGGCACAACTACAGGGGGCACTACTTTAATGGGCACAACCACAGGGGGCCCTGCATAATGGACTTTACTACAGGAGGCATTGCATAAGGGGCACTAGTATAGGGGGCATTGCATATGGGGCACAACTACAGGGGGCACTACTTTAATGGGCACAACCACAGGGGGCCCTGCATAATGGGCATTACTACAGGGAGCATTGCGTAAGGGGCACTATATAGGGGCATTGCATTTTGGGGCACAACTACAGGGGGCACTGTATAAGGGGCACTAACTTGATACACGCAGTTTACAGGTTATAAACTATGTTCCCAATAATCTGGTTCTACACGGACATAAAAACTGTGCAACCTGTCTTGAGCTGAGGTGACAGACTGGCAGGAGCAGAGAGGAGGGTTGGTGAAGTAGATCTGTCAGGGTGGGATGTAATGGGCATTACTGTTTGGCATAATGTGTATTTGGCATTACTGTGTGCACAATGTGCTATTAGGGGCATTACTGTGTGGCATAATGTGTAAGGGGCATTACTGTGTGACATAATGTGTTGTATTTGGCATCACTGTATGGCATAATGTGTTGTATGTGGCATTACATTGTGGCATAATGTGAAATAGGGGCATTACAGCATGGCATAAATTTGTTATAAGGGCATTACTGTATGTCATTATGTGTTATACGTGGCATTATTGTGTGGCATGTGTAAGGGGCATTGCTGAGTGGCATAATGTGTTGTAAGGGGCATTCCGGTGTGGCATAATGTGTAGTAAGGGGCATTCCGGTGTGACACACTGTGTTATAAGTGGCATTACTTAGTATGTCATAATGTGTAAGGCACGTTACTGTATCATGTAACCACACACCTTAAACGTCGTCTTTGGGTGTGTTTGATCTTTGGGCAGGGGGGGGGGGGCGCCTGAAACTTTTGGCATGGGGGAGCAAAATTTATAGTTACGCCACTGAGGGAATGTGTTACAACATGGGAGAGGGAGGGGAATGTGATACTACAGGGGTGAGGGAGTGAAATGTGTTAGTACATAGATGAGGGAGGGTAATGTCTTACTATAGCAGTGATACATTACTATAGAGGTGAAGGATTAATGTGTTATTGGAGTGGTGAGATGGAAATGGAAACGGTCTACTCGGGTGAAACCGGGTGCATCAGTTAGTACAGTATGTAGCCGGACACGGGTGTATGACCAACTGTCACAATTTAAAAATCCGCAGGTGAGCTGGAAAAAATGAACTGTGCACCAACCCTGCAGGCGGCCAAGTTATACTAATCGCTATTTAGTAGTTTGTTAACTACAAATTTAAAGGCTAAAAAGCAAAATGTTATGGTTCTACTAGGAAGTTGTTATTGAAACATAGCCAATAGTGTGAAGAAATAATAAAAGTTATTAAAAAAAATAGCAATGAATGGTACTTTCTTTAACAACGGCCATCGGGTCTTACCTCTGCTTAATGATGTGTTAATCCATGCTGCAGTGATAATCACACTTTTTTCATATACCTGTAGAAAGGTTGCTTGCTTTAAATTCATTGTTTTTCTTAGTTTGGTGTGCTAGTTCTTTGCCTCCTTGCTGAAGTATGAATTACAAATTGGACTGCAAAAACCATTAGACCTAGCACCCATCTAATATGCTATAATATGCTATATTTGTGACACTCGTCTCTTTTTTGGTGCTGCACTCTTTTGTATATATTCTATGCATATTAGAGCCGCAGTGAATGGCAAAGTATCTGAACAGCCTATAGCTAGACACTTTTGAGAATATAGGCATAGCTTGTCAAGTTTCCAGCACATTGTTAGTGACCACGTTCCCGAACATAAAAGGAGGAAGGATAGACGTAAGAAATTGTTACAAGTACAGTCTAAGTGGATCTATACCCTGGATACAGTTAAGTAACGTGGTGTACATGACCATTTATATCTAAACATATTTCTGTAATATTTTCTTCCTTAGGTTGTATTATCTCCGATGCAGTGGCGTATCTATAACGGGTGCAGTGTGTGCGAGGCACACGGGCCCCTGGGTCCAGGAGGGCCCCGCACCGCACACTCTCCACCCATATTATTTTAAACTCACCTGTCCGTGGTCCCGTGTCGGGTGTCAGCGCTGCTCAGAATACCGGAAAATGGCCGCCGCTGCCATTTTTTCTGCGTTCTGCGTATGCGCAGTAGACTCCAGGTACACTCTAGTGCCCGGAGTCTACTAATGCTCCGGTGGCTGGCCAGCCGCGTCAGTCGGTTACCGCCCACCGGGGAGAGAGGAGGGGGCCTAGCACAGGGAGTGCACATGGGCCCCCTCCTCTCTTAAGATGCCCCTGCTCTGATGTAAATTTACATAAGCCCTATTTTTATTGTTACGCCACTGAGGGAATGTGTTACAACATGGGAGAGGGAGGGGAATGTGATACTACAGGGGTGAGGGAGTGAAATGTGTTAGTACATAGATGAGGGAGGGTAATGTCTTACTATAGCAGTGATACATTACTATAGAGGTGAAGGATTAATGTGTTATTGGAGTGGTGAGATGGAAATGGAAACGGTCTACTCGGGTGAAACCGGGTGCATCAGTTAGTACAGTATGTAGCCGGACACGGGTGTATGACCAACTGTCACAATTTAAAAATCCGCAGGTGAGCTGGAAAAAATGAACTGTGCACCAACCCTGCAGGCGGCCAAGTTATACTAATCGCTATTTAGTAGTTTGTTAACTACAAATTTAAAGGCTAAAAAGCAAAATGTTATGGTTCTACTAGGAAGTTGTTATTGAAACATAGCCAATAGTGTGAAGAAATAATAAAAGTTATTAAAAAAAATAGCAATGAATGGTACTTTCTTTAACAACGGCCATCGGGTCTTACCTCTGCTTAATGATGTGTTAATCCATGCTGCAGTGATAATCACACTTTTTTCATATACCTGTAGAAAGGTTGCTTGCTTTAAATTCATTGTTTTTCTTAGTTTGGTGTGCTAGTTCTTTGCCTCCTTGCTGAAGTATGAATTACAAATTGGACTGCAAAAACCATTAGACCTAGCACCCATCTAATATGCTATAATATGCTATATTTGTGACACTCGTCTCTTTTTTGGTGCTGCACTCTTTTGTATATATTCTATGCATATTAGAGCCGCAGTGAATGGCAAAGTATCTGAACAGCCTATAGCTAGACACTTTTGAGAATATAGGCATAGCTTGTCAAGTTTCCAGCACATTGTTAGTGACCACGTTCCCGAACATAAAAGGAGGAAGGATAGACGTAAGAAATTGTTACAAGTACAGTCTAAGTGGATCTATACCCTGGATACAGTTAAGTAACGTGGTGTACATGACCATTTATATCTAAACATATTTCTGTAATATTTTCTTCCTTAGGTTGTATTATCTCCGATGCAGTGGCGTATCTATAACGGGTGCAGTGTGTGCGAGGCACACGGGCCCCTGGGTCCAGGAGGGCCCCGCACCGCACACTCTCCACCCATATTATTTTAAACTCACCTGTCCGTGGTCCCGTGTCGGGTGTCAGCGCTGCTCAGAATACCGGAAAATGGCCGCCGCTGCCATTTTTTCTGCGTTCTGCGTATGCGCAGTAGACTCCAGGTACACTCTAGTGCCCGGAGTCTACTAATGCTCCGGTGGCTGGCCAGCCGCGTCAGTCGGTTACCGCCCACCGGGGAGAGAGGAGGGGGCCTAGCACAGGGAGTGCACATGGGCCCCCTCCTCTCTTAAGATGCCCCTGCTCTGATGTAAATTTACATAAGCCCTATTTTTATTGTTGCTGCTTTATATCATGCTGTGAATTATTTTCGGTAATCTTTATATTCTAATAGTCATTCTTTGCAATTATAATTATGTGCATTTTCTGATGATGCTATTATTAGACTTTTTCTGAACTTTTTTATACAGTACACCTTTTCTCTTTTAGAATCTAATATGGTGGTGGATGTTCTCCACTCAATGTTGTGTACGCTGTGCAGCCATTGTTACAGTGGAAGTGAGCTTGCATGGGCGGAACTGGATCATGATCAGATATAGGTAAGGTCAATTTGAAAGTGCTTCTCTGCTTTCTACTAGTTTCTCATCCTAAACTATTATGTGATGAGTGTGTGTCCACCTAACACCTTTGCTTTCTCTTTTAGGTTTGTGTCCTGTTCACTGTGGGTAAAACCCATTGTGGTTTGTTACTTCACAGGTCGGTCACCAGGAATAGGTAAGGTAGCATCTGCTACACTTACATAGTACTCAAGTTTTCCATACAGTGTAATACCTGCGTTATCCTGTTTGCTATACATTTTGCATTGCTCGTTAATTTAACAAAAATAACAAAACAAAAACAGTTGTTTATATGATATGGCTAGTGTTTACAAATAATCAGTTAGATTTTAAAGTACATATTTCTATACTGTATGTGTAAGCCACTCCTGTCCCCAAGAAGAGGCATAGAGGGTATTAGGAGGGTGGAACCTTTTCTTGGGGGCAGGGTATTCCCTTCACCATGACAGGAACTCCCTAAAATCCTGGATGCAGTTAGATAGCAAGATGCTCTGTGTATTTCATTTATTCAGTTATAGTGCATTTAAAAACAGTGTTTAAATGAAAGTTGATGAAACCCCAGAAAGAATGATCTAACTTATGGTGGCCATGCTCTATGCTACAGGAAGGACTTCTTAGACTCAACTACTCAGGTAAAAAGTATTTATACAAACTTAGCTTTCAAAAGTAATACTGTTTAGAGGCAACTTTTTGTGTGTAATTTTACATTTTCTCAACCCATACTCCTACATATTTAGATATTTAAGATAATATTAATAAATATAATAGGAACTGATCACTTAGGTCATGCAGATTTACATATCTGGGGGGTTATTCTCCATGTTTAGGGTCTTAAAAGCCATAATTATATTCAATTTTTTTATATTGTTGAATATATTTATTTTTTTATGTTTAAATGATTATAAAATGTTACAGTTCTAGATATTGTAATAAGTTGTAGAATATAGATGTGTAAAGGGAAACTGAAGCCAGTTTCTTGTCATGTTACTGTCACAACCCTGTCTAGTTGTCACCTTTTTGTCTTGGGACTTACCCCTGTCAGATCTGTGTGTGTAATTTGCCTGGAGGATTTGCTCTGATTATTGCACCTGGCCTCTCCTCTGTCTGTGAGCACTGCTAGCCCTGATTGGAATCACAGGTGTGGTTCTGATTCTCAGAGCTGCAGAGATGTATACTCCCTCTGCATGTTGTGCCTTCCACCACTCAGAATGCTACTACCAGACCACCTGTCCCTATCCACCAATTGATGCCAGACCCATGGTATATATATCCTCTCCTGATAGCATTCTGGGCCTGAACATCTCGTCTTCCCGTGGTGTATGGTTCATGCATTCAAGTCTGTCCCTGTAACCTGCTACAGCAATCCCTGGCGCTATCCAGAAAACCTGTTTCAGCTGTACCTGGCAATCCAGTAAATCTGCTGGCAGCAACCCCCGGTGCTTCCAGAAAACCTGTTACAGCCAAGCCTGGCAATCCAGTAAGCCTGATGACAGCAACCTCTGGTGCATCCCGAAAACCTGCTACAGTAATACCTGGCATCCAGACGTCCCGTTACAGCAATACCTGGCATGTGCTCTGCTGCTAGTCCTACTCCTGGTTGGTCCCTGGCACTCTGTAAACCTGCATCGTGTTACCCTGCCTTGCTTCCTGCTGTGGATCAACTCCTGCCCCTGTTACCTACCTATTCCCTCCCTGAGCCTGCAAATTCCCAAACCTACCCATTCCTTCCTGAAACCTGTTATTTCCAATTATCCTGTCCAGCCTGCACCTGAGTTCTAGCCTTTGTCATAGTAATTCCAGATTACCCTGTTTAGCCCTCATCTCAGCATTACCTGACTTTCCTTCAGCCATTGTCACATTCCAGTCCTGAGTCAAGTTCCAAGCTCATCAGTTCAGTCCACGTTGTTCCAGTTCAGAGTCAAGTTCCAAGCTCATCAGTTCAGTCCACGTTGTTCCAGTCCAGAGTCAAGTTCTTAGCTCATCAGTTCAATTCAACAAGTCTTCCTGCCGGTCCCTCCAGTTCCTGTCATTTATCATCAAAGGCAGTTTTCACTGCTACCCAAGTCTTGTAAATAGAGCTATTTACATTATCTGTGATTCCAGTCATGCCGGCCTCCGTTGAAACCCGATCACCACCTGAGACAGGTAACTCGCAGACACCAATCATGACAGTTACCTTATATTGGTCATGTTGATATGTGTCTAGTAGGAGGAATAGGACTGCACCTGGTGCAGATTGGAAAGAACCAGGGCAGAAGAGTTTTCGGTGCTTGAAATTGCCTGGAGTAGAAGAGAGGACCAGTTGGGCAATAAATATCCTTGGTGAGAAGAAACACTTACCTGGATGCTGAGGGATCTTGTTGCAGTGAAGCCATTGTCGCTGGAGCCTGCTCAGGTAAGTTCATGAGGATCGTCTTCCTTAACCTATTTGATTCTTCAAAGATTCAAATTTAGTCCATGGTAAACCTCAACTGGAAGGCAATCAAGGTTCTCCGCAAGTTGAGCACTCACTGGTGGATATGTCGAACCAATCATGGCTTTCCCAATCTGCTTTTACTGGCTTTTATTAGCTGGCATAAGTGGCAGGGTCCGGAACATTCGCTTTTTTTTGGTAGTGATGGAATGGAGAAGATCTCCCGAGGAAGTATATATATATATCAAAGTAGAGAGAAGGAACAGCTTGGAAGAGGAAAAAAGAAAATGCTGTAAAAAGCCAAATTCAGGTATCAAGAAGAAAGATGACACCTAATTCCTATCAGCAAGGGAGCTCTTTAGTATAAGACACTTGTGTCTCAGCTTCCCTTTTGAAGATGCTGGTAGTCAATGAGAGAGGAGGCCCAGACATTGATAAGGCAGCCTGGCATCAGATATAGGTAAGGTGCCTTTGAAAGTGCTTCTCTGCTTTCTACTAGTTTCTCATCCTAAACTATTATGTGATAAGTGTGTGTCCACCTAACACCTTTGCTTTCTCTTTTAGGTTTGTGTCCTGTTCACTGTGGGTAAAACCCATTGTGGTTTGTTTACTTCATAGGTCGGTCACCAGGAACAGGTAAGGTAGCATCTGCTACACTTACATAGTACTCAAGTTTTCCATACAGTGTAATAATCTGCGTTATCCTGTTTGCTATACATTTTGCATTGCTCGTTAATTTAACAAAAATAACAAAACAAAAACAGTTGTTTATATGATATGGCTAGTGTTTACAAATAATCAGTTAGATTTTAAAGTACATATTTCTATACTGTATGTGTAAGCCACTCTTGTCCCCAAGAAGAGGCATAGAGGGTATTAGGAGGGTGGAACCTTTTCTTAGGGGCAGGGTATTCCCTTCACCATGACAGGAACTCCCTAAATCCTGGATGCAGTTAGATAGCAAGATGCTCTGTGTATTTCATTTATTCAGTTATAGTGCATTTAAAAACAGTGTTTAAATGAAAGTGGATGAAACCCCAGAAAGAATGATCTAACTTATGGTGGCCATGCTCTATGCTACAGGAAGGACTTCTTAGACTCAACTACTCAGGTAAAAAGTATTTATACAAACTTAGCTTTCAAAAGTAATACTGTTTAGAGGCAACTTTTTGTGTGTAATTTTACATTTTCTCTACCCATACTCCTACATATTTAGATATTTAAGATAATATTAATAAATATAATAGGAACTGATCACTTAGGTCATGCAGATTTACATATCTGGGGGGTTATTCTCCATGTTTAGGGTCTTAAAAGCCATAATTATATAAAAAATTTTTATATTGTTGAATATATTTATTTTTTTATGTTTAAATAATTATAAAATGTTACAGTTCTAGATATTGTAATAAGTTGTAGAATATAGATGTGTAAAGGGAAACTGAAGCCAGTTTCTTGTCATGTTACCTTATATTGGTCATGTTGATATGTGTCTAGTAGGAGGAATAGGACTGCACCTGGTGCAGATTGGAAAGAACCAGGGCAGAAGAGTTTTCGGTGCTTGAAATTGCCTGGAGTAGAAGAGAGGACCAGTTGGGCAATAAATATCCTTGGTGAGAAGAAACACTTACCTGGATGCTGAGGGATCTTGTTGCAGTGAAGCCATTGTCGCTGGAGCCTGGTCAGGTAAGTCCATGAGGATCTTCTTCCTTAACCTATTTGAATCTTCAAAGATTCAAATATAGTCCATGGTGGGCCGCAATTGGAAGGCAATAAGGACTCTCTGCACGCTGAGCACTCCCTGATGGACGTGTTGAACCAATCATGGCTTTTCCAGTCTGCTTTTACTGGCTTTCATTAGCTGGCATGAGCGGCGTAAGCCGCAGGGTCCGGAGCATTCACAAATTTTTGGTAGTGATGTAATGGAGAAGATCTCCTGAGGAAGTATATATATATATATATATATATATATATATATATATGTCACTGATTTATATCCTGATGAAGGGGTGAAACACCCCGAAACGTCGATTGGAAAATGCACTCGTTTTCTCACCAGCCTTGGAGTGCCGCCTGTTTATTTCTATTGGAGTACGTATGGGCATCTGTTCCCTTAGGGGAAGGCACCCAAGCCAGTTCTAATTGGTGCAAGCTGCCAGCAGAGTGCCGGTTCTTGTATATTTGTTATATATATATATATATATATATATATCAATCAAAGTAGAGAGAAGGAGCGGCTTGGAAGATGAAAAACAAAGATGCTGGAAAAAGACAAATTCATGTGTCAAGAAGAAAGATGACACCAAATTCCTGTCAGCAAGGGAGCTCTTTAGTATAAGAGCTTACACTTGTGTCTCAGCTTCCCTTTTGAAGATGCTGGTAGTCAATGAGAGAGGAGGCCCAGACATTGATAAGGCAGCCTGGCATCAGATATAGGTAAGGTGCCTTTGAAAGTGCTTCTCTGCTTTCAACTAGTTTCTCATCCTAAACTATTATGTGATGAGTGTGTATCCACCTAACACCTTTGCTTTCTCTTTTAGGTTTGTGTCTGGTTCACTGTGGGTACTTCACAGGTCAGTCACCAGGAACAGGTAAGGTAGCATCTGCTACACTTACATAGTACACAAGTTTTCCATACAGTGTAATACCTGCGTTATCTTATTTGCTATACTTATTGCATTGCTCTTTAATTTAAAAACAAAACAAAAACAGCTGTTTAAATGATATGGCTAGTATATTAATATAATGCCCGAGTACAGGAGAATTACAGTTATATATCATATAGAATAAGGTTACTGGGTCTTTTCTTCACTTGATAATAAAAGTTGTATTTATAAACTTTATTTTTTTCACAATTCCAAAAGCAGTGACCACAGCCAGCTCTGGGTATTCTGCATTTAAGGCATGTTCCTCACCCTTTAGCACACTTATGCTTTCTGTAACTTTGAGCTATGCGGCCTTGTTGGCGGTTCTGGCTTGGATTTCCAATCTGTGGTCCCATATCGATCTTTTGGATCAATATGGGACAGTCATCTTTTTATTTAATAAAAATAATAATTAGGAAAATCATATAGATTTTTCACTAGGATCAATATTTTTGAACATGCACAGTTGGGTAGATAGGGAATGTTTGCACATGTGCAGTTAAAAAATAAAAGGTCACGTATGCACAACCACAATGAAGATGCTGGGGAAGAGGTAAAAGAATATTGCTGCCACCATTTTGACTATTGGATCAATCCTATATATGCATCATGACTCCAGGACCGATACATTTTTGTATCAGAAATCAATCTTCAGACTTCCGGTGGGCTGGGCATCAAGTATGGCCGCTTTTTAGTTCAGCTCCTCTCTAAAGGCTTTGGATCTTGTACCATCCTGCAAAACCTTTCGATTTGTGGGCTTGCTGGGATTCTCCTGATATCCCCCTTTGTTTGGGGAACCTGGGGATACCTGTATTGCCAAGGAGCACCTTTTATTACACCGGAGTCCAGCCACCAAATTAGATGGCCTGTATGACCGCCGACAGCCTGTTTGGCGGGAAACTAACCTGATACCTTGCAGCTCTCCCAGTGAAGTTTCCTGCACCTGACTCCCAACACTGTCGCGGAGAGAGTACTTACCTGTTATCTGTCTGTGACCCCAGACATCCTGCCTCAAATCTGCCCAGGTGTTCTGTTTGAGCTTGACGCCGGCTGGACCTCATGGTGCAGCTGTACACAGAGCTCCCTTCTGACTGCCGGGTCCCCGGAGAGGACTACTTTACCCTGCGCTGTCAACAGCCTGGAGGCTCCGTTTGCTAAGCCTGGCTGCAGAGAGATTCTACCTTCCAGCGTGGGGGCACGGGAAGTCTACTCACCTGGCTGCCTGCTGTGAAGTTGAGGACGTGATTCCCTGCTTTCCCCTGTGATCGCACTGTCTGCCAGATGCTGGACATGCCCCTGTGTCCTTGAAGTGAAGTCTCGGGTGGACATCTGGGATCAGGTGGTCGAGGTGAATATACCTGCGGGGCCCGTGTGGACTGATCCTCCCCTCATCTCCCTTCTTTTTTGGGACGCTTGTGGGGAGCGCTGCTACTGTGCAGGATTGTATTACATAAACGGCAGTGCTGGAGATGACTAACACTCTAAGCATTCTGCCTATCATCATCCCTAACTATGTGGTCTAACGAAGAACGGGCTGAAAGTGATGCCGCTGTGATTTCCTCCAGACAGCCACATAACTGTGTAATAGCCAAAGTCTGCTGCATTGATGCTCACTTGGGGCTTATGACGGCTGTGACTTTGGACTCTGGGCCTGATTCAGAGCCGGACGCAATTAGCGCTCGCTCGTCCAGAAAATAGGGGTGGCTATTCAAATGAACCGTTCGCTCTTTGCGGTCTGTTCACGCCTCTAGGTCTGAACGAGCGAACAAAACTTGTGGTCGTTTTTTGGATCAATATGCCCCCTGGCCGCTCGCATCCTACATCATGTCCGCAATTTATTAGATTAATCGAGTACATCGACCAGCGTATGAACTGCTCGCTATTCTTGTGGTTGGTTTTTGCTACCACAATCTTGCGAGCAGTTCTGGCTATAAAATAACCCAGTGACATGGTCAATGACGCTGCTGTTTTAATTATGCACACCCATAAAACGCCCTTTTTGACCTTTTAAGCACGCCTGCATTCGGATCTCCACTCCCCGTTTTCAAGCACCTTCCCCTGTTACCACCCACATACGCCTCATTCTGTCACTCAAATTATCAGGCATTCGCTATTTTGCGAGCACATGAATTTCGACCGCACTGACTGGTTCGCGCATGCGTATAACGATCCGTACGCATGCGCAGTTGGGCAAACATCGCTCGGAGCGAACGAGCGGCCGCTTAAGAGCGGCTCTGAATCAGGCCCTCTGACCCCTGGCTATTTTGCTATACAAAAGGATACTGAGCCTTACCAGCCGAAGATTTGGCTATTATAAATCACTTTGGAATACCAGTGTCTGCTACTTGACCTACTAATCTTTCTGTTCAGAGACCAATCATAAAGTTGTAGACCGGAGAGGCAATCTGACATTCCGAGCTCTGGCAGAGGAAGATATTGTGACTAAGGAACAATATTACTGATTGATTATATCAGTGGATGAACCTTGGTTAATTACTGTTCCTCCCATTCCTTAATCTGCCGTAGTGGAATGATAGAAATGAACTAACTATTCAACCCCCTCTGCTTCTCCTCTGACGCTGATTGCCTGTCTGAGGGACCGCGGGGTAACCGCTAGAGCTGGCTGCCTCTTCATTGTGGTGGTCGGAGGGGAGCTTCACCTGAAGAGTTACTGCAGGCTGCGGAGTTGGGCATTGTTTTGGCCCTTGAGTTCCAGCTTGTTCCTATTGCCTCTGCTCCAACACGCTGCAGTAGATCGGCTGGAGTGCCTGATGTTTCTCCGGTTCTGCTTAAGACATCGTTTCTGTTTGTAATGCTCAATGTGACATATGTTTTACTATAACCACTGATTTGTGTGATTACTGGAATAGAGTGTACTATTTAGTGGGCATTTCACCTATTATTTGCAGCCATATGGCCATAGTAATACACAGTAAATCTGTCCGTGAATTGTAATGTAGTGATTTTTTTTGTCATTCTGCTGCCATCTAGTGGCGAAAAGGGAATATTCAATTATCCAAACATTTGCTATACAGTAGCCTTTTCTTGTTGGAACTGAGGGCCCGATTCAGACCCGGACGCTATTTGCGGACGGTCGTTCCAAAAAAGGGGCCGTCTATTTAAATTGAGCGCTCGCTCTTTTTTGTTTTTTTGACGCCTCTATGTCTGAGCGAGCGAATGAAAAATGTGCTCGCTATTTTGTAAAGACGCCACCTTTGCCGTTCGCATCACACGTCATCTCCTGTATTTATTAATCGGGTACATCGAAAGGCATCTGAACTGCTCGCAGTGCTTGTGGTAGCTTTTTCTTACCGCTATCACTGTGAGCAGTTTAGGCTAAAAGACAACCAAGTGACGTGGTCGATGACGCTCCTTTACTAATTATGCACTACCATTAAACGCCCTTTTGACCGTTTGGCACGCCTGCGTTCGGATCTCCACTCCCCCGTTTTCAAGCACCACAAACGTTACATTCTGTCAATCAAATTAGCAGCCCCTCGCTGTTTTGCGAGCGTACGATTTCTGACCGCAATGACTGGTTGGCGCATGCGCATTATGACCCATACGCATGTGCAGTTGTGCGAACATCGCTCAGAGCGAACGAGCGGCTCTGAATCAGGCCCTGAGTTACTATCAGGTTATTTTCATTACATCCATTCTACTGTTTTGTTGTATATAGACAGAATGTAATGGAGCTCTAATATGGACTTTGGGCCTGATTCAGACCCACTCGCGAGCGGCTGTCCGCTCGCAAGTGGGTCGATGTTCTGGACTGAGCATGCGCACGACGGAGGGAGCTCCGTCGTGCGCATGCGCCAGACGCGACGAGCGAAGGAAAGTCCTTCGCTCGTTGTATCTGATCAAAGGGGGCGTGCTGTCGATGTTGATTGACAGCACACCCCCTTTGGTAGGCGCGCCGGGGGCGTGCCTCCCTGACGGGGGCGTTCCCACGGGAACGCCTCCCGTCAGAAGCCGGCCCACTGACATCACTAGTGATAGAGCCAAAATCACTCCGGAGCTTGCGATTGAAAACCTCAACCGCAGGCTCCGGCTCGCAGTTTCGATGGTCGCGATGGTCAAGACCATCGCGGCCATCAAACTGCACGCTCGTATAGCCTGTGGGTGGTGACCCACAGCTATACGAGCGTCCGGGAGGACGCTCCATTTTCATGGAGGCCGGCCCTCATTCAGAGCGTGCACTCTGCTCAGAGAGTACGGCTCTGAATGAGGGCCTTTGTCTTGAATACATTTACTCTACTCATTGTTTCATGAGATTTTGCATTTATTATGAGAATTCTACATCTAAGTATTACACCTAATAGTGTTATATTTTTCTAAGTCTTTACCTGCCCAGCTTGATTTGCTGTGTACCATTATGTCACTGATTGATACTACATTAATGGCTAAGGCACTGGCGACAGAATTGCTTAAGATATTACTGTCTGAACTAGATAAACGATTTGATCGCTTAATGTCCTCTATTGACCGGGTTCTGACCCTGTCATCTGACCATCTAACCTGCTATGATATACAGGAACAAGAGGTCGATGATTCCATGATTTTCTTTGTTCATCAACGTGACCCAGAACTGGCATTTGCTCATTTTGCAGATGAAGGTACTGACAAAGGCACTGAATCCAATAATCTACAGTCACCGCTTACTGCTCACCTTGTTACTACAGGGCTTGTGGAGGTTTCCACTTGTGAGCCGGGGCAAATTTTGTATAACCCACTCTTCTCAGCATTAACCCAAATCTCAGCCCTTGATTGGGAGTCTGAAACATTGCAGGAGAACAAAGCCCTTTTGTTGCTCAATGGGGATGTGAGGGGATATGGTAGTATTGGCCTTGTCCAAGCCCAATTCTTGAAATTACCAGCTAACAGCGCGAATATACTTCTGCACAAACAACAATGGTCCCTAATTATTGTAGAACACACTGTTTTGATGCTCAGTCTTTTTGACTTTCTAAGCCTCCCACTGTATATTTCATTATTGTTTCTGAACACCGATGGCTTTGTGACATGAATAATTTGTTCTATCGGTCTGTCTACCGGTGAATGACCTCGGCACGATTTCTCCAACGATCCTATGATTCTAATACATTGCTCTGTGCTCCATAACTTATCTCGATTTGTATTTCTCATTTAAGCAGGATGGTCCTGTCGGGTGCTTAATATTTTATTGTTTGGATTGCTCCTTTTCCCTCCACCCCCCCCCCTTTTATGAATGTCCCTGTTAAAATGGTTCTAGGACTCTAACCTTGTGCTACTTGGAGAGTTTGGCTGATTGCAGACATTTAGAGGCCATCCGTGGAAACCAGTTCCTCATTGTGTACTCTCATAAAACCTTGATATTTTTTTATTTTTCTCATACACAGACAGCATTTAACTTTTCCCCTTTGTGCCTTTGTATTGTGTTTATAGCATACAAGATTCAAGGCCCTTTAGGTGCTGTCACATAAATAAATAGATTGATATCTCATACGCTACATTGCATATTTCATACTGGACCTAAATTTACGACTTTAAGGTAATTGACCACTACCATTACATTATTGGTTTTGATACACAACTGTTTGTATTTTTCCCCTTAATTATTTTCAGTTATAGCCTATTGTCCCTATATGGCCTATTGGAATACATAATTTTTATGTTGAGATATTTTTATTATACTCATTTAAACATTTTTTTTTTCAGTGTAAGTTTACCATTTATTTTGTTTTTCTTCCCCTGTGTTGAGATTCCCTTATTGTTTTATTTTACCCTCTATCTCATATACTTAAGTTAGATTCAGTAAACTTTGTATTTTATTTGTAATGTTTGTTCAAGTTGTACCTGACTCTCTCTGGTCCTTTAACCAGAGACAGTTATGTTTACTTGGATTAGGAAAATAAGAAAAGTGGTTGAGGCATAGGCATTTTGTTATATTTTAGTTAATACTGTGTCTGATAATAGTTTTTTCTATGTATTTTGCGATTGTTATTTCTTTTACATATCACTCACGTACGTATTATATTTTTCTCAATTTGGTCACTGGACAGATTTTTTTTTTTATCTTGTTATTATTTTCTGTATTTCAGTGTCATTTTTGATATGTATATGTTTTTATATTTGTAACAATATGTTATGATTCAATAAAAAGATATTTAAATAAAAAAAAATCAATCTTCAATGCCCATCCATAGTTCTGGCCATGGGATTTAAAAAGGCTTTAAGATTAAGTGCAAAACCAGGAGTGTTTTGCATTTAATATTACTATTATTTTAAATTCTATGGCCAGAGCTGCTGATAAGTGGAGGCTTTGAAGCCACCCCTTAGTAAGGGATGGGTACAGGTTGCCGGTAGTCATAATCCCAATGCCGGCATTCCGACAGGGTTAGGTTACCGACACCTGTTGGTAGGTGCCCTAACCCTCCTCCTCTCCCTACTCTAACCCTAACACTCCCTCCTCGGTGTCTGAACCTAACCTCCACCTCACCAGTGCCTGAACCTAACCTCCCTCTCCCACATCCTACACCTAACCCTCCCTCCTTAGTGTTTAACCCTCCCCCTAGTGCCTAACAGTAATGCTAACCCTCCCCCTTACCCAGTTAACTACCTTCGGGATTCTGGCAGTTGGGATGCCGGTGCCCGGATTCTGAAAGTGTTGAGATCTCGGTGCCGGCATTCTGAGCTCCGGAATCCCTGCGGTCGAGATGTTGACCGCATCCTCTTAGTAATTATAGGGTTAAGTCAGAGTTGTACACATACCTGATCGTTTGCATATAACTCCGATGTTTGAAGATCTGCTCATGTGCATACTCTATACTGCGCATGTGCAAATCTTTTTCTGCAAGCTCGCTCACAGTGCCTGGACGCCGCTGCCTGATTCACAAGCTGCAGCCTTAAGGCGGAGGAGTGTGTGCAAATTCAGGCTGCGTCCCGAAAATGGGGGGGGGAGTCGGCCCCATTTTCTGGACGTGCTGAAGCCAGTGGCTGCGTCCTTGTACATAGCTTCAATGGCTTCAGCAGCTGCATCCAAACACATAGATCAGGTAGGTTAATTGGCTCCTGACAAAAAATGACCTCTTGTGTGGAATCGTGTGTGTACATGTGTTAGAGAATATAGATTGTAAGCTCCACTGGGGCAGAGACTGATGTGAATAACCATATATTCTATGTAAAGCGTTTCGAAATAATATCACTATATAAATAACTGGTAATAATAAATCTAAGAGACAAAGTAAAAAAAAAATAAGTTTCTGTTAATTCCTGTGTGATCCTTGCCCAAGATTGGAGTGTTCTTGAACAATACTTCATGGTATAAGATTAATCAGGTACTTATATTAGTAGTTAATTTAAACCTATATTTGCTAAATGTAATGTTTTCTGTACTGGCTAAGGCGGGTGCTGTGCACGTAGCCTAGGGAAGCATTACTGTGTATGCCAATAGAAAATGAATGATCCATGCAATAGCTTTCCCCATCCATAATCAAGCTTTAATGGAGCCATAAACTCATTTGCCCCTACATGTTACAGTTCTTTTTCTATTTTCCATTTCATTACATAATTTCTGTGCACACTTCCGGTATCGCTAGGCAGAGGTAAAAGTTATCTATATAATCAGTCTTGAATCTGTCCACCTGATAAAATAACACAGGAGAAAACAGTCCTGATGCTGATGAGAAAACACACCATTGCCTCCTACATAAACAGGATGAGAGGAACATACTCCGGGAACCTTGTGCTAAGAGACCGTAGAGATTTGGCCATGGGCATTACATAGACACATTAACATCAGGATTCCCTGATGCACCTACAATTGAAAGAGGCCTTCTTTTAAATGATAACTCATACAGACTGAGAATGGAACGCAGATCTCAATTTATAGAATGGCCAGACACCATCATTCGCATCCAGAGTCTGGTCCCCAAGAACATCAGGAATGAATGCTATGTCCTTTCCTTGGCACAATCTGGCATTCCCATATGCCTTTCCTATTGTAACTCTGTTATTAAAATTCCTACTCAAAATAAAAACATACACAGCAGGAAGTTGATCCTGAAGAGTATAGTATATCTTGACCAAACATTAATCACAGGTCCCAAACTCCCCCTATAATTGTGTTCCAGGGGACACAGGCTCATTTATTCCCTGAGGGAATGGATTGGTAAGTACTCTAACCATTCCCTCTCCCCTCCTAAGCCTCCTTTAAGGGTGCTTAACCCTAACCTCCCCTCCTAGTGCCTAACCCTAACCTCCCCCCAGGGCTGCCTAAACCTAGGCAGCCCTGGGGGGATGGGATGCGGGCTGGGATGCGGGCTGTCAGAATTGCGGCACCGGAATCCTGACACCAGTCAGTATCCTGAGGGCAACATCCCGACTGCTGGCATCCTGACGATAAGTATTGGGGTTAGAGGTTAGGATTAGGCACTAGGGGAAGGGTTAGGGTTAGGCTGCGGGAAGGGAGGGTTAGAGTTAGGCTGCAGGGAAGAGTGTTAGGTTTAGGCTGCGGGAGGATAAGTTTAGGTATAGGGTTGGGATACTTACCTTCAGGTGTCTGTACCTGGAGTCGGGATTCTGAATGCCGAGATCCCGTACCCAACCCGAAATAACCCTTAATATGGTAATCCCTACTTTAAATTATACTTTTGGCATTATTAAAGGTTCAACCCTCTCAGGACCACTACTCAAAAAATGCTCACATGAGACATATAGCCCATCCAATGACATCTAAGCTCACTGGTTGTAGCAAACCGTTCTCTATCTTTTCTCACAGTAGAGTTGGTGTCCATGCATTATTTAATGTCTTCAGCTAAATCAGTGGAGCTACTGCTGATCAGCTCTCTAGACCCTTAACTAATATTATTACAACTATTACTTAACTTAATGAATTTGAACTAAGCTAAATTTGCTCTGTTAAAACCTACTGCATGTATTGTAACAGCGTAAAAACCTATTTACACATCATTGGTCCCTGAGACATAATATCACACAGGGCCGTAGCTAGGGTAGTGTGGCCGGTGCCATCGCACAGGGCACCACAGGTCAGGGGGGTGCTGTTTGGGCCTGTCAAATTTCTGTTTATTATTATTCTTGCTTGTAGCTTCTTCTTATTTCATTCCCAGCATCTCCTGGCCTCTCCTATCTCATCCCCATGAAGCCATGGCCCTTTTTTGGGTGCATTATGTCCCATTGAAAAATGAGGGGGGCACCAATGCTCTTTCAGGCACAGGGCACCAAAATGTCTAGTTACGGCTCTGATATCACACAAGTATTTAAATCATCGCAACAAGAAGACTGTAAAGTAGCAAAGCTAAGTAGCAGGGACTGGATTCTAATAGCAATGAAACATGCAGCTATAGATACATCCTAATTTAAGTCTCGCTCAGTCAGAGGGGCAGCAACTACTAATGCAATCGCTAAAATCATTCCCTTCACCTACAATTATGAGAGCAATTAGATGGTCTTCAACCTGTACCTTTGTTAAACACCACTGGAAATCATCAAAATTACAAAGATTACAAATCCTCAGAGCAACCACCAGGTGAGGACTATTCTACATATCAGCTGTTGGTAGACGGCAAACCCTCACAAAGAACAAATAAGAGGTTTACAAGAATCTATACTTGCAAAGGTTATTTGTTCCAGGGATTTACTGATTGCACTAGTAACAAAGCCCATATTCATTCTCTCTCTCTCTCTCTCTCTCTCATTCTCTCTCTCTCTCTCTCGCTCTCTCTCTCTCTCTCCTTTTCAGAATGGCAATATTGCAAAGGTTCCCAAACTCGGTCCTCAAGGCACCCTAACAGTCCATGTTTTAAGGATATCCATGCTTGACTGCAGATGACTTTGATTCAATTTGACAATGAGTCAATTTGAATTAACCACCTGTGCTCAACCATCTCCGGAGATCTCAACCTGAACTGTTGGGGTGCCTTAAGGACCGCATTTGGGAACCTCTGCATTAATGCCTATCTTTACTTTCAGAATCTGCAAGACAGCAACATAGAGACTCTGACAACCCACAGACTAGAGCTGTGTTTCTCAAATTCAGTCCTAATGGAACCCTAACAGTGCATATATTCAAGGTATCCTCAGGAAATATTACAACCAAATGTACGTCTTTTATGATAGTTAATTAACCACTTGCCTGGCATTGTCGCATTTATCCGAGCACACCAGGCAGTGCTTTATCTGATCTGGTTGCAACATTTCGACCAGTGGGTGGAGAATATTCCCACAGTTGCTGCTCTCTGAGGGACCTTCTGCTTACCTGCACCCTCCCCCAGTGTCTGCTGTGTTGCCGAGCACTGCTGATCAGTCAACACAGCAGGATCTCTCCACCCAGCAGCTGCAGAGATTAGCAGCCGCTGGGAAACGGTAAATTAACCCCCGTGCCCCCTAAAGTGTACTTGGTGCCTGAAGTCGGTGTGAAATGGAAAGTCGCGATGGCCGCAATGTTTATTATGTTCCCAATTTTCCGATTGTGGTGATCTGATGTTCCGATGTTTGAAGAAAACTAAACATTTTTACAAATTTTTTCAAAATATATCTTTTATTTAATTAAATCATTTTCGATAAGTTGAAATAGATGTTCTTCATCTAATTCACTCATTAAAAAAAAACTGACAATTTCTCAAGGTTTTTAGAAAACAAAAATTGTCAGTTAAGTGGCTAACATATCTATGCTTCAGCTAGATGATCTGGAAAACATGCACTGTTAGAGTTTAATGAAGACTGCATTTGAGAGACACTGAACTAGAGACCATTTGCCACATGGAATTTGTATTTTGTTTCAGAAATCTTTCATAGTTCGTATTTCTTTTTGCAGCTGTTGTTTCCAACACTGCTTCATGACAATTAATATGATAAATCTGCAACATATCTGCTGCTGGTGTCTTTATTATGATTTAAATCACAACATTTTAATTAAACACAATGGGGCTTGTGCAGTTTGCGTAGCTTACCTTTAATGAAAGCGTTCTAGACATGAATGAAAATGGGTGCAGGCCTATGCAGACTTGAGTGGTTATGGTGCTTACTGCTTACGCTAAGCTGTGTCTGGAGAGGCGAGATAGTAAACATAAGCCAAGTAAAACAAGAGTGGGTTCATGTAATTCCAAACATATGCATATTGTAATCAGATGCATATATTGTATATTTATATGAATTACTTGCTTGTGGTCAGGGACAGGTGCAAATGCACTGATGATGATGATGACAGTTGCCAGTGCTATCGAATTGCTTGTTATTGGCTAATTGTAAATGCACTACTGATGCTTTCTTCTGTGTATAGGTATATTCCATAGACAAAAAACCTTACTGTTTCACATGTCCCATTAAGGCTTCTTAGACATGATCTCAAATTTCACAAAACCTACTGCATTTGTGCCATTCAAACTAAAAAAAGCAATGAAATTCCGATCATTAAGGATGACGCCTTAATTCACGTGTTCCTTGCGCAATACATATATGGTATGCCATCACACCCTGTGGTTAACTGCAGAGTCAGCACTCTCACAGAGTGAGATTGTTGTCACTCACAAAATGGTAGAGCTGCTAATTCACAGAATTGTGTGCTCATTGGAATACACACATGCAGTCTACGCAACTGAGGTCTGAGCAGTTATGTGGCACACACATCCCACTCAGTGCCCACAATCTTCCCATTTGTTCCAACATACTTCTCACTCCATACATCCATCTCATTCAAAATACACATTCAGCTCCTTAATTTCTAAAACTATCATACTCTGTCTATACATGTACACTATCTTCACCTTCATGCTGCTATAACTTTCCCAATCCCTACAGCTGTGTGGTCTCCTAACTATGTTAGTTATTTTTTCCCTCATCCGCACCAATCTGTCTTTCTGCATCCACGCCGCCCTGTCTTCCTGCATCCGTGCTACTCTGTTTCCTTCCATCTGCACCACCACCTTCCTCCTAGTCACACCACTCTGACTTCCCCTCATCTGTGCCACTCTTTCTTCCTCCATCTGCACCACTCTGCCCCCCCTCCCAACCGTGGCAATCTGTCTTCCACCCTATCCACACCAATCTGTCTTTCCCAATCTCTACTGATGTGTGTTCTCCCATTGTGCTAGTCTGTATTCCATCATGTGTACCAATCTGTCTTTACCCATCTGCGCTGCTCTGTCTTCCCGCATCCATGCCACTCTGTACTCCCATCCATGTCGCTCTGTTCTCCAGAACTGTGCCGCTCTATTTCTCTTGCATCCGCAGCACTGTTTTCCACGCATCTGCATAACTTTGTCTCCCCCAACCACACCACTGTTTTCCACCCATCTGCATCACTTTGGCTCCTTCCCATCAGTGCTGCTTAATGCCCCCCCCTCTCCATGCCTATATGTCCCCATCTACACCGCTCTGTTTCTTCCTCCATCCACTCCACTCTTATCCCATCTGTGCAGCTCTATGTTCTGCTCAGACCTCAGTTGCATAGACTGCATTTGTGTATTCCAATGAGCACACAATTCTGTGAATTAGCAGCTCCGCCATTTTGTGAGTGACAGTAATCTCACTCTGTGAGAGTGCTGAATCTGCAGTTAACTACAGGGTGTGATGGCATACCATATTTGTATTATGCAAGGAACACGTCCATTGAGGTGTCAGCCTTAATGATCGTTATGTCATTACTTTTTTTTTAGTTTGAATGGCACAAATTCAGTAGGTTTTGTGAAATTTCAGATCATGTCTAAGAAGCCTTAATGGGACATGTGAAACTGTAAGGTTTTTTGTCTATGGAATGTCATTGCTTTTTTATAATTTATTAACCATCAGTGTTTTGACGAGCAAACCGGGCCACCTGCAGGGCAGAAGGACATCAAATAAGTACACTAGCACGGGTGGAGGAGTGAACAGCACACTGGAGATGTTTTGGGGGTCAGAGGGAGAGACGGCTGTAATCAGTGGATTAAATAGTTAATTTCTACATAGGCATATAAGTGACAAACACATATTTACCCCTTGCTAGGCCTCTTTGAGGTTTGCAAAAAGAGATTGTACTATAGTTGCAGTCTATGGACAGAATTGTTAGATATAACCTTTTGGGGTCAAATAAGCCATTCATAGCTTACATGTTCTTATCAGTAGCAGCCACATTCCATTGTAAGATGTGTAGAGATGCTAAGCATTATGGGTAATTAGCAGTGATGTCCAGACTCTACACACGAAGGAGCTTTGAAAGAGTTCATTTCCAAACATACTAGGACACATCATTACTGTATCTCCTTGAGTTTATCTTACTGCTTACAGAGCATGTGCAAGAGAGATAAGTTTGGTCAATGCTATGCTGGACCAATGAGTGCTTGATACCTAGCACTGTATGTAATTAATATGGGATTAATATCCGGAAAGCCAACACCCCAGACTAGGGTATATAAATCAGAGGTACACAAAGGTTCTTGGCTCGTGGTAGACCTGAGACTGCAGTAGGGTGCTGCCAATGTATATTGACTGAATCAGGCGTTAAAGAAACGAGGGCTCCCTGTACCATACCACATGTTAGGAAGAAGATGAAGTACATTTTATGCTGATGATGATGAATTACCGGTGTCATCTGAATACATAGACAAAAGTTGAGTATACAGTATACTTTGTATGTTGTTTGCTAATTGTTTGTTTGTTACTTGTAAATAAAGTGTGTTCATTTGTTCTCACTCATATTGGTCACATGTGTGTACTATTTCATTTCGATTAGAACGAAACCCACCGTTATGCACTTGGTGTCAGAAGTAGGATCAGAAGTGTTAATTAGTTTGTGACCAATTGACTGATTCTGTAAAAAAAAAGTGCAAAATGATATTTTGCTTTTTCTCTGCTGACCTGTATATTGCATTGTGTATGTTTTCTCTGTCTCATTCCTATGAGAAAAAAGATTGTGATTTAGCTTAAATCACATTGTCTGTAGTTTTGTCTTTTTTCTTTTAAAAAAAAAAAAATTTCGAAAAATGTTTTACAAACTTTTGAAACATGTGAAAATTGTAAAAGATAGAGTACAGAAAAAGTTGGTGAAATTTCAGAAATGTGTTAAAAAATCTCGGATTAATCCAGCATGTTTAGGGATGCCTGTACAATGTAGTGATTTGAGAATTTTTAAAGCTACCGATTTTGAATCAGATGAAATGCCATTTTGTGTTTCTGAGGATTCTGCCAGTCTGCCTTTAAACAATTCCATAGGGGGAGGAGGGAATCCTCACACGCAAGAGTTAAAATGTCAACTGGTGATTTATTACACACATCTTGCGCAGAAATTTGTGAGCTTGAGATACAAAGAGAAGTGTGTGAAGTGTGGCAGAAAGAACTTAAGACAGAAATTAAACAATGTATTCACACTACAGTAAATGTGTTTGATCAGAGCAGTGATTGTGTGAGAAAAGTTTCTGATGATTTCACAAAATGCAAACAAAATGTTGAAATCCATGAATACAGGGAATATGTCCAGAAATCAGATTAAAAATTGAATGCAGATGAGGTTTCTGATAACATGCCATTGGCTAGTGATACTGTTGAGGTGAATGATGGTGTGCTTGTGTTGCCTAGGACTGTCCCGTTTGCTATGCACTGTGAACTGATTGAAAAAAAGGATGTGTTTGCATGGCCATTGAAAGGGGTGTCGCTGAGTGAAGGGGTGGTGATGATGCCTTTTGCCTTGCCCAATGAGATATGGGTGTTGCCCAAAGCCAGAGGGTGGGAATTAGGTAGAATTTCAGTTATAGACCATGCCCCTGAGACTGAAGACTTCCCCCATGACAACATTAAATTTACATGGCATGAATAACGTGTCATTGTTGAGTTTACAAATGCAAAAAGTTAACAAGATGTGCTTTCTGATGAAACATCCATTGCAAATGATGTTCATGGCTTACTTGCTCATTGTGAAGGAGGGGTTGGTGGGTACACACTGACTAACCACAAGGGGCATACATGCAGTACAGACACACTGATTGTGGGTTTGTTTAGTGACAAAGGTGCAGATTTTGTGTTTGGTAATGAAATTCGCATCCCAGTGTATTTCCTTACAAAGCCTTACCAGCCAAAGGTTTTGAAGCAGCTGAAAGACACACAGTTGCTAACGACAATGGCAGAAACTCTCATGCTAATTGAGGAGATCAAAGCACTACTTGCTGGCCGAGTGAAATTTAAACCAATGTTTGAACTGTCCATATTGGATTTCTTAATGATCACAGCTCCACGGTGGGGGGAAGATTTCCAAGACAGAGAGCATTATTGGTTCATGGACTACGGTGCTATCTGCACCTACACAGGATTGTTGTGGATTTGTGCTGAACCAAAGCAGCTAACTTTACAAGCTGACAGTAGACAGCCAGAAGAAGGGGCTAGTGAACTTGTTGCATCTATGACTGTTTTCCAAGTCACTAGCAAGACTGGATGCCCTGTAAGTCTTCACACTGAGAAATGGACATTTGACACAAAGTCTATATGTGCTGCTGTCCAAAGCTGGAAGATCGACGTGGGACATGCTGATACATACACCTACAGCTTCAATGGTGTGTGCACAAGTGAACTGAACACAGAACATGGTATGCAATTCACTGCAAAGAAAGCACTGATGGTGCTAGAACTGTTAAGCCATGACGGAGCTGACGCTGCATTCGAGCAAGCTCAAATCAAAGGGATTCCTTATATCCAAACCATGGTCAGAGACTTTGCAAAAACCTGTTATGTTTGCCAACAGCTGGAACTGTGGCCTACCTTTCTTGCTACTGAAGGCCTCATATGCTGTGAAATGACTGTACAAGTCTGGCAGTTTGAATTCATCGTTTGCCACCAAGAAGATGGAGGACGAGTGTTGTACTGAACAGCTACAGAACACTGTCATTCAGGAGTGAAGTTGCCTCAAGCAGAGTGATACAAGATAAGAGACTTTCCTGAAGTTGTGACACAGACTTATTTGTTGATATTATGGGATGTCTGAGAGGATTCAAGCAGAAAAAGATGCCCATTTTACAGAAACATGGAATATATTGGGTTTTTCTATGCTTTATACCATTCACAAAACTGACATCAGTATGATTGGATGGATGTGTTGTTTAGGAAACAGGAATGTTTATATATATATATATATATATATATACATATATACAATGTTGGGTTTTTAGAGCAGGCTGTGTACAGTATATATATTTTGATAACCGAGGGTGGTAAAAGGTTGAACTTTTTAAAGTAAGATATCTGGTGCACAGACACAAACACTTATGATAAGGTTGTTAAGAAATGTTTAGTAGGAAGAGAAATAGAGACAGGTGTAAGAGTTAATTGCTGCAGGATAAGTAAATGCTTATTTTGTTTTGTTGTTATGGTTTATCTCACACTGTTTCTTTGTTTAAGCCAACAGGTTGATGATCGTCGCTGGAGATGAGAGAACGTTGCTGGCGATGGCCAGAGAGTGATTCCTTAAACAGGAGAGAGAGTCCAGGAGGACAGCAGAGTTATAAGATCTGACAGCACAACCATTACATACATCTATGTGTATTGTGCAAAATTGAACTTGTGCCTTATATTGGTTGGATCCACACACTCACCAATATTCTCAAGACTTTTTCAAGATTTCATGGAACTGAACTGAACTTTGCTTTACTTTACTGATATTAATTATCTTATAAGTAACTGATATATTTGATATAATCATATGTATTCTTCACTGTTTTATTAGAATATTCACATAGAGAAATCCCGAGGGGGGGGGGCATGGTGTTTAAGGGGCTACACCTCAAAAGGTATTGGAGGTACCGAGCTGAAATTTAGCATGGGCGCATAGAACTGTCACTTGATGTTGCAAGCCAAATTTCAATAAGACACAGATGCATGGACATATCAGTGAGATCCATCCATGCATCTGTTAATAAATTAATGTTACATTTTAAAAAAAAGTGATGTGCCCCTACAGCATAACCAGCATCGGGCTTTGGAGCCACCGTGTTGGTTGTGCTAAATACACGGGACAAACGATGTAGGGGTCCCCTGTATTAAGTACAACCAGCACCAGGCTAATCAGAGCCAGTCCTGGTTGCCAAAATACAGGGGACAAACGACGTAGGGGTCCACTTGAAAAAAAAAATGGAATTCTCCCATAGATGACTCCCGGGGGAGGGGGGGGCATGGTGTTTTAGAGGCTACACCACAAAAGCTATTGGAGGTACCAAGCTGAAATATGGCATGGGCACATAGAATGCTTGATGCTGCATGCCAAATTTCAGGGCAAAAACATACAAAATTAGGATTTGGGAGTAATCTAAAGTTCCAACTGTCAGTTTTTTCTGACACTCTCAATTAGGACAACTTTTCTGCTGTTCTCTATGGGGGACTTTTGGGAAGGCATAACTCTGGGTAGGGGGCGAATTTAGATTTGGGGTTTATTTTATTAGGTAGTTATTGTTCCAGGGTAGGGGCTTTTGGGGTTTGGTAATTGAGAAAGTTACAGTTTTAAACTATTACCTCATGAATCCACCATTATAGAGATAGGAAGCTTCAACTTGTTGCGCAGCCTCAGTATATGAGCCTCCAGCAGGTGTACTCACTGTGGCTTCACTTGTGTGCACAAATATGGCTGGACAGTGTGGGCGGTAGTGGCAGTGGGCTCAAGGGAAGGACCTGGCAGGGGGAGGGGAGGTAGCGGGCATTAGCTGCTGCCGGGACCCGGGGACAGTAGCAGATGTTAGCGGCAGTGCGGGCAACAGTGGTGCAAGCTGCAGGGCCCGGGGGAGGTAGCAGCAGACAGATGCAAGCTCGGATCTGAAAGATCCGTGATACCTGCATCTGTGTATACATAAACAAACACAGAAGCAGGGACAGGATCAGTGAGACCTGTGTAAAAAAAGGGGACATGCCCCTCCCCCCCAAAAAACACAACCAGCACCGTGCTTTGGAGACCCAGTAGTGGTTGTGCTAAATACAGGTGACAAATGACATAGGGGTCCCCAGTATGAAGCACAACCAGCACCAGGCTTTTCAGAACCAGTCCTGGTTGCCAAAATACGGGGGACAAATGACGTAGGGGTCCCCAGTATTCAGCGCAACCAGCACTGGGCTCTGAGCTGGTCCTGGTTCTGGAAATACTGGGGGGAAAAATGCATAGGGTTCCCCTGTATTTACCAGAACCAGCACCGGACCTTTTCTAGTGGAGGGATAATGCCACAGCCAGGGGAGCCCTTTTACAGGGCTCCCCGGCCGAAGCATCAACCCTGACCACTATCCCTGGGGAGCTGGGGACCCCTGCCAATAAAGGGGCCCCCCTCTCCAGGGCATCCCAGGCCCGGACTGATAGCCCTGGGCTATCCCTGGCACCCTTGATAGTCTAGTGTGGTGCAAATTAAAGTGTAAATATTGTCTTTTGCAGTAGGACTACAGGTTCCAGCAATCCTCCCCCACATACTGGTACTTGGAGAACCACAAGTACCAGCAAGTGGGTGATTAAGGGCCCGCTGGTACCTTGTAAAAGAAATATTAAAGTAAAACAAAGACACCATTTGTTTTAATAATTTATTTTTCTGCACCTCCACCTGGGGGGTGGCAGCCTGTAAGCTCTTTTTCATGGCTGCTGCTTCCCCCAGTACTTCCACAGCATCTTCACCTGGAAGGCGGTGGCCTTTAAGCTCTTTTGCATGGCCGCCGCCCATCCAGGACTTCCCTAGCATCTTTAAGCCAGCAGAGGGGGTGGGGCGATGACGTCGCGAACCGTGATTGGCTTGCGGTGGCCATCTCTAAATTTCAAAAATGGGCATCCCAGTTCTCACCATTGAAGTCAATGGTGAGATCCGCTCATTGGCTGAGAGACAGAAGGCTCGCTTCTCTCAGCCAATGAGCGCTCAGTGGCGGGGTTTCCATAGTGAAATCCCGCCACTAAACCCTCATTCGGGTAGTACTGTCCTTGTAGAACAGTACTAATGTTTTTTTTGCTGTAGAACTACAGGTACCAGCGGGCCCGTAATGCCCCGTATGCTGGTACTTGTGGTTCTCCAAGTACCAGCATGCAGGGGAGGGGAGGCTTGCTGGGAACCGTAGTTCCACAGCAAAGACAATATTTAACTTCTATTTTTTACACCACATTGCACTATCAACCTGGCACCCACCGCCCCAGGGGTACTGGGGATAGCCCCAGGCTATCAACCTAGGCCTGGGATGCCCTGGAGAGGGGGACCCCTTTATTGGGGGGATCCCCAGATCCCCAGGCCTGGGCTGACTAGCAGTAAGGGTTGATGCTTCGGCTGGGGGGGCCCGGTGAAAGGGCTCTCCTGGCTGTGGCATCAGCCCCCACTAGAAAAAGTCTGGTGCTGGTTCTGGAAAATACAGGGGAACCCTACTAATTTTTTTTCCTTGCATTTCCAGAACCAGAACTGTCTCAGAGCCCAGTGCTGGTTGCACTGAATGCGGGGAACCCCTACATCGTTTGTCCTCCGTATTTTGCACACAACCAGCACTAGGTCACTAAAAGCCTGGTGCCGGTTGCTCTTTTGGGGGGGGGGGGGCACGTCGGGTTTCTTTCTTTGCACATGTAAAAAATAATTTACACACAGATGCAGGCTTCATGAGCCTGCATCTGCCACTGATGCCGGCTACCTCCCCCAGGTCTCCTACTGCCTGCCACTCGCCCCGCCAGGCCGCTAACGGCCGCACCACTGTCTGCTTTCTCCCCCAGGTCTCAGCCGCCGCTAACGCCCACTACCTCCCCCTGGGTCCTGGCCACAGCAAACGCTGGCTTCCTTCCCCCTGGTCCAGGCCTCCACTACCGCCTGCAGAGGACAGCCATTTTGGTGCACCCAAGTGAAGCCACAGTGAGTACACCTGCTAGAGGCTCCTACTGAGGCTGCGCAAGGAATTGAATCTTCCTATCTCTATAATGGTGCAATTGTGAGTTATAGTTTAAAAACTGTAAATTTCTCAATTACCTGAACCCCAAAAGGCCCTACCCTGGAATAATAGCTACCTAATAAAACAAATCCCAAGTCTAAATTTGCCCCCTACCCTGAGTTATGCCTTCCCAAAAGTCCCCCATAGAAAACAGCAGAAAAGTGGTCCTAACTGAGTGTCAGAAAAAAAATTACAGTTGGATCTTTAGATTACTCCCAAATCCTAATATTTTTTTTTTTGCCCTGAAATTTGGCATGCAGCACCGGGCGACATTTCTACACGTACATGCCAAATTTCAGCTCAGTACTTCCTATAGCTTTTGAGGTGTAGCCCCTTAAATACCATGCCCCCTCCCTCCAGAATTCTCTATGGAGATTTCCATTTTTTTCAATTCACCTTAATATAAAGGCATGACTGTGCCTTTATAATATTATACATTTGTATGCATGTTTTAGCAATGGTGTTTATTTCATAATGTGTATTTCTACTGCTGCTCCACTGTGTCAGTCCCTTCAGTGGTTGCCTGTAGTTTACCAAATCCAACACAAAATACTTCTACTAAAATACATCTCTTCACTTGCTTCAAAATACCTCCCAGGTGGGCCCTCTGCTCCATGCAAGATCTGTAAATCTGATCCACACTTATTACATGCTCCCATTTCTGGGTACAGGATTTGTCTCTTCACAACAGTACTTTACTCTAGCCTCCAAACCTTCAAGTGTTCCCTGAAAACTCACCTCTTCAGCAAAGCTTATAAAATTATAAAATTATCCTTTTTACCCTCCTTAGCTACTTTATTCAATTACTATGCCTCTATACATTTCAAACAAACTTACATGTTTTCTCTTTCTCACTGCAAAGGGGGGAAAAGGGAAATGGGAAAAACTAGAGCACATATAGGAGTGCAAAAATATTATTCAATTATCGTAACAATTATCGTAACAAATGTAGTCTGCCCATAGTAGAAAAGAGCATTGCTGCTCAGATGCTTAGTTGTAATTACAACCTATGGGGGTGCACCCCTGAGAGTAATGAAATTGTCAAGAGAGAAAGAAGGAAAGAACTCTCGTTTTTTGGGGGGCACTCTTGGAAGAAATATAATATTCTAAAACTTTTAATAAGTCTGTTAAAATGTTCAACACTCCGAACCAAACATAAACATACAATAAACATGAGAAAATAAAAATAAAATAGACAATTCATACGGAGCTATGGTCAATAATGGCAGACAATTACGAACAATAGTGTTGCATTGTATAACCCATTGTATGAATACCATAATAGAAATCTAAAGCTGGCGAAAATATATTCACAGGATAATGATTAATCAGAATTTCAATATTCGGTCAGGCAGCTGGCACTTTACAACTAATTATCAGTCAATGCTGATCACAACCGCATATATAGTTATGAAGCCGGTAGACAGAACATCAGTAAGAACCATAATTACTGTCGAGTGACATCAAACATGCAAATATGTTTATATTTTTTCTTAGAGGCAGGTACGAAAAAAAAGATAGGTGAATCCCATCAGGGATAGTATTTATGCAAGAAAACATGAAATAAAACAGTAATGTCACTTCTTAGATGTAAATAATCCACAGGGATAGCAATACACAAATGTGTCCACAAAGACCATATTCTCCGTTGGAGTGATTTCCACACATTAGGGGGACACATTCATGGGTGACATCATAGCAAGTTATAATTGGAAACAAGTTTTCTTATTACAGTAAACCATACAACAATGGTCTTAGGTAGTTGATACATTTCTCTTTCTCTTTCTACACTTAAACGACCCTCTCAAACCAAAAATGAAAGGGTTTTTTCAGAAGAGAAAGAAACCATTAATCACAGTTTCCCCTTGCTGGATCAATAAGCAAGACGTGTCAGGTAACGTCATGTATCAAACTCCTATTTCCCTATATACCTATATAGATTGTAAGCTTGTGAGCAGAGTCCTCTTACCTCTCTGTCTGTTATTGCTCAGTCTTGTTTTTTTTACTGTTTTTTGTTTTTCCCCCATTTAGCATGATGGTATATATTGGCACTATATACTGATCAGCTATAACATTAAAACCAACTGCCTAATATTTTGTAGGTCCAACTCGTGCTGCCAAAACACCTGTGACCCGTTGAGGCATGGACTCCACAAGACCTTTGAAGGTGTATTGTGGTATCTGGCACCAAGATGTTAGCAGCTGATCCTATAAATTCTGTACGTTGCACAGTGAGGCCTCCATGGCTCAGACTTGTTTTTCCAGCACATCACATGGATGCTCGATCATATTGAGATCTGGGGAATTTGAAGGCCAAGTCTGCAGCTTGATCTCTTTGTCATGTTCCTCAAACCGTTCCGGAACAATTTTTGCAGTGTGGCAGGCACATTATCCTGTTTAAAGAGGCCACCGCTAACCGAGAATACCGTTGCCATTGTTTAAATATAACAACAGACTGAGGGCCTGATTCAGCAAAGAACGCTATTGCGATCGCAATAGCGATTACGCATGCAGTCTCACTGCAAAGATATGCTAATAATTACAATCACAATGCCATACGCAGCCTAACATAAGGACGCCTACTTTACCTTACATCTGTAATACTTAGCAAGTCTGCAAAACCATCGGTAACATCGAGTACCATCACAGCCTCTTGCACGCTTGCACAAGGTCTGACCTTACTCAGAAATTGCTAACCTCATCGCACGCAGTGAAAGCCCAAGCTGCGTATGCCATCACAATGGATAATTTATGCACGCCCATGCAACGGCGTTCAAGCGCACTGGCACATCTGCGTTTCGCCGACCACCCCCCCGTCACCACCCCCGCTTCCTGTCAATCACTCTGCGATGGTTCTGCGTAGTCACTGCGATCACCGTCTCGGTCGCAGTGGAGCCTTAGTGCATGCGCACTGCGAAGCATACGCATGCGCAGAATGCAACAATTGGCCAATTGCGTGCGTAATTGCAGTTGCGATCGGTACTGAATCAGGCCCTGAGACTTAAGTGTTTGAGTGATTACACTGGAGGGACAGCAGGTGGCGCTGTTACGAAGTGTTGGTGTGTTATCTCTCTGCTTATAGTTATGAATATTGTCGTTACAGGAATTTTTCAAAAGAAGAAAATGCCATACCTCCCTAATTTGTCTCCTGTCAAAGTTACTCAGATCCTTATGTTTGCCCCTTTTTCCTGCTTCCAACACATCAACCTTAAGACCTGAGTGTTCACTTGCTGCCTAATATATCCCACAACTTGACAGGTGGTATTGTATTTAGATAATCAATGTTATTCATTTCACCTATCAGTGGTTTAAATGTTATGGCTGTTTAGTGTATAAATAAATACGTTTGGAACATAACATTTTTTACATTGCCTCAATAGGTTGTTTTTTTTTGCAGCAATATTTGTAAATTCATTACCGTAGAATTTAGCAGTCTGATAGAGGTGAGTTGAAGATGGATTAGACTGGGTCTCTGGGCTAAAGGATCAGTAAGGGTGTCCCAAGTTACAGTGTGTGTGATCAGCGCCATACCTGGACGGCAGTGCGCCCTGTGCAGCACTGCCACCCCTCTCGCTCCCTCTCCGACCCCCCTCCTCCCCCTGAGCGCTTACCTTTCCTTCCAGGGTGTGGAGGGCGGGCAGGATCCTGTGCCGACGTTCTTGTGCGCTGCGCACCACTGCCGGAGGTCTATTCCTGCAGACCTCCTGCGCCGGAAAGTGTGTGGCCGGTGCCGCTGGAGGATTCCGCCCTGTGCGGAGGCACCGGCCACACCACCCTCCCTACAGCCCTGTGTGTGATGGGGCACATAATGGTAAGATGTATTGTGACGTATAATATTTGCAGTAAGTACATGCTGGCCATTGCTATGATTGTAATAAAATGTAAGGGTACAATCCTGACAATAAAAACCATGTCTTAGCTCCTATTTTGTGCTCATTATGATCTAACTATTACATTTGCAATTTTTCTACCCCTTTTTAAGCCACTTTAATCATTATGTTACTTATACGGGCTGATGCAGAGTTCAACACAAGTTGGCTGTAATTGCTCGTGCATTGGGAGCACAGATATAAATTGGTATAGTCACACATATACTGAGTTATGCACATATCTGCAGCCAATCCTCCCCAATTCATGTGTTTGCTTTCATAGCCATCATCATTATCTGTAAGCTTTCACCAGACCTATCCCTGGTGCAAGGATTCATCAGAAGACAGACATAAATAATTACACGTATGCACAACTCTGCACAGCCGGCAATTCCGTTGACACAGCATCTATCAATTTAGCCTACATGTGAATACCCTGTTACAGCCAGGGCTGTACCTATGGGTAGGCAAGAGGTGTAGCACCCCCAGGAGGCAGGGCCTAGGTATTTTGCAGGAGCGGCATCCTGCATCCTGAAAGTTGCTGCCTGGAGTGTCCTTAGGACGCTTCTGGCGCTCAGCTACTCCTTGGTGCCGGCAGACCTACCCCCTGGTTGTGAAGTCTTGATGTCACATGATCGGGGCAGGGATGGCACAGGGCGCATTTTCGCTTTGATGCAACCCTGGTTACATCCTGGTTACACCTTCTTCAGGCACAAGTGGAGATGCTTTTGGATTTTGCAGTATTATTATTATTATCCTTTATTTATATGGCACCAGAAAGGTTCCGCAGCGCCTTACACAGTACATAAATGAGCACACAAGAAAACAGTTATTAGCCGTACAATACAATACAGGACAAGGACATGGTTTATAAACAGCTCCATAACACAAACAGCAGGGCGTCAGCAACCAAGTGTTAGGTGCCGTTGTGGGGAGTTAGGAGTAAATGATACTATAAATAGGGGGAGGAGAAGCACGTGAGGGACGAGGGCCCTGCTCGTGAGAGCTTACATTCTAAAGGGGAGAGGCAGACAGACAGGGGCAACACAGATGGGGTAGATAGTGAGGAAGGAGCATGGAGCAGTGGATTAGGATATATGCTGCGGAATGTGTATAAGATGACCTGATGTTATGTCAAAATTAAGTCCTTCAGTCATCTATCTCTATGTCAAAAAATAGATTTTGATTATGTGTTATTTACATGAGAGATGTACAAAATAAACTTACTGGATTGCCAGTAGCTGCATAAATGTTTCCAGAGCAAATGGATTAGTCTGGAATCTTCTAAAAAAATCTGTCACTGTCAGTAACTATTCTCATAGTATCTAGGCTGGATTCATATTGCTTTCAAGTAGAAGGGCAGCCCTGGAATTCCTGCACAGGAATCAGTGTTCCACTTGGATGCTGTCACCTGGCAAATGTAATTACAAACCACTGGGTGTCACTGTAGAGTTGCAGAATGCCATCCATACTGACTGTGTTACCGATATTCATTCATTTCCAGTATTATGTTAGGAAGCATATTATTATTATTACAGTTTCTATTCTAATGTAACGGCCTATTATAGACATTACAGGACCATATTATTACTTATGGTGCGTACACACACGACGATGTAAGTAATGAACGATTTTCTTGAAAAAGTGAACGAAAATCGTTTTACAAAGTAGTTGGTTTTATTTTACTTAATAAACGATTTTCCGTGTGTTGAAGGAAAAATGTTTCAACTTCTGTTGAAAATCGTTCAGTTGGCCAGTCTGACTGAACTACAAACTACAATCGACAAACGTGAACGCGCATGAACGATAATCGTTCATCGTTTATCATTTTACACTGAACGATTTTTTGAACGATAATGACGTTGTTATAGTTAAATTGTTCAAAAAATCATTGTGTGTGTACGCACCTTTAAAGTTATACTGTATTTGCCTTTTACTAATCACAAAAAAACATGTTCCAAATGGTGGCCTATTAACACTTGCTTTTCATTTAGGAGAATCCCTTTAAATTTTGGTGAAAACACTTTGCTAGAGTGACTATAGAATGCAGTTTTGCACCTTTTTATCAGGTGCCATACTTACATAATGATTAGCAGTATTTCACAGGTAAAGTACCAAGTTTGATTATATTTGTTTATTAATTGTACATAGTTGTCTAATATGTTGTTACTGATAACATTCTGTACCTGTTTTATTGCTTTGTGTAGAAAAATCACATGTGGCTTTTAGTTATCTAGTCAATGAAAGTTTTGGGCACAAAAACATACAGAAGCTGATGCAGAGACGGCTACAACTGCGCTCCAACAACATAGGCGCAATTTGCATTCAATAAAAAATCTGCAGTTGGGTGTATATGTAAAGCTGCAACTATAGCAAGATACCTGCAGGTGAGCAGCAGTAATGATGTGTATAGCCATTTTATATTGCTTGCAAAATACGTATTTGCTATAAGGCTTCAGCGAAACCTCAAATATTTCACTAGGGGGTATTCATGAAATCTTGGAGAGAGATAAATTGTGAGAGATACAGCACCAACCAATCGACTAACTGTCATTGTACAGGCTGTGTTTGAATAGTGACAGTTAGGAGCCGATTGGTTGGTACTTTATCTCTCACAATTTTATCTCTCTCCAAGCTTTCATGAAACCCCCCCTAATACAGCAAAGAGTGCCTATCTCACATCCAAGAGCAAAAACAAAAAAAACGCTACCTTACAAATGCACATAAATGCATAATTTCTGGCACAGCATTGAATAAAAGCACCAATAAACCCATTGCCTCCCCGTCGGGCATCTTTAGATGCAGGCTTGCTGAAGTGCCAGAACCAGGCAAATACATTTGTGTCTATTATTATTAAAAAATATTACTATTATTATTATTATCCTTTATTTTTATGGTTCCACAGCATGGTTCAGCAGCACCTTACAGATTACATAAAACAAATGAGGGAACAAGAAAACACTGACTTACAGTACAAAACAATGCAAGACAAGGACATGCTTCATACACATTACTGCATTAGTGATCATAACACTTAAATAAGAAGCAGGGAGTCAGCAACCAAGTATATAGTGCCATTGCGTGGAGTTAGGAGTAGATGATAGTATGAGTAAGGAAAGGAGAAGCACATGAGGGAAGAGGGTCCTGATCGTGTGAGCTTACATTCTAAAGGGGAGGGGCAGAAAGACAGGGGTGACACAGCGGGGAGAGACAGTGAACAAGACACATGGAGCAGCGGGTTAGGATGAGAGCTGAAAAGCTTTGCTGAAGTATTGGGTCTTGAGGTCCGGTTTGAAGATTTATAGAGAGGTGGAGAGTCTGATAGGGAGAGTGAGAGAGTCTGAGAAGGTAGGGAGCAGCACGGGCAAAATCTTGGAGGCGGGAGTGGGAGGAAGTAATCAGTTGGCAGGAGAGGCGGCGTGCATTTGTTGAGCAAAGTGGGCAGGCGGGTTTGTGAAGGAAGATATGGTCAGAGATATATATGGGAGAAGATTGGGTGAGGGCTTTGTAAGTGAGTGTAAGAACCTTGAATTTCGTTCTGAAGGGGAAGGGGGGCCAGTGTACGGTTTGTAGGAGAGGGGATGCAGATGTAGAACTTTTGGAGGGGAAGATGAGCCGAGCAGCAGCATTGAGGACAAATTGTAGTGGAGAGAGGTTGGAGTCAGGGAGGCCAGATAGGAGGAGATTACAGTAGTCCAATCTGGAGATGACCAGTGAGTGGATAAAGGTTTTAGCAGCATCCTGGGTGAGAAAGGGTCTGATCATGGAAATATTTTTGAGATGGAAATGGCAGGACTGTGAGAGGTGCTGAATGTGTGGTTTCAAGGAGAGGGAGGAGTCCAGGATAACTGCATATTTGGCTGGTTACATTTCTAGGCATGCGCCAAGTGCTTTCATGCAAGATACACTAGGCTAACTGGAGTTACGAGAACTTAATCTATGTCAGGCCCAAAGTTAGCAAGGTTTGTGACAATGGGGGAGCTGTATGAAACCTTTTAGAGAGCTAAAGAGGAGAAGTTGCCCATAGTAACTAATCAGCTTCTAATTGTCATTTTATGGCCAACTTTACCATTTTTTCTCTCTAATACATCTTCCCTAATGAATGAAAAGAAAGGGCAGTACCTAGGGACAGAGTAAAAAGAGAATCAATAAAATAGTCTCTTTTCATATGATAAGTTCTCGGGAGATCTGCAATCATTCCATATGTTGTCTCACTCTGCTCTTATTTGCACAAAGTTCCAACCAGCAGGCAACATTCTGCAGTAACATGTTATGTATGATTTTTTAGGTGGTGATATTTTTACTGATAAGAAATACATTGTGATAAGCTGGGTACACACTTTTAGATATATCGTTTGTTCGAACGACGAACGATATATCGGTAGCTCATCAGTGGGTCTGTACACCCGATATGTCTGTGAATAACATTGTTCACAGTCATATCAGGTGTGTCCTTCCTTCAGCACAGCCTATGCTGATATATCAGGCAGATGGGATGTAGTTAATATCCCGATGATTGGGATGCTGGCCGCTGGAATCCCCATCACTGAGAGAACACCGGCACTAGAATCCCAACATGACTTGGGATGCCGATGCCAAAATCCCAGCAGCTGACATCCTGATCGTAAGAAGACCAGGGCAAGGTAAGTATCAGCCGCGGAGGCAGGGGCGGATTGGGATGGGAAACTAGCCCGGGAAATTTATAGAAGCAGCCCTAATTGGGGCGTGGTCTGATGAGGAGGTGGGATCCCTCCTCATAGGGCCTGATTCTGAGTTGGACGGTTGCAGCCTTCCTTCTGTCTTTTGCTGCAGTTTCGTCTGTGACTTTTATTCTAATACCGCTACAATGCCATTCCATGGTGTACATCCATGCGCCCAGATGTGCAAGGACTGAGACGCCCACTGTTCATGGCTACAGATGCTGCAGACATGCTTTGTGTGTCTTAGATGCCACCATCGGTCGCACCATTGAAACTTTCACCAGCCCTATGCTAGGTGCAAATTATCCGTTTGAGTATGGCCTCCAATGTGAGCAGCCACTTTCAGCGACACACCCACGACTCTAGAGTAACATGGCCATGCTGCGCTACAGCTGCATCTAATAAGCCAAAAACCTGTAACTGCCCAGGAATGCCCATCACATTTCTAATTCACTTCTTTCTGTGTACATGTGAATAAGTACTGTATGAACGCCATCAGGATGTATATGTGGTGCAAATCAGATGAAAATATTGCTCCACTGCATCCAACATTGTCACTGCATCTGACTCAGAACCAAGCCCACAATGCTGTATACCAGTGGTTCCCACTGCACCCTGTGTGCCTCAGGTTGATGGTTCAGCACCAAATCAAATTCTTTATATGCCAAAATAATGCCACGTATAACACATAATGATACAGAGTAATGCCATTATAACAAATTATGCCACACCATGCCTCTTATACAGTGCCCCCTATGGTAGTCCTCATATAGTTGTGCCCCTTATGCAATGCCCCCTGTAGTAGTGCCCCTTACGCAATGTCCCCTGTAGCAGTGCCCATTTTAGTCTCACCAAAGATTTAGAGGATAGGATAGATAAACTTAAGAATTAAATGGAATCACTCTTTAATGACAACTCAGAACGATATGATAACATCCAGTCCAACTGGACAGATGATTTATATGCACTAAAAACAGCATTAATGAACAAAGTAAGACCAGTTGGAATAAAATAACATTTGATAATCATCTCAAGAATAACCTTATTCCTAGAGGTCTTAGACCAAAGCTGTTTCCAGCGTATGAATTGGCTAGTGAGGATCTGAAAAAAGAGTGGGAGAAAGTACTCTCTCAGTGTTCAAGAGATCTTATTAAAATACTCATTAAACATGACAAAATAATACTGACACAACTCACAAGAGAGATTGCGGTATTGGGTGAAAAACTCAAAAGCATTGAATCTGTGAATCAATTTCAGCCACAATATGAAAAGTACAAAAAGGAGATAGAAGAGTATGAAAATTATATCATAGAAAGGAAACGACGCAAGTTCCAAAGGGCTAGGATAGACTATTCCCAGAACAGGGTATTTAAATGGAACACTGTAACACAAAAAATGAGAAATACATACTCCTCTAACTACTCCACTTCTGAAATTGATTCTTCAGATGGAGAAATTACCAACAACCCGAACCTCAATAAAACTCTCGAAAGGGATTTTTTAGGCAAATCTCGAAGGAATATGAGGGACGGCCTAGGACCAAGTGGTGGAAGATTAGAAGAGGGCAGGGGAGGCAGAAGAAAGAGAGAAAGTTTAGATTGGCAAGAGGAACCGAGAGAAAGGAGGAACAGAAAATACTTCCAGTAGATCCACATGGGGGGTCCACCCCAGTGGATTGTCTCAAAATTATTAATTTAATAGATAGAATCCTTACAGAGGATTAACAACTAATCCTTAGTAAAGGACTCTCCTTCTCCCCAGCCCAAAACATAGACAGATTTGAAATAGAAAAGGACCTTCATTTATTTACAAGGAAGTTACTTTTGAAAAAGTTATTTTCTAATCAAAACTCTTCTAAAGAATTACAACCCCACTCAGAAACCTTAGGAGCAGTATTTAACTCAGAAGATGTAACTGCCCTGCAAATACTGGAAGATTTGGAACATGAGGCAGTACATCAGATTTCACTACCCAAACCATAGGATCAAAAGAAAATTAGGAAAAAATCTACATTTTTCCCAGACAATAAGATATGCCCCCCAGTTCAGGTTTATCAGGACCTAGTATCTAAGGATTTAGATCAACTATTTCTCCATGGGAGACTTTACCCTGATAATATAAGTACAGGCGAAAAGGACAGCCTTATGTGAAATTTCAAAGTGGCAAGACGTAATAATCAAGCCATCTGATAAAGGTGGGAATGTGGTGTTGTGGCTTAGAAACATGTATCTTGATGAGATTGAGAGACAACTCAATGACACCTTGTGCTATAGGAAACTAATATTTAATCCCATACACAACTATCTGAAACAATATAATGTAATAATTCAGACAGCGTTTAACAATGGCATAATTAAGAAGATTTTTTAATTTTTGTGAACCGAAAAACCTAGGACCCCAACCTTATATCTTCTTCCTAAGGTCCACAAAAATGCTAAACAACCACCTGGGAGACCAATTATCTCGGGCACAGGAAGTCTAACTGAGAAAGCCAGCATATATGTGGACCAATACTTAAGAAAACATGTTGTTGCATTGCCTTCGTATACTCGTGACACCATGGATGTTTTGACTAAACTCCAAAATCTAAGTGTAAATCCAGGGGTATGGCTCATCTCATGTGATGTTGAGAGCCTATACACCAGTATCAATCATGATAGAGGTATAGAGGCAACTAGATACTTTCTCAACATGGAAGCACATTGCGAGCATAATGATTTCCTGGTTGAATTATTGGAATTTATTCTAACCAAGAATCATTTCACTTGCAATGAATCCCACTACCTCCAGATTAGAGGGACAGCTATGGGGACAACGTGTGCGCCCACATATGCTAACCTCTACCTGGCATGGTGGGAGAAGGACATAGTCTTCCATGTGGCGATGGAAAGGTATACGGACAACATTTTGATATATTGCCGTTATATTGATGATATCTTGATGATATGGGAAGGGCCTTCAGAAGACATCATTAAATTCATGTCCATTCTTAATACCAATGACCTCAATTTGCGATTGACTTATGAGATTAGTCAAACATCGATCAATTTTCTTGATTTAACAATAAATAATAATGAAGAGGGTAATGTCATAATAGATATATATAGAAAACCAACATCAACAAATAGTATCCTCAACTCATCCAGCTCACATTTCCCAGCTACCATCAAAGCCATACCAAAAGGTGAACTTCTACGTACTAAGAGGAATTGTTCTGATACAGAAATTTAAAATCTCAGACAAAGAGAACTAAGTAAAAGATTCTCTGATAGGGGCTACAGTCATAATCTAATCAGAAGATCGATTAGGGAAGTTGAGACATACCCCAGAGACTCGCTCCTCAAACCAAAATTGAGGTGTAATCAAGATGAACTTATAAGATTTGTCGGTACCTTAAATATCCATTGGAAAAATATTAATAACATTCTTCAGAAGCATTGGCCAATACTTAAGACAGACCAAGATCTCAATATAATTCTACCTGACAAGGGCCCTCATTCAGAGCCACTCGCTAGCGGCAGTACGCTCGTTCCAAGCGATGTTCGCACATCTGCGCATGCGTACGATTTTTAGTACGCATGCGCGAACCAGTCAGTGCGGCCGAAAATCGTTGGTACGCAATATAGCGAGGGCCTGCTATTTTGAGTGACAGAATGAGGCGTATGTGGGTGGTAACAGGGGAAGGTGCTTGAAAACGGGGAGTGGAGATCAAAACGCAGGCGTGCTTAAAGGTCAAAACGGGCGTTTTAAGGGAGTGCATAATTAATACAGCAGCGTCATTGACCACGTCACTTGGTTTTTTTTAACTCAGAACTGCTCGCAAAATAGCGGTTGAAAACACCAACCACAAGAATAGCGAGCAGTTCATACGCTGTACGATGTACTCGATTAATCTAATAAATAGCGGACATGACGTATGGTGCGTGCGGCCAGGGGGCGTTTTTATCAAATAAACGAGCGTATGTTTTGCTCGCTCGTTCAGACTTAGAGGTGGGAACAGACTGCAATTTGCGAACGGATCATTTGAATAGCCACCCCTTGTTTTTGAACGAACGACCACAAATAGCGAACGGCTCTGAATCAGGCCCAAGGTTCAAACAAGTTGGAGGAGATATCGTAATATTAAAGATCATCTTGTTCATAGTTACCTTTCTACAATACCGCACAACAGTCGCAGCAGAAAGGGATCCTATCGCTGTGGCTGTTGTAAAGCGTGCAAATACATGGCTCCAAAAGGGTGGTTCTATGATAAATACAACTATAAGTGGTTTATTTCCTCCTACATAACATGTACTACCGTGGGCACTGTATATTGTATGGAATGCCCATGCCATATGATTTATATTGGCAAAACATCAAGACCTGTGAAGGTCAGATTATTAGAACATGTGGGCAATATTCGCAACGCCAATAAAGATCAAGCTAGGTTCAGAACCTTAACATCAGTAGCCAGGCATTTTCAGAAATTTCATAACAGTGATCCCACAGGCTTGCAAGTTTTTGGCATGAGACACATAAAACTCAGAATTAGAGGTGGAGATCTGGATAGAGAATTGTAGAGTTGGGAGACCAAAATGATTTTTCTCATGAACAGCATGCATCCAGCAGGTTTAAATGAAACCAACAGTTATGTCCCATTTCTTTAATGTATAGGAAAATTGTTGTTATCTTTATCCTTATATATGTGAACTAGGTTGGATTAATTAGTAAGGGCACGGTTTTTACACATTTTTTTATTTAGGTTCACTTATTTTACTTTTAGGTTGAGTATCACTTCACTTTTCTAATGCAGTCTTTTTTTCACATATATTTTTAATTGATCACTTTATGCAGACTTATAAATTCAATATATTATATGTATTCAAGGTTTATTTTTCCACTTCAGCTATATACCCCTTTTCCCTCTTGTTTTCTTATATGAAAAGAGGGCATCACATTTACACACTTTTCACATTACTATTAATATTATTCACCTTGAATCCAACATCACAGTCACTTTCTGAGCGGGTACTTTATAACACGCTTTTTGTACACTTATTTACGTCACACTCACATTTTTAATTGATGGAAAGGTTTGGCAATCAATTTTATAGATAGACATTAATCAATTAATTAGGCAAGTTCTTTTGTAAGGGTATTTTTAGTATACACATTAATACAATTATAACATTTGGACTATGAATTTCTGAATGAAATTTTGGTGGGGGTATGGATTGATAGTTCTACCGTTAGTAGCATGGCCAATCGAGCATTAATAGCTGGATGACCCACCTCTTTTTAATGATATATGTATCAAACTTCGAAATAGTTACATCTTCTCTCTTATGTGGTGGTATCCCGATCACGTGATCGGGACTAATGGTTGATACCCACTATATGCACAGGCATATATATAGTATTTTCACTCGCTTTCTTTGTATATATGTACTCGATTGTGGAATACATATTGGACTTAAGGTGTCCATGTAGATCAATATGTCCCTTGTACCATGATATATATTTCTTAGGACTCTATATATCATATTCTATCTTTTGAACGATATTTGCAGAGTATATGCAATCGATAGTCTGATATATATACAATGGATATATAGACACACCCTCGCATCCATATGATGAAATTCCGATCACAAGATCGGCACCAAAAGGATGAGACTTACTACAGAATATCATACTTGAACACTGTAGTAAACTACCCCCCATTGATCGGGGATATACTATGACACATTTCTATTATGACTTTAGATACCATGTCCCACTTTTTGACTGATATTTACAGGTTACATGCGATCGTTAGTCCCCACAAAAACAGCATCGCTCACCTACTATTTGCTAGATGAACAATCTACTACAGTCATATGTTTATGCAATAGATAAACAGATACACCCCCTCATCCATTGGATGAAATCCCGATCACATGATCGGCATTAAGGGGATGAGACTCACTACGTAACACCATACGTGAACATTGCTGTTAATTATTTCCTATTGGTTGGAAATTACATGTGACTCAGGATACCAATTTGATTGGAGGTTCACTTTGGAATAAATAGCTGGCCGAGCTGAACAATCGGGTTCAGCCTTGAAAAAGCTGCTTACAGTGAAACGCGCGCGTCGGCGTTACTGGCAGCTCCATGTTGTTTGCTTGTTGTGTGCCAAAATCATGAATCTATCATAATGATACAAGATGCTATACAGCGGCGTGCACGGTGTTAAACACTGTTGAGTATGTCAGACTGCTCTTGGATGTCAATGTCTTGTAATATATATTTGATATTAATTATTATCTAATTAGCTGTATGTACGGCAGAACTGACAAAGTAACACTAATACAGTGGAGAGTGCAGTGTGCCCTGGATAAAGTCTATACAGGATAACTTCAATGACACGTGAAGCACGAATTATGTTACACTTTAATAAGCTGATATATGATAGAGTGTTGCAGAATAATCTACTATCCTCTCTTAACCAACGGGAGCATACAGATCGATACTACTTTATTGAGAATCAATGTGGATCTTAAGCCAGTATATGACACTTAGTACTGTGAATGTCTTTTATTCAAAAAGTATACTACTGACACCATTGTGGACTGGGTTATAACCAGCCTACAATAAAAGTCAATAGACAGTATATAATGCTGATGGTGCCTTTCATCTGTGTGTAATATAATTAGCAGCAGCAGCAAATTGCTGATACTACTGTGGTTTGGGAAATAACCACTTTGTTACAGCAACATAGGTATCACTCGATTTGAAGGATTATGATAATAGTATAACAAGAGATACCTTATTTATGTGAGATATAATACTTTGATATATTGGCACCAGCCAAGAGGTGTGAGTAGTAACACTACGACAAATTTGAAGGGATGCACAGATGATAGCAATATAATCAATCCATCTATGTCTGTGGTGCACTCACTATAGTAGATGTCATATTTACTGGATAAGTTTAACAATACCTGGGCTATGACTAGCCAATATTATGACAACGGAATATTAAGTATGACATGTTAAATACAATGTATGTTCATTCAAATTTAACACTCTGAGGTTAAGGAGAGGTTGTCTTGCCGCATATGTATCATAGCATTCTAAATGGAGAGGAAATAATTGATACCAGAGATTACTATATTTAAGGATTCCTTCCAATATATCATACATTTGGATATTAGTAGATATTGCACAACAACACATCAGTGGATCTGCCTTTCTTTTATTTATATGTGTTTTTGGTTTGATATCAATCTTTTAAACTTTATTTTTCACTGTACATTCCCCTTTATTGGGGATATTCATTTTTAGATATTAATCATTAAAAGTTCAATTTTATCTTGTTATTCACTTCACTTGTGCGCCCACTATCATCAACTCCTTTTTCTTTTCCAAATAAATGAAACATTCGAGGGTAACATGTTATGTATGTTTTTTTAGGTGGTGATATTTTTTTTTTACTGATAAGAAATACATTGTGATAAGCTGGGTACACACTTTTAGATATACCGTTTCTTCAAACGACGAACGATATATCGGTAGCTCATCAGTGGGTGTGTACACCCGATATGTCTGTGAATAACGTTGTTCACAGTCATATAAGGTGTGTCCTTCCTTCAGCACAGCCAATGCTGATATATCAGGCAGATGGGATGTAGTTAATATCCCGATGATTGGGATGCTGGCTGCTGGAATCCCCATCACTGAGAGAACACCGGCACTAGAATCCCAACATGACTTGGGATGCCGATGCCAAAATCCCAGCAGCTGACATCCTGATCGTAAGAAGACCGGGACAAGGTAAGTATCAGCCGCGGAGGCAGGGGCAGATTGGAATGGGAAACCAGCCCGGGAAATTTATGGAAGCAGCCCTAATTGGGGCGTGGTCTGATGAGAGGGTGGGATCCCTCCTAATAGGGCCTGATTCTGAGTTGGACGGTTGCAGCCTTCCTTCTGTCTTTTGCTGCAGTTTCGTCTGTGACTGAGATGCCCACTGTTCATAGCTACAGATGCTGCAGACATGCTTTGTGTGTCTTAGATGCCACCATCAGTCGCACCATTGAAACTTTCACCAGCCCTATGCTAGGTGCAGATTATCCGTTTGAGTATGGCCTCCAATGTGAGCAGCCACTTTCAGCGACACACCCACGACTCTAGAGTAACATGGCCATGCTGCGCTACAGCTGCATCTAATAAGCCAAAAACCTGTAACTGCCCAGGAATGCCCATCACATTTCTAATTCACTTCTTTGTGTGTACATGTGAATAAGTACTGTACGAATGCCATCAGGATGTCTATGTGGTGCAAATCAGATGAAAATATTGCTCCACTGCATCCAACATTGTCACTGCGTCTGACTCAGAACCAAGCCCACAATGCTGTATACCAGTAGTTCCCAAACTGTGCGCCACGGCACCCTGCGTGCCTCAGGTTGGTGGTCCAGCACCAAATCAAATTCTTTATTATTCCACAAAATAATGCCACGTATAACACATAATGACACAGAGTAATGCCTTTATAACAAATTATGCCACACCGTGCCTCTTATACAGTGGTAGTCCTCCTATAGTTGTGCCCCTTATGCAATGTCCCCTGTAGCAGTGCCTATTATGCAGGCCCCCCTGTAGCAGTGCTCATTATGCAGGCCCCCTAGAGCAGTTCCCCTTATGCAGGCCCCCCTGTAGCAGTGCCCCTTATGCAGGCCCACCTAGAGCAGTGCCCCTTATGCAGGCCCCCCTAGAGCAGTGCCCCTTATGCAGGCCCCCCTAGAGCAGTGCCCCTTATGCAGGCCCCCTTACAGCAGTGCCCCTTATGCAGGCCCCCTTAGAGCAGTGCCCCTTATGCAGGCCCCCCTAGAGCAGTGCCCATAGTGCAGGCCCCCCTAGAGCAGTGCCCCTTATGCAGGCCCCCCTAGAGCAGTGCCCATAGTGCAGGCCCCCCTAGAGCAGTGCCCCTTATGCAGGCCCCCCTAGAGCAGTGCCCCTTATGTAGGCCCCCCTAGAGCAGTGCCCATTATGCAGGCCCCCCCTAGAGCAGTGCCCATTATGCAGCCCCACTTGTAGCAGTGCCCCTTATGCAGCCCCTCTTGTAGCAGTGCCCCTTATGCAGCCCCTCTTGTAGCAGTGCCCCTTATTCAGGCTCCCCACCAGTACTACTACTTACCTGACTCGCCGTCATCCGGGATGTCCCTCACACTGCCGCGCTGACTGGATCCAACATGATCCACAGGATACTCAGCGCGTGGGTGACGTCATGACGTCACCCGCGCACTGCATGACTGGGACCGCTGGCCTCTGAAGAGATCGAGGGGCTTCCTTAGCCTCCGACCACTTCAGAGGCCAGCGTGCTCAGTCTGGCAGTGGTGAAGCAACGGCCCCCAGCGCCCCTAAGCCACCACGGGGGCTGCGGGGGCTGTAGTTAAGCCACTGACCTTGCCGGTGCCAGTCGCGGCCGCTCACTTTCCTGAGTCCTGCAGTCGGCTGCTCTGCCCCCTTCCCGGCTCCTGCGCAGGTGGGCGCGGTGGCTGCTGGACTCAGAGGCGGAGCCGTGAGGTGTCACTCACGTGCTCCACAATGGCCCATGGGAGGAGCTGCTGCAGCAGCCCTCCCGTGGCCATTTCACATATTACTGCTGAATGAGCTTCTGCGCATGTGCTGAAGCTCATTCATGACTGCTGCCCAGCTGATGGCCGGCGCCGCTGTCAGTGTAAAGTGGCCCAGCAGAGGGGAGAGGGGACCTGCCCAGCGGGGACTTGCCCACTGTCCCAGGGGCCCAATCCGCCCCTGCGCAGAAGGGAGAGTTAGGTTTAGGCACCCCAGGGGGAATTAGGGTTAGGCTGTGGGATGGGGGAGGTTAGGGTTAGGCACCAAACAGGGGAGGTTAGGTTCAGGCACCACCGGGGGGGAGGTTAGGGTTAGGCACTAAGGGTGAGGGTTAGGGTTAGGCACTAAGGGGGGAGGGTTAGGTTTAGACACCTACCAGGAGGGTTAGGGTGTGGGGTAGGGAGGGTTAGTATAAGGGTACAAAAAAGGAGGGTTAGGGGGTAAATAGGAGAGGGGAACATTACTTACTGTTCCAATTTCGGGATTCGAACAATCGGGATGCCGCTGTCAGTGTACTGACAGCCGGCATCTCCTCCGTTGGTATTTCATACTGATACCCATGCAGATACAGTATATCAGTGCATCTGCATGTGTGTACAGGCGACCCACCTACCACCCGTACATTGGCTGCAAGGACTGTCGACACTGACATCACAACTGGCCGGGCAAATTCAAATGCCCATTCTGTTGTGCTGTCTGGCCATACATATTGAGCAGAAAATTGGTAATAGTGTATAGCTTACCAAATTTCCCACATAGTCAGCACGACGGCTGGCCGGCCGCAGGGTTGGGTAGGTGTTTACCCAGCCATAGATCAGTCCATTGAATAGATTCTAGCTTCATGCACATTAAGCCCTTAATGTACATGCTCCATCATGCTGGTTGGCTAATTGTAGAGGAATCTCACTGCAGGCAGATCTACCCCATTGCCTCAGGTGCCATTTTTGTGATCGTTCTTTAAAAAGTTCCATTAATATGTTTTATCTGTCATGTTCACCTTACTGAGAAAAATCGTACTAGTTGCATTGAGAGCAAGCTAGTTCTGTTTTAATAAATCCAGAGTCTGTAGATGTCCTTAGTTTCTGACCTCACAGTGTCCTCTCATTACAGTTATATTAAACATTTATGGGTGAGATCACCTTGCAGAGCTATGTAGTTTTCCTGCCAGCTCTCTGCACCGCCCAAGATACGATCCCCTCTTTCCACTTCTATTTTTAATGAGAACAGAAGAAGCTTTCGCTGGCGTTAAAAGCAATAAAACAAGGCGCTGAGAAAGTTACCAATATAGTCAGCACTCGAGGAATCCTATTCCAGGGCATTTCTCATGTTACACAGGGACAATTCCATATGTGATAGGTAGGCCATGCATTGCTGTATAGATTAAATTATATAATATCAAAAATCCCCAACAAAATAGAATACAGTATTCTTAAACTGCAATATAGAGATTTTATTATCTTATTATTTATTAGTTTATTAGCTTACAGAGTAGAGTCCTGACATATACATTGCTGTTAAGATTTATGAATATATATTTTTTTGTTTAATTTTCTTCTGTTTTGATTTATATGATTTGCAAATTGTCATAAGCCCTTATTAAATGCAACGTTTAGCAATTAGGGGTCTATTTATCAAGCTACCGTGATCTGGCTGATTTTCTGTCTCCGCTTATTGTCGACCATCATGGAGTACTAGTGGCGATTCATCCATAAATGTATTAACAAATGTTGTGGGTTCTCTGATTTAAATTTTTAATTCTACAAACAACTTGATAAGAAAAGAATGTAATTCACAAAAAAAAAAATACAAATATTTGCTATACAAGATTATGTATATACCGTATATATATATTCGTAGTTAAGTATTATTCAGGAAACTTTAGTTGGTGGTGATCAAAGATGGGCTGAAAGTCAATTCAAATCTTACAGAAGATAAATTGTTTGTGCTTACAGGGGTGTTGGAAAGATTTTATGTTGGGGGGGCAATAAAATCGTGCTGACGCCCGCTCCCTCCTCTGTGGGTCCCAATAGATGTAGGTAGATGTAAAGCCTGCTTTACCCAGAATAGGGGTTCAGACTATAAAATGGCTGCTACCAATGTCTGTCAGAGATAGATACACTTTACCCTTGAGCTGCTGCCAAAATGGCTTCTGGTGGCTTTGAAGGATATGTCTCTTTAGCTAACTTCTGGAACCAAAGGAAATGTGAGCAAAAAGCAGGCTACTGCAATTGCAGTAAAGTGAACACTGCCGATGGTAGCTTATGTCTAATTGATGCTACCCCCATGAGATATATATATATATATATATATATATATATATATATATTACAGATGGTTGGCACTCACATTAGTTCTGGCTTCATAAATGAAATAGTATTTATCCGCTTTATCAAAATAGCATGAAGACAGAAACGGCGGTCAAAGGTTGACATTTCGGTCCAGCTTGGGCCTTTTTGAAGACCTATTCAGTCAGTAGCAGTATATATATATATATATATATATATATATATATATATATATATATATATATACACAAAACATTTGTTCTGCCATCCAGGCCCATGTAATACAAATATCTAAAAACACCCAACAGTAATCCATCTAACAAAGACAGTTCCAATAATCCTTCTTTCCTTTATTCTCAAGGTCTCATCGAAAATGCGAAGTCCTGGCCAGCACCTAATCTGCACAATGTGGAAACACAAGCACATTTGTATAAGGAAGCATATATTGGAGGGGTACATGTGTGCAGGATGAGTACCACTGGGCTCTCATCTATTATCTACACTTTTTGTACTCCTGGAAGAAGATAGTTAAAAGATAAACTTTTTTTTCCAGACAGCATTTTTCACATGCTTATGTTTGTTCATTTTTCCAAATAACGTATATGTTTCCTTATAGAAATGAGCAAAAACACAGCAGTATATAATGTTTTTCACAGATATGATATGAAGCTGCTTTGTGTGACTACAAATGCATTACAGACAGTCTTATTATATCGTCCACATATCTGAGATCATGTAGAATGTACACAGTATAAGCCTAAAGACCTGCATTGTTTGCTGGGGAAAAATGACATAATCTGCAAAGGGCAACAGTGGCCCGGGTTTGACACATTTGCTGTTAAATTTGAACTAATGCATCAAAGAGGTGAGCAATTCTGTATCAGATGAGTGCCTAATTGTAGCCTGGGGGGCACACAGACATTCTCATCAAAATAATCCTCAAGAATTATGTGACAGACCTTCTTTCTCTGCCTATTTTATTTTTTGATTTGTTCACCACCGGTATATTTTATAACTGACCTACAGTACCATCTCTATTTTGTTGCTTATGTTTTAAATACGATAAGACATTTCTACAACTATAGAACATATTTTATTCCTGTTATTATTTAATGGATTCAGCCCTAGTAATATTATTTGTCTGTTACAATGTATTGCTCAATAATGTTGTTTTGCCTGTTATTGATAAAACAGTGATGTATACTGTAATTTTCCGTAAGGGTTTAATAGGATTTGTTTGTTGAAATTCCATGAGTAGCTTTCTATACTGCTAACTTATTACATGATCACTACTGTCATAATCGATAGGATTGCTAGCATTAATATGCTTCCACAAGGAACCACTGCAAGTTTTGTAGGGTCTAGGGGCACTTTCAGTTCTGGCCCCAGCAGGTTTGCAGCCTGGAATCACCAGCAGCTGGAGATCACTGTCCAAGAGGGCCTCCTGTGCTGCCGCTTTCTGGACCTAAGTAAACTACCAGCGCTAAGAACTCTACTGAATTGGCTGTGATGCCTCAACCTCTCCTGTGTCCAGTCCCAGGAGTGGGATCTAGCGGTGTAGGAGTCTGACACCACTGGAACCCCAGGCAATGCCTTTTATGACATGAATCCCACATGTGCGGGGAAGCAGAAAGGTGGGACTCATGAAACTGGCCATGTGACAAGCACTCTTTCTGATTATGAAACATGTTTGTTTATGACAGGAAAGCCGACATTCTTTGAACCATTTGCTAAGCTCTGACAATAAGGAATGAATAGAGGAAAAACATTTCTTTAAATATCCCACAGAAAATAAAATATTCAGTGAACTTCAGGGATGATGTTATCCCTAGTTAGCATGACCTATTTAGGGTAGACCCAAAAAGTATTCAGGGTTGATGCTGCCCTAGACACATAGAGAAGATACACTCACAGGGCTAGCTCACACAGACACAATTCCAACATCCTACAGATATCATACACTGAATTACGCTCACTCAGGGGCCCATTTATCACTAACTATTTGCGGCATATTCCCTGTTTTCGGGGGATATCCACAAATAATTAGTATCTCTACATTATGGAGGGGCGCAGCAGATATCTCCATTTATATTTTGGTTTTCTATGGTGGATGTGATTCTATCAGATTTACTAAGCTCCAGAAAGCGAGTAACATGGACATGAATGGAAACACTGCACGCGGCACTTTAGCCTGAGCACTTATTTATTTATTTTTATCTATTTAGGTTGATACAAAATAGTGGGCGACACGTTTTCACATCAGAATGCACTATTGTCCAGATGCAGATTTGGAACTAAATCGGGCGTACCTTGCTCCAAAGATATGTGCACTGAAAACTAGTCATCATCATCAATGGACACCTCCAATCAGACACATTATCTCTTACGTCCAACTCCACATAGCCCCTATTTATGTGACCACAACCTCACTAAACTTTGCCCATATGAGAAAGCCCCACTAGAACCCAGTTCTGCCTCTGCAGTCGGAAATGTAAATGCTACTGAAATGAAAAGGAGTTTACATCTGTCATACTTGCGGCTGCTCATTCCTGGAGCATGCACAGTGTGGAGCATACTTGCCTACTTTTGATAAAAACATTTCAGGGAGAATGTGAAAGCATCACCTATGAGTGCGACAGTAAAGTGGGCGTGTACTGCTACATCTGAGGGGCGTGTCATAACATACAAATGTAAACGAGCCCCAAAGCAGTTAGTAAGATCTCCTTGTTGATGAAAACACACTGATACTTTTCAGAAAATGCATGTAGCCATAGGGATCATTGTGCCTTATAACCATTGCAGGGAAATGATAATACTGATCCAATTCGAATATATATATATATTATATATATATGTGTGTGTGTGTGTTTGTGTGTGTGTGTGTTTTTATTATATAGCAGCTAAATAATGGGGGTAAGGTACAATCAGGGAGATTGCTAGACTCTTCAGGGAGTCAGGGAAACTGCTGCTATTTAGTCTCCCTGACAATCAGAGAGAGTTGGTAAGTATGGTGAGGAGTCACGTAGGGTTCGTACACTCCATAAACTGGTGTTTATTCACCTTTGCATCAGCCCCTGTACAGACAAATTTTATTTATAGAAAAGTCAATAGTCATTGTTCATTGTTGCGCATATGCTAACATCATATGTTGTAACAGATTTGTACGTTTCCCTGAACCACATGCCCAGATACTGTTTTTCGTGTCTCCTTACTAGTAACTCAACACAGAGTTCACTAAGCAGTCACACTGCATTTGGTAGACACCATACACCAACACAGTGGTCATTTTATATCCTCTTGAGCATCTATATGGTGAGGTAGAAGGTAAAACAAAATTCAAAAGTATTTAGTAACCTATTACAGGGCAAGATCAGTTTCCTTTGACCGAAAAATAATCTATAGTAAAAATCTACAGTACTTGATGACACTTCACTGACACCATTGTTTAGGACATATGACTCCCTGTATGCTCTGTGTCCCACCTGTCTGCATCATTGTATTTGGAATTAAGTGTAACTAGGAATACACCCATTCCTGCACTCATCCCCATACATTGCCCAGCAATGTGACCACTCTGAGATATAGCAGATGCAGAAAGTTGATCACCTGGAGGCAATTCTGTTGAGGTTCTACTTCTATATTGTAGACTGTGAAGCTGATACAACTGCAACCAAATAAAGATACAGTAGCATTGTTGCTATCTGTCCCTACATTATAGAGACAGCCCACGTTTTCCAGAAAGATCAACTACCCAAATATAATTCCAAACTATCTGCATGTTACATTCATTTCTTACTATCTGTTCTTATTTTCTGGGCTTTATAACTGATATCTGTTAAAGAGGAATATGTAGAATACAAAACACATGTTAATCTAATTGAGGAAACATATGACTGAGATTGTAGCATGCCAAGGTTCTGCTTAGATACACTGCTTCAATAGCAGACTGTCCATGTAACGTGTGTTTTTACAGGATATACTTGAATCTGCTCATCATAGTGCAGAAACAAGATTTATTTAATTTTATTTTTGTGAGACAATTAATGAGAATACAGGGTTGGAGAGGTCCCAATTATATGGGCATACTCTGGCATGCGGGAGGCCACCCAGTTTCTCTCCACTGTTGCTCAGGAGATTCTTGTAATCAAGTGTCATGCTATACTACCAGTGTGTCCCCTTTTTACCATTTTACCCTGTACCCTCGTTTTTATGGGTACATGCACAAGGGCACAGAGAGTGTGCGTGTGTGCGTGCGGGAATGGGGGTTACATATTATTTGGTCCAGGCCTTGGTAGAGGCCCAAGAGTGCAAGGTAAGCATAATTATGTACCCCCACAGCCATGCTCTCCCAGCACTTGGGCCTGCCTAAAGCCGTGATGGCCTTGCATATAGGCATAAAAGACATATGTAATAAAACTACTCAAACAAAAGTGACCATACTTATGTCACCTTACTACTATGATTGATTTAAAATATAAAAGTCAGGCAAACTGATTAAACAGTGTGCCCTAATTGTGATATGTGGATGTGCACCTATGAAGGACATGTTCATCTACAATGTTCACCTTCTGTAAGTAGAAACCAGCATCATTATGGGGTTCCCATGCCAAGTACACCACACTTTAGGCATGCTCACCCCATACCTGTGCTATACTGGGTCTTCCCTCTGTGTTGACAACAGAGGATGCGAGTTGCAATGTTAATTAAGTGTTGCTCTGTCCAGCCCACAACTGCTTTAGAAACTGACATTTGCTTTCAAATCTGAGCAGATGATGACTACTCCAGAACTACAGAGGTCCCACAGTTCTGCTAGCTGGGTGCTGCTAACAAAATAATATTTCAACTGACACCGAGTATTTTTAAAGTTTTTAACCACTCAACTGCCATTTTTTTTCCCAAAAAACGCTCCAAAATTGTCTGGGATTTTTTTTATGTGTGAATTAGGTGAGGAACATTCATTTTAAACTTATCCAATATGGTTTCATAAAAAATAAGAAAAGATTTTATTTGTAAAATGTGTAAAAAAAAATAGTTTTTTAAAATAATGGAACATCAGAAACATCGTGACATTCAATTTGAGACCGGATCCAGGCACCAGGTAGTAAGGGGAGTGAGGGGGGAGGTTAACTTACTTTTTTGAGTAGGGGGTCCTGCTTTGCTGACCGATCAGCAGTGATCGGCAGCACAGCAGACAGAGGGGGAGAGGGTGCTGGCAAGCAGAGGGACCAGAAGGTCCATCTGAGAGCAGCAGCTGCGGGAAGATTCTTTTCCTGCAGCAGCCCTCATGTTTATCTGACTGGACGAAATTTTACATCCAGAACAGATAGAGAACTGCCTGGTGTGGTCAGAAAATTACGACCATGCCAGGCAAGTGGTTAAACCCGTTTCCAGGCGCCCAGGGCAGGACTCATCTACATCTTAAGGCTCTGATTGATTTTCAAAGACTTCAATGAAGCAGCATCAGCCATAACGTGCACAACTGCCTGAAGTAACATTTCTTGGAGGTTTGAAAGGGATTTGTTCATTCCATCTAGCATGTGGGCTATGTCCCTATCTGCTCACTGAAGTTCTTAGGGAGAGTTAGGGAACCTACAGAGTGTACTGGATGTGTACTGCGCAACACATTGGCTTTCCATCAGTTTGCCTAGATGTTCTGCCCAGTACAATTAAAGATGCAGCATAATCCCTGCTCTCGGAACATGCATCTGCAAACTAAAATTGCCCCACACAGGGAGGTGGAAAAATCAGAAGAGCTGTGTAAAGTCCATCTTCCAACAACTTCAGAAGCAGCCCTTTTCATTAAAATATTATTTTTTATCTTAATAACCTGAAATTAATAATAGGAGAACCTACAGGCTTTCTACTGTCATCAACCTCCGGAGAGTGTACCTGGAGTTAACCGGCAGACTATTATATTTACCCTTGTCATCACTTAATTAGAGCTCTTCTGTCCCAATACCATGGCTGTGGGGAAGTATTTTATCACCCAGCAAACAACTGACTAAGGAATATTTATGTTTATCAACACATTCACCGAATAGCTATAACACTTTTAACAATCAAAGTTAACAACCACAGTGAAGCACTGCAATATAACATACAGGGAAACGATACACTACAGCCCCCGGCCTCCTTAAGCTTGGCCACAGTCCTATAGAACAAGACTTTCCTCTTCCTTGTGTCAAGGCAGCGGTTCTGCTCAAGTGTCCCCTAGCTTTTGGTGGGCACCAGGGGTGTATCTAGGGATCCAAGCGCCCCTGGCAATGTAATGTACTGGCGTCCCCCTACCCCCCTTATGCAGTGCCCCCAGTAGTAATCCCCCAGTAGTAATCCCCGCTATGCTGCATTGCCCCCAGTAGTAGCCCCCCCTATACAGTGCCCGCAGTAGTAATCCCCCCTATGCTGCATTGCCCCCAGTAGTAGCCCCCCTATACAGTGCCCTCAGTAGTAATCCCCCCTATGCTCCATTGCCCCAGTAGTAGTCCCCCCTATACAGTGCCAACAGTAGTAGACCCCAGTAGTAGTCCCCTATGCAGTGCCCCCAGTAATAGTACCCATTAGTAGTCCCCTCTATACAGTCCCCCCAGTAATAGTACCCAGTAGTAGTCCCCCCTATACAGTGCCCCCAGTAATAGTACCCAGTAGTAGTCCCCCCTATACAGTGCCCACAGTAGTAGTCCCCCCTATACATTGCCCCCAGTAGTAGCCCCCCTAAACAGTGCCCCCCATAGTAGCCCCCAGTAGTAGTCCCCTATACAGTGCCCCCAGTAGTGGCCACCCCTATACAGTGCTCCCAGTAGTGGACACCCCCCATAAATTGCCCCCAGTAGTGGCCACCCCCCATAAATTGCCCCCAGTATTGGCCACCCCAATACAGTCACGGGCACCCCCCATAAAGTGCCCCAGTAGCAGACACCCCCTATTTCAGTGCCCCCTCCCCCGTAGTGCCAGGCTTACACACACAAAGAACAAAAAAAAAATTCAACTTACCTGGTCCCTGCTCCTGACGTGACCGCCGCTGTCCGAGTCCTGGCCCGCTCTTCTCCTGCATAGGAGAGACGTCATGACGTATGACGTCTCTCCCGTCACATGCTGCGGGGGGAGCTGGAACACGGAGCTCATGAGTGAGCTCCAGCCGGCTCCCTCCGCAGACAACTCAGCAGCTAATGAGAGTCTGTATGACTCTCATTAGCTGGCTGCTATTATAAACACACAGCTGCCGCTGGCGGCTGTCTGTTTGTAAACTGTGTAGGGCAGACCGCTCTCACTGTAGTCTGCCCTACACTTGTGGGGCCGAGGGACTTGTCCACCCCTTGGCTACTGGTGGCACTGCCGGGCGGCGCCCCCCCTTTGGTCGGTGCCCCTGGCGAGTGCCATCCTGGCCAATGGGTAGATACGCCCATGGTGGGCACTTACAGTCCTTCTACAGTTTGTCCAATGCTTAGTAGTCCAGCAGGAGCTCAAACCCCCTAGCCTGACTTTATCTCTCCATGATTTTCCTGTTCTCATGTTCTATAATCTCTCTTGTCTCTGGGCATTGCTCTTTTTCCTTACTTATGACCTCACAGTCATAGATCCAGAGCTACTTCTAGCTATTTGATTGGAAGCCTTTATTTCAAGGTCTGGAAAAGGAGCTAGACTTTGTCTCTCTCTCTCTCTCCCAAACTCTGGTAACTGTCTGTGGCTCTGCATAGCATGCTAATAACAGAGCTCTGGTCTTACCAGCCATACCAGCAGACATTAGCTGCCCATTTCCATACAATCCTAGAACTTGTAGCAGAAGTAAAGATTTAGGGCCTGATTCTGAGTCGGACACAAAGCGTCCACAAGTGGAGAAGTCGGCGGTTAATGTGTGTGTCTATTTGTCTATGTGAGTATCCATGCGGCTTCATATGTATACATCACACTGCCCACTCTCTTTCAAGCTGCAGCCATCATCATAAACTTGCATCAGCCCCAAGATGGTGCAAAAGATCAGTCTGAAACAGGTTCCCATCTATGTACGCATGCCTTATACAAGCATGGAAGTCTGGCTACATGCCCTCGGCACTCCCATGACACTCCCAAATGTGTTCCAGTCATCTATTCGGTAACTGCCCAGTTGATGTTCAGAAACACCAATTTCATGGAAGACTTAGGGGTAAATTTATTAAAGTGCAGGTTTTTAAACATGGAGATGTTGCCCATAGCAACCAATCAAATTCTACTTAAGCACTTTCTAGAATATAATAGCTAGAATGTCACAAATTCACAGGCGGATAGTGGATGCTACCCGTATTCAGGGAATTGGCTAGACCTATTCCTGAGGCGTGGAGTCTAATGTGCCGGCGTTTTTCACCAGGGACCCTCGCAAGAAGGTATGGACTTGGCTGCGTCCGACACACAGGTCGCGGCCCTCAGGTTAGGTTTCCCTATACAGGTGCTGGCACTTGGTCGGTATACAGGAAACTTGAGCATAGTCGACTTAGCCGGGTCAGAACCAAACGGACGAAGCGGTACCAGGGAGCAGACGTAAACGGGTCACAGGGAATAGCCGAGGTCAGAACCAGATATCAACGTAGAACCAGGGGTCAGGCAGAATCAGAGTCACAAAATAGCCAAGGGTCAGAACCGATATCAGGATATGCACAGGAACGCTGGAGTATGGTAATGGAGCCTATACTCTGGCACTGGAGTGCTCCCAGGAGCTTCCTTTTATAGGTCAGAGTTCAACTAGCCCCAATCAGCGCTTCCCTACTTTGGTGCCTGTCCCTTTAAATGCTTTAACAGAGCGGCGCGCACGCATCTAAGGAAGCCGCGGCCGCCTGCACACAGCCGCCGAGGGAGAAGAGGAGCAGCTGACAGCGGGTGCCGGGGATCTCCCGCCCGCTGTCACACACCAGCCCTGACTCCAGCATTGCCGGACCAGGTAGGAGCAACCTGGATTCGGCGGTGTTGTGACATTACCCCCCCTCCTAGGGGTGTGCACCGAACACCCCACAAATGGCTTCCAAGGGAACTTTTGATGAAACTTCTGAAGGAGTTGGGGTGCATAAATATCTGAAGACCTAACCCAACAATGCTCTTCTGGACCGTATCCCTCCACCACGAATTGAACTGCACCTCGGGACATTTTGGAATCTAGAATCTGTTTGACTTCATACTCCTCGTGGTTATCCACTGGAATAGCAGTAGGAAGGTTGCACTGTTTTGAATATCGATTAATCACCAATGGTTTCAGGAGAGAGGTATGGAATATGTTGGGAACCCTAAGAGTACCTGGAAGTTTTAAATGAACAGCCACCGGATTGATGACCTGCAGAATCTGGAAGGGACCAATGAATCTAGGAGCAAACTTCATGGTGAGAACTTATAATCGGAAGTGTTAAGTGGATAACCAGACTTTATCACCAGGATTCAGTACAGGGCTCTTCTTCCTTTTCTTATCTGCCACCCACTTATACCTAGAAGAAGCTTTACACAAATTTTTTTTCACCTCCCTCCAAATCCTGAAGAACCGACTCGCTGAGCCACCAACAGCCGGGAGAGACACTGACTGAACAGCAGGAACTTCTGGTATCATGGGATGTAGCCCATACTGAATGAAGAATGGAGAGTACCCTGATGACTCATGGTACAAATTATTGTGAGCGAATTCAGCCCAAGACAACAAGGAAACCCAATTATCTTGATTAGCTGAGACATATATCCGAATGAATTTCTCCAAATCCTGATTTACACGCTCCGTTTGACCATTGCTCTGAGGATGGCATGCAGATGAAAAACTCAAGTTGATATTAAAGTACTTACATAACGCCCTCCAAAACCTGGAAGTGAATTGTACCCCATGATCTGAAACAATGTCTTTGGGGAACCCATGTAGCTTGAATATTTCCTTTATAAATGTCTCAGCCAACTTTGGAGCCAACGGTAACCCTTTTAATGGGACAAAGTGAGCGACCTTGGAGAACCTGTCCACCACTACCCAGATTGTATTGAACCCCTGGCAGGAGGGCAGGTCTGTTATAAAGACCATGGATATATGGGACCAAGGACGATCAGGTGGACATAAGGTGGACATAAAGATCCCGAAGGAAGTTGAGGAGGCACCTTATGCTGACCACAGATAGTACAGGCTGCCACAAAGTCCTTGACATCGCGACGTACAGTCGGCCACCAAAAACTCCTAAGGATCAGTTCCAGAGTTCTTCCCATTCCTGCATGACCTGAAAAACAAGAAGAATGGGCCCACTGGAGTAACTTAGACCGGAGTTCAGGTGCTTCAAATATTCTCCCTGGCGGGATTTTGACCTTAGTGACTGCAACAAAGTACCCAGGATTTAAAATTGGTTTGTCTTCCTTTACTTCATCCTCCTGGGCCACATTGAATGCTCGAGACCCGGCATCAGCTTTTACATTCTTGTAACCTGGACAATAGGTAATAACCAGGTTAAAACGGTCGAAAAACAGGGACTACCTGGACTGGCGATAATTCAGGCAATGAGCGGTTTTGAGATAAGTGAGGTTTTTGTGATCTGTGTAGACTGTCATCGGAAATTTTGCCCCCTCCAGCAAATATCTCCACTCTTGCAACGCTAGCTTAATAGCAAGTAATTCCTTATCCCCAACTGCATAATTTTTCTCTGGAGCAGAAAACTTACGGGAAAAGAACCCACAGGAGTACCACTTGCCCCACTCATCCTTCTATGACAGTACTGCCCCATCTCCCACCATGAAGGCGTCCACTTCCAAGAAGAAAGGCAGATCGCAGTCAGGTTGTCTTAGAATAGGGGCTGACATGAAGCACTGTTTTAAAAGAACAAAGGCCTCTTCAGCTGCGGAAGACCATCTCCGAGTATCTTTTTTTGGTGAGTGCAGTAATGGGAGCTGCTATGATTGAGTAATTCTTGATGAACTGGCGATAGAAATGACAGAATCCCAGGAAGCGCTGTATTGCTTTCAACCCGACAGGGCGAGGCCAGTCAGTAATGGCAGCTAGCTTTGCAGGATCCATCTGAATGCAGGAACCAGAAATAATGTATCCCAGAAACGTTAGTTCCTTTTGCTCGAAGGAACATTTTTCAAGTTTGCAAAACAGCTGGTTGGCCCGAAGTCATGTCAGCACTTCACGTACATGCAGGCGATGACTTGTCACATCCTCTGAGAATATTTATAGAGCAAATCCCTGAAGATGTAATTCATATATTTTTGGAAGACAGCTGGAGCGTTGCTTAACCCAAAAGGCATGACCAGGTACTAGAAGTGACCATCACGAGTATTAAAGGCTGTCTTCCACTCATCTCCAGCCCGAATCCTGATCAAGTTGTAGGCCCCACGAAGATCTAGCTTGGTAAAAATCTTTGCTCCTTTAATTCAATCGTAGAGTTTGGATATCGGAGGTAATGGAAACCGGTCTTTGATAGTAATGGCATTCAGGCCCCGGTAATCAATACATGGTCTCAGACCTCCGTCCTTCTTTTTGATGAAGAATAGACCAGCACCCGCGGGTGATTTGGACTCTCTGATGAAACCACGTTCCAGATTCTCCTGGATATACTCAGTCACTGATTGGTACTCAGGAAGTGAGAGAGGAAAAGTTCTTCCCCGAGGTGGCTCTTTCCCAGGTAATAGATCAATAGCGCAATCCCAGTCTCTATGAGCAGGAAGTGTCTCAGCGGCTTTCTTACTAAACACATCTCGGAAGGATTGGTATGGAGCTGGAAGCTGAACTTCTGGAGAGATGACTGAACTCCGAATGGCTCGCTGAGGAGGTTTGACAGATGACAAACAGGAGCCATGGCATTGAGGACCCCCCAATCTAGCACAGGAGAATGTTTGCGAAGCCAAGGAAGACCCAGGATGACAGGACTCTCAGCTGATGGAAGTATGTACAATGCTATTGATTCTCGATGGAGGGCCCCTTGCATGATAACTTCTATCATCCGAGAGTGGATGGTCGCTGTAGGAAGTTTATTCCCATCCACTCCGATGATGCTGAGAGGTGGAGTGGCATAATAGGAATTCCCAGCTCTTGAACTTTCTTGGCCGTAATGAAGTTGCCATCGGCACCTGAGTCCAGGAAAGCTCTACTGACGTTAGAGGACTTTCCCAGGACCAGGGTCACATCAATGGAGAATTGAGGAACTACATGGTTCTTTGGGGTGTGTTGAAATGTACCCAATCTGACCACACCTCGATCAGTTAGGCCTTTTCGTTTCCTGGACGTTTAGGACTGCCAGAGAGAAGGTGACCTGGTTCACCACAATACAAACAAAGTCTGTTTTTAAACCTCCTTTCTCTCTCTGCGACAGGAAGGCGAGATTTCCCAACCAGCATGGGTTCTTCTGGAGGTTCCACTGGTGCCATGAAACGTGGAGCGAGCTTAAAGGTGAACCGACGAGACTGTTCCTTTTCTCTTGTTCTCCCCCTGTGGCGAAGATCCACCCGGATACACAGGGAGATCAAGTCATCCAAAGATGTTGGCAGTTTCCTGGATGCGAGTACATCTTTGATCTGATCGGACAAACCTTGCATGAAGGCGGCTACTAAAGCTACGTAGTTCCATCCCAATTCTGAAGCAAGGGTACGGAACTGCACAGCATATTGTCCTGCAGATTGATTGCCTTGTTTCAGCTGTAGGATAGCCGATCCCGCAGAGGTTACTCGACCAGGCTCATCAAAGACCCTCCAGAAAACCTTCAGGAACTCGGTGCTATTGTTAACCAGAGGATCGTTTCTTTCCCATAAAGGAGAGGCCCAAGCCAAGGCCTGACCGGACAGTAGTGAGATCACGTAAGCCACTTTCGTCCTTTCTGATGGGAAATTTGCTGCTTCAACCTCAAATTGGATTCAGCACTGGTTCAGGAACCCTCGACAGTCCTTTGGGTCCCCACTGTACTTCGTGTGGTTCGGAATGTGTAATGGTGCAGAAACACTTGCGGCCTGTACAGTCACCGTAGGAGGTGGGACTGATAGTGACGGTGCCAGCTGAGTGGTACTGACTTGATGCATTAAAGTCTGGAGACACTGCATAATCTGGGCTTGATCTTGTTCTTGCTTCTCGACTCTAGCAAGTAGGTTCTCGAGTAAGTCTCTGGGCGATGGGTTACCAGCAGCATCCATGTTTTTTAGGCCAGAGAATTCTGTCACAAACTCACGGGCGGATAGTGGATGCTACCCATATTCAGGGAATAGGCTAGACCTATTCCTGAGGTGCGGAGTCTAATGTGCCGGCGGTTTTCACCAGGGACCCTCGCAAGAAGGAATGGACTTGGCTGCGTCCGACACACAGGTCGCGGCCCTCAGGTTAGGTTTCCCTATACAGGTGCTGGCACTTGGTCGGTATACAGGAGACTTGAGCGTAGTCGACTTAGCCGGGTCAGAACCAAACGGACATAGCGTTACCAGGGAGCAGACGTAAACGGGTCACAGGGAATAGCCGAGATCAGAACCAGATATCAACCTAGAACCAGGGGTCAGGCAGAATCAGAGTCACAAAATAGCCAAGGGTCAGAACCGATATCAGGATATGCACAGGAACGCTGGAGTATGGTAATGGAGCCTATAGTCTGGCACTGGAGTGCGCCCAGTAACTTCCTTTTATAGGTCAGAGTTCAACTAGCCCCAATCAGCGCTTCCCTACTTTGGTGCCTGTCCCTTTAAATGCTTTAACAGAGCGGCGCGCTCGCATCTAAGGAAGCCGTGGCCGCCTGCACACAGCCACCAGGGGAGAAGAGGAGCAGCTGACAGCGGGTGCCGGGGATCTCCCGCCCGCTGTCACACACCAGCCCGGACTCCAGTGTCGCCGGACCAGGTAGGAGCAACCTGGATTCAGCGGCTTAGTGACATATAATCTGATTGGTTGCGATGGGCAAAATCTTCACTTCTAATAACCTGCACTTTAGTAAATATATCCCTAAGTCCGCTTGACATGTACATGGTATGGAGCTCCTTGTTGAATGATGAATGCTCTGGCGCTGCCTCCATCCTGAATGAAGACAGGTAAGCTGAGCAAGCGGTCTCTATGACCTGCCAGAGAGCTCAGTGAGATGTCTAATTTCTGACATGAGCTACTGCGCAGACTTCTCTGTGTGTGTCTTTCTCCCTAATATTCATATCGACTAGACGTGACTCCAAGACTCTCCAACACTCTAGTTGTGCAGAGCATATACAAACACTACAAGTATATATACTATATACTATATACACTATATTACCACATACCTCCCAACATGACCCTCTCCAGGAGGGACATAATGCTCTGGTCCTCGACTTCCCTGGTAAGAGGTGGGGCTGCAGCGTAGTCCAAAATTCAAATAGGGAGTCATACCAACTGTCATTTCACACACTGCCAAACACCACTGGCCAGGACTCGCTGGCAGTTGGTATGACTTCCCTACTTGAATATTGACCTGTGCTGTAGCCCCACCTCTAGAGCCGCCACCAATCATAAATTACCGGGGAAGTCCAGGACCAGAGCATTGTGTCCCTCCTGGAGAGGGTCATCTTGGGAGGTATGTTACAACCGCTATAATGTGTGGGCATATTACTAATAGCCGCTGGTGCATTTACTGCTCACATGCCAGTGATTCCCTAATGCTTCAGGCTGCTTCTATATGCTACAGTTATATCCCTGTGTCTTATGCTACTTGTTGCTCTACCTGTTTCAATAAACCTAAGAACTGGTTAAACTGTATCACGTGTGGACTAAGCACCACCATACAGCACCAAACAACTGCACAACACGCTCAACATCATATATACTTTGGCCAGGTATATTCCCTCCTGGTTATATTGTCTGGGGACTATTACATCCAACATCACTGCAGCACACCGCACTCTAAAGGTGCGTATCCACTAGCAGATAGTGGAACAACAGCACGATTACAACTTTGTAATCGTACAGTCGTTCCTTATCCCCTGCAGTGCCTACACTGAACGATATGTCATTCAGTGTAGGCACCCTCTCTCATCCCTGAACATGGTCAATCTGTCATTATCGGCAGATTGACCAGCATGTTCAGGCGATGATAGATGTCAAAAACAACCAGCAGTAGCACGCATCGCTGGTCGTATTCGACATTTTCATGCCCGATTTGTGAACGATTAATGAACGATAACGATATCGCTCATTTTAATCGGCTAGTGGTTAGCCACCTTTATATAGTTCTGCTAATACATTATGAACCCAGCAGTTTCAACTTAATAGGCTCTGGATCACCATATACCTACCTACCAATACTCCTTGTCACTGTGTACACTTTGTGCTACGCCTGTGCAGACCACGTTTCTGTATTCATCTGCAGAAACTCGCGAGATGCATCCACCTTTGCACTTGCTTCCGACACAGAATCAGGATTAACCCAGGGCTGCAGATAGAAAGTCCTGATTTGCCCACAATTACCTGTGTTACTAACAATACCATTACCGTATAGAATGAGACTCCATCGCCTTTCAAGGAGTAAATTTACTAAGCAGCAACTTTGCAGCATGTCTTGCATGTAATATCATTGCTATTTCACATTTTGGACTTAAACATGTCGATAAGCAGCATCTTGCAAGTAAATTTATCCACAGGTCTTTTTGGCACATGGAAATGGCCCTAAAGTAACACCCCACAAACTTTGGGGGAAAATCTAAGCAGTGCTGTACAAATTGAGGCATACAACGCTAACTAAGATGTGTGTGATTAGTAAATGACATCCATCAACATCAATTAAGATCTTGTTTCACCTTCACTGGACGCCACCATATAATTCAGAGTTGTGACCACCTAAGGCAGGGATGGGGAACCTCAGGCCCGGGGGCCGTATAAGGCCCTCAGAATCATTTGGTCTGGCCCTCTGAGCTTTATTCTGCTAGCCTCATCTGGGTAGCATGGTGCCTAGAATGGCACCCTGCAGCCAGAATCTATGCAGCAGTTCCGCCTTGAGCGTCCTTAAGATGCTTCAGACGGTCACACCGCTGCCCTTACAGCTCCCCGACACGTCCTCACGATGCTCTGGGCATTGCTGTAATCACCAGCGATTGTGGCCCCACCCCCCTGCGACATAATGCTGAGGGGCGTGCCCTGCACCGGGCCAGCGAATAATGTTATGTATATCAAAATGGCCCTCGGCAGAAAAAATGTTCCCCACCCCTGACCTAAGGGAACATCCGCCTCCATGAACCCAATGTCAGTGAATTGATTACATAATATGTCTGTGGTAAAGTATGTCATTGCCATTTCCCTTGGTATGTAATTGCACAGCCCGATTACTTTTATAGTAAGGCGTAATTTCTATACTAATAATGGAATCACCTTTCATCTAGTCACAGTGGATATCCTCTTGTCGTCTGCACAGTGTGTTGTCAAAGTAATCCAGAATGTCTTTGCAAATCTATTGTCAACAACCAGCTAACAATGAATTAATTATTAATCATATTTTAATATTATTCTTTTGTATAACTCTACAATTTTCTTTTCCTTATCTTGAACAATAAACTCAGTAAAGTACTTTATCAATTAAAGACTGGGGTGATGATTCAGTCATATAATATAGGACCTATAAAGGACATTATCCATCTTCAAGATCTCTCCCCAATTAAATGATTAAGTAGTTAATGTTATCAACTCAGATACACAATCTTAGGTCTGGTGTTTAATTCTGCATGCTTATCCACAAAAATGTGAACTGTTGGAAAGTATCTCAGAGTACTTGTAATAATATCATCTGTGAAAATCTAGTTTTTTTGTAAAAGAATCGCAAATTTCATACAAATTTAGCAGTCTGTAGTATATGACCCTGATTTTGTACATTAAGGGTATTTAAATGTGCAGTGATATCGGCCTCTAGTCTCTGTCTGCCCCCATTTCCCCTGACCAGTTATCACAACACATTAAAGAGATGGATTATTTGGGGCATATTCAATTGGGCGCGAGAATAGAAAAAATCACTCACTTGCTGGGTTTTTCCTGCAGGTGCGGGATTTTTGCTATTTAATTAGCAGCGGGGTTTTTCAGGTTTTGAGAACCTCCAGAGCAAGTCTGATTTTTCCTAAAATCTCTAATTAATCACCGGGACTTGTTCTGGGACCCCGGCGGCACCCCCCCCCTGAGGACTGATTAAGCAATTGGAAGTTTCCAATTAGCTTAACAAGTCCTTAATTACTCATCTTCCGAAGTGGTGTCTTCTGCATCCAGCGTTGGGAGTGTGTGTGCCCCCCCCCCCCAGTGTGAGTGTATGCCCCCCCTGTAACCGGCATCGGGAGAACTACATCTCCCAGCAGCTCTTGCACTTCCCTGCAGTCCCCAAGACTCCCAGCCGCCCCCTCCCAGTGACAAGATGGAGGGGAGGCCACCGGGAGCCATGGAGACCACTGGGCAGGTGTCATTTTTTTACGCGACGCAGGCTTTTCAACTCTGAAAACCCAGCAACCACTTTTTTTTATTGTATACCGTGGGTATCGCGAGCGTGCATACCCGCGGTAATCCAAAATTGGGCGCAAGTGAATATATGTCTTTGTGTATCATTAAATACCCATGAATCTCTGATGAGGCACAGCACCTCCTGGAACAGCCAATTTTGCTGACAGAATTGGAAGTGGCGATTAAATCTACCCCAGTAGGTAAGAGCCCTTTTTTTTTTAAAGCCGGCCTCCTGGCCGCTCGCTAAGCTGTGGGTGACCAGCTACAGCTTTAGCGAGTGGCCAGGTGATGGTCGCGATGGTCTTGACCATCGGGCTTGCGACGAGACCCTTGTGGTAGGTCTCGTCTGCCGCAAGCCCCAGTGAGCTTTCAGCTCTAATAGAGCCGGAAGCTCACTACTGACATCACTCATGATGTCAGTAGGGCCGCCCCCAAACGGCAGGTGTTCCTTCGGGAATGCCTCCGTTTGGCCAGCCGCCCCCCCTCCCCACCTACAAAACGGGGCGACCTGTCGATCAACATCGACAGCCACCCCGTTTGTAACGAGCCCCGGAGCAAGAGATTTTCTCTCTTGCTTTGGGGCTTGCGCACGCGCAGTGCGCACGCGGTCCGCTTGCGAGCAGGTCTGAATGAGGGCCCAGGTCCTGACGGGTTTACCATCGCATAATATAAATAGTTCCAAACCCACCGGGCCACTCTTTTACCCCAGACATTAAGTGAGGTAGTGAGGAACATTTCTGCCCAATTGTTCGAAGCTTATGTCACTGTACCCCCTAAGGCGGGCAAGGACCCGACTCTGTGTTCAAGCTGCCGGCCAATATCTCTACTTAATGTTGATCTCAAATTATATGCAAAAGTGTTGGAAAACCTTCTTAAGCGCTTGTTGACCAAGGTAGTGTTTGTCCCTGGATGGGAAGCAAAAGACAACACAACTAAAATGATTGATATAATCTTTAGGTCCATGTCGTCTACCACAATCCTGCTGTCAACAGATGCTGAGAAAGTCTTTAATAGAGAGCATTGGCAATTTATGGCTGGTGTTTTTTGGCATATGGGTTTGGGTCCCGCGTGCCTTGCAACGATATTAGCCCTATATAAAAATCCCTATGCTCGAGTTAGAGTAAATGGTGTACTATCTACACCATTTTAAATGGGACTAGACAGGGGTGCCCATTGTCTCCTATCATCTTCATACTGTGCATGGAAGCCCTTTTACAGGCAATAAGGTTTAATCTAGATATTCGGGGGGGTTGAACTGGGTGCTACAGAATACAAATTATCGCTTACTAGCAGTTATCTCTAACCCAGTGGTTTCGTTACCTAATTTAAATGTGGAATTTCAGAAGTCTGTCACTTTGTCAAACTTTAAAAACAATTATTTAAAATTTGTGGCACTGAATTTGAACAACCCAGAGTCCATGGTTCAGGGTTTACAGTCGGCCTTCTCATTTAATTGGCATCTGTCCCGGATTCAATGTTTGGTCATTCAGCTGGCGAATGGGTCTAATCCAGGCTAATTTTATTCCTCTGTTATGTAAAGTTGGCAAAGCTCCAAACATGGCAACACAAAAATGTTCATGGTTAAAGAGAGTAAATATTATAAATATGAATGTACTCCTGAGAATTTTATATTGTTTACAAACTCTTCCTATTTGGATCCCACCATCCTTTATTAGAGATCTCCAGAAAACGATGCGAAACTTCATTTGGTTTGGTAGGAAACCCAGATTTTGCCATGAAATTTTGTATAGGACAAAGTCAAATGGGGGACTTCAAGTTCCAAACTTTCTATTTTATTATCAAGCATCCATTTAAACAGGATCACAAACTGATCTAAATTTCATAAACCTTGTCCTGGGATCAGTCTATACTTCAAACTGACCATCCTACTATCACTCCTACCTTACAAGTTTGGAAGAAATTGAGGGATCAGTCCACAATCGCATCTGTCCCTTCCAGACTGACCTCCCCATTGCGTAATCCTGAATTTCCCCTGGGATTAGATGTTCATGCTTTCCGACTCTGGAAATCTCCAGGGATTTGAGACTAGGTAAATTAGTTCCCCCAGGATGAGTGCGTCCCTTCCCAGGTCAGAACTAGACCTACCCCTTTCAGAATACAGGTCCCATATTCAACTAGTGTTTTATGTATAAAAGGTTAACATACAAAGTATCCTGCTTAGGGGTTTGACCCCCTTTGAAACATTGTGTACCCAATAGCAGCCTCTTCATCATTCTATCTCTATTATTTATAAGATGTTACTAGATAGTACCTTTGTTTTCCTACCCAAGTACAACGCTTGGCAAAAGGATCTGAGCACACAGCTAACTGACCAACAATGGTCTCTAGTTTTCCAATCTTTACATGTTTAATCGCAAAGTGTGTCATTTATTGAGATGCAATATAAAGTCATTACTAGATGGTATAGATGTCCTAGTGTATTGAGCAGAATGTTTCCAAGTCTTTTCTAATCTGGAGATGCAATGGAAGCCTGGTTTCTCCATTACATATTGGTGGCTTTGTCCTTCTCTGACATCCTTCAGGAGCCATATCATTAAAATTGTCAAAGATATTGTAGGGAAGGGGGCAGGGCCGGCTCCAGAGGTCGGAGCACCCTGTGCTGGCTCTGGACAGGACGCCCTTACATTGTGCGTGGCCAAAATGGGGGCGTGGCCTAATTGCCATAGGCCACGTCCCCCTATGTGACGTTATTTGTAGGCGTGCCCGCATGGCACGCCTCCAAATAACGTCAGGCTGGGGGGAGCCTCACTAGCTGGGCTTCCCCCAGCCTGCTCCCGTCACTGAATGGATGCCGCGGACATGCGCGCAGCATCCATTCAGACTCCGGGGTCCGGTACGCGCCGCTAGGGGTCCCCAACCTCCTGATTTGACCACCCGCGGGCCACTTCGGCCCACGGGTGGGACAGTACTGTCCCGCTGAAATCGGGATGTTGGGGAGGGGTGTTCCCTCTATGGGTGGCGCCCCTGTGCGATCGCACTGGTTGCACACCCCTAGAGCCGGCCCTGGGAGGGGGTTCCTGATGGCCCAGAAATTTGGATCTTGAATGTAATAACCTGGCCCATCTCTAAATATAAATGAATAATGTAGCCAAGGTGGTTATACCAGTTAAATGGAGATCAACATCCCCTCTGACTATGAAAGACTGGATGCTCTGACTAGACATGTATATGGTTATGGAAGAGATCTCACTGTCAGCAACAGATCACATTTCCACATCTATTACCACCTGGTTTTATTGGTTAGAATTTAACGAATCCGCCAAGTATAAAGCTGCATACACACGGTACGATCTGTGCCACCAACGACTTGAAAGATATATTTCAGTGAAGTCATCCTGCCACAACTCTGAACAGGCAAAGTTGACAATATCGTGCAAGTTGGCCTGAATGTATGGACGATCATAGATATCATTATTGTTCATGCGGGAACGCGCATCATTGGTCGTTCACTGCATACATACTGAACGATATGAACGATATATTGTTGAACGATATCGTTATCGTTCATATCATCCATAGATATCGTACCATGTGTACACACCTTAAAGCCGCATACACACTAGACGATCTTTATGAACGATATGGACGATAACGATATCGTTCAACGATATATCGTTCATATCGTTCAGTATGTATGCAGTGAACGACCAACGATGCGCGGTCCCGCAGGTCGTTAACAATGTCTTTTGTAGTCCGTACATACAGGCCAATCTGACGATATTGTCAAGAATTGCCTGTTCAGAGATGTGGCAGGATGGCTTCACTGAAAGATACCTTTAAAGATATCTATCAGTGTGCTCACATAATATCGTTTGTCCTGCACTACAGAAAGTTCAAGGGAAATCTTTCACCAATATCGTTAATACAGCACATCGTCTAGTGTGCATGAGCCTTAAAACTTTCACACAGACCAGCAGATTTGGTACACAGGAGATCAGGCAGAAATACCACACAGTATAACTGCTGAGGCGCTAGTACTTAAACTTATAACCTAATATCTGCTAGGTTAGAACTTCCTTTTACACCATAAAGAAGTGAAGATATCACTCTTAGACCAAAGACATGGTTGCGGTTTCCCTCAGCTCCGTGAAGCCCTGATAAAACTGTCCCATCTGCCCAGCTTACCCCTCTCTAGTAAAATATTTTTTTAGGTTCAGCTTATCTCTATGCTCCAGCCATACTTGGAGCCCACTGTACCTGCCTAGGACATTGGGCCTGATTCAGAGCCGCTCGTAAGCGGCCGCTCGTTCGCTCCGAGCGATGTTTGCCCAACTGCGCATGCGTACGGATCGTAATACGCATGCGCGAACCAGTCAGTGCGGCCGAAAATCGTTTGTTCGCTAAATAGCAGAGCCATTCTGAGTGACAGAATGAGGCGTATGTGGGTGGTAACAGGGGAAGGTGCTTGAAAACGGGGAGTGGAGATCCGAACGCAGGCGTGCTTAAAGGTCAAAACGGGCGTTTTAAGGGTGTGCATAATTAATGCAGCAGCGTCATTGACCACGTCACTGGGTTATTTTATAGCCAGAGCTGCTCGCAAAATTGTGGTAGCAAAAACCAACCACAAGAATAGCGAGCAGTTCATACCCTGGTCGATGTACTCGATTAATATAATAAATAGCGGACATGACGTAGGATGCGAGCGGCCAGGGGGCATATATTGGGTTCATCATAGCGCAGTGTAGAATTCATGCAGTATTGTGAGTGACGCTGTGGGTTCATCATAGCGCAGTGTAGAATTCATGCAGTATTGTGAGTGACACTGTGGGTTCATCATAGCGCAGTGTAGAATTCATACAGTATTGTGAGTGACACTGTTGGTTCATCATAGCGCAGTGTAGGATTCATACAGTATTGTGAGTGACGCTATGGGTTCATCATAGCGCAGTGTAGAATTCATACAGTATTGTGAGTGACGCTGTTGGTTCATCATAGCGCAGTGTAGAATTCATACAGTATTGTGAGTGACACTGTTGGTTCATCATAGCGCAGTGTAGAATTCATACAGTATTGTGAGTGACACTGTTGGTTCATCATAGCGCAGTGTAGAATTCATACAGTATTGTGAGTGACACTGTGGGTTCATCATAGCGCAGTGTAGAATTCATACAGTATTGTGAGTGACACTGTGGGTTCATCATAGCGCAGTGTAGAATTCATACAGTATTGTGAGTGACGCTGTGGGTTCATCATAGCGCAGTGTAGAATTCATACAGTATTGTGAGTGACGCTGTGGGTTCATCATAGCGCAGTGTAGAATTCATACAGTATTGTGAGTGTCGCTGTGGGTTCATCATAGCGCAGTGTAGAATTCATACAGTATTGTGAGTGACGCTGTGGGTTCATCATAGCGCAGTGTAGAATTCATACAGTATTGTGAGTGACGCTGTGGGTTCATCATAGCGCAGTGTAGAATTCATACAGTATTGTGAGTGTCGCTGTGGGTTCATCATAGCGCAGTGTGGGATTCATACAGTATTGTGAGTGACGCTATGGGTTCATCATAGCGCAGTGTGGGATTCATACAGTATTGTGAGTGACGCTGTGGGTTCATCATAGCGCAGTGTAGAATTCATGCAGTATTGTGAGTGACGCTGTGGGTTCATCATAGCGCAGTGTAGAATTCATGCAGTATTGTGAGTGACACTGTGGGTTCATCATAGCGCAGTGTAGAATTCATACAGTATTGTGAGTGACACTGTTGGTTCATCATAGCGCAGTGTAGGATTCATACAGTATTGTGAGTGACGCTATGGGTTCATCATAGCGCAGTGTAGAATTCATACAGTATTGTGAGTGACGCTGTTGGTTCATCATAGCGCAGTGTAGAATTCATACAGTATTGTGAGTGACACTGTTGGTTCATCATAGCGCAGTGTAGAATTCATACAGTATTGTGAGTGACACTGTTGGTTCATCATAGCGCAGTGTAGAATTCATACAGTATTGTGAGTGTCGCTGTGGGTTCATCATAGCGCAGTGTAGAATTCATACAGTATTGTGAGTGACACTGTGGGTTCATCATAGCGCAGTGTAGGATTCATACAGTATTGTGAGTGACGCTATGGGTTCATCATAGCGCAGTGTAGGATTCATACAGTATTGTGAGTGACACTGTTGGTTCATCATAGCGCAGTGTAGAATTCATACAGTATTGTGAGTGACACTGTGGGTTCATCATAGCGCAGTGTAGAATTCATACAGTATTGTGAGTGACACTGTGGGTTCATCATAGCGCAGTGTAGAATTCATACAGTATTGTGAGTGACGCTGTTGGTTCATCATAGCGCAGTGTAGAATTCATACAGTATTGTGAGTGACGCTGTTGGTTCATCATAGCGCAGTGTAGAATTCATACAGTATTGTGAGTGACACTGTTGGTTCATCATAGCGCAGTGTAGAATTCATACAGTATTGTGAGTGACACTGTTGGTTCATCATAGCGCAGTGTAGGATTCATACAGTATTGTGAGTGACGCTATGGGTTCATCATAGCGCAGTGTAGAATTCATGCAGTATTGTGAGTGTCGCTGTGGGTTCATCATAGCGCAGTGTAGAATTCATGCAGTATTGTGAGTGACACTGTTGGTTCATCATAGCGCAGTGTAGAATTCATACAGTATTGTGAGTGACACTGTTGGTTCATCATAGCGCAGTGTAGAATTCATACAGTATTGTGAGTGTCGCTGTGGGTTCATCATAGCGCAGTGTAGAATTCATACAGTATTGTGAGTGACGCTGTTGGTTCATCATAGCGCAGTGTAGAATTCATACAGTATTGTGAGTGACACTGTTGGTTCATCATAGCGCAGTGTAGAATTCATACAGTATTGTGAGTGTCGCTGTGGGTTCATCATAGCGCAGTGTAGAATTCATACAGTATTGTGAGTGACACTGTGGGTTCATCATAGCGCAGTGTAGGATTCATACAGTATTGTGAGTGACGCTATGGGTTCATCATAGCGCAGTGTAGGATTCATACAGTATTGTGAGTGACACTGTTGGTTCATCATAGCGCAGTGTAGAATTCATACAGTATTGTGAGTGACACTGTGGGTTCATCATAGCGCAGTGTAGAATTCATACAGTATTGTGAGTGACGCTATGGGTTCATCATAGCGCAGTGTGGGATTCATACAGTATTGTGAGTGACGCTGTGGGTTCATCATAGCGCAGTGTAGAATTCATACAGTATTGTGAGTGTCGCTGTGGGTTCATCATAGCGCAGTGTAGAATTCATGCAGTATTGTGAGTGACGCTGTGGGTTCATCATAGCGCAGTGTAGAATTCATGCAGTATTGTGAGTGACACTGTGGGTTCATCATAGCGCAGTGTAGAATTCATACAGTATTGTGAGTGACACTGTTGGTTCATCATAGCGCAGTGTAGAATTCATACACTATTGTGAGTGACACTGTTGGTTCATCATAGCGCAGTGTAGGATTCATACAGTATTGTGAGTGACGCTATGGGTTCATCATAGCGCAGTGTAGAATTCATGCAGTATTGTGAGTGTCGCTGTGGGTTCATCATAGCGCAGTGTAGAATTCATGCAGTATTGTGAGTGACACTGTTGGTTCATCATAGCGCAGTGTAGAATTCATACAGTATTGTGAGTGACACTGTTGGTTCATCATAGCGCAGTGTAGAATTCATACAGTATTGTGAGTGTCGCTGTGGGTTCATCATAGCGCAGTGTAGAATTCATACAGTATTGTGAGTGACGCTGTTGGTTCATCATAGCGCAGTGTAGAATTCATACAGTATTGTGAGTGACACTGTTGGTTCATCATAGCGCAGTGTAGAATTCATACAGTATTGTGAGTGACACTGTTGGTTCATCATAGCGCAGTGTAGAATTCATACAGTATTGTGAGTGTCGCTGTGGGTTCATCATAGCGCAGTGTAGAATTCATACAGTATTGTGAGTGACACTGTGGGTTCATCATAGCGCAGTGTAGGATTCATACAGTATTGTGAGTGACGCTATGGGTTCATCATAGCGCAGTGTAGGATTCATACAGTATTGTGAGTGACACTGTTGGTTCATCATAGCGCAGTGTAGAATTCATACAGTATTGTGAGTGACACTGTGGGTTCATCATAGCGCAGTGTAGAATTCATACAGTATTGTGAGTGACACTGTGGGTTCATCATAGCGCAGTGTAGAATTCATACAGTATTGTGAGTGACACTGTTGGTTCATCATAGCGCAGTGTAGAATTCATACAGTATTGTGAGTGACGCTGTTGGTTCATCATAGCGCAGTGTAGAATTCATACAGTATTGTGAGTGACACTGTTGGTTCATCATAGCGCAGTGTAGAATTCATACAGTATTGTGAGTGACACTGTTGGTTCATCATAGCGCAGTGTAGGATTCATACAGTATTGTGAGTGACGCTATGGGTTCATCATAGCGCAGTGTAGAATTCATGCAGTATTGTGAGTGTCGCTGTGGGTTCATCATAGCGCAGTGTAGAATTCATGCAGTATTGTGAGTGACACTGTTGGTTCATCATAGCGCAGTGTAGAATTCATACAGTATTGTGAGTGACACTGTTGGTTCATCATAGCGCAGTGTAGAATTCATACAGTATTGTGAGTGTCGCTGTGGGTTCATCATAGCGCAGTGTAGAATTCATACAGTATTGTGAGTGACGCTGTTGGTTCATCATAGCGCAGTGTAGAATTCATACAGTATTGTGAGTGACACTGTTGGTTCATCATAGCGCAGTGTAGAATTCATACAGTATTGTGAGTGACACTGTTGGTTCATCATAGCGCAGTGTAGAATTCATACAGTATTGTGAGTGTCGCTGTGGGTTCATCATAGCGCAGTGTAGAATTCATACAGTATTGTGAGTGACACTGTGGGTTCATCATAGCGCAGTGTAGGATTCATACAGTATTGTGAGTGACGCTATGGGTTCATCATAGCGCAGTGTAGGATTCATACAGTATTGTGAGTGACACTGTTGGTTCATCATAGCGCAGTGTAGAATTCATACAGTATTGTGAGTGACACTGTGGGTTCATCATAGCGCAGTGTAGAATTCATGCAGTATTGTGAGTGTCGCTGTGGGTTCATCATAGCGCAGTGTAGAATTCATACAGTATTGTGAGTGACGCTATGGGTTCATCATAGCGCAGTGTAGAATTCATACAGTATTGTGAGTGACGCTGTGGGTTCATCATAGCGCAGTGTAGAATTCATACAGTATTGTGAGTGACGCTGTTGGTTCATCATAGCGCAGTGTAGAATTCATACAGTATTGTGAGTGACGCTGTTGGTTCATCATAGCGCAGTGTAGAATTCATACAGTATTGTGAGTGACACTGTTGGTTCATCATAGCGCAGTGTAGAATTCATACAGTATTGTGAGTGACACTGTTGGTTCATCATAGCGCAGTGTAGAATTCATACAGTATTGTGAGTGACACTGTTGGTTCATCATAGCGCAGTGTAGAATTCATACAGTATTGTGAGTGTCACTGTGGGTTCATCATAGCGCAGTGTAGAATTCATACAGTATTGTGAGTGACACTGTGGGTTCATCATAGCGCAGTGTAGGATTCATACAGTATTGTGAGTGACGCTATGGGTTCATCATAGCGCAGTGTAGAATTCATGCAGTATTGTGAGTGACGCTGTTGGTTCATCATAGCGCAGTGTAGAATTCATACAGTATTGTGAGTGACGCTGTTGGTTCATCATAGCGCAGTGTAGAATTCATACAGTATTGTGAGTGACACTGTTGGTTCATCATAGCGCAGTGTAGAATTCATACAGTATTGTGAGTGACACTGTTGGTTCATCATAGCGCAGTGTAGGATTCATACAGTATTGTGAGTGACGCTATGGGTTCATCATAGCGCAGTGTAGAATTCATGCAGTATTGTGAGTGTCGCTGTGGGTTCATCATAGCGCAGTGTAGAATTCATGCAGTATTGTGAGTGTCGCTGTGGGTTCATCATTGCGCAGTGTAGAATTCATACAGTATTGTGAGTGACGCTATGGGTTCATCATAGCGCAGTGTAGAATTCATACAGTATTGTGAGTGACGCTGTGGGTTCATCATAGCGCAGTGTAGAATTCATACAGTATTGTGAGTGACGCTGTTGGTTCATCATAGCGCAGTGTAGAATTCATACAGTATTGTGAGTGACGCTGTTGGTTCATCATAGCGCAGTGTAGAATTCATACAGTATTGTGAGTGACACTGTTGGTTCATCATAGCGCAGTGTAGAATTCATACAGTATTGTGAGTGACACTGTTGGTTCATCATAGCGCAGTGTAGAATTCATACAGTATTGTGAGTGACACTGTTGGTTCATCATAGCGCAGTGTAGAATTCATACAGTATTGTGAGTGTCGCTGTGGGTTCATCATAGCGCAGTGTAGAATTCATACAGTATTGTGAGTGACACTGTGGGTTCATCATAGCGCAGTGTAGGATTCATACAGTATTGTGAGTGACGCTATGGGTTCATCATAGCGCAGTGTAGAATTCATGCAGTATTGTGAGTGACGCTGTGGGTTCATCATAGCGCAGTGTAGAATTCATACAGTATTGTGAGTGACGCTATGGGTTCATCATAGCGCAGTGTAGAATTCATACAGTATTGTGAGTGACGCTGTGGGTTCATCATAGCGCAGTGTAGAATTCATACAGTATTGTGAGTGACGCTATGGGTTCATCATAGCGCAGTGTAGAATTCATACAGTATTGTGAGTGACGCTGTGGGTTCATCATAGCGCAGTGTAGAATTCATACAGTATTGTGAGTGACGCTGTTGGTTCATCATAGCGCAGTGTAGAATTCATACAGTATTGTGAGTGACGCTGTTGGTTCATCATAGCGCAGTGTAGAATTCATACAGTATTGTGAGTGACACTGTTGGTTCATCATAGCGCAGTGTAGAATTCATACAGTATTGTGAGTGACACTGTTGGTTCATCATAGCGCAGTGTAGGATTCATACAGTATTGTGAGTGACGCTATGGGTTCATCATAGCGCAGTGTAGAATTCATGCAGTATTGTGAGTGTCGCTGTGGGTTCATCATAGCGCAGTGTAGAATTCATGCAGTATTGTGAGTGTCGCTGTGGGTTCATCATAGCGCAGTGTAGAATTCATACAGTATTGTGAGTGACGCTATGGGTTCATCATAGCGCAGTGTAGAATTCATACAGTATTGTGAGTGACGCTGTGGGTTCATCATAGCGCAGTGTAGAATTCATACAGTATTGTGAGTGACGCTGTGGGTTCATCATAGCGCAGTGTAGAATTCATACAGTATTGTGAGTGTCGCTGTGGGTTCATCATAGCGCAGTGTAGAATTCATACAGTATTGTGAGTGACGCTGTGGGTTCATCATAGCGCAGTGTAGAATTCATACAGTATTGTGAGTGACGCTGTGGGTTCATCATAGCGCAGTGTAGAATTCATACAGTATTGTGAGTGTCGCTGTGGGTTCATCATAGCGCAGTGTGGGATTCATACAGTATTGTGAGTGACGCTATGGGTTCATCATAGCGCAGTGTGGGATTCATACAGTATTGTGAGTGACGCTGTGGGTTCATCATAGCGCAGTGTAGAATTCATGCAGTATTGTGAGTGACGCTGTGGGTTCATCATAGCGCAGTGTAGAATTCATGCAGTATTGTGAGTGACACTGTGGGTTCATCATAGCGCAGTGTAGAATTCATACAGTATTGTGAGTGACACTGTTGGTTCATCATAGCGCAGTGTAGGATTCATACAGTATTGTGAGTGACGCTATGGGTTCATCATAGCGCAGTGTAGAATTCATACAGTATTGTGAGTGACGCTGTTGGTTCATCATAGCGCAGTGTAGAATTCATACAGTATTGTGAGTGACACTGTTGGTTCATCATAGCGCAGTGTAGAATTCATACAGTATTGTGAGTGACACTGTTGGTTCATCATAGCGCAGTGTAGAATTCATACAGTATTGTGAGTGTCGCTGTGGGTTCATCATAGCGCAGTGTAGAATTCATACAGTATTGTGAGTGACACTGTGGGTTCATCATAGCGCAGTGTAGGATTCATACAGTATTGTGAGTGACGCTATGGGTTCATCATAGCGCAGTGTAGGATTCATACAGTATTGTGAGTGACACTGTTGGTTCATCATAGCGCAGTGTAGAATTCATACAGTATTGTGAGTGACACTGTGGGTTCATCATAGCGCAGTGTAGAATTCATACAGTATTGTGAGTGACACTGTGGGTTCATCATAGCGCAGTGTAGAATTCATACAGTATTGTGAGTGACGCTGTTGGTTCATCATAGCGCAGTGTAGAATTCATACAGTATTGTGAGTGACGCTGTTGGTTCATCATAGCGCAGTGTAGAATTCATACAGTATTGTGAGTGACACTGTTGGTTCATCATAGCGCAGTGTAGAATTCATACAGTATTGTGAGTGACACTGTTGGTTCATCATAGCGCAGTGTAGGATTCATACAGTATTGTGAGTGACGCTATGGGTTCATCATAGCGCAGTGTAGAATTCATGCAGTATTGTGAGTGTCGCTGTGGGTTCATCATAGCGCAGTGTAGAATTCATGCAGTATTGTGAGTGACACTGTTGGTTCATCATAGCGCAGTGTAGAATTCATACAGTATTGTGAGTGACACTGTTGGTTCATCATAGCGCAGTGTAGAATTCATACAGTATTGTGAGTGTCGCTGTGGGTTCATCATAGCGCAGTGTAGAATTCATACAGTATTGTGAGTGACGCTGTTGGTTCATCATAGCGCAGTGTAGAATTCATACAGTATTGTGAGTGACACTGTTGGTTCATCATAGCGCAGTGTAGAATTCATACAGTATTGTGAGTGACACTGTTGGTTCATCATAGCGCAGTGTAGAATTCATACAGTATTGTGAGTGTCGCTGTGGGTTCATCATAGCGCAGTGTAGAATTCATACAGTATTGTGAGTGACACTGTGGGTTCATCATAGCGCAGTGTAGGATTCATACAGTATTGTGAGTGACGCTATGGGTTCATCATAGCGCAGTGTAGGATTCATACAGTATTGTGAGTGACACTGTTGGTTCATCATAGCGCAGTGTAGAATTCATACAGTATTGTGAGTGACACTGTGGGTTCATCATAGCGCAGTGTAGAATTCATACAGTATTGTGAGTGACGCTATGGGTTCATCATAGCGCAGTGTGGGATTCATACAGTATTGTGAGTGACGCTGTGGGTTCATCATAGCGCAGTGTAGAATTCATACAGTATTGTGAGTGTCGCTGTGGGTTCATCATAGCGCAGTGTAGAATTCATGCAGTATTGTGAGTGACGCTGTGGGTTCATCATAGCGCAGTGTAGAATTCATGCAGTATTGTGAGTGACACTGTGGGTTCATCATAGCGCAGTGTAGAATTCATACAGTATTGTGAGTGACACTGTTGGTTCATCATAGCGCAGTGTAGAATTCATACAGTATTGTGAGTGACACTGTTGGTTCATCATAGCGCAGTGTAGGATTCATACAGTATTGTGAGTGACGCTATGGGTTCATCATAGCGCAGTGTAGAATTCATGCAGTATTGTGAGTGTCGCTGTGGGTTCATCATAGCGCAGTGTAGAATTCATGCAGTATTGTGAGTGACACTGTTGGTTCATCATAGCGCAGTGTAGAATTCATACAGTATTGTGAGTGACACTGTTGGTTCATCATAGCGCAGTGTAGAATTCATACGGTATTGTGAGTGTCGCTGTGGGTTCATCATAGCGCAGTGTAGAATTCATACAGTATTGTGAGTGACGCTGTTGGTTCATCATAGCGCAGTGTAGAATTCATACAGTATTGTGAGTGACACTGTTGGTTCATCATAGCGCAGTGTAGAATTCATACAGTATTGTGAGTGACACTGTTGGTTCATCATAGCGCAGTGTAGAATTCATACAGTATTGTGAGTGTCGCTGTGGGTTCATCATAGCGCAGTGTAGAATTCATACAGTATTGTGAGTGACACTGTGGGTTCATCATAGCGCAGTGTAGGATTCATACAGTATTGTGAGTGACGCTATGGGTTCATCATAGCGCAGTGTAGGATTCATACAGTATTGTGAGTGACACTGTTGGTTCATCATAGCGCAGTGTAGAATTCATACAGTATTGTGAGTGACACTGTGGGTTCATCATAGCGCAGTGTAGAATTCATACAGTATTGTGAGTGACACTGTGGGTTCATCATAGCGCAGTGTAGAATTCATACAGTATTATGAGTGACGCTGTTGGTTCATCATAGCGCAGTGTAGAATTCATACAGTATTGTGAGTGACGCTGTTGGTTCATCATAGCGCAGTGTAGAATTCATACAGTATTGTGAGTGACACTGTTGGTTCATCATAGCGCAGTGTAGAATTCATACAGTATTGTGAGTGACACTGTTGGTTCATCATAGCGCAGTGTAGAATTCATACAGTATTGTGAGTGACGCTATGGGTTCATCATAGCGCAGTGTAGAATTCATGCAGTATTGTGAGTGTCGCTGTGGGTTCATCATAGCGCAGTGTAGAATTCATGCAGTATTGTGAGTGACACTGTTGGTTCATCATAGCGCAGTGTAGAATTCATACAGTATTGTGAGTGACACTGTGGGTTCAACATAGCGCAGTGTAGAATTCATACAGTATTGTGAGTGACGCTGTTGGTTCATCATAGCGCAGTGTAGAATTCATACAGTATTGTGAGTGACACTGTTGGTTCATCATAGCGCAGTGTAGAATTCATACAGTATTGTGAGTGACACTGTTGGTTCATCATAGCGCAGTGTAGAATTCATACAGTATTGTGAGTGTCGCTGTGGGTTCATCATAGCGCAGTGTAGAATTCATACAGTATTGTGAGTGACACTGTGGGTTCATCATAGCGCAGTGTAGGATTCAAAACAGTATTGTGAGTGACGCTATGGGTTCATCATAGCGCAGTGTAGGATTCATACAGTATTGTGAGTGACACTGTTGGTTCATCATAGCGCAGTGTAGAATTCATACAGTATTGTGAGTGACACTGTGGGTTCATCATAGCGCAGTGTAGAATTCATGCAGTATTGTGAGTGTCAGCTGTGGGTTCATCATAGCGCAGTGTAGAATTCATACAGTATTGTGAGTGACGCTAGTGGGTTCATCATAGCGCAGTGTAGAATTCATACAGTATTGTGAGTGACGCTGTGGGTTCATCATAGCGCAGTGTAGAATTCATACAGTATTGTGAGTGACGCTGTTGGTTCATCATAGCGCAGTGTAGAATTCATACAGTATTGTGAGTGACGCTGTTGGTTCATCATAGCGCAGTGTAGAATTCATACAGTATTGTGAGTGACACTGTTGGGTTCATCATAGCGCAGTGTAGAATTCATACAGTATTGTGAGTGACGCTGTTGGTTCATCATAGCGCAGTGTAGAATTCATACAGTATTGTGAGTGACACTGTTGGTTCATCATAGCGCAGTGTAGAATTCATACAGTATTGTGAGTGTCGCTGTGGGTTCATCATAGCGCAGTGTAGAATTCATACAGTATTGTGAGTGACACTGTGGGTTCATCATAGCGCAGTGTAGAATTCATACAGTATTGTGAGTGTCGCTGTGGGTTCATCATAGCGCAGTGTAGAATTCATACAGTATTGTGAGTGACACTGTGGGTTCATCATAGCGCAGTGTAGGATTCATACAGTATTGTGAGTGACGCTATGGGTTCATCATAGCGCAGTGTAGAATTCATGCAGTATTGTGAGTGACGCTGTTGGTTCATCATAGCGCAGTGTAGAATTCATACAGTATTGTGAGTGACGCTGTTGGTTCATCATAGCGCAGTGTAGAATTCATACAGTATTGTGAGTGACAGCTGTTGGTTCATCATAGCGCAGTGTAGAATTCATACAGTATTGTGAGTGACACTGTTGGTTCATCATAGCGCAGTGTAGAATTCATACAGTATTGTGAGTGACGCTATGGGTTCATCATAGCGCAGTGTAGAATTCATGACAGTATTGTGAGTGACGCTGTGGGTTCATCATAGCGCAGTGTAGAATTCATAGCAGTATTGTGAGTGTCGCTGTTGGTTCATCATAGCGCAGTGTAGAATTCATACAGTATTGTGAGTGACGCTGTGGGTTCATCATAGCGCAGTGTAGAATTCATACAGTATTGTGAGTGACAGCTGTTGGTTCATCATAGCGCAGTGTAGAATTCATACAGTATTGTGAGTGACGCTGTTGGTTCATCATAGCGCAGTGTAGAATTCATACAGTATTGTGAGTGACGCTGTTGGTTCATCATAGCGCAGTGTAGAATTCATACAGTATTGTGAGTGACACTGTTGGTTCATCATAGCGCAGTGTAGAATTCATACAGTATTGTGAGTGACACTGTTGGTTCATCATAGCGCAGTGTAGAATTCATACAGTATTGTGAGTGACACTGTTGGTTCATCATAGCGCAGTGTAGAATTCATACAGTATTGTGAGTGTCGCTGTGGGTTCATCATAGCGCAGTGTAGAATTCATACAGTATTGTGAGTGACACTGTGGGTTCATCATAGCGCAGTGTAGAATTCATACAGTATTGTGAGTGACGCTAGTGGGTTCATCATAGCGCAGTGTAGAATTCATGCAGTATTGTGAGTGACGCTGTGGGTTCATCATAGCGCAGTGTAGAATTCATACAGTATTGTGAGTGACGCTATGGGTTCATCATAGCGCAGTGTAGAATTCATACAGTATTGTGAGTGACGCTGTGGGTTCATCATAGCGCAGTGTTAGAATTCATACAGTATTGTGAGTGACGCTGTGGGTTCATCATAGCGCAGTGTAGAATTCATACAGTATTGTGAGTGACGCTGTGGGTTCATCATAGCGCAGTGTAGAATTCATACAGTATTGTGAGTGACGCTGTTGGTTCATCATAGCGCAGTGTAGAATTCATACAGTATTGTGAGTGACGCTGTGGTTCATCATAGCGCAGTGTAGAATTCATACAGTATTGTGAGTGACACTGTTGGTTCATCATAGCGCAGTGTAGAATTCATACAGTATTGTGAGTGACACTGTTGGTTCATCATAGCGCAGTGTAGGATTCATACAGTATTGTGAGTGACGCTATGGGTTCATCATAGCGCAGTGTAGAATTCATGCAGTATTGTGAGTGTCGCTGTGGGTTCATCATAGCGCAGTGTAGAATTCATGCAGTATTGTGAGTGTCGCTGTGGGTTCATCATAGCGCAGTGTAGAATTCATACAGTATTGTGAGTGACGCTATGGGTTCATCATAGCGCAGTGTAGAATTCATACAGTATTGTGAGTGACGCTGTTGGTTCATCATAGCGCAGTGTAGAATTCATACAGTATTGTGAGTGACGCTGTTGGTTCATCATAGCGCAGTGTAGAATTCATACAGTATTGTGAGTGACGCTGTTGGTTCATCATAGCGCAGTGTAGAATTCATACAGTATTGTGAGTGACACTGTTGGTTCATCATAGCGCAGTGTAGAATTCATACAGTATTGTGAGTGACACTGTTGGTTCATCATAGCGCAGTGTAGAATTCATACAGTATTGTGAGTGACACTGTTGGTTCATCATAGCGCAGTGTAGAATTCATACAGTATTGTGAGTGTCGCTGTGGGTTCATCATAGCGCAGTGTAGAATTCATACAGTATTGTGAGTGACGCTGTGGGTTCATCATAGCGCAGTGTAGGATTCATACAGTATTGTGAGTGACACTGTTGGTTCATCATAGCGCAGTGTAGAATTCATACAGTATTGTGAGTGTCGCTGTGGGTTCATCATAGCGCAGTGTGGGATTCATACAGTATTGTGAGTGACGCTGTTGGTTCATCATAGCGCAGTGTAGGATTCATACAGTATTGTGAGTGACGCTATGGGTTCATCATAGCGCAGTGTAGAATTCATGCAGTATTGTGAGTGACGCTGTGGGTTCATCTTAGCGCAGTGTAGAATTCATACAGTATTGTGAGTGACGCTATGGGTTCATCATAGCGCAGTGTAGAATTCATGCAGTATTGTGAGTGACGCTGTGGGTTCATCATAGCGCAGTGTAGAATTCATACAGTATTGTGAGTGACGCTATGGGTTCATCATAGCGCAGTGTAGAATTCATACAGTATTGTGAGTGACGCTGTGGGTTCATCATAGCGCAGTTGTAGAATTCATACAGTATTGTGAGTGACGCTGTTGGTTCATCATAGCGCAGTGTAGAATTCATACAGTATTGTGAGTGACGCTGTTGGTTCATCATAGCGCAGTGTAGAATTCATACAGTATTGTGAGTGACACTGTTGGTTCATCATAGCGCAGTGTAGAATTCATACAGTATTGTGAGTGACACTGTTGGTTCATCATAGCGCAGTGTAGGATTCATACAGTATTGTGAGTGACGCTATGGGTTCATCATAGCGCAGTGTAGAATTCATGCAGTATTGTGAGTGTCGCTGTGGGTTCATCATAGCGCAGTGTAGAATTCATGCAGTATTGTGAGTGTCGCTGTGGGTTCATCATAGCGCAGTGTAGAATTCATACAGTATTGTGAGTGACGCTATGGGTTCATCATAGCGCAGTGTAGAATTCATACAGTATTGTGAGTGACGCTGTGGGTTCATCATAGCGCAGTGTAGAATTCATACAGTATTGTGAGTGACGCTGTTGGTTCATCATAGCGCAGTGTAGAATTCATACAGTATTGTGAGTGACGCTGTTGGTTCATCATAGCGCAGTGTAGAATTCATACAGTATTGTGAGTGACACTGTTGGTTCATCATAGCGCAGTGTAGGAATTCATACAGTATTGTGAGTGACGACTGTTGGTTCATCATAGCGCAGTGTAGAATTCATACAGTATTGTGAGTGACGCTGTTGGTTCATCATAGCGCAGTGTAGAATTCATACAGTATTGTGAGTGACGCTGTTGGTTCATCATAGCGCAGTGTAGAATTCATACAGTATTGTGAGTGACGCTGTTGGTTCATCATAGCGCAGTGTAGAATTCATACAGTATTGTGAGTGACACTGTTGGTTCATCATAGCGCAGTGTAGGAATTCATACAGTATTGTGAGTGACACTGTTGGTTCATCATAGCGCAGTGTAGGATTCATACAGTATTGTGAGTGACGCTATGGGTTCATCATAGCGCAGTGTAGAATTCATGCAGTATTGTGAGTGTCGCTGTGGGTTCATCATAGCGCAGTGTAGAATTCATGCAGTATTGTGAGTGTCGCTGTGGGTTCATCATAGCGCAGTGTAGAATTCATACAGTATTGTGAGTGACGCTATGGGTTCATCATAGCGCAGTGTAGAATTCATACAGTATTGTGAGTGACGCTGTGGGGTTCATCATAGCGCAGTGTAGAATTCATACAGTATTGTGAGTGACGCTGTTGGTTCATCATAGCGCAGTGTAGAATTCATACAGTATTGTGAGTGACGCTGTTGGTTCATCATAGCGCAGTGTAGAATTCATACAGTATTGTGAGTGACACTGTTGGTTCATCATAGCGCAGTGTAGAATTCATACAGTATTGTGAGTGACACTGTTGGTTCATCATAGCGCAGTGTAGAATTCATA